>CM050518.1:42573761-43173761 GCA_027563665.1 Antrozous pallidus
AAATTAACCATCACTCTGCTATATCCACAAGCCATGCCCACTAGCCGATCATGAGCAAGTATGCAAATTAACCTTAACCAAGATGGCTGCAGCCACTGAGAGCAGGAGAGAGGCTTGGGTTTCTCTGGCAATGGAGAAAGCCAAGCTTTCTGCACACCTGGCTGGCCCAGGCCTCAACTCAAGGCTACAAGTTTCAATCATAGAAGATAAATAAATCCCGACAAAAATGGCAGCAGCCATGGAGCTGGAAAAAGCAGGAGCTAGGTTTGCACCTGGCAATGGAGCAAGCCAAGCTTCTGAAGCCCTGGCTGGTCTAGGCCTCCACTCCAGGCTACAAAGTTTCAATTGTAGAAGAATAAATCCCAGATACCAGGGTCTTCGCTTGGGACGACAGGGGGCATGGCCCCAGATTGGAGAGGGTGCAAACCACCACAGGCCCCTTGCCCCAAGAAAACCCCCACCCTGATCTGGGACACCCTTCAGGGCAAACCAGCTGGCCTCCACCTGTGCACCAGGGCTCTATCTTATCTAATAAAAGAGTAATATGTAGATTGACCATCACTCCAACATACAAGATGGCTGTCCCCATGTAGTCAAAGATCCTGCCCCC
Source organism: Antrozous pallidus (assembly GCA_027563665.1). Lineage (NCBI taxonomy): Eukaryota > Metazoa > Chordata > Mammalia > Chiroptera > Vespertilionidae > Antrozous > Antrozous pallidus. Next base: position 42,574,372 of record CM050518.1, read on the forward strand.
CTGTGGACACAAGATGGCTACCACAAGATGACCAGCAGGAGAGGGCAGTTAGGAGGGACCAGGCCTGCAAGGAAGGGCAGTTGTGGGCAATCAGGCCAGCAGGGGAGGGCAGTTGGGAGGGTCCAGGTCTGCAAGGGAGGGTAGTGGGGGCAACCAAGCCTGCAGAGAGAGCAGTTAGGGGTGATCAGGTTAGCAGAGGAGGGAAGTTGGAGGTGACTGGGCCTGCAGGGAAGGGCAGTTGTGGGGGACCCAGGCCTGCAGGGGAGGGCAGTAGGAGCAAACAGGCTGGCAGGGGTGTAGTTAGGCATCAATCGGGCTGGCAGGGGAGTGGTTAGGGGATGATCAGGCTGACAGGCAGAAGTGGTTAGGGGCAATCAGGAAGGCAGGAAGACGAGTAGTTGGGAGCCAGCAGCCCTGGATTGTGAGAGGGATGTGCAACTGCCCATTTAGACCCGATCCCAGTGGGCAGTCAGACATCCCTCTAGGGGTCCCAGATTGAAGAGGGTGCAGGCTAGGCTGAGGGATAGCTCAACCCTCTGTGCATGAATTTTGTGCACCAGGCCTCTAGTATTCCAATAATCCAAGATGCCTCTCTTTTTTTTTTTTTTTTTTTTTTTTACTTCACTGGGTTAAATTCCACTCCTGTTTCCAACTGCAGGGGATGTTTCCTTATTTCTACCTCCTACTACTGTTTAGAGAAGAAAAAAACAGGGAGCTTTTCTGCAAGTCATTATACTCTGAAGATATTTAGTATCAGGATGATTACTGAATAAAAAGATCTGGTTCCCATCACATCTAATCCGCCAGAACTGAATTATACCCACTGCGTGGTTTTTTCCTCCGTTTCCTCTCATTTCCCCCATTCAACCACCTTTGACTACATTCCAGTTTCCAGCAAATGCTGCTGAAGCTTCAGCTATTCTACTTCGATTATATAATTTTCCAGAAAATGCAGAGCTGATCTGCTTAACAATGTACTCACTTTTCCTCTAAAGAAAAGTATTCTTTTCCATCTCTAAGAAAGTGAGCTTTGCAATATTTCCTCTCCAACTTAAAAGGAGGCATTAGCCAGCTTGCACTGAATATTAAAAGGAGAAAAACCTGAATACTACTCTGATTTTCACCAGAGTGAAACATTTTATCCATGGAACCAGAAATAGTGATGGAAAAATATTTTCCTTTCACACAAATATTTGAGCATAATTGGTAAAAGCCTTCAATTATGGAGAAAGTCTTATAAGAAGTAGTCTTTCTAACAACAAAAACTCTAATCCGTTTGGATTTATGTGACTCTATTAGCTGAAGCATTTCTGTTTAGTTAATAATGTGAAATCCTTTTTTATAGTTTGCATGTAGTATATCCCATGAATGTCTCCAGCCATTTCCCCTGTTCATCATAAAATTTAGATGTAATAACACTTTGCACCTTAATGCTATTTTACATAAATACCACAATACTAGCAAATTACAATACTACTCTACAAATTGAGCCTTGATGAGATAAATTAGCTTAAATAATTGAGCATTATACAAATAAATTATTAAATCCAAACTAATCTTTAAGATAAATCCTCCCTCTTTTTATAACTAAAAAGAGAGTTGATTTTGAACAGTGCTTAACAGATAGTCTAAGACCCTATATTTGAAGGAATTTATTGAACAAATTATAAGATGTCTAAATTCATGGGAAAATAACATCAACTCTCTTCATCTTCACTTCCAGTCTATAAGACAGAATAATAGTATCTACCTAATGGGATTCTTAAGATTATGCAGTAATATAACACGTGCAAAAAATATAATATTACTAGTGGCCCAGTGCATGAATTCATGCACCAGTGGGGATCCTCAGCCTGGCCTGTGGGATTGGGCCAAAACTGTCTTTCCAACATCCCCAAAGGGTCCTAGATCAGGACCAGGGAGGAACCAGGAAGGCTCCAGGGCATGTCCAGCCTATCTCGCTCAGTCCCAATTGGCTAGACCCCAGCAGCAAGCTAACCTACCAATCAGAGCTCTACCCCCTGGTGGTCAGTGCATGCCATAGTGACTGGTTGACTAGTTGACTGTCTGTCTCCTGGTGGTCAGCGCATGTCATAGCGAGTGGTTGAGCAGCCTTAGCATATCATTAGCATATTATGCTTTGATTAGTTGAACCGCTAACCAGTTGACTGGACAATAAGCATATTAGGCTTTTATTATATAGGATTGATTTCTCAGGCCTTTCAAGAATCAAGGTGGTTGTACACACACAAATCAAACTTGTGATACAAATTTTTGATAATGAGTAAGTCTACACATGTATACAGAACATACTCATGTATATTAACACATTTGCTCTAAAATCATAGCATCTTAATCTAACCTTCCCACCAAGGCAGAAACAGTTTCTAAAAATCCCTCCAAAGGTAGTCACTATGCACAGTGTGAACAACTCCAGTGGAGGAAGCTCACAACCTCACAGGGAAACCCATCCCATGTTAGAGCAGCATCAGCTACAAAGATATTATTTTTACTGTATCCTTTTTAATTTCTCATATTGTAGATCTGTTCTCTAGTGTCTGATGTCAGCTCTTTAGTTATTTAAAGAGTAATACACCCACACACACACACACACACTCAGGCACGTGCGCGCGTGCATGTACTAAATAGCAAATATCATTAAAGTGGAACCTGATGTAGCAGTTTTATTTTTGTTGTTCATAGATGAAATTACAATACTAGGCTCAGAGAGGATAGGTAACCAGTCCAAGGTCACACAGCTAATAATAAAAGAGCCAAGATACAAATTCAATCTGCCAGATTCCATATTCATGCTCTTAACTGCTATACCTTAATTCTAAATATATTTTTCAGGCCAAACATTTTAAAAATTTATTTTCTTAATTTTTTTGCAGAGCGGAAGGGAGAGGGATAGCGAGTTAGAAATGTCAATGAGGGAAAATCATCAATCAGCTACCTCCTGCACACGCCCTACTTGGGATGTGCCCACAACCAAGGTACATGCCCTTGACCGTAATCGAACCTGGGAAACTTCAGTCAGGAGGCTGACACTTTATCCACTGAGCCAAACTAGTTAGGGCCAGGCCAAACATTCTTTAAGTCCAGTTTCATCAGTCTTTCCTCAGATGGGACATGTTCCAGACCTTTCTTCAGTCCTTCTCCATTTACAGGTTTCTCTTAATATCTCTGTTAAAATACGCCAACCTCAAAATGAACCACATGAAATGATCAGTGCACATGACAACAATTCCAGAAAATCTTACCCTACCTCCCTGAAATGTTTCCTCCCCAACTCTTCAAAAGGATAATTTCACACTTTCTCCTTTCTAAAACTGTACCTCCTCTCAGCCAATGATCATGCCTCTTCTCCTCTGAGAAAATAAATACAAAACAACTGGTGCTCCCTCACAGTCCCATCAGTAAGAATAGCCCAACTGTGGAGTGTCCACCCTCTCCCACCCATCCTGAATCATCTCTGCTTCCTCTCCAGGGCTGACACCTGTGTCCCTGCCTTTAAATGGAGTGGCCTCTTGGACTTGAACATTCTTTCTCCTGTACCATTGTTCTCCTAGTTTAATGGTTTATTCCCATCAGAACACCAATAATCTCAAGTACTTCCCACTGCAAAACAAGAAAGAAAGGAGGGGGGAAGGAGGAAGGAAGGGAGGAGAGGAGAGATGAGAAAATATGGAGGGGGGAGAGGAGATAAGAAAGGAGGGAAAGATCGGTTTTCATACCCACTAATCCATTTCTCACATTTTAAATGAGATATTATCATGTCCTCCTGTCCTGTCTATCCATGCCACATTCCAACCAGCTTCAATCCACAGCACACCCTGTAAATGATCCTATTACTCCATTCTTATCTCTCACACTTTTCTTCCTAGTTCACTTTGCTCCAGTCACATGAATCACCCTTATGTCTTCCAAGACTTGACATACCTGTTGTGGTGTTTTAACTGCATCTCATGGTTCAGGTCTCAGCCTAAATTTCATCTCCCTTCACTAACCCAGGCATAGTCTACCACAATTTTCCTATTTCATTTTCTTCATGGAATTTATTATTCTCTGAAATTATCATAGTTATTTGTCTCCTTGTTTATTTCATCTTTTCTTACTAAAATGAGAACTGGAATCTTTCTTGTCTGTTCACCATTATATTCCCACTGACAAGAACAATGCCTGATTGCATAATGCACACTCAGTAAATATTAATTGAATGAATAAATAAAATCAACAAATTATCCAACATTTTATAATACACCAGTTATCCTAAACATGACCATTATTTTAAATGTAATTGAAGTCATTTTATGCATCATCATTCATTTCATTAAATTAAATGTAGTTTAACTCAAGACAAACTTATTAAGTATCTACTATGTGCAAGGTACTATGATGGATATTCTGTGTAACCTCAGAGTAAAATATTGTCACAGTCCATGCCCCTCATGGGAGTGAATAGGAAAAGACATATCCAGAAATAGTGGGGAACATCCTTGAAAGTTTTTTACTCATGGAATTTATAATTTTGAGTGTTTTGGAGCTATGGGGAGGTGACGTGGCAACCAAAATAAACAGAAGGGCTATCAGAAAACACAAAACACTATAGATTTTCTAAGGACATTGAAATTCCTCTTGGGAAAACATCTTAGTAAATTTTTAAGCTAAATCTAGAAGAATACACTTGGGTTTTAACAACCACATACTCTAAAAGGAGGGAATTGGGGGGGGGGGGGAGGAAGGAGATACATGTAATACTTTCAACAATAAATTTTTTAAAATAAAAGGAGGGAAAAGATGATGAACACATGTAGGCAAGAATGATGGTATTCCTTGTAGGGTAGGGTATTTCCTTAAGCCTTTCTCTGGACCACCAGTGGTCTCATTCCATGCTTAGGTTCTACAACAGCTTCAAAGTCCATAATACTCTATAGAAGATTTCTAGGTTCTAAATTCTCCTCAAAATTTAATCCAGATCCTACAGATGGTCACACCTGGTTCTATTTTGAGGTGGACCCAGGAAGAATCTTCTCAGCCAGAAACACCAGGTTTGGATAGACACACTTAGCACACTCAGAGACATATCTAAGAAGGAAGCTTATGGAAGCATTTTGCAGTTAAAACCTATGCGTTAAAAGAAGATGTTGTTGCTGTTTAAAAAGTAAACCAGTTTATGGAGGATTATTATTGAATGATGCCAATATTAGTGACTTGGGATAAGTGAATCCAAAGAGATGAAGCATAGTTAATGTAATTACACATCTATTTCTTATAATGCAAGACCACATGAAGCATTACTAATCCCCAAACAGATACCTGCCTGGAAAGCGATCGAAAACAGCTGTTTGGCCACCAGAAACGAACCAAGGGAATGCAAAGTACTGTGGGCATTCAACTGATGGATTCCCGAGTCAGACCCTGTGCACTAAGCCCAGGATTTATAAGGAATTAAAGAGGATTCCATCAAAAGGTACATTTGTTTCAAGCATAAATCATTCTGCCAACTCATTTATTATTGTAATAACCTCTCTCAGCATTTCTATTATTGGAGAGGGCTTCTTTTCAAATGAAAAATGGCGTACCTGATTACTTGTATGGGACTTGGCGTCAGACTCATTTTGGCTTCTTGTTTGAGGCAGTGAGCGAGCCAACGAAAGGCCTTTACCTCCTTGCATGCCTGTCGATTACAGTTAGTGGAGTTTGTAGGTTTATTGTGCATTGGGGAGTTAAAAAATAAGAATTGTAATGATGAGAGCATAGTAATTTTACTTGTACCATATCCAAGAAAATTTCAAGATTTTAAGCACTGAACATAGTTATAACTATCTCAGAAATTGTTTACATTCAGAAAAAACAATTATCTGAGCTTGAAACTACTTCTCTTCATATTAGGATATTTTAATAACCTACATTTTACTTATATCTGGTTGCTAAGTGTATTAGGGCTTATTATAGGGTATGTTCTTAATTTTATGTTTTACACAACAATTTGAGTAATCAGAATTACTTTTGTTAATCTTTTTCCACTTGCAACAAGATGGGTGAATTACAAAAAGCCATTTTCTAAACATGCCAACAGGTGCAGAAAATATTGACAGAGTAATATGAAAAAGTATTCTTAATATAAGCTTTCCAAGATTTTAAACAGAATTTCTTTAATGGATGCATATCACTTCTAATGGTCCAGGATTAGGGCATGCTGATCAGGAAGTAACTATAATTAAATAACTGTAGTTATTTAATAATAACTATAAGCAAAGTGACATATATGTATAAAGTAAGACCAGCTAGAATCAGAGATCAGTTATCTAAAAAAAAATTTAAGAGCCATTGGTAGAAAATGCAAAGCAATAGAAATTAACAATTTTGGATTATTGAAGGGAAATTCAAATTACAGATAGAAATTTTTTTTAAAAAAACTGCAAAAGGAGGTGATGACTTCTAAGCTCTCCTTCATGCCTAGGCCCAGTTGGCTTACTGATTCTGCCAAGTCTTCCTAAGCACTGCCTGTGTGCACTGGGATATAAAGAGAAATAAGACACAAGTTCCCACTAACAAGAAGTTCTGCATCCAGAGGAGGGTCACACATTATAAACCTGGATCAAGAACTTTTCTGGTCTCTCACATACATAACCCCTCTCTACATCACTGGAGTATGTCATAGTTATATTTAAAGTCGCTGTATATGAATCACCAAAATTCTTTCTGATTCTCTTTTATAGTCTTTCATTCCAAAAGGAATGTTACCTGAGTAAGATTCTCAAAACTGACTCTGATGTGAGGCCTTTAGGAAGTAAGTTAACTTTAAGAAGTTCTGAACATAAATTGAATTACCAAGAATTCTATTCACTGAAAAACACATTATATTGCATCATGTCTTTTTCAAATAGAGTGAAACTTGCTTATATTAAATTTCTAGGAACCTGAGGACAAAAAATTTGATATACTCTAGAAATATTACATGTGTGTGTGATAGACCTGGATTTCCAATTTGATTGCTATACACAGGGACTCAATATAGGTGGGTTCAATATTAAGGGGCTTCATTGAATTTGCATTTTTGTTTTTTAGGACAAATACAGTATGTGTTTCCTTGAGATAAAAAGTCAGATTGATTTCTGAGTCCAGGAAAGCTAAATATTCATGGAATCAGGAATTCTGGGAGGAATCTGACAAGATGAAAGCAGTGTAAATACTCTAGTTTTTACTTCATTCCAGTTTAATATTAATTTAATTGATTGGAGTTTGGAATTGAATTCTGGAATGGCATTTTTTCTCTTTCCCTATGTCTATAATTCTCTGGCCTATAACTTCTCTATCCCTTTCATTCATTTAACATTTTAATATTCATTTGAATGGAAGTGTTCAAATGAAGGGATTTATGAAAAGATTTCAACATGTAAAGAATTTTTCTGTTTCTAAGGATGTTGCAAGATTTAGACAGTCATGAAAATAATGAAAAAAGTAGTGACTTATAAAACTGAAATAAATAATAATAATTTTTATATAAAATATACCACCACCCTTAACTTATAGACACTGAAAATTATCATTTTTTTTGCATGCACTTTTATTGTTCCATTTTTTTGTTTGTTTTAATTCTGAACCTGAACACCATCAATCTAAAGATTCACACTTGGGTAGAAGAAATCTGGAATTTATAAATCTTTCCCTTACCCATGGAAGACTCTTACACAAGGCATGCCATGGAAACAGTGTTCTTCACCGAGGCAATGAATGAGTGAACTAAGTGTACAAACTTACTTTAGGAAGTCTTGGGTATCTGACAAACAAGTTTCATGAAAGAACCAAATGCTAAAATAATAATTTGTCACTATACAACTCTATAATCACCTATAAATTCTACTGATTCCCCCCCGCCACAGTGTTCCAAGTAAGCAATCCTATCTAATAAAAGAGTGATACACAAATTGACCATACCTCCGCTACACTCACAAGCCATGCCCACAAGCCAAGCCATTAGAACAAGCTAATCAGGAGCTATATGAAAATTAACCCCCAACCAAGATGGCTGCCGGCCACAGAGAGTAGAAGGGAGGCTTGGATTTCCTTGGCAATGGAGGAAGCCAAGCTTTCCGCCTGCCCTTACCGGCCTAGGCTTCCACTCAATGCTACAAAGTTTCAATTATAGAAAATACAGATATCCTAACAGAAATGGTGGCAGCCACAGAGCTGGAGAGAGCAGAGGCTAGGGTTGCCCCTGGTGATAGAAGAAGCCAAGCTTCTGCAACTCTGGCTGGCCTAGCCCTTCACTTAAGGCTACAAAGTTTCAATTATAGAAGGTAAATATCCCAAAAGAAATGGCTGCAGCCACAGAACGAGCAGGAGGCTTGGCTCCGCTGCAAGCTACAAAGTTTCAATTGTAGAACATAAATAAATTCCAGATACCAGGGTCTCCACTTGGGTCACTGGGGGCCATGGCAGGCCTGCAAACCACCACAGGCCCCTTGCTCAGATGGCCCCATGCCCCAAGGGAACCTCTACCCTGATCCGGGACACCCTTCAGGACAAATCAGTTGGCCCCTACCTATGCACCAGGTCTCTATCCTATTTAATAAAAGAGTAATATGCAGATTGACCATCACTCCAACACACAAGAGGGCTGCCCCCATGTAGTCAAATATCCTGCCCCCATGTGGTCAAAGTTGGCCACCCCAAGATGGCCAGCAGGGGAATGCAGTTGGGAGGACCAGTCCTACAAGGGAGGCAGTTGGGGGCAATCAAGCCTGCAGGGGAGGGCAGTTAGGGGTGACCAGGTCAGCAGAGAAGGGAAGTTGGGGGCAACCAAGCCTGCAGGAAAGGACATTTGGGGGGGGGGACCCAGGCCTGCAGGGGAGAGCAGTTGCGGGGGGGACCAGGCCTGCAGGGGAGGGCAGTTAGAGGCAAACAGGCTGGCAGGGGAGCAATTAGGCATCAATCTGGCTGGCATGGGAGTGGTTAGGGGTGATCAGGCTGGCATGCAGAAGTAGTTAGGGGCAATCAGGAAGGCAGGAAGACGAGCAGTTGGAAGCCAGCAGTCCTGGATTGTGAGAGGGATGTCTGACTGCCCATTTAGGCTCGATTCTATTGGGATCAGGCCTAAACAGGCAGTCAGACATCCTTTGAGGGGTCCTAGATTAGAGAGGGTGGAGACTGGGCAGAGAGATACCACCTGACCTCCCTGTGCACAAATTTCATGCACTGGGTCTCTATTCCTAATATATAAAAAGCCAGGGGCCGTCATGACCAGAACAACTGGATGGATGACCGAAGACAGGCTGCGTGGGGCAACAATTCTGGCAGGGGGCTTAGTGAGGGATGACCAAATGACTGAACAGCAGGCTGTGTGGGGTGACCAGACTGGCAGGAGTGTTAGTGAGAGATGACCAAACAACTGAACAGCAGGTTGTGTTGAGTGACCAGGCCGGCAGGGGAAGCAGTTGGGGGTGACCAAGCTGGCAGGAGCGGGGGCAGTTGGAGGTGACCAGGCCAGCGGGAGGGGGGGGTAGTTGGGAGCAACCAGACTGGTCGTGGGGGGCAGTTAGGGGCAACCAAATCAACAGAGGGGTGCAGTTGGGGGTGACCCAGCTGGCAAGCAGATGAGCAGTTAGGAGCCAGCGGTCCCAAATTGTGAGAGGGATGTCCGACTGATGGTCAGACATCCCCTGAGGGTTCCTGGATTGGAGAGGGTGCAGGCTGGGCTGAGGAGGACACCCCCCCCCCCCCGCTGCACAAATATAATAAAAGCCCAGCAACCATAATGATGGAATGACCAGAACAACTGCTTGACCAGTTACTATGAGGTGTACTGACCACCTCTTGGTCCCTTTCTCCTGGCTGGCAGGCTCCCATCACCTGACGGTGAATGGGGATCTGGAGGTAGGTGGCATCTGCGCCAACAGTCATCTCACACACAAATGGTGACCCACAGCGGGGACAGGCCCATAAGGGGGCAAGACGGGCCAACCTCTCAAGCCCTCCCTCAGGCCATCAGGCTCCAATTGCCCAATGGCAAACTGGGAACCCAGTTGGCAGTCAGCAGCTGGGAATGATGGCCCTGATTTCAGGGTAGGCCTAGGGACCATACCCATGCACGCATTTTGTGTGCCAGGCCTCTAGTAATAAATAAACTGAAACATGTTTTCTGGCCCTCAACAGACTGACTTGCCAGCAGATTGGAAATTCTGAGCTATTTCTGTTACAAACAAGACAAGTCATACTCCTAATCTTACCCCTTTGTCACCCTCACTGATTTCAGGGTGTAATAGCAAAGAGTCTTCCTATAGTATACAGCAGAAAAGGGGAACTTGATAGCTACTTGGTCATTGTCCTCCAATTCTGTGGCCACTTGGCCATAAGCCTTTGCACATCCCTCCTTGCAGGCAGGCTGTGTCAGCAAAGGACATTAGTTCAGAATGCCTGCTGATGGGCTTCTCTCCTGCTCTTTACCACCCTACCTTTCAGATCAAACGCTTGGAGGCCTGTGGAGTGAAATATCTCAAGTGAAGCCCCTTCCTCCACAGCATCGAGAACCTCAGTTTAGACCTTTTGAAGGTTCAAGTATATAGTTTTATGAAATAATTTATTTACATGTTAACATTCTCTTAACCATAATGTCATTGTCTTTTTATAGGAACCCCCTTTTCCCAAATACAACTGCTGCTTTGTACAGCAGAGACCCTTTCAGGGAGCAATAGTAATTCAACTATTACTGAATACAGATGCTCCTCCACATGGGGTTATGTCCCAATAAACCCATAGTAAGTGTATGGGTTCATGAATATACCGTGAGTGGAAAATGCATTTAATAGATCTAACCTACCAAACATCATGGCTTAGCCTAGCCTACCTTAAACATGCTCAGAACTGCCAGTAGCCTACAGTTGGGCAAAATCATCTCACTGCTGCTGCCCAGCATCATGAGAGACTATCACACCACATATCATTAGCCCAAAAAAAATTAAAATTCAAAATTTAAAGTAGTTTCTATTGAATTGTATCACTTTCACACCATCCTAAAATCAAAAAAAATCATAAGTCAAATCACTGTAAGTCAGTAGCTGTCTGTACAAAAATTGGACAAAGATGGTCCTTAAATTTTCCTTAGTAATTACGCTAATATTAACCTTTCTTTTCTTCCATTAGTGTAGAAATATGTAAAGAAACTGCTTAAAATGCCTAAAGCAAATTATTACTAAAAACCCTACAGCAATTCAGAAGTATACATTTACTTCAAATTTTACTCTAAATGCAAGTTTGTTCACCCATATGTATTTATTGATGGTCTCTTAATAACTGCTACTTACACAATATTTTCTTAGCCTGGCTTGTGGTATTTAAAATAGTCAAATGGCATTTTTGTAATCAGCTTGCCAGAGATTTCCTTCCAAACAGGCTAAATTAAAGTGAGAGGGGCAAATGCAGCTCCTTTGCAGATAGGCATGCTGCCAGAAATTACCTTTTCTCTCTTCCATGTGGCCCACTGGCTCCCTTCTGGCACAGACCTATCACAGGCTGACACCAGGAGCGGCCTTGGGCAGAAGGTACATAAGAAGGTCCAGCCTCCCAGAATCCTCAGGCTCCATTCCTTCATCCAAAGCCTCAAATCCTAATTCCATATCTGAACCACTTGTTGCCAGGACTTTGGTCTGGGCATTTCATTAAACCAACTCCAACTCTGCTTTGACTCTAGACCTTGGTCTTGACCCCTGCCATAACTGTCACCAAACTCCTCTCTTCCCTGCATCCTTCCTCCCTCATCTCTGTATCCCCTAGCCAGCCAGTCACAGCAGCACAGAGCCCTCAGTGAAATACACAGAAGTCCATTAAGAATCACCTAAAATGTCAACACAATTTGAAAGCAGGCTATTAACAGTGTATATGCGAAGTTGACAGCACTTGTGATAAGCAGGAAAAACAACAATGAATACTAATGTCTTACATTTGTACGACACCTTAGTTTTCAAAATGCTGTCATAACACTCTGTTGAGATAGGCAAAGAGGGGTATTATTTTCCCATTTTGCACATGAAAAACACTTGAGTTTGGAAGGGTTAAGCGAGTGAGGCAAAACAAAGAATAAATTTAATTCTTAGACCTCCAAAGTAACTCGTCTAGCACTTTACAGGATGCCCCACTGGAAGATACTTGTAAAATGTCAGGCTTTGGGAACTTGTTTATAAAATACTGTCTGTTTCTCCAAGGTGGCCATGGATCACCTGCATCGACCACAGGACCACTTATCATATAAGCTCTTCCCCATGCTTGCTCCAGCATGCAGAATCAGAAACAGAAGGACTTGCCTTTGTTTTCATCACCATTTACACTAGCATTTTTATTCACTCCCTAAGTGACACAGAGTGCTTAAGGGGCCAGTTCCCATCTGAATGGGATGAGCAGGATTCACCTGATGCACCATTACAGAGAAGCAAGGTCAGCATGAACTCTTATTCTGAGGAGGAGCCATGAATCAGGAAGACATTGAGATCCTACTCATCAACCTGTGAAACCAAGTAATGTGGAGCATCACCCATGAGCAAAAGCCTTATTATACCTCATTGGATTATAAGATCAAATGAATTTAGTGGAAGTAAAGCATTTAGAACAGTGCCAAGCACAGAGTAATTGTTGAATGTGTTGAATATTCATAAACAAAGGATAGCCTTTCCTTATTGTGGATCTCTGAGTTGCTAATCGCCAACACGGGATTTTTGGTACCTGGCACAATGTGTACAATTAAATACTTGTTGTGGTAAGTATTTGATACATTTTCATTAAATATGAAATGGTGCAAAGTCCGACATTTCACCTGGATGGATGATTTAGAAATGAACTAGATGGAATTGAGCATCTGGTCTTTGGTCTTATCAACCAACCCAATTCCCATGGTCTTTGAAGTGTGTCTTGAGAGGAGACAAACTCTATATTGTGAGTTTTGTTTAATTTTGTTTTAATAAGTCTTCGTATAAATTCCAGCTGAAATCAGCCTTTCTGGAGGCAAAATAAGGGGCTCTTTTTGTTGAGTTGTAATTGTCCTGTGTAAATATACACTCTAGCAGCCCTATTCACCCTGCCCTCACTTTTCCCTCTCCCCTACCCCTCCTCTGACAACAGGCCAGCAATCACAATCTACTTCTGCTGTTTATATCTTCTTAATTCAGCACCATCCCTTAGAAATTTTAAAAAGCAATGGGACAACAATCTCTAGACTTATTATTCACTTTCTAATGAATAATTAAATTGTGAATATACTATTTGACAACAATAAGACATTGAGGAGTTTTGAGTGCTTCTCAACTTTAATGTGCACACAAGTCTACCCAACCGTATTTTAGCATTATACTATTTGAAAAGGCGTAAAGAGAAGCTGTCACCTTGTGCATGGTAAAAATGGCAGCCATTTGGAGCCACCCATGAAGATGTTAAGGCTCTTGGAGAGCAGTAGATTTTTTCAGCCTGGGCAGGAAAGAGCAAGTTTCCTAAAAGAAAACACATTGACAACAAGGGAACAGGTTGCTTCTATTGTCAATGCCCTAACTACTTTCTTAAATTAGCTTTTTATGGGAATCCTTTCTGCATGCTTGATGACGCTCAGACCACCCAAGTTAATTTGATACAAATGTAATTTAAGAGATTCCATGTGTGTCTTCAAGAAGATTTGGGTATGCAGAGTTTAGGATTGTTTTTCTTTTCTCTTGTTTTTTCTTTTCTTTACTTAAAAAAAAAAAACTTGGTTCTTCTCCATGTACATGCTTTTGAAGTGAGGATTTTCTGCTTAGCTATTACTTGTTATCTAAAATAACATTTAAAGTAAATGGATTATACAATCTCTATTAACATCAAGTACAAATCAAGAAGTTGGTTCTTCCATTGAAGCATGTGGACATAATGTCAAGTGGTGTTCATAGGAGTAATTTATTAGAGATGTTAATAGTAGGTGATGTACTTTATACATTCGGCCAGAAAATTAAAATTGAATTATTTTATTGAAGACTGAAAGCAGAGAAGAAATTTGAGTTATTCAGTTGCAACTGCCTATTTTTAAGAATGAGGCCACTAAAAGAAGACCTCCAGGGCTGTCACCATGACTCCTTAACAGGTTTCTGGTATTCCATAGGACATTTACAAGTAATCAGAATTGCTGAGAAGAATTTGGGGGGATTGTTCTGTTTATTTTTATACATCATACTTAATTAGAAGTTTCTTATATGTAAATGTCAAACTAAAATTATCTTAGTTTTGTCTAAAAATGCCACAAGTCAAAATTTGATTCTATATTTTTAAATATCTGTAGCATGAAGAACACAGGCTTTGTAGTCAGATCTTCCTAGGTTAAAATCCCAGTTCTGCCACCAGTTCTTTTTGAACTTTGAGTTTACTTCTCCGTGAGTTAGTTTCTTCAGCTGAAAAGCATTGAATTTAGACCATTATAAGAATTAAGTATTGTAACCTTTGTGAAGTACTGAATAGATTATAAAACAAAATTTAAAATGGCAGTGATAAAGGTGGGTGTTTTCTGCTCAGAGGTCTTGGGTGCTCTGAGGGTTCCCAATGTGCTCAGCCCAGTCTCCAAGTCTAAAATATACTAAACTTTGACATTTCTTGACTGAACTCCATTCAAATAAAAATTTTTGAAATTTATAATAATAGTATATACACAAAAATAAATTCATTTTAAGATGTTAGGGTTTCATGTCTCACATTTAAAACTTTATTCTATTTTGATGCCCTGGCTGATGCAGTGGTTGGAGCATCAGCCCTGAACCAAAGAATCTCCAGTTCAATTCCCAGTCAAGAGCATATACCTGAGCTGCAGGTTCAGTCCCCCTCCCCAGGCAGGGCAAAAACAGGAGACAACCAATTGATGTGTCTCATATCTCTCACATCAGGGGTTCTCTCTCTCTTGCCTCCCTCCCTTTCACTATATAAAATCAACAGAAAAAAAATATTCTCATGTGAGGATTAACAAAAAATAAATAAAACTTTCATCTATTTTGAATTCATTTTAGTATATTATTCAACTTATAAAGGAAATTCTGCCATCTGCAACAATATGGATGAACCTGGAGAGCATTATGCTACATGAAATAAGCCAGAGAAAGATAAATATGGCATGTTATAACTTACTAGAGGCCCAGTACACAAAATTCATTCATGGGTGCGGTCCCTAGGCCTGGCCCAAGATCAAAGCAGAAGCGTCTGGAGTGGAAGGGCAGGTCCCAGCTGTCCTCTGGGCCCTGGGTAGCACCTGGGTCCCTTAGGCCTCCATGGTGCCCAAGTCCATCGCGGAGATGCAATGAGTGCAGCCAGGCTCCATGGGCCGGGGCCCAGCGTGGCCCTCAGCACTGCACGGAAGCCAGGTGGGCAGCGGGCAGAGGGCAGCTCACTCTCTCCCAGCCGGCCTGGCAGACTGGCCCCTGCACTATCAAGTTCATGGTAGTGGATAGAAGTTATCCAAAATACTAATTTACACTTGAAGGCTCAAGTTTTTATCAAAAAAAAAAAAATACTGTCAGTTGCTTCCCTTGAAGTTACAGGCTCACTTTGTTTCATCTTCAAGAAAGTGTGTGCCAAATAGACAAATCTGAATAACTTTAGTTTTTCTACCAATCATTCTTTCAAGTACAAACAGTGTTCCATGAAAGAATGGCCAGTTCAGTTCACAGCTCAAACCATCTCACGGAGTATTGCTCCTTGAGGGGACCAACCATGGTCCTTAAGTAACTAGGAGAAATGTTTTATTTCTCCCCATCAGAATAATTTGAAATGTTAAAAAGATAGAGTCAAGAGCTTCATTAAGAACATTCTTAAATAAAACTGGCTTATTTTCCCTCAAAAATGCGTGACAGTGATGAAAACAATGATTACCAGTGAAGCTTGGGTCCACTCATTTAATTTATGCTAAGGGGTTAGTAGTGTTTCCCATGCTTGAGAACCATTGTTTTATATGTCTCTGCACCCTTTTTAAAACCATACTTTCCCTTTTTGATGGAAGCTTTAAGAATGGAGATGCAATAAATTTGCTCCCTTTCCCCCACCACTGAAATTTGTGCATATTGATATATCCCTAAGTCCCTCCAGATCTTGTCTTGCCTTCATACTTTATATTTAAGCATTTATAAGAACCACTGAAGGGATATAAACTCTTGCTGATTGCTTGATTGATTTTTAAAAGCTTTAAAAGTCAATTACACATTTACAGATTAGAGTACACCTGGCTTAAGAGTTCCGAGTGACTGACTCTTCAAGGAGGAGGTTGGAAAACTGAAGGGTGTCCAGAAGAAACCAGCAGGGTTAGTGGAATAATTGGAAAGAGCCACATCCTATCAGTACCTGTTGTAAGAACTGAAGATGTTCAGACAACAGGTCTTTTGGGAAGATTGACAGACTTCACAAGAAATGTGTTGTGTGGAAAATAGATTAGATGGCTCACTATACGTTCTAGGACACCAAGGAAGGACAAATGAATGAAGGTGACAGAAAGATTAACTTCAAATCAAAATTTTTAAAAAGATTTTCTAAGAATTCCCTATGTTCACCAATGAAATGGGTTAATACTGGAATCAACATGTCCAACAGAGTCTAGAAAATGCAAAGACATAATCCAAGCACAGAAATAAACCCATGATTATAATGTCACAGAGTACTTTTTTTTTAAATATGTATTTTTATTGATTTCAGAGAAGAAGGGAGAGGGAGAGAAAGAAACATCAATGACGAGAGAGAATCATTGTGCAGGCTGCACACTCTGCACTGGAGATTGAGCCTGCAACCCAGGCATGTGCCCTGACCAGGAATTGAACCGTGACCTCCTGGTTCATAGGTTGATATTCAACCACTGAGCCACGACTGATTACTTTTTAAAGTCCTTCCAACTCTTGGATTCTATAATTCCATAAATTTTAGGCACTAGAGTGCCTAAATGAACTCTGATTTTTATAACTTCTTTTTCTATTTATTGTAAGAGTAAAAAAGAAATGTATGGTGAATTAAAACTAGAGTGATACACGCTTAGCCAAGTCAAAATATTGCCACCTATTAGATATCATGGGGAAGGAGTTATCTTTATACTCATCAGAGAAGCTTAAGGTCTCACCACAAAGAGAAAACACTTGGAAGTTGGAAGCAATCTGATGGAGTCAGAATTTGTACCTTGACCTGAATGTTCTGAATCACACCTATGAAGTAGAACAATGTTTTCACACAAACACCCCCACACACAGAAATGTGGTTGCAAAGTCAGTGACACTGTAAGAAATAATTGAGGTTTTACACACACATACAAAATAAAGTTCTACTATACCAATGCTAGGGTTTATTAAAATTTGTTTGAATGCTTGCCTCAGGAAAGTATTTGCTGAGAGAACTGAAAAAATTAGTTGGGCTAAGGAAATGCAGCTTATACTGTGTGATTAGAGTGACACGTTTAACACAGCATCTCATTAAAGGTTCTTGGATAAATTCACTCAGATTATCTTGGTTATGAATGGGGACAACCACCACAAAATGCCTTGCAGGCCCTGCAGGCCAGAGTGACAGTAAATGGTCACTGAATCGTAAAAAAAAAAAAAAAAAAAAAAAAAAAAATGCAAGAGGGAAGGGAAGTGGGTGGGGAAGAGAAGGGTGCTTCGGGAATTAATGTTTGATTTGGTCTTACTTAATATCTTCATTAATGATCCGGAAGAGGGGTAAATAGCCTGTTAATTAAATTTGCAAATGAGACTAAATTGGGAGATGTTGTAAACATGCTCAAGGACAGAGAAGTAATGTGAAGGCACCTTGAGAGGCTGACAGGATGGGCCTGAATAGAAAACGTCTGAAGCATGTTTGTGCCCCAGGAAGACATGGTGGGCCAGCAGCAGTAGGGCTCTATGTGCATGTGCTTGTGTTCGCTTGTTTCTTCATTTATTCTCTGTGGCACACTTGACATCTGCCACTACCACTAAGTGGCTCCACTTCTGTACACCTTGCAACCTGCTCACTGATTCAGCCTGAGGGCTTCATTCTGGCCACAGAAGCACATGTCAGGAGCGTGGGGAAGTTAATATCCCCCAAACAGCTCTCAGTGATGATGACTGGGATGGGCTTGGATAAATCCTCCACCTTCCTTGCCCCTCACTTTGGCTAACTCCAGATATCTCCCAGAATTCCCAGCAAGACTGAGCTCCAACTGCCTAGAGAGATAACTGGCTCAAAGTCACATCCTTTACTCACTCACTCCCAAACCATGTTGAGTGGGCATAGTGTCAATTAAATGACTTGCATTCAAATCCTTGCCTCAGTTTCCTCCCGAGGGAACCCAATCAAAGGCATTTAACAACTTTTTCCATCTGCTAAGCACATAGAGGTCTTTGCCCTCAAGGAGCAGGCTAGATTGGCTAATCAAATAGAGTGTCAAATGGATGTTACTACCTGTAATATCCTCATGTCTGCCATAGCACCTAAGAGAATCTTGGTTCTAAATACTTAGTACGCTCAAGGAAGCACAGAACATTCTCTTCATCACCCACTTTACTAGGTTCTCCATAATACTGTTCAGTTTTAATGCTCTTCTCCATTTCCACAGTAGTAGTGAGGACTTGATCTGTGACAGAGTTCTTCTAAGTCCCTCATTTCATTCTGCTACACTCAGCAGTAAAGATCCTTCCTCCCTCAGCTCCCATGCTGACTATATCATGGCCCTTTAGGTAACTCTATAAAGTTGTCCAACTTCCTCCAAAGTTCATTAAGAACCCCTTAGGAATTTTGGCTGCTATTTAAATGCCTTCCTTCTTTACCCATTAGTCTCTCTTTTTCTGTCCACACTAGCCAACATTTCTTTTCTTCTTTGCTTCTCCCTGAAACTGAACTGTTTGCCCTTATTCTGAATTTCTGCTTGTTGCACTTCTTTTCCTCAAAGATCTTTCAAATGGCTTTCTTCAAGTCTTTTCTTATTCCTTTGAAATCCTGTTAAAGAATCCTCTCTCATAAAATCTAAGTTAACTGTTCCCAACTTTATCCCCCCAAACTCTAACATGCCAAGAATGTTTCATATACTGATCTGCCTCTCTCACAAATTTTCTATGAAGATGTATTTGGACAATGTACATAAAAATTCTTACTCCTTTACTTGCTTTTCTCCTGCATCTTCATTTTATGGTGGAAAAGGGCTGTGTTCTCTCCTTTTATTTTGCCTGTTTGACATTTAAATTGGATATTTTATTAAGGCAGGAGCCACATCTATTGTCATTTTCCCTGCCTATGGGTACATATTCGTTATCTCAAAATGTCTGCAAATACGTTATTAATTGCCCATCCTATTGTAAGTGAACAGAACCTTTAGGTGACAAACTAAGAAGTGCATTGTGGGTTGTATTTTTCAAAGATGGCTGGACAGGTAGGTACGTAGGTGGATAGACAGACAGATAGGAGTCAATCAACTGGACCCATCTTTCCAATTTGACTATGTTTCTGAAGATATAATATAAAAGAGGGATTCTCAAAGAAGTCTCTACACTATCAGCATCAGCACAACCTGTGAACTTATTAGAAATGGATATTCTTGAACCCCGCTCCAGATCAATTTAATCATCAGCTCTGGGAATGAGGCCCAGTTATGTTTTATTGAGCCCTCAGGAGATTCTGATACCTGCTAAAATTTGAGAACCATTGGGATACCAGAGCTCACACATACCAAGAGACCTTACCTAAGGTTTCCTATGCCCAGTTTCCTCATCCGTGATAAAGGAGATAAGAAAAATGAAACCTTCACCAAAGGAATGTGGTGAGGATTAAGCAAAACAAATCATGTTTGAAAGGCTCTTTGTGCATTATTTCTCACACTGCAGCTTTCCAGTAAATGTCAGTTCCTTTTCCTCCTTCCCTTTTGCCTAAGACACACAGATTACAAGTCAGTGAGGCCTTAAACTATGGTGAATTGTGTTTTGTCCCATAGACTTTGCAATAAGAAATTCTTGTGACCTGTACTCTTCCATATGACTCAGATCAAATTGGGAGAGAAGAGGTTGTAAAATGTACTGACATGTGTCAGGATAGCATTGCTGGAAGAATATTTAGCCATATCAAATCTTTCTAGTTCAAGTCAGTGCCTAATGTTCCACTGGCTTATTTGTCATCAGGAACAGATACACAATATAACAAGTGCCTGAAGATGTGGCCAAGTCTCCAAGGCAATGACCCCATTTTCCAGCCTTGGAACGGTACCTCTTTTGACTTTCTCATCATTATGTAACTTAACCACATGCCCCTGGCATCTTCGGCACTGATTTGAAGAGCTAATTGATTTGTTTCCTTGTGTTTCTTATGCTTTAAAGAAAGACATCATGCTTATGTCCCAATATCCCAATGTCCCAACCACAGAACAAGGCATTTTAACCTCACCATTTGTGATGAAGCAAGCAACAAAATGTCACCTCAGTAAATATTAATGGAAATGAATTGTCTTACAAACCAAAAACCCATGGGACAAATGGAATTACACTAGACTTTGTGAACAATGGGGTGATAATGGTAATAACCTACGTCTGAAGAGAGTTTTTCGCGGAATTGAAAACATTTTACAATAGTGTGCCATGTCAGTGCTAAATTTATTAATGGGTAATTTGAGCAGCCTTAGAAAAACCCAGGCAGGACAGTACCATTCCAACCCAGTGGGACACTATTCTTTCCATCAAACAAGATTCTCTGTCAACAGGAAAATACAGCAGCTTTGAATCTGAATTCTTATGAGCCAGATTGAGGTTATTTCCAAAGCATTGCAACTAAAAATATATCTATAAAGAGATAATCCACATCCCAAGATATATTTCTTTAGACTGACAATAGTTTCAGCAGCAGTGCTATCATATAGTAGAGTTCAAGTATCCTTTTCAAGATGTATTCAAATCTCAATGCCAAGGGCTTTGAATCTTCTCTGTGCTTGATTCTGAAGAAGGCTTATGGGAAACACAAATTAATGATTTAAAGGGTTTGTAAGAATATAAAACATGCAATTTCATTATGGTATGATACGAGGATGTTAGTATGTCGACATCATAATGAAACAAAAGAGAAGGTTTCATAATTCCTGGCATAGAACATGTTTAACAAGTGAAATCTGGATAAAAACAGAACAGTTTATGGCAAACAGCTCTATAGTATGAAAGAAATCACCAGTGAAACATATTTTGTGTTTATGTAGCTAACTGGTTAAATTTGCTAATTCCTATTTGAAGACTGAGAAATAAACCTGAAGAATTTCACCTTAATTTTGAACTGGATAGCAGCTCTGGACACAACACCATTAGCCTTTCCAGAAAAATACCTCTGAAGACTCAGAAGATGAAACATCACAGTAGTAAATAAAACTGATTTCAGTCAAACTCTTATCAGAATCTTGGAGGAAGTTCTATTAATTAAGAAGCAGATCAAACTAGATTGGAAATCCATTTTGTGACTCACCATTTGGAACTGACTGAAAATATCCCCCCATTATCCATCGAAATTCAAGAATTCCACATCTGTACCAATCACAAAATTGGACAGCTGTCTTAATACCATGAAGATGCTTCTTTTTGAAGCTATGAATGTACTCTTTTATTCCCTCCACTCTAATCAATCTCTCTTTATACTTCTATTTAAAGTCAGCAGAGTAATATTAATAATAGCAAGAGCAGCTGATCTTTAAAATTTACTACTAAGTGCTTTACAAGCATTAGCTCCTTTAAACTTCACAACCCTCCATAATAATAGCAATTTCATCTTCATTTTTGGAGAGTGAAGCTCCAAGGTATGAAATGTCTAGCTAAAGTTTACAGAGCTGATCAGAAGTAGAATGAGGTGTGAATTCATGTTAGGAGACTCCTTAGCAAGTAACTATTAGATTATACCATATCCCTGATTAGATGTTTTTTAGGAAATACAGAGAAGCTGAGCATAACATTTAGGATCCCAGGAGATTTTATCCTTCCAGATGATGTGATATAAGGTGCAAGGAGGAGAGACATGGAGACTTCTAGTAGAACTACCTGCTGGGAATTTTCTCTTTTGTGCATTCTGCCCTTTCAGCATGTTACAGCGAGAAAACACAGAAAGAAATTTTCATCTCATTTCTTAAGAGTCACCCTAGAAATGAAATCTAACTAGACCTCTAAGTAAGAGATGTGACCAGCACCAGGGTGCAAGGCCAAGAACAAGTGAAATATCCTTTCTATTTGAGGACAAAGCAAAAAGAAAAATATTAAACCAAAAAGAACAAAGAGGAAAATTGAATTTAAAAAAACAACAACACTGTAAAAATTCAAACAATGAGCATTTTCTAGGGAAGAATATTATAAAAGCTGGATTTGGGAAAATTGGCCTGAGAGGATCATTTAAATAAAGAACAACCTGACCTCCACGAGGCAAAAATAGAACAAATAATTGGGGAGGAAAGTCAGCAGGATGAGATTAAAAATTATGTAGTCAGATAGAAAAGGCTTCAGGAATATTAGCAAAAAATACAAGACTATAAAAGTACATTGGAGGCATTAAAAAGTATAATTGACATTGCAGAAAAGAAATCAGTAATAAGAAGGGTAAGCTTCAGTAGTCCTCCTAAAATTCAGACAAAAATTTAAATTATGGGAGAAAATAAAAAAAAACATACAATAGAGATCAAACTTAAAAAGTAGAATAGTGGAATTAATATAGTATCCACAGTCATAGTTAAGAAAATCTTCCTCCAAAAAATAATAAATATAAATACATAGATCAAAAAGCTCATCATGTTCCACAAAAATCATTGGGGTGGGAAAAAGAAGTATGGCAGCAGGGAATCGCATGGACCCATCCAAAAATGTGCAACTACTAGGATAGAGTTTAAAATATTACAAATTTATAGTCAGAAAAAAAAATCAATGTATACACAAAGAAATAAAGTCTGGCCAGTCTCATACTTTTAAATACTAAATGCTAAAAAAATAATAACAATAATAATGAAGTGATGACTAACATTTGGAAGACAACGTTGTAAATCAAGAGTAACTTGGGAGAGGAAATGCCAGAGAGCAGCCTGCCACCACAAAGGTATCTTTCTGACTAATGGAACAGAAACACAGACTTGGAGAGACAAGGAGTCTGCTGAGACATCAGTTATTTTCTCTTCTATTAAAATTAAAATTAGGAACTCAAAAACAGGGGAAGTCATATTATAAAAAGATAGGGGGTTGTCTTGTGGGGTATCACTTCAGAGAACCATACCCGAATGAACAAATTGACCTGCAGAAGCCATTGGAGGCTTGAGAGGTAGTCTTTCATTCACTCTGGATAAAACTTAAAAACAAACAAAAACCATAAAACACTCTTATAATGAACTAGAGGCCTGATGCACGAAATTCATGCACTGGGTTGGAGTGGAGGGGGATCCCTCATCCTGGCCTGTGCCCGGGGCCCCTCACTCCTTATTGCCCACCTGCTCACTGCTCTTTACTGCTCAGCTCACTGTTCCTTAGTGCTCCTGCCACTGCTTTTGCCAGCTGTGAGCCTGGCTTCTAGCTGAGTGGCACTCCCTCTGTGGGAGCTCACTGACCACCAGGGGGAAGCTTTGAGCATCAACCCCCTGGTGGTCAGTGAACACCACAGCAACTGGTTGTTCTGCTGTTCAGTTGATTTGCATATTAGGACTTTATTATATAGGATTGTTACTCTTAATTATTCATATTTAGAAAATCATTCTGGAAAAGAAAATTTAGAAATTCAAATAAATAGAAATGCCATGATGCAAAAATAAACAAACAAATGAAA
Source organism: Antrozous pallidus (assembly GCA_027563665.1). Classification (NCBI taxonomy): domain Eukaryota; kingdom Metazoa; phylum Chordata; class Mammalia; order Chiroptera; family Vespertilionidae; genus Antrozous; species Antrozous pallidus. Next base: position 42,598,135 of record CM050518.1, read on the forward strand.
CACCAAAAACAAAATACCCATCTACTTTCATTTTAAAAGATTGGGGGAAAGAAAATTTGAGTTCATCTTTAATGGATAGAATGTGGTATTTTTTTTTTCCTTTTACCACATTTCCTTTAAGGAGATTATATTATTTAATTAAAAAATAAACTATTTAAAAGAGAAAATAGCACATTCCAAATCCATCTCACTTTATCTAAAAGGATTGTATGTTTGGCTTCATTTTGCTGGCAGTTAAGCGTTCCAAGTATCTATTTTAAAGAAGTGGGACGATGCTTCTGTCTGATGTGTTCTCTGCACACTCACTGGTACACAAGGGGGTTGAGGAGATGACCTCAATGGGCCCTATTCAAAAATCCGATGGCTTCTCTAATGCAGAATATTTGACCAAAGCAGCTGGCCATCCCACTGGTCAGATTTACCCTGGAAAGCAAGTCTAATCGACTGTGGTGCATCTCAGAAGCTTGTTTCCCCTGATTTTATAAATAACGTTCTTTTTCTAATTACAAATGTTGCCATGCTTATAACAGGAAATTTGGAAATCTCTAAAATAAAATAAAAAAATAGAACATCTCCCCTACATTCATGATTCAAAGTCATGATTTTCCATTTTTGAGATGGGGAGTGGAGGGTGGCAAACCATTTAAAGGCAGAAGATCGTGTCCCAAGGGGTGGCCGCAGAGCCCATGGCTCCAGTTTGGAAGGGAGACAGGGTGACTTAAGCAAGCTGATGCAGGAGATTTTGAGGGCTTCGCATCTGAGCTGTCCACATACTCTAAGTTCAAATAAAATCCAGAAGATAACACCCTGTGGAAGCACTTTGTAAACTTTCAAGGATTATACAAATGGAACTTGTAATTATTCTCAGGAGCAAATGGGTTGGGATCTTGGCATTGTCACGATGGCACAAAGGGGAATTAGTTTCCAAGTAACGTTTTCTGAATTTCCTGCCTTTGGAGGTGTTGCTGCCATTTCAGCTTTTCTTTGTGGTGGCAGGCTGCTCTCTGGCATTTCCTCTCCCAAAGGATCTGGCAGGGCCCGCAGTTGATCCTGGCAGATGCACACCTCATCTCTGGAAATCACTGCTCCATTCTCACTGCTCCCCGCCTACGTCTGTTGCTCGGATCTGTTTTGACCCCAAATAAGAACACTACTTCAAATGCTTGATTTTCAAGCTCACCACAGTTCCCAAGAGTTGCCTCCCAGAAGAATTATTGCAAGCATGCAAAATTTATGCTCCCTTATCATTGTACATCATTTGCTCTAGCCAAAGGGAAAGTTGTAAGTTGTCAGGTTGTAAGTGGTAGAGTATATGGAGATTTTTGACAGTTCCTTCCTCCTAGGTTCCTGTCCCCTCCAATAGGATTTAGCCTGTTATTTCTTATCCTGGAAACACTCTTCTCTAGGCTTGCCTAACACACTCCCTCTTGGTTTTCCAGCACCTTCCTGGCTATTCATTCCTGGCCCCCTTAGTTGCGCCTCCTTCTCTGTTCAGCCTATAGCTGCCAGCCAGCCAGGCTTTCATATGGAAGTTTCCCTCTCTATCCTCAGTATTAAGAATAATGTGTGGAAGGCCAGAAAAAAAGTCAATGGAAGGAAACAAATGTACTACTATTTGTAATACTTTAAACAATAAAAAAAATTGTTTTAAAGAATAATGTGTGGAGAAAAAAAAATGGGGGCATAAGTAAACACCTAAACTGCTGCCTCCCACAACAATTTCAAAACTACAACTAAAAGACAAAACGAATATCATCCAGAACCACAGGAAGGCTGGCTGAGTGGAAATTCTACAACTAGAAGGAAAGAGAAAAACACATGGAGAATCACAGAAGCTTCAAAAGATTGAGGTATGGAGACACGTGTGCAGGGAGGACAGGCAGCTGAGCGCCTGGCTGGCTTTTTCTAGCAGGAAGGAACATCTCCTGACTGCACTGAACCTCAGTTCCAGGTAAGACCTTAGAGACCCAGACTCATACAGGGGGGTGAGAGGGAATCTGGACTGTCAGGTGGAAACTCAGGGGAGCCGCAAAAGGCAGAGGTCTGGAGGCACACACACAAGTGTTCACAGAGAGGATTAACTGCTGAGTATGCTGCTGGCTTTCTCTAGCAGGAGGGAAACAAAAGCTCCTGACTGTGCTGAACTCCAGTTCCAGGTGAGAATCTGAGAATCCAGATTCAATGGGAGAGAAACTGGACTGTATGGCAGTGGGCGAAACTCGAGGTCAGCTTTCTCTCAGAGGTGTTTGCAGCAACTGAGGGACACTGCGACCAAGGGGCTTCATAGGGCAGGGCTGAAGGGAAGCCAAGACTGTCTGCTCAGCCCTGAGACTCCACCCCATCCAAGCAAGAGCACAGAGGCTTTTGCAATTTTGCAAGTTTTGTTTCATAAGGCTGTCTCCAGCACAGAAGTTCTCCCAGCATAGACATAGCTTATCCTCACAGCCAATTGGCCTGGAAGTCAATTTCTCTCACTGATACCAACAATAATCAAGACTTAACTACAACAAGGCTGTACACACAGTCCACAAAGGGGTGCATCAAGAGTGTTCACCTCAGGTACCTGGGGAGGCTGAGCCACTGGTCCATATGAAACATGTAGCACACAAAGCTACCCTAACAACTCGGGAAGCAGTGAAAATGCAGAGACAAAGAAACACATCACAAATGAAAGAAATGGATGAAAGCAAATGACTGGATATAGAGTTCAAAACCATGGTTATAAGGTTTTTCAAGAATTTCCTAGAAAAGGCTAATAAATTTAGCGAGACCCTCGAGGATATGAAAAAGAACCACCTAGAAATTAAACATACACTGACTAAAATAAAAAATATCATACAGAGATCCAATAGCAGAGTAGAGGAACACAAGAATCAAGTCAAAGATTTGAAATACAAAGAAGCAAAATCCACTCAGCCAGAAAAGCAAGAAGAAAAAAGAATCCAAAAATTTGAAGATAGTGTAAAGAACTTCTGGGACAACTTTAATCATACCAACATCAGAATTATGGGAGTGCCAGAAGATGAGAGAAAGCAAGATACTGAAAACCTATTTGAAGAAATAATGACTGAAAACTTCCCCCACCTGGTGAAAGAAATAGACTTACAAGTCCAGAAAGTGCACAGAACCCCAAACAAAAAGAATCCAAAGAGAACCACACCAAGACACATCATAATTAAAATGCTAAGGGCAAAAGACAAAGAGAGAATATTAAAAGCATCAAGAAAAAAACAGTTGCCTACAAGGGAGCACCCATAAAATTGTCAGCTGATTTCTCAACAGAAACTAAGTAGGCCATATGGGAGTGGCAAGAAATATTCAAAGTGATGAATAGCAAGAACCTACAACCAAGAGTACTCTACTCAGCAAAGCTATCATTCAGAATTGAAGGGCAGATAAAGAGCTTCACAGATAAGAAAAAGCTAAAGGAGTTCATCATTACCAAGCAGGTGAAAAGTATTCTTTAAGAGGAGGAGGAGGAAGAATAAAAAGGTAAATATAAAAATTATGAACAACAAATACATATCTATCAACAAGTGAATCTAAAAATCAAGTGAATTGAAATTAAATCCAGAAATTAAAAATCCGGAGAAAAGAATAAATTGGTGAATATAATAGAATCAGGGGCATAGAAAGGGAGTGGTCTGACAATTCTCAGGGGGAAAGGTTTGTGGGTGTGGGAAGAGACTGGACAAAATTTGTGCACCTGTGGATGAGGACAGTGGCGGGTGGAGGTTAGGGCAGAGGGTGGGGTGGGAACTGGTGGAGGGGACCTATGCAGGGGGAAAAAAGAGGAACAATTGTAATAATCTGCACAATAAAGTTTTATTAAATTTTTTTAAAAAGAAGAATGTGTGGCACTTAGTAAATGCTCAATGAGTATGTGAGTGAGAATAAACTGCTAGCAAATCAAATTCTCCATTTCCCTAACACAGTGGTTGGCAAACCACGGCTCACAAGCCGCATGTGGCCACAGTTTGCCACTCTGATGACTAATGAGTTTGCCGACCACTGCCCTAACACAATATTTCCATACATTTCAAAAAAATTCATTCTCATGCCCAGAGTTGCTATCATTACCAGGAAATGTCATTGACTAAGATGTGTGGATCCACCTGTAATCCAGACTTAAAGAACCCATTCCTTTAATGGGACTGTCCAAATCTCTGAGGCCTAGGGATCCCTTAAATCTCAATAGAGCATCCTTCTCCAGGATCCTCCTTATTTTTTCCAAGTCCCTGGAAGCAAAAGAATTATCATGTCTTGTCAACAGCATTCCCCATCCCACCCCAACCTAATCAAGAGAAGCTCACACCCATACTAAACACGTTGACCTTGGTAACTCCCTTGATATTTCTCTTCTGTTGGAAGACTCCCCCAAAAAAACTTCCTGCAGGAAAGGGCCATGTTAAATTGCTCCTTTCAGAAACTCATTATCACCTTAGGGAAAACTGAGTCATTTTCTAAGCCCTGATTTCCCCTTTATGGGGGTGAGTATCTACATTAATAAAAGAGAAATATGCAAATCGACTGTCACTTCATGACACCCACCAGCTAATCCAGAGTGAATATGCAAATTAACCCAACAAATACAATGGCATCTCTGCCCCCAAGCCTCTCCAGGCCTCTGGGCAGCACACTATGAGGGGGAGCGCAGCTACAGGAGCAGTGCTCTGACTGGAGTGAAGACTGAAGGCTCCAGCTGGAGTGAAGATGGAAGGCAGCGGCCAGAGCAAAGGCCTGGGTCCCAGGTCCCAGAGGAAAACTGGTGCTGGCAGCCAGAGGAAAGAAGGCATATTGCACAAATCTCATTCATTGGGCCTCAAGTCTATAATAATAAAAGTGTAATATGCAAATTGACCAAACAACAGAACAACCGTCCAGACGACCTTCAGGACGACCACACTATGACACACGCTGGCACCAGGCCAGCCAAGGTGGGTGTGATGCAACTGGTCAGGGGGGCCCCACCATCACCCCATGATCGCCCCACAGAGGGAAGCCCAGGCCAACCTCTGCAGAGTGATCGATGGGGAGTGGCCCACAATCAATTACCCCACAGAGGGAGACCAAGGCCACTGAGCTGGTGGCGCTGTGGCAGGTGGGTGGGGCCTCCTTCTGCAAGGCAATGGTCCTGGGGTCCCCATGATCAATCAATTGCTCCACAGAGGGAGGCCCAGGCGATTGCACCCCACGATTGTTGTCTGCAGAGGGAAGTGACCAGTGGCAGGGAAGGGGGGTAGCACTGCACAGATGGCAAGCAATGGCAGCCGGGGGGGAAGGAAAGGAGGGAATGGGCCAGCTGCCAACAGCTGGAGGGAAAAAAAGGCCTGGTAGGCTCTGATCACTCATCAGGCCTAGGACCCTACCTGAGGGGTCCCAGATTGCAAGAGGGAGCAGACCAGGCTGAGGGATACACACACACACACACACACACACACACACACACACACACACACACAGTGTATTAATTTTGTGCACTGGGCCTCTAGTAATGCTATAGGAAGGATTAGATAAAATTATGCACCAGAAAGTGTTCTGAACGATGGTTGGGACACAGGAAGCATTGAAAAGTCCCTGGTTGAATTTTCAGTCTTGATAACTTCCATTTCTAGAGTTCGTTTATTCTCATCTCACACAAAAGGAAACAGAAACAGGACTGGTACAGGGGTTGCCACTGGGAGGAGGAAGGCCTTAAGGATGAGAATGGCATGCAGCCAAGGGGTGAGAGCATAGGGTAGGGAGGTGAGAAAGATGGTCACTGAGTGTGATAATTAGTTCTTTCCCAGCCAAAGCAGTGCTGAGAGAATTCTCGGCAGCTCAATTCTCAGCAGGTCCATACTGGAAATGACTCCTTGAACCTTGCACCCTGGGCACCTTTGTAACCTCAAGCTAGTCCTGGCCCTGCCCAGTTGACACCAACCTTAGGGAACAACATGGAAACCCCAGCACACCAGCCCCACACCATCAGCATCTGTGTGCTATGGACCAAAATGGTTAGGAATCTGGTAGCAACCAATAATGCACTGATGCTACCAAATTGATGCTGTTTTTATACCAATTAGTTTTATTACCACTCTGCAGGGGGGGGAATCTATTTTGTATCTCAGATTTCCCAGGAATGCAAAAAATAATAATAAAAGAGGAAAATAGCTAACCGAGCAATAAACCACAGATCTAATTGCCTGGGAAATTCACAAAAGAGCACACCTGGCTTGGGCGTTACCCCTGAATGCAGGTAATCACCCAGATCTCAAGAGTCTTTAAAAAGAATAGGGGCTATCTGCAAGAGACAACTGTGGCTCCAGGCAAGGAACGACTTTATTAAGAATCAGTAACCCGCAAGTTTGTCTACAGGAATAGGCAATCGAGAGAAATTTAATTTCCATCACATTTTCTTTTGTTTAATGGAGTGTTTTTCATATCTTTGATGATTGAGACTATCCCTTAAAGAACAAATGATGAATATCAGGTATTAAATTTGAAGAAATCTTAGGCGTTGTCAAGTCCAGCACTTTAATTTTATCGTTGAAGAAGCTGAGACCCAGAAAGAGTATGCTGCTGTTCTAGCATGAGCTCTCACAGGTGAACCCAGACAGGAACCCAGAAATCTTCCACTGTCCCCATTCTTTCTCTGTCTACTAACAACCTCTCTCCTATGTGGTTCACTTCAGAGTTTTAAGTCAGCACATTTTTTTCTTACACCAAGCTTTTTAAAAATTGGAAACCTGTACCACTTACCATAAAGAAAGACAAACATAAACAGAATTAAGAAACAATGTTAAATTCTAAGGAGGAAGATTCTGAGACCATTCCTGTTCAGTGATATCAGTAAGTGAAATGCCTGATAACACAGGCAGGAGTGTAAGAAAGGTAAGGCTTTCTCAGTATGTGACTGGATGCCACTTAAGGTTGCCTCTGTCAATCAGCGGCTATGTAGTTTCATTCTGAAAAGCCCTGCACTCCCCTCTAACAAGAGCCAGAAGGCCCACCTCCCCCAGGCAGCCACCAGAATCCCAGAGAATTAAGCACCATCCCTGACTGTTTAGTGAAAATGTCTGAGAATGTGCTCAAATACACTAGAAAAGAACACTCACTAAGTAATAGCTTACAAAATAAAAACTGAGCCCCTAAGAACAATCACTGAGATCCAGATTCCCATAGAGATAAACCGTTAAGGGTATATACCTGCTCTGTGCAGGCAGGGCACATGCCGCTCTTACTGAATCTCATAGCAATCTCAGAAGTCAGGCATTACCAGCTCCAGGTCACACAGGAGCACACCAAATCTCAGAAACGTTACGTAACTTGCCTCAAGACACACAGCTCATAACACCAGGATTCAAATTCGGATCCTTTGTGCCAGCTCTGGCTGCATGTGATAACCATCTGGGAGCTTTCTCAGAGGTCAGTCAGGACCTCACTCACACTGACTTCAATTAGTGCAACGTGGAGGCTTGTATTTTTTATTTATTTTCATTAAAGTATAGTTTATATACAATATTATATTAGTTTCAAGTGTACAACGATTGATATTGTCACTATTTATTTATAAGCTTCATAGGTAGTTCTAGTGGGTAGCTAGCACTAAGAAACTCTTTATACTATAACCTTTGTTTGCTGTTATTCCCTCATCACTTTTCCGGTTATTTGTAAAATCTGATTTCCTATATTTTCTCTATTAGTTTCCAGTAAAATTTCAGCTAGCAGAAGAGAACAAATCTATAAGAAATGAGTCAGTGCCCAGTGCTGGGGAGCCCTGAGAATAGGGCGCCCTGGACCCCAGCCCACATTGTGCTCTGATTTAGTTAGGTAAGACCTTGGGCAAAGCACTTATTAGTAACTCAGTTTCCTCATCGGCAACATGAAGGGCTGGATTTAGTAACCACGAAGCTCCATCAGCTCTGAATTTCTGTGCTCGGGTTCCAAATGCTCGCAGGCGGCTGCAAAGCCCCGTGGATTTTGGAAATTCAAAAGCCCCCTTTGCCATTTCAACCCTCGGGTCCGTTTCCATTTAAGAACTTTGGTGAATGTGCCTGCCTGTGGCCCCAGTCCTCTTTGCCTGGACCTAAGACCCTAGATGATATTTTACCATGGAACATTTTTAATACTTTTTAATTTGCCCCTAGTTTTTTTTACCCGACTCCACCTCACTGCAGGCTATGGGGACTTTTCTTTTAAATATACCTTCTATTTATTTCAGAGAGGAAGGGAGAGGGGGAGAGAGAGAGAGAAATATCAATGATGAGAGAGAATCATTGATTGGCTGCCTCTTGCACGTTACCTACTGGGGATCTTGCCCACAACCCAGGCATGTGCCCTGATCAGGAACTGAACCATGAGCTCCGGGTTCATCGGTTGATGCTCAACCACTGAGCCACACTGGCCGAGCTGCGGGGACTTTTCTACCCAAGTGTCCTTCCATGGATCTTAACTGAGCACAGTCATTTCCTACAACTCCTCCCAAAGTGGGGCCTAGGCCCAGTGGCTGGGGGTGGGGAGAGCCTTGCACAGAAAAAAAGTCAAGTCATCAAGTTGATTATAGGATAAACGTTGTTATCAGATTCCTCCCAAAATCAGGGAAGATAAAATTCAGTGTGTGCTGGTGCATGCAAGCACACATACACATACACATGTACATGAATTTCCAAATTTGAAAATGCTTTCAGTATTTCTGCTCTGGATCCATTTTCTCCCATAAATTATTTAACCTAGAGAAGTGTTTTTCTGGCTGCGGAACTAATCATCACTCTGTGGGATTCTTTTACTTATTTCTGTTTCTGTATTTGTTAGCTTGTTTCTTAGACATACAGGCCTCAGGATACACCACCATGAAACAGTTTAGATAAACTCAGGATACAGATTGATACTTGCCCTTCTGTCCTATGTTGTACATACACCCAAGTGTGTGGAGTAAGTATCCAGAATGCCTAAGATCTGGGCCAATGTCAAGGAATGGTGTGAGCCACAGGCCACGCCATACCCCATCGCACAGGTACATCTTGTCTCAGCACAGGCTCCTTTCGTCATCACTAGCCCAAAATTTCCCTTAAATGCAACAGGCCTTGGAAAATGTGTGACGTTAAATCCAAGGCTGATTATTCCACAGCGACACTCAGACTGTTTTAGGGCATGACAGACTTCATGAAGCATTGGAGCCGCTCCATGTCCCACAAGAAGAAAGAATAATTTCCAGGACAGGGTATGGGGAGCAGCCGACAGTTTTTCTAAGGGAAACCGTTCTGTTGACTGGAACAGTATTTTGCAAATGACTACTTCAGAGGTGGCAGTTTTTTGTTTTTTTTTAATCACCCAACATCGGTTTTTCATTTATCCTTGCTGTTGTTGCGTTTTTTAAGTGAAACTAATAATCAAGCCTCGAAGGGCAAGTTCATTGTTTTGGATACAACTGTTCCTCATGCAGCTCCACACAACCACCTTCCCACGATTAGGTGGGAAGAGAAGTGCTCCGTTCCTTTCATTATTCCTCCTCCGTCATGAAACCGTTGCTGTGGTTTTGATTTCCAGAGGGAAGGAGAGTGTGGTTATGGTTTGGCCTTTATTTTTAGACTGTGTTCTTCAATTCTTCTTCTAACCATGTATATTGTCATAGCAATCTCAAGCTCTAATTTATTTATTGTTAAAATGCTAAGTACAAAGTTAACGAAGAGCATTTACGAATAGCCCTACTGATGTCAAAATCAACTTCCAACGTCAAATCAAGTCTTGACAGACAGTGCGACAGAACCTGGGGTTTCAGACCCACAGAAGCCCTTTTGGGTGAAGTCACTAGCCATTTTAGCAATGAAGCATCTAACTTATTCCAGTGGCTACTTTTCATTTTAAAGAGCATATGGTGCCTGGGGAGAACCAAGATGGCGGCACAGGTAAACACCTATTGTTCTGCCCTGCGCAACGATTTAAAAACTACAACATAACAACAAAACAAAAATCACCCAGAATCGCCAGAAAGCTGGCTGAGTGAAAACTCCACAAATAAGAGTAAAGGTGGGACACTGAGACTCAGAGGAGCGGTGGGAGCACAGCCTTGAAGACGGAAACAGGTTAGGAGCCGTCCTGGTCACGCTCGCATGGGCTGGGGCTGGAGCAGCAACCCAGGCTGGATTTCGCCAAGGGGGGGTGGGGTGGGGCGGAGACGTCCCACTACACGGATTCCCCAGCGCCAGGCGAGGTCCGAGATCCGGGGTACGTGGAGACGTCCCACTGCACAGATTCGCCCGTGCCAGGCGAGGTCCGAGGTCTGGGGGACGCACCCTGGAAGCGGGGCACGGCAGAGGTCTCCTAGTCCGCAGAGAAACCCGGAGGCGGGGAAAAGAAGTTTGCGCGCAAGTGTCGCACAAACCTGCGACTTGCCCCCTGGAAACTTGTCTCCAGGTCCCAGAAACCATCTATTTTACAACCCTGGGCTATGCTTTGGGTGTGCAGACTCATTTGGGGAGAGGCAGAGTTGTCTGGCAAGGGGAAGAGACTAGCGGCTTTCTCTTGGAGGTGTCTGCAGCCATCCCCATCCAACATAGACCCGCGAGCGCTGCATAGGACGTAGCTGACACTGAGGCTGCCAGCAAAGCTCAGAGACTCCGCCCATCCAACCTGAATACAGTCTCCCTTCACAGCGAATTGGACTGGAGGTCAAACCCTTCTAGGGCTAACAACAACAAGCTGGACTTAAATTCAAAAATACTATACAACCCATAAAGGATTGCAGTAAGAGTACCCATCTCAAATAACTGGGGAGGCTGTGCCACTGACCCTTAGAGGATATCTACCACATAAAGCAGCCACCATGCAGAGATATGGGAAGAAATCAGGTGTGAAAGAAATGGAGGAGAAAAGACAACAAGACATAGAGTTCAAAACCATGGTTCTAAGGCTTTCCAAGAGGCTCCTAGAAAAGGCCGATGAACTTAATGAGAATTATGAGGAAATAAACAAGACAACCAGGAAATGAATGAGACTTACAAGGAAATGAATGAGACCCTCAAGGAAATGAACAAGACCTCTGAGGATATGAACCAGACCCTCACGGATATGAAAAAGGACCAACTAGAAATCAAGCATACACAGACTGAAATAAAAAATATTACACAAAGTCCTAAAAGCTGTCCAGAGGGCCACAAGAACCAAGTCAAAGATTTGAAATACAAAGAAGCAAAATCCACTTGGCTGGAAAAGCAAGAAACAAAAAGAATGCAGATAATTGAAGATAGTGTAAGGGGCCTCTGGGACAACCTCAAGCATGCCAACATCCGAATTATTGGGGTGCCAGAAAAAGAGAGAGAGCAAGGTAATGAAAACCTACTTGAAGAAGTAGTGACTGAAAACTTCCCCCACCTGGTGAAAGAAACTGACTTAAAACCCAAGAAGTACACAGAACCCCAAAATATAGGAATCTAAAGAGGACCACACCAAGATATATCATAATTAAAATGCCAAGAGCAAAAGATAAAGAGAGAATATTAAAAGCAGCAAGAGAAAAACAGTTGGTTATCTACAGGGGAGCACCCATACGATTGTCAGCGGATTTCTCAACAGAAATGATGCAGGCCAGACGCGAGTGGCAACTAATATTCAAAAAAATGAATAGCAAGAATCTACAACCAAGATTACTCTATCCCACAAAGCTATCATTCAGAATTGAAGATCAGATAAAGTGCTTCGCAGATAAGAAAAAGCTAAAGGAGTTCATCACCACCAAACCAATATTATATGAAATGCTGAAAGATATTTTTTGAGAAGAGGAAGAAGAAAAAGGTAAAAATATAGAGGAACTAAGATGGCGGCAAAGGCAAAACACCTATCTTGCCGTCATAATCAGCAATTTTAATACTACAACTTAACGAAAGAACAAACACCTTCCAGAATCACCAGAAAGCTCGCCGAGTGAAAATTCCACAAATAAAAGTGAAGATAAGACACTGTGACTCGGAGGAGCGGCGGCGAACAGCATTGAAAGATTCGCACGGAGAGAGGTTTGGAGTGCGCGCCGTGGAGAGGGCGGGCGGCTGAAAACCGGCCAGTTTTCTCCAACGGGGAGACAAAGGCGTCCCACTGGACTGATTCTCCAGCTCTGGGCGAAGTCCAGAGAACCCACTATCACACGGGGTGAAAACTGGACAGTGGGAGGGCACGCCGAAGCTCGGGTGCTGCCGGGTCTCCCGGCTTGTGGAGAAGGCAGCTTGCGCGAACAGCTCGGCTGCGTGACGGCGCAGAGAGCGCACCGCGACTTGCCTCTCATTCGGAAAACCGTCAGACTGCTTTGTTTTACGACCCTGGGTGAGACATTGCGCATGCAGACTCATTTTGGGAAAGTCTGAATTCCCCGGCAACCGGCAGCCGGTGGAGCTCCGCAGCGGCTCTCTCTCAGAGGTGCTGGTGGCCATTGCCCCTGGCACAGAGTCCCAGGGGCCGCATAGGGCGGAGCTAATGCTGTCTGCTTGGCCCGGAGACTCCGCCCACCCAACCTGAGCACAGCTGAGCTTCACAGACAATTGGCCTGGAGGTCAACCCTCCAAGTGCTAACAACGATTAACTGAGCTTAACTTCAGCAAGACTGTGCAACCCATATCCACCTCAGGTAACCGGGGAGGCTGAGCCACTATCCCTAGTAGGAAGTCTACCACACAAAGCTAATTGACCAACTCATGGAAGCAGCCACCATGCAGCAACATGGAAAGAAATCAGATGTGAAAGAAATGGAGGAAAAAAAAACGACTGGACATGGAATTCAGAACCACAGTTATAGGGTTTTTTAAGAGGCTCCAACAAAAGATCGAGGCCTATAAGGAAATAAGCAAGACCACAAAGGAAATGAATTAGTCCTACAAGAAAATGTACAACACCCTCCAGGATATAAATGAGAGCTGCAAAGAAATGATCAAGACCAACGTGGAAATGAAAGAAACCCTCAAGGATATAAAGCAGACTCTCAAGAATATGAAAAAGGACCAACCAGAAATTAAGCATACACTGACTGAAACAAAAAATATTATACAAAGACCTGAAAGTGCCCTGGAGCACCCCAAGAACCAAGTTAAAGATTTGAAATGCAGAGAGGTAAAATCCACTCAGCTGAAAAAGCAAGAAACCAAAAGAATCCAAAAAATTGAAGATAGTGTAAGGGGCCTCTGGGACAACCTCAAGCATACCAACGTCCGAATTATAGGGGTGCCAGAAAAAGAGAGAGGCCAAGACAATGAAAACCTATTTGAAGAAGTAGTGACTGAAAACTTCCCACACCTGGTGAAAGAAATTGACTTGGGAGTCCAAGAAGTGCACCGAACCCCAATATATAGGAACCCTAAGAGGACCACACCGAGGCACATCATGATTGAAATGCCAAGAGCAAAAGACAAAGGGAGAATATTAAAAGCAGCAAGAGAGAAACAGTTGGTTACCTATAAGGGAGCACCCATACGACTGTCAGCGGATTTCTCAACAGAAACTATGCAGGCCAGATGGGAGTGGCAAGAAATATTCAAAGTGATGAAGAGCAAGAATCTACAACCAAGATTACTCTATCCAGCAAATATATCATTCAGAATTGAAGGTCAGATGAAGTGCTTCGCAGATAAGAAAAAGCTAAAGGAGTTCATCACCACCAAACCAACATTATATGAAATGCTGAAAGATATTCTTTAAGAAGAGGAAGAAGAAAAAGGCAAAGATGAAAATTATGAACAACAAATACACATCTATCAACACATGAACATAAAAATCAAGTGAATTGATAGGCTGTTGAACAGGATAGACTGGTGAATATAACAGAGACATGGACATAGAGAGGGAATGGACTGACAATTCTTGGGGAGAAAAGGGTTGTGGGAAGTGCAGCAAGAGACTGGACAAAAATCTAGCAACAATGGGAGAGGACTGTGGGGTGGGGGAGGTGAGGGTGGTGGGTGGGATAGGTACAGGGTGGAGGGAAGCTATAGGGGGATAAAAAGGGGAAACAATGTAATTAATAAACTGAACAATAAAGATAAAAAAATAAAAATAAAAAAAATAAAAAGGTAAAAATATAAATTATGAACAACAAATACACATCCATCAACAAATGAACATAAAAATCAAGTGAATTGATAGGCTGATGAACAGGATAAACTGGTGATATAACAGAAACATGGACATAGAGAGGGAATGGACTGACAATTCTTGGGGAGAAAAAGGTTGTGGGAAGTACAGCAAGAGATTGGACAAAAATCTTGCAACAATGGGAGATGACAGTGGGGAGGGGGAGGTGAGGGTGAAGGGTGGGATAGGTACAGGGTGTAGGGGATATATAGGGGGATAAAAAAGGGGAAACAATGTAATTAATAAACTGAACAATAAAGATTAAATAAATAAATAAATAAATAAATAAATAAATAAATAAAAAGAGCATATGGTGCCCTAGCCGGCTTTGCTCAGTGGATAGAGTTTCAGCCTGCAGACTGAAGGGTCCTCGGTGCCATTCCAGTCTAGGGCACATGCCCAGGTTGTGGGCTCGATCCCCAGTGTGGGGCATGCAGGAGTCAGCTAATCAATGATTCTCTCTCATTGATGTTTCTATCTCTCTCTCTCCCTTTCTCTTCCTCTCTGAAGTCAATAAAAAATAATAATATTTTTTTTAAAAATAAAAAGCATATGGACCATGGGGAGGGAGGGTACAAGTCCCTCATTTTTATTCCACCTTTATGTGGACAGCAACAAAAAACAAATAGTGCCTTAGTGACAGCATGGGAAGTCTCCAGTATTTGCAATCAGTGTGACCCTGAAGACCATCTAGGACCCATGCCGCCACCTGTCCACCACAGAAAGCCCATCCCTGAGACAGAATGTCCGAGCTGAATGGAACTTGCAGACCATTCAGCCTTGATTCCCATCTTATACTTGAGGAAACTGAAGCCCGGAAAAGAGAACTTACTTAGTCACAAATGCTTAGCGAGTAAATGACAGAGCCCTTAGGCCACAAGCTTGACCTCCTGATTCTCTGAACAGCAATCTTTCCCAAAGTGAGCCCAAAGCCTCATCAGCATGAAGCAGCAGAGGATCCTCCACTCTCCACCTACTGGCCCTGAAATGGCAAAGGGGGGCCCTGCTTCTGAATCCTTTAACACACATGGGCAACTCTGTGCTAAGGCATTGTCTACATTATCTCATTAATTCTCATAACAATCCTGTGAGGTAGGTATTATTATACAGAATTCAACTTTAAAGCAGGAAATTAAGAAACTTGCCTGAGGTCATAATGCTGGTAACCGGCAAATTGTCATGAATTCAATCTTGGGTCCTCTGTCTCCATAGTCCAACCCACTGCTTAGCCTGTCTCATACTGCTTTCCTCAACTCTTAGATGCAGGACACCAGCACATCCCACAGGCTGCAGACACCTCCTTCCCTGACCACGGAACTCTGACAGTGAGCTCAGGTAGCAAGCAGATATCCGGAGGTCTCCAGGAAAGTGGGTTTCCAGCAGCACCAAGAATGGAGTAATGGCTAATCCAACAATTATCCTGCCTCAAAAACTGCAGGGTCTTTGTGTGATACCATTCTGGACAATGAGAGAAAAAGGCTCTCATTACTTCTAAAAAGGCAGAGCTTCTGAAGATAAGATTTTTAGCCTCTGGCCTTCCTTGTCCATGCAGGATGCTAATACGAGCCTGGAGCTGAGGCAGCCATATTGCAAACAGGAGGTTTTTAAAAAATTCTGGCTTCTGGATGTTTAAAGATATTGCTGAGCTATTGCACCAACCTACAATGCTTACCTTCATATTTCTTGTCTTCAAAAATTCAGTGTCTATTGCCTAAGCCACCATTATTCAGATTTTCTGTTCCTGAAAGCCAGATGCATTCCTGGTGGTTCAGAGGACTTGAGGATAAATGCCAAACCTCAATCCCATACCGGGCTTCACACACTTTGTAAAATAGGGTACTAGCTGGAATCATACCAACAATGTGGGTTTTATGTTCAGTATCATTTAACATAAATCTTAAAGCATTTGCCATGTGCTAATCAATACCATTTAAAGTATGGACTTTTGACGGTAACAAGAAAAATAAATCCTGATTCTTTGAAGATAACATTTAGATATAAGAATACATGCCCCACATATGTGTAGCCATATTTTATAAATTAATTATTTTATATCTACATGGGTTTGTAAATTACAAGATTATTCATACTCAATAGCAAGTTGATAAGGGTACAAACAGAACCCAAGTCTTAGCCCTTCTAATTCAGCCTTAACCATATACTCCTGTCTACAGGTCACCCACAGAAGAAAAAAAAAAGAGCAATGCTCAAGAATCTCTCCATGCTTGCAATGTTTCCCTCCCAGTTCTTACAATTATTTCTAAGAAATATTTTGACACAGAAATATTTTCTAAGATGCTCTGGATCCATGCCTGTCATCCCTGGATTTGTCATTTGTTCAATCAACAAACATTGATACACTCTGTTGAGAACTTAGGATTCATGTCTGAAGAAGTTGGGTCATGAGGTTTGTTCTTTTTCAGCAACAACACTGATAGCAATGATCCCAACATGAAAACGTCATGGGATCCTCTTATTCTCACCCACCAGTTCCATCCCCAGCCCTAGGAAGGGACCCAGAATTGTTGACACTCCATTTTCTCTGCTCTCCTGCAGGGAGAAGAATCAGCGTGAGCAAAGCACCTGGCTCAAATGCTGTAGACACAGTATTACATTCCTTGGGCTCTCCACTCTTCCAAGGACTTGGGGTATAGGGGAAACAGGAAGGAATAGAATCATTTTCCTTGTTATCTAGATCTTTTGTATTCAGAAGGTCTTTTAAGAGAAAACTTGATAACTAGGTGAGACAACTCATTTTATAAAACCCACAGAAGAGAGATTCACTGAAAAGGCTAAACTTCTTGGGGGCAAAGTGTGTGTTTCCTATTCCTTTTGTATCCTTAGCACTTAGGATAGCACCCCACACAAAGCAGGTACCCAGAAAGTGTATGTAATAAATAGTGTTTACTATTATTATTGGGCTCTTTATGACTATTATTTATTATACTCTCCACCATCATCATCATTATATATGGGATCTAATTTTGCACCTTTTATTTTGAATACTATAAATAAAGAAATATAGTCTCTAAAAAAATAACAGTATTCTGGTCTAGTTTTCAAGGTCTGCACTTCAAAAGCATTACAAAATGTAGACCTGTGTTTAAATGAAATCTTATTTTAAACTCAGATTTTAAAAACCTTGGAATGAAAATCTAAGTTGGGAATCTCAACCTTGTTATGGAGGGACTTATTAGACCCCTTTTTAATACACTCTAAAGTGAGAACATCAACTTGTAAATGCACCCATAGTGTTGGGTCCTCTTAAAACACCCTCCAGGAAAAATTCCCTTAGACAAAAGCACCTGATCTCCTGATTGAGCATTGTATTTGTCAGAATAGATGACTGGGGTAGCACTGACAGAAATTTTATCACATATAACATTTGTTCATTTCACACTTCAAGCTCTCTCTCGATCGCAGACTTCATTTCATTGGCATTTGTCATATCTCGGCTATCTTCCTTCACCACTTTGTAGATAGTGGCTTTTTTAGGCGACTTTTTCTGAGCTGAGGATTTTTTTTTCAAGGATGCCAATCCAATCTGGTATTTCAAAATGCCAACACCATTGGCCCTGCTGGAAACCGATTAAACAATTTCTATGCCTAACAGCTCTTTTCAAGTTGCTGAGTTTTTGATTTTCATTTCTTAAGGCTAAATTTTCACACACACAAAAATTGCCCACTCTTTGCATGCAAATGAAGCAGTTTAGAAATGGAAATTCAAGTACAGTGAGCCCTGCATTAATTTACAAATCCATGGCATATTTAAAATATTTTTTCAAATTGCTTCACACGTTTTGGGTGTGTGACATATCGCCATTTAACTTAGTCAAAGTTATTTTGCTGATAAACTTTAGATAACTCTAAAGAAGGCATCGTTGGGAGAACTCTGATATATATCTACTCTGATATATACATTTTTTCATGAAAATGGGATCAAGTTGGGTGAAGTAGAGCTCTCTGTAAAGGCAGGACTTTCTCACTCAGGCAGGCCTTTTAGTGCTTGTGTGAATGAGAGGGAAGAGGGAAATGAAAGTCCTTGTAAGTAGAAGTCCATGAAAGTATGAGTGTGTATGTCTTCAATACTACATTTCAACCACTGATTTCTGGTTCTTGCAAGAAGAGAACCCAAATGTATCTTCATAACTCTGTAAAAAAAAAAAAATAGGCAATCATCACTAGTCTTCAGCAAAGTATACCCTAGCTTTCTGTTATATATTTGCAAAAGAATGTACATTTGTTCAAATGGCAATTGAAGGACAGATTTTTTTAATCATTTCATTTTCTTATAATACTCAATGCCAATACCAACACAATATAGAACTGACATGCTGAGATTTTTTTAAATCTATTATTGATTTTTTTACAAAGAGGAATAGAGAGTTAGAAACATTGATCAACTGCCTCCTGCACACTCCCTACAGAGTATGTGCCTGCAACCAAGATACATGCCCTTGACCAGAATTGAACCTGGGACCCTTGAGTCCGCAGGCCAATGCTCTATACACTGAGCCAAACCAGTTAGAGCAATGCCTGAGATTTTCTTTTTAAGTTAAGTGTAAGTTTTTTATTTGTTTAATAAAAAAAAATGGGGGGAGTCTTATTTTTCCCTTGGCCTAGATCTGACCAATTCAGATTCCACTCAGACTTGAAAAATATAGTGTGCCCTAGCAGACAAGAATAATTGTAACATCATAGAAAATAAGACAGTGGATTTGATGCAGAGACAAATAGTCTATGAACAGAATAGAAATATCTGAGGAGTCCCACACATATATGGAAGAAGTGACATTACAATTAAGTGGAAAAGGAGGAACTCTTCCATAATGGTGCTGGGGTTAACAATTGGGGGGGGGGGGCATGAGGGGAGGGGAGCAGAGAAAAAGAAAGAAAAGTAATCTACCCCTCACAGCATTCACTAAATCAATTCCAGACAGATCAATGACAATGGAAGAGAAATCTTTACAATTTTGGGGGGAGGAAAAATCAGAAAAACATTTTTGAGACTTCAGGATAGAGAATGGTTAATAAACAAGTGAAACCAAGAACAAATATTTTAAAAAATAATGATTGATTTAACCACATTAAATCTCCACTTATCAGAAGACATCAAAAAACAGTAAAAATACAAGATACAAACTGGGAGAAAATATCTCCAATACCTATAATTAACAAAGGATTAATATCCCAAAAATGAAGAACTTCTATGTCAATAAGAAAAATATAAACCCAAGGAGGGAAAAACAATCCATGGGCAAAAGAAATGAAGAGGCATTTCATAGATGAGGCAAGATAAATGCCCATTACATATGGGGAAGTGTTCATTAATAATCAGAAAAATACATAATGAAACCACAGTGAGATTCCATTCACTCCCACCTTGTGGGCAAAAATTTCAAAGTCGGACAATATTGGCAAAGTATGGGATATAGATATAGAATAATGGGTATCCGAGTACACAGCTGGTGTGAGCAAGCCACCACTTTTTGGAATATCATTTAGTATCACCCAGTAAAACTGAACATGTGCACATCCCACAATCCAGAAACTTCACTCATGCACATGTGTATCAGGTGACATGTACAAGAATAATCACAGCAGCAATGAGTTATAACATAGTCACACAATAGAATGCAATATGGCTACATAACATCAAGTTTCAATGGGGATTCTTATCAGCTGTAGGGGGTGGAGGTGTCGGCAAAGGTCCCAGAACATAGAGACCAATGCCACATTCCCTAGAGGCTGAAAATGACTGCTTGACAAAGCACAAACCAGACAGCCACTCACGTAGGCAGGAAAGTAGGTGCGGGAGGAACAGTTTGAATAAAAACACTGGTAGATGTTTGCTTCAACTTTTTGTATGTTCACTTCAAAACATACAAAGAGAAATGCATTAAACCTCAACTATTAAAGACCTCTGCAAGACCCTGACTTCAAAAAACTTCAAGCATTGTTTGAAATGTTCAACCAAGACAGATACTGGTAGGGACACTGCTACAGCAAGCCCAGCCACAGAGCCTACAAATAAAGCTCATCACCCCCATCCAGGCCGCATGGACTCAGCAACGCCAATGAGAGCAAATCTCCACCAGCCATCCCAAGTGCTGAGGACCAAACTGTCTCCTTCCTGAAGGCAGAAAAAATACAACTTGCCCCATCCTTAATTTAAAGATTTAAGAATAGTTACTACTTTGTATCTATCATACATTTAATTGCACCATCTCTGCACCCCTATATCGGATAGATAATTATTAACTTCGGACAGAAAATGCTCCATAGCTCCTCAGTGTCTTGCACCACATTCATTGAACACATGCAGTTCATTTCACAAACACCAACACCAGACCCGCTATTGGGTGTTTGGTGATGGCAATTGAGGCAGGAAAAAAGCAGGTTTGACTGAGCTTTGACTCAGAAAAAATAATGAGTCAGGGGACAGCTTGCCATCCACAGTGCTGAGAGGATAAAAGAGGCTCTTTATCAAAGTCTCTGGTTAACAGAGAATAAATCATACTGCCCAGGTGGTCTCACACATGTGATATGATGCATATGAAGGAATTGACTTGAATGAACAAGCAGTGATTCATAAGTCATCAGGACTTGCAAAACCCCATGGAGCAAAAATAAATAAATAAATCTTTGGGGGTTCCCCTTCACTTCCTAACCCAACCCTAATTTAACTTTTATTTTTGTAACCTGTCATTGATGTATAGCATTAGATTGAGGATTTACCAAATGATGTGGTGATATGTATTTTTATATAGTTTCTAAAAAGTGTTATTTATTTCTACAGATCCTTTACAAACAATTTAATGGGCTGCAATTTAGGAATTATATGGTGTTTGGTGGGGGCTGGGACATCAAGATGAGTTTTCTTTGGAATATCAAGATAAGATGCTTTCCATGTCCAGCAGTAATTACCTAAACTTGCAACAGCTTTTCACCTGCTCATGGAAAGGTCTCATTAGACCAGGACTTATTAGAAGGGGGTAGGGGAAAGCATGATTATTTGGTTTGATGTTATAGGTGGGTGGAGCCAAGTCCAACACCATGAATTTAGAGCGCTTAATAAGTACAGACTGTTCAGAGTGTAAAAGAACTTAATCTGGGCAGAAAAGAAGAGCAAAAATCGATCCGCATCTGTTTGGCTTGTTTTGAGAAAACAACATTGATCTGACCTCACACAGTCCAGACTGATGTGGTCCAATCTGCTCACACTGAAGGGTTAAGTAGCTGGTACCCCACATCCCTGAGGAAAATTAGGATAGAGACACAGCTTCCCCTACAATTAAGGAAACTTAAACAGAGAAAGAATGAATGGAGGTAAAACACCACACTGGCAGCTTGAGAGCTCTTTGCCACCTGGCCATTGTAACATTCTCAGACTTCCTGTCAAGGTCACGCTTTCTCTCCACTCCATGGAATAACGTGCTGGAAACAGACACTGGAAACAGACACTCCGTAGTCATTTGCCTCCACTGCCCCCACATGTGACAGTTTCCTACATTTTATTCTCATTTGGCATTTGAACTTTTAAATGACTTAGTGATTAATGCTTCCACGCTGCACGGCGTAATTGCCTTGGCAGAAAGCGATGTCTTTGTTCTTGCCCACTCACCTTTTGTATGGAGTTTCCCACTCCTGTTCCCTTATTTATGACTTGTTGACGTTCATCTATATTTAGCAAGTGTTTTGCTAATATCTAAGGAGTCATCGAAGGTGCAGCTGCTTCGTCTCTACAGGAAACCCCCACTTCAGGGGGCTAGCGCTGCTCTATAAAGATCTGCTCCAGAATATTCTCTGCATGAAGATAAGAAATTCACCTCTTGATTTTTAAATTAGCTGGCTAATGCTTTCTATCCTTTCCCCCCTTTTGGAGCGCGATGAACTCATGTGTTATTCTTGGTTGGTTGTCAAACCAGCAAGGATGTTTTTCTGATCGTCTTTCTGTGGAGTTATATTTGGCTGTTTTTTCCTCCCTTTCCAGAGGTTCCTTTCTTCATTGTGTGGGCATGTGACCTTGTTTTTAGGTTTCAGTGTCCCAAGCTAGGAAACTTGTGATAGTCCTTTCCTGTTCCTTCTTGAATCACTGGTTTGTGTTACAAATGCTCGGCTCACTTCCTCCAAGGCCTCTGAAAGGGGGTCCTCCCAAACAAGCCCACTGCGGCCTCTATCATGGTACAGATGCCGAGGCACAAGCCAGGACCTTCACGAGTGCCGTCCCGTTTAGGTGAGCTGAACAGTGTACTCCAAATGCTGTATTTTAAAGTGATTACACCATGAGACAGTGTCACTGTGGAGTTCTCATACACTTTGGGCTGCCTCTTTACAGGAAACGATCACTCAAGACAACTCCCCATGAGTCTCCTGGGTTTCTTCATCAGCCAATTTCTATTCCTTAGAAACAGAAATTATTTATTCTCCATTGGTCTGGGCTTCCATAAAAATCAGAAATAAAAAATTTATTCTTTTCATATGTACCTTAAAATAAGTAAAAAGGAGAATTTTGAAATAGATTTTACAAGTTCTTCTTTAACTGTTAGGAATCCACCAGAGGAGGAAAACTAAACACAAGAAATCGGAATGGATTGGGAAAGGGGGCATTTTAAGTGGGATATTCTGCTTTTACTATTGTTCCTTCCATCTGGCATCCATATGCTCATGTGGCAGCATCCAAGGAGGGATGAGAAACCAGCTTTCCCAGGAATCCTGTAATGTATGGTGTTTTAACACACATTTTAGAGAGACAGCATGATGCAGGGTTTGAGAGCACAGTCCCTGGAGCCAGGTTCAACTACTGCCTCCACCTCTCCTAAGCTATGTGCCCTTAGCCAGTTATTTTAATCTCTGTGCCTTTGTTTCCTCGTCTGTAAAATGGACGTTATAATAATACCTTCCTCATGGAGTTATAAGAAGTGGGTTGATAGTGGATAGTACCTGGTATATAATAACTATTATGTAAGCACTAGAGGCCCGGTGCATGAAAATTCGTGCATTGGAAGGGGAGTTCCTCAGCTCAGCCTGCCCACTCTCACAGTCTGGGAGCCTTCAGGGGATATTCTACTGATGGCTTAGGCCCGCTCCTCACAGGGAGCAGCCCTAAGCTGCAGTCTGGCCTCCCTCTGCAGGAAGCATCCAGACTGATGAGGGGAAGGTGTCACCTCCATCACCCACTGTTGCTGCCACTGCTGACCACCACAGCTGTGAGGCCTGAGCCCCAGGCCCGCAGCCGCTGGGGATCACGGCTGCCTGAGCCCCTGACCTTGCAGCCACTGGGGCTCATGGCTGCCTGAGCCCATGGCTGCCTGAGCCCACAGCTGCCTGAGCCCACAGCTACCTGAGCCCTGGGCCTTGCAGCTGCCTGGGCTTTGTCTGATGGACATCTTGATGGACGTCTGGAAGATATCGTCTCTAATTACCATATTACCCTTCTATTAGTATAGATTTTACAAGCCTAAAAATTAGCTTATATTAAATAAATATATCCATTTGGGCTAGGTATTTGCCATAAACATCATTGTTACTAATTCACCTCCTCTTAATAGAAAATGCAAGTGCCATATGCTCCCTTTCCCAATATTCCTTATAGCTGAGGCAGGAACATGGAACTCAGTTCTGGCCAGTGGAACCTGAAGAAATGTTTGCTGGTGTCCTTTTGTTGTTGTGGTTGTTGCTCTAGTTTTAAAATTCTGCTTTTGGGGGGAGGATAATAGGATAATTTGGGGGGAGGAAAAAAAGGAAAACATATGTACTACTATTAAATCTAAGTTATACTGCAAAAAAACATTTAAGAAAATAAAATTCTGCTTTTATTTATTCAGGTGTTTTTTTAATTAAAATATAGTTGACATACAATATTATGTTACTTTCAGGAATCCAACAGTGGCTTGACACTTATATATCTTATAATGTGATCACCACAATAAATCTAGTAACATCTGTCAACATACAAAATTATGATGATATTAATGCTATATCTCTGTGCTGTATATTACATATCTGTGACTTAAAATTTTATAATTGGAAGTTTGTACCTCTTAATCCTCTTCACCTTTTTAGCCCATCTTCTCTCTCCTCTGGCAACCATCAGAGTGTTCTCTGTACCTAAAAGAAGAAGTGAATACATACCCACAGACACACACACACACACACACACACACACACACACACACACACACAGTGGAATATTACTCAATAAAAAACAGAATAAAATCTTGCCCTGGTGGTTTGGATGGGTGGATAGAGCATTGCTACCCCCCACCCCGGGCTCAAGGGTTGTGTGTTTGATTCCAATCAAGGGGACATACCTTGGTTGCAGGTTCAGTTCCAAGCCCTGGTTGGGGCATGTGTGGGAGGCAACCAATTGATGTATCTCACATCAATGTTTCTCTCTCCCTCTGTCTCTCCCCCTCCCTTTCACTCTCTCTCTCTACAAAGCAATGGGAAAATATCCTCATGTGAAGATTAACAAAGAAGAAGGAGGAGGAGAAGGAGGAAGAGAAGGAGGAGGAGGTGCTCTTGACATTTGCAACAACATAGATGGAACTAGAGGGTATTATGTTGAGTTACATAAGTCAGACAGAGAAAGATAGATGTCATATAATTTCACTTATATGTGGAATCTAAAATAAATTTTTTAAATGAGGAAACAAAGCAATACAAAAACAAACTCACAGATACAGAGGACAATCTGATGTCTATATGTGTCCTTTAGAAAGATTTTCTTGCTTACAAAATAATATGAGGAAAAACCCATTTCTGTGCTTTCTGTCTGCTGACATCATTCTGTAGCCATCATCTTGTGAATCCAATGGAAAAGCCAAGAAAAGCCAATCTGGTTTTTTTGTACCAACCCTGGGACCACCAGTGCCCTGGTTTTTTGTCAAAGATGGTGGTGAGATAATAAATGTTCTTATTCTTTAAGTAACTTTCAGTCAGGTAGTCAATTATTTATAGCCACAGGCACCTCAAGTAACACACAATTATTTTAAATGAGGAAATAGAGGGTTAGAAAGATTAAAGAACTTTATTAGCCAGACAGGAGGTAGAAGTGGAATTCAAACTCACTCAAAGCTGCTCCAGGACACACCAGCATAGAACTCACCAACTGGACAACACTCGTTAAGAGTCAGAGCACTAAGGTGACCACCTTAATCCCTTAGTCCTTACAACAAACCAGGAGGCAGATACTGTTATCCCATTCTACAGATGGAAAAACTGAGGCATAGGGAGGGTGTGTATCTTGTCCAAGGTCACAAAGCTGGAATATAAACTCAGACAGTGTGACTCCAAATTCCCTGATCACGGTAACATACACTCCCAAGGCTCTGCTTCTGTATCTTGGACCTAGCTTGTAAAAATGTTACTCTCATACAAAGTGTAATAATACTCTCATACAAAGTGTTAATATTGTAGATGCCAGTAAGGTCTGCTTTATGTTTATGAGCCCCCAGCTTGGCCGGCTGGCACTACAACCAGCTGATCACTGCCCACATGAAGGGCTGATTGTCCAGAACCCACACTCATGTGAAGAACACCTATAAATTAGGGGCACCCAAAAAAAAGGAGAAAAGCTCAACTTCATAGAACTTACCCATAAATTTTGTAATAACAAAATCTGAAAAGACACACTTTTAATTTTAGCATGAGGGTAAGCTTTGTGTTTCATGAATTTTAACTGTCACCTCAGCTGTGATCCCAGACATCATGGAGCAGGGAAGAGTTTCCATGAATTTCTGATTCACAAAATCCATGACCATAGTTTTGGCACACAGGAATAATTATCAGAACACTACCACTTCATAGGAGACAGTCATTTTGACAGATTGGGCCCAACTTATTAAGCAATTGATTCAGAGCTTCAAGTCCTTCTCTCACTACTCTCCCTGCAGACCTGCAGTACAATTTAGTCCTGATGCTGACATCCTTAGTAAGATGCAGACTCACCGGTTTAAGCTAACAGTCCCTAAACTGATGGAGTCCCTACATCAGATGCCAGTTACAGGTGCAAGAGTGCCCAGACCAACTGGCTACAAGTCTGAGGGGTCCTGCAACCCCTTCAGGTTCATAAGTTTGTTATAATGACTCAAAGAGTTCAGGAAAGCATTGTAATTATGATTACAGTTTTGTTATAAAGGATTCCAATATGGACTAGCCAACTGAGGAGACACAGAGTGAAGTCTGCATGAGTCCTCAGCAGAGATTTTATACCCTTTCACCATGGAATCAGGACACATCACCCTCTTGGCACACTGATGTATTCATCAACCAGAAAGCTCCATAGAGCTTTGGTGCCCAATTTTTATTGGGGTGACATTATGTAGATAAAATTGATGAAATCATTGACGTGATTGAACTTTCCAAAGGCCCGGCTGTCTCAAAGCCCTAGCCCTCTAATAACATGGTTGGTCTTTCTGGTGATCAGTCCCCATCTGAATCATCAATAGCATAAATTCAGATGTGATCCAAGGGGCTCTTGAATAGGAAACACACTCCTATTATTTGGGAAATTCCAGAGATTTAGAGTTATCCTCCCAGGAGCCAGGGACAAAGGCCAGTCAAATTCCTTATTAGACAATACCCACTTCCCAAGTCCCACATTGTGCTTCAGGATGTTGAGGCTGGGATTTCACCAGCTGGCTCGCTGCTAGGTTTTGCCAAAGGGATGCCAGAAGACTGCAAGGCAGAAGGAGGGTAGAGGGTTTACTCCTTTGTGTTTGCCACCTGTTTTCCTCCTGTTTTTTTCCTGTTTGGGGAAGCATGACCCCAGCCACATTTTTCACCTCTATGGTGGTAGTTTCTCCCAGTGTCTACAGTTGATTTCATCATTCAGTGTTTTAACACTCCCAGAACAGCCTTATCATGCCATGTCAGAGACATCCAAATAAGCCAGCCATGAATAACCCCCTCCCCTCCTTAGAAGTCTGGCTCCCAGCCCCATGGAATCCTTCCTCCCAACTCAGAGATGACAGCCCAGCTGAGCAGCATCCTTTCCTAAAAGGTCTGTGTTCCAGCCCTCCAGGATCTCCCTTCCCAGTTCAAAGACTCTCAAGCCAGCCAGTGGATACCCTTCCCTCAAAAGTCTTAATTTTTTAAATGTCTTAATTTCAGCTTCACATATCCCATTTCCAGACTTCTACATTTTAATGACCACTATCACACTGTGTTTCCCAAGCCCTGAGAATGATACTTTAGTTTCCTCTTTGCCTTTTCATGTCTCTAATATGTAGAATATGTAGATAACAATTCTTTATATTTGATTCCTTCTGTTAAAAATTATTGTGGTGCTCTGGCTGGGTGGCTTGGCTGGTTGGAGTGTCATCCATATACTAAAAGGTTGTGGGTTTGATTCCTAATCAGGGCACATAACTGGGTTTTGGGTTCAATCCTGGTTGGGGTCGGAATGGGAGAAAACTGATCTCTCTCTCTCTCTCTCTCTCTCTCTCTCTCTCTCTCTCTCTCTCTCTCTTTCTCTCTCTCTCTCTCTAAAAATCAATAAACATAACCTCAGGTGAGGATTAAATAGAAAAAAAATAGTGTGGTTTTTATGTACAGACTGATGGACAGATTGTCAAAAATGATTGCTCTCCAGAACCATATGACTGGTTTATCACCTCAGAACCTCACCCTGGGCTGCACAGAACTTACAACTTCATTTTAACAGTAGCTTAAGACATACACAGTCCAACAGGACTTTCTGTGATGGTGGAACTGAGGTACACAAGCCCTGTCCAATATGGTAGCCAATAGCCACATGTCCCTGTTGAGCACTTAAATTTGACTGATGCAGCTAAGAAACTGAATTTCTAGTTTTATTTAATTTTAATTAAATGTACTGTAAATTGCCACATTTGTCTAATATCTACTGCATTAGACACCACAGCTATATAACTCTATTACCATCTCTCTCACCTACTAGAATTTTCCTGTTTTTCTACAGCCCCTTGACCTATGAAATACTTTTCGCATTGCATTTATTGGTATGTGGTAGCCTCCCTTACCAACGATGGCCTCCTTAAGGGGCCATTTGATGGTTGTGGTGCCTGGACACATGGCACAAGAAGATGCTCAAAAATGACTCATAAATTGAGTATAGTGTCCACCAGGGAACAGCACTATTGGGTTCTATGTCAGGAGAAAGGGCATACCCTTGG
Organism: Antrozous pallidus; assembly: GCA_027563665.1. Taxonomy (NCBI): domain Eukaryota; kingdom Metazoa; phylum Chordata; class Mammalia; order Chiroptera; family Vespertilionidae; genus Antrozous; species Antrozous pallidus. The sequence continues at coordinate 42,626,385 of CM050518.1, forward strand.
ATTGTAGAAGAGGCTTTGTGTTTCTGCTTTCCTAATCTGTAAAATAACTTCTATAGGAAAGGTGGAGCTTAAAATCATTAGATCACTTACAAAGCTGGTCTGGAAGCTGAAGATTCATCTTGGCAGTAACCTTAACATTCTATCTCACAACACTGGATTTAATTACCTCATCCTCTTAATCCTGTTCTTTAAGAAAACAAAAATATCTATTTTTCAAGCATAAAATACACAGAGAAAGTTTAGAAAGACTTGTCTCTGCAATTTGGCATGAAGGACTGTATTTCTATTAACCATTTATCCAATTGTCATCCAACAAATAATTATTCCACAAATACCAAGAAAATGCCAGGCTTTGTATTTCCGAACCTACTTTCTTTTTTTAGATTATATAAATTAAATCTCTCTGTTAATCTCTTTCATAGCAACTTGTACCTTTGTAACATATAATTAAATATCCCACAAATTATCCTATCTAATAAAAGAGTAATATGCAAATTAACCATCACTCCACTATACCCACAAGCCAATCAGGAGTGAGTATGAAAATTAACACCAACCAAGATGGCTATGGCCATGGAGAGAACAGGAGGGAGGCTTGGATTTCCCTGGCAATGAAGGAAGCCAAGCTTTCCACAGACCCTGGTGGGCCCAGACCTCCACTTAAGGCTGCAAAGTTTCAATTACAGACAATAATCAAATCCCAGCAAAAATGGATGCCACCACAGAGAGGGCAGAAGGCTTGGCTCTGTTCCAGGGTATAAAGTTTCAATTGTAGAAGATAAATAAGTCCCAGATACCAGGGCCTCCACTTGGGTTGCTGGTGGGCATGGGCAGCCTGCAAACCACCACAGGCCCCTCGCTCAGGCTACCCCATGCCCCAAGGGAACCCCCACCCTGATCTGGGACACTTTCAGGGCAAACCAGCTGACCCCCACCCATGCATCAGGCCTCTATCCTATCTAATAAAAGAGTAATATGTAGATTTACCATCACTCATAATATGGCTGCCCCCATGTGGTCAAAGATCCTACCCCCATGTGGACACAAGATGGCCAGCACAAGATGGACAGCAGGGGAAGGCAGTTGGCAGGGACCAGGCCTGCAGGGGAGGGCAATTAGGGGCAAACTGGCTGGCAGGGGAGTGGTTACAGGGTCATCAGGCTGGAAGGCAGAAGCGGTTAGGGGAAATCAGGAAGCCAGGAAGGTAAGCAGTTGGGAGCCAGCAGTCCTGGATTGTGACAGGGATGTCCGACTGCCCATTTAGGTTCAATTCTGGTGAGCAGTCAGACATCCCTCAAGGGGTCCCTGATTGGAGAGGGTGCAAGCTGGGCTGAGGGTTACTCCTTGCCCTCCCATTTTTGCACAAATTTTGTGTACCTGGCCTCTAGTCCTATCTAATAAAAGAGTAATATGCAAATTGACCATACCTCTGATCAAGAGAATCAGGAGTAAATTATGCAAATAAACCCCAACCAAGATGGCTGCCACCACTGAGAGCAGGAGGGAGGCTTGGGTTTCCCCAGCAAAAGAGGAAGCCAAGCTTTCTGCCTGCTGTTGCAGGCCTAGGCTTCCACTCAATACTACAAAGTTTCAATTATAGAAGATACATAATCCCAACAGAAATGGCAGCAGCCAGGGAGCTAGAGAGAGCAGAGGCTAGGGTTTCCCGGGTGATGGGGGAAACCAAACTTCTGCAGCCCTAGCGCCTAGGCCTCCACTCTAGGCTACAAAGTTTCAAATAGAAATGGCTGTCTCCACAGAGCAAGCAGAAGGCTTGGCTCCACTCTAGGCTACAAAGTTCCAATTGTAGAACATAAATTAATCCCAAATTCCAAGTCCTCCACTTTGGTTGCTGGGGGTGGGGGGCATGGCCGGCCTGCAAACCACCACAGACCCCTCGCCCAGGCCAACCCACACCCCAAGGGAACCCCCACCCTGATCCAGGACACCCTTCAGGGCAAACCAGCTGCCCCCCACCCATGTACCAGGCCTCTAGCCTATCTAATAAAAGAGTAATACGCAGATTGACCATCACTCTAACACACACAAGAGTGCTGCCCCCACGTGGTCAAAGATCCTTGCCCTCATGTGGACACAAGATGGCCACCACAAGATGCCCAGCAGGGAAGGGCCCTTGGGAGGTTCCAGGCCAGCAAGGGAGGGCAATTGTGGGTGATCAGGCCTGCAAGGGAGGGCAGTTGGGGCCATCAAGCTTGCAGGGGAGGGAAGTTAGGGGTGACCAAGCCGGCAGAGGAGGGAAGTTGGGGACAAACAGGATGGAATGGGAGTAGTTAGACATCAATTAGTCTGGCAGGGTAGTAGTTAGGGGGTGATCAGGCTGGAAGGCAGAAGCAGTTAGGGGCAATCAGGGAGGCAGGCAGGTGAGCAGTTTGGAGCAAGCAGGCCTGGATTTTGAGAAGGATGTCCCAGATTGGAGAGGGTACAGGCTGGGCTGAGGGACACCCCCCCCCCGCCCTCCTCCCATGCACGAATTTCATGCACCAGGCCTCTAGTATAATTATATTTGTTGTATATTTACCCAACCAGATAGTAAGGTACATGAGGGTGGAAATCCTGCCTGTCTTCTCACACCTGTAATTAACTTTTTCCAGAAACACAAAAGGGTAGGAGGATTTTTCAATCATCACTGTTTTCTAGGAGCACAGGGCTCAGGGGAAGTTTAACATTGTCACCTCAATGTAGTATGTAATCACTAAGTCATTTTTTTAATAAATAGAAAAAGAATGGCATATACAATATTTGGGAAATTAGTTACCAATGCCATAATATAACAAGAATTTGATAATTCCATTTAATAGGTTTTCTTAAGAAAATAATCAACCAAGAATTAGAAAGCTCCAAAATGAATGTGGTAGGATAAAAAAATAAAGACAATACTTGTATTTTCTTTTCCCCATAATTCTCTCATCACAGTCCTCCCTCCATTCATTGAATTAGTGGCATTCAATGAATCAGCCAAAAACAGTGAAGTCAATAGGGGATATAAACAGGAGTTTTCAATTCAAAAAAGGAGAGAGAACTCTTAAAAATACAGTCTTTTCATTATAAGAGCAAGGCTCTTTGAAAAAGACTGTTCATCTTCAAAAAGCTAAGTCTGAGAAACTCAGAACATATAAATTACCTCTAAACCAGAGAGGGAGGGTGATTGCCTGAAGGTATAACAGTATTTTTCTGGCTCAAAAACAGATGGATACTGAGGAGAAAGAAGAAGCAAAAGAGGATCCCAGAAGAGTTAGATTCTGGTGGGCTTAGATGGCACACTCTCTATTCCCTCTGGTCCAACAAAGCCCAAGAGTGGAGAAGAGATTTTAGAAACCCCAATAGGTTTTGAGAGGGCTCCTTCAAGCAGATGTTGAAGTTTAGGCAATCAACAGTCTCATGGAGAAGACCCTTTTTCCAACATAGCTTTGCCACAGTCCAAATGGCCATGGGGACAAGTCTGCAGAGAGGATCTGCAATATCCTGAATCTTCCACGGCTCCGGTGAGGCAGGAGGGGCATCTGAAGTCTCCTTTGCACACAGAAGAAGACTTATAAGTTAAGGAAGCTTAAGCTTTAGGGCTTCAAGTGCATTCCCCTTGTAAAGTCTCCAGAGAGTCATGGTGGTGTGTTTATAGTCCAATATTTTTGTAAAATTAGTAATAGTAAGAAGCTTTAACATCAATTGGTTAATACCACAGTCTCCACTCCAAAATACTTTCTGACATACTTTCCCCTATGTCAGATGGTGCTGGGGTAGCAGAATACACTTATATTTGAGTTTTGTCAAATATATGATATGTTTACATGATTCCCAGTCACTTCTGCATGTAATTGTATACATTTCAGTGTCAAAAATCCTCCTAACATCCACGGTGCCAACACCCAGAGTCATGGCCCACACTGACAGAGCCAGAAGCAGCAATACGATACGAACATATCCTACAGCAGCAAGAACCAGAACGTCATGGTTAGTGAAGGAAATGGGTTTTAAATGTATGCAGCCAGATGCTAGCCTGTGGAAAGTTCTTCCAGTCATGAGAAATGTGAAACTGTAAGTGAAGCATTTAGCGTCCATTCATGCCTCGTAAAAATGGAAGTTCTTCCCAGCCAGTAAATATACTTAGGAATATACTCAACCCAACAAAATTATAGTTTTATATTCTGTTCCTTAAAGGTAGATCTCAAAATTAAATTAGATGCCCATAAGGGGCATAGGAGTGCTGAGAGAATGATGGTGGACTTTGTGAGGACCTTACATGCAGTGGATAAGGACAGAGGGACCTTCATGAACACAGAGGAGCGAGACCCTTAGATATTTCAGCAGAGAATGCAGAAAAGGGGGACACTAATGATTCAAGACCAGAGGGATGGAATGTCTGTTGCTGATGCTACAACAATACCAGACCCCCTGGAACTTTAACACCTAAGGAGAACGAGAAAGGGACGGCCTACTCCAATTTGGAATTTAACTACTTAAGTTCCCACTATCCTAAAGTAATTAAATTGACATGGAACTAACTGACATTTAGTGCCCCAGCATCAGTGGAAAGGAAGAAGTGACATCTTTATTCAATTTAATTACAGAAAAGGGTTAATCTCACTCAACTGACATGAATCAGTAGCCAAGCATCAACCTATGAACCAAGAGGTCACAGTTCGATTCCCGGTCAGGGCGCATGCCCGAGTTGTGGGCTCAATCCCCAGTGGGGCGTGCAGGAGGCAGCCTACCAATGATGCTTTTTCACCATTGACGTTTCTCTCTCTCTCTCTCTCTCCCCCTCTTCCTTCCTCTCTGAAATCAATAAATATTTTTAAAATTTGTGCATGCCTGAGTGAATATAAAATGAAGACCCAGTAAATATATCAAAGAAAAATTCTGCCAAAGTGACTGAGTCAACTCAACATGAAACCATGCTATTGGTGATAATGCTAAACTTCAACTGAATCCTGTACTCCTAGAAAACAGTGATGGTTGAAAAATCCCCCTACTCTTTTGTGTTTGTAAAAATAGGTAATTGCAACAAATTCCCCTTTTCTTCCATATTTTAGGTAAGATATTTGTATCCTTTCTCTTGACTCCTTTAAGACTTCATGGATGACATCACTGTTTATTTTTCTCTGTGAAACTCCATGCCCCCCTCCTTTCTCCTGAGACATTACTCATTCATGAACTGATCTCTATTGCAATAGCCAGAATAAAACCATCTCCTTTATTGTTAGCAGCTTCAGGTCTTTGACACTGGCATGTTGTAACTACTAGGTGTACTAGTTAATAAGAGCGGATTTTGTAATCAAAGAAAACACAATTTGAGAGAAGCTAAGATGACAGCATAAGTAAACACCTAAACTGCTGCCTTACACAACAATTTCAAAACTGCAACTAAAAGACAAAACGTCTATCACCCAGAACCATGGAAAGCTGGCCAAGTGTAAGTTCTGCAACTAGAGAAAAGAGCATTAAGATGTGCACAAGTGCTGAAAAGCTAAGGTACAGAGGTGCGCGAACCAGGCTGACAGCGGGTGACAGGGTTCTGCTGTTTTCAGGCAGGTGATGGGGTTCTGCTGTTTTCAACCCGAAGGGAAACAAGCTCCTGATTACTCTGAACTCCTTTCTGGGGAGATGCTGGTGACTCAGACTCCTATGGTGAGAAGCTGGATGGTCTGCCATTGGGTCAGAAAGTGAGGGTGGCTCCCTTGCAGAAGTGCCTGCAGCAATCATTGTTCATTGCTCAGGGGCACGGGGACTTGGAGATGCAGAGACACAGAGAAGGCTGAGTGGCAGCCATCGCTGTTTGCCACGCCCTCGCCTAGTGACTCACTGAGACCCCGCTCCACACAATCTCCAAACTCGCCCAAGCTGTGTGCAGCGGCATTTGCATATAAATAGCCTGCCCCATCCCAGGTTAATCTAAATTACAGCTCTGGTCAGACCAGGAGAAATCTGTAGACCTCACTGTAGCTTCTGCTGGGTCGCTTCAGACAGTAGCTGACCTGCACCCCATTGGAGATCCAGAAGCTAGTGTATCTAGTGTGTCAGTGTGAGATGACACCAGAATTCAACTACTCACATCCTTAAGTGACACATTCAAGAAGCAGACTTGGTGAGCACCAAAGCCCCACTGAAGCAAGTCCTGCTCCATACGCATGTCTCCAGGACAACAATACTTCCATTCCATCAGCACAGGAAAGAAGCAAAATGTGGAAACAAAGAAACATGTCATGAATGAAAGAAATGGAGGACATAGAGTTTAGCACCACATTTATAAGGTTACTCAAGAATATTCTAAAAACCACCAAGAAACTTGATGAGATCTTCAAGCACCTTAATGAGAATGCCAAGAAAATGGAAAAGGACCAGTCAGAAACTAAGCATACACTGTCTGAAATAGTATGCTTTTACTATTAGATCAAAAGACCCCAAGAATCAAACCAAAGATCTGAATTATGAGGAGACAAAAAAAAAGAAAGAAAGAGAAAGGAAAAAACAGAAAAACAAAAAGAATCCAAAAATATGAAGATATTGTAAGAAGCCTCTGGGACAACTTTAAGCATACCAACATCAAAATTATTTGGGTGTCAGAAGAAGAGAGAGAAAGTAAAATATTGAAAACCTATTAGAAGAAATAATGACAGAAAACTTTCCCTGACTGGTGAAAGAATAGACTTACAAGTCCAAGAAGCACACAGAACCCCAAACTATAGGAATCCAAAGAGGACCACACCAAGACATATCATAATTAAAATGCCAAGAGCAAAAGATAAAGAGAGAATATTAAAAGCAGCAAGAGAAAAACAGTTAGTTACCTATAAGGGAGCACCCATACATTTGTCTGTGGATTTCTCAACAAAAACTATGCAGGCCAGACGGGAGTGGCAATAAATATTCAAAGTGATGAACAGCAAAAACCCACAATCAAGATTACTCTACCCAGCAAGGCTATCATTTAGAATTGAAGGTTAGATAAAGAGCTTCACAGATAAGAAGAAGCTAACGGAGTTCATCACTGCTAAACCAATATTATATGAAATGCTGAAAGATATTCTTTAAGAAGAGGAAGAAGAAAAAGGTAAAAATAAAAATTATGAACAACAAATACACATCTATCAACAAATTAATATAAAAATCAAGTGAATTAAAAATCTGATGAACAGGATAAACTAGTGAATATAACAGAATCATGGGCATAGAGAGGGAATGGACTGACAATTCTTGGGGAGAAAAGGAGTGTGGGAGGTGCAGCAAGAGACTGGACAAAAATCATGCACCTATGGGAAAGGACAATGGGGGGGGAGGTGAGGGCAGAGGGTGGGATGGGTACTGGGTGGAGGGGAGCTATAGGGGGAAAAAGGGGGAACAATGTAATTAATAAACTGAACAATAAGGATTAAAATATTTTTTAAAAGAGCTTCAGAGACAAGAAAAAGCTAAAGGAGTTCATCACCACCAAACCAGGATTATATGAAATGCTGAAGGGTATTCTTTAAGAAGAGGAAGAAGAAAAAGGTAAGATAAAAACTATGAACAACAAAATGACAACAAATACATACCTACCAACAAGTGAATCTAAAAATCAAATGAATGAAAAATTTGATGAATAGAATGGACTGATGAATATAATAGAATTAAAGATATAGAAAGGGAATGGACTGACAATTATCAGGGGGAAGAGGGTATGAGGGGTGCAGGAAGAGATTGGACAAAAATCTTACACCTATGGATGATGACAGGTTAAGGGCATGGTGTGGGGTGGAAGATCAGGTGGAGTGGAGCTATCTGGGGCGGGGCGGGGGGGGAGATGAACACCTATAATAATCTGAACAATAAAGATTTATTTCAAAAATGAATAAATAAATAAATTCCATTTTTAAAAAAGAAGACACAATTTTAAGAGAAACATCAAAAGTGCTTTATTCAAAGTAATGTCGATCGCTAGCTACACATTTTCCCATCTTTCAGGTAATCTGTGGATACTGTCCCAATAGAACTTTTCTTGTTTTGAGGCAAACCATTCAGAGACCCAATTTTCCACTGCTTCGTATGTTTTGAAGTGCTGCCCAGAAAGTACGTGTGCCATCAATCAGAACAAGTAGTAATCTGAAAGATCAAGATCTAGTGAATAAAGCCGGTGGGTTAGTACTTCCCACACAAGAATTTTTAATGTGTCTTTTGCTGGTTTTAAAGTGTGTGATGGTACATAATCATGAAGCAAAATTACTTTGCCATGTCTTCTGGAACATTCTGGCCCGTTCACCATCAAAGCATGGTTCAAACTGATTATTAATGGTTTCACCTGGTTTCACCACACCTTCCCGATCCTACCAAACGCAGACCATTGTCTTCTTCCCGATGTGATTTGGCCTTGCAGTTGATGTTGATGGTTGACCTGGATCAACCAGTGATTTTGTGCAGTTGGAATTCTCAAAATAATCCACTTTTCATCGCCCATCACAATTCAATGCAAAAAAGACTTTCTTTCATGCATGCCGTTAAAGCAACATTTTACTAATGACTTTTCGTTTTTCCATTTGTCATGTTCTGTTGATGTGACACTCATTTTCCTTTCTTTATAATCTTTCCCATTGCTTGTAAATGACTGGAAATTGTTTGCTGAGCAATGTTTAATCTTTATGCAAGTTGTTTTTGAGATTGACACACATCTTCATCCAATAATGCTTGTAATTGTTGATCTTCAAACTTTTTCGGTTGACCTGGATGTCTTCATCTTTCACATCAAAATCATCACTTTTAAAGTGTTTAAACCAGCATTCACATGTATCTTAAGATGAAGCATGTTCACCATAAGCTTCTGAAGTATTCAGCAGCACTTTTCTTCAAAATAAAATAATAAATTAAAAATTCCCACAAATACTCTTTTTTGGCACGAAATTCGACATTTTTAAGTGTAAAAATATCTATGATGCTAACGCCTTCAGCAAATTTGACATATGAAGTTTTGAAGCTTGTCAATACAACAAAATAGCATACATATCAAATCACATATACATCAACATATGTGTAACTCCATATATTGAAAAAATCCACATTATTAACCAGTACACCTAGTAAATGGTAACCCAGAAACTTGTTGGGTTTGGAGTTACAATCACAAAACCAAGGTCTTAGAAGCACCTTGAAGTCGGGTATATGAAGGGCCTAAATTCCGTCAGAGGAAGTTAAAAAAAATAAAACTCCAGACTTTCAAATGATAATAGTGATTTTTTAATATCTAGAGACTGAGAAAATAATGATCAAAAACTTACCTTAATTTAGCAATGCTTTCAATAAATTTTATTATATGAATCCCTATGATTCTACACACCTCCATAGATTATTTAAAGTATCTCTATGGTCCTCAGAGGTATCCATAGCCAGGAACAACTAACTTAGAAAGTTTCTGGTAGTAGCTCTAAAAATTTAAAATCTGAAAATGTGAAAAAAGAAGAACTGACTTGGCTGGAGTAGGCTGAATATCCTAGTACTTGGGGCTGTTCTTTTGGAGGACTGTTGGCCAGGCCTCATAAAGCACAAACATTTCATCCTCTTTCCTATTGTATCCCCCAACCTGGAGCTGGAAAGATACAGAATCACTCTCTTCCTCCAGGCTTTTCATATCTGGGCTCACAGAGAGGTACCACCCTGAATCCCGCTCATGCCTCTTCTCTTGTCCTCTCCCCAATGCACACACAGGTACATACACATGCACAAAGGTGCACACAAACTTCATCTCTGACTCTCCACTCAAAATTCTACTCTTTGGTGAACCTAATCCTTTTAGAGGAAGACAAAGAAAAGTCTCGTTTTGGATAAGATCAGACACCCCTTTTCTGGGGACGCACCTGAGGGAGAGTAAAAAGAGAAAGAGGAGAGGCAGGTCACAGCAAATCGGAGCTGCACACACTCCCTGGCTTCATCCATCCTTTACAATCTTGAAAATGCCAACAGAAAATAAATATCTAAATTGTTTAGAATACTGACAATGAATTTGTGGATATTTCTAAATTGATTTTAAACCATGTCTAGCAAGCCCTTTACAAATGTTGTAAGAGGAGTAATAAGTCATAGTTGTATACAAGCAAATGCATGTATTATCTTCCTCAAAAACCACACTGCCAGGCCCACATGTACTTTTCAGGCTTCTGTAGAAATATAATTAATACTAATCTAATATCCAGTTAAAGTATTTAAAGACTAGCTTTCATGCTATTTGAAATACAAATTTGAATATATATCCTATCTAATAAAAGAGAAACATGCAAATTGACTATACCTTCACTATGGCCACAAGTCACACCCGCCAGCCAATCAAGAGTGAGTATGCAAATTAACCCAATCAAGATGGCAGCAGAGCTGGAGAGAGCAGAAGGTTTGGGTTGTCCCCAGCAATAGAGAAAGCCAAGCTTCTCACCCACCCTTGCTGGCCCTTGGTCTCCATTCAAAGCTACAAAGTTTCAATTATAGAAGATAAATAAATCTCAGATACCTGCTTCCAGCCGACCCTGGCCTCTGCTCAAGGAGACAATGAAAAAAAAAGGAAGAAAAAAAGGCAGGACTGAACAAAGCCATAGTGGCAGGGCAGAGGTAGAGGCAGATAGAGGCCAAGAGGGAAGGGCAGTTGTCAGTGATCAGGCTGGTGGGGGGCAGGGCCATTGAGGGTAAGCAGACCAGCAGGGGGGCCAGTTGGGGGCAAGCAGGCCATCAATGGGGATCAGTTGGAGGTGTACAGGACAATGGGGGAGCAAATTGAAGTGAGCAGACCAGCAGGGGAGCAGTTGAGGGTAAGCAGGCCAGTGGGGAGGGAAGATGGGGGCAAGCGGGGGGGGGCAGTTGGGGGTGAGCAGGCTGGCAAGCGGAGTGATTAGGGGCAGGCAGGTAAGCAGTTAGGAGCCAGCAGTCGCAGATTGCAAGAGGGATATCTAACTGCCGGTTTAGGCCTGATCCCTGTAAACCGGCAGTTGGACATCCTTTGAGGGGTCCCAGACTGAAGAGGGCACAGGCTAGGCTGAGGAACACCCTCTCCCCCATGCACAAATTTCATGCACTGGGCCACTAATATGTGTGTATACATGTATGTGTATGTGTGTGTGTGTGTATACATATACATATATACATATATACATATATACATATACACATATATACATATATGTGCAGTCTGCACATTCTCCCCATGTTTGCATCGTTTTATCCAGGTCCCCCAGCTTCCTCCCACATTCCAGAGCTATAGGCATGAAGTGGAGGGTCCTGTCTCAGTTGTCCCAGTCAGAGTGAGAGTGGGCGTTAGTGGCCTCATAATGAAAGGGTGCCCTTTCCAGAGTGGGTCCCATCTGCCCCCTGAGCTGCCAGGGACCCTGAACTGGAATCAGCAGGTTGGGAAAAATTACTATCTTATTTGCATTTATGCTTCTTTCTTAAATATACATAGAGCTCACATTTATTTCCATGTTTACTATTAGAAGTGGTTCTATATTTAGAAGTTTGGTGATGTTTTTGTGACCAGGAATATGCTAAAGTAACTTAACTCATTTTCATCACTTAGCCCATGGGAAAATTGGTTCCATTATACATCATTTTGCTTGAAGTCGCAGTTTCTAAGAGCCTATCGATGACATTGAGTACTTACTAAACATCCCAAGTACCATGTTGATGACACAAACATTCTAAAGTGGAATTATCATTATCTTTTCATATGGCACCATCTCATCCTTATGTAGGATTTTATTTTAGATCCAAATTACAAAAGGAAGTTCAGACATTGCTTATTAAAAAAAAAAAAAACACTAAACAAATGCACTCACATTATTCTTAATTCCAATATTCATTTCTAATGTAGGAGGTGGGATTTTTAGAGTTTGGGTTTTGAAGCAATCCTGGCAACTTTATACCTCCATGTCTGAGTTTCATTTCCTTCCCTGAGATCAAAGTGTACATGACTGCGATCGGTAGAAAAGACCGAATGTGGTGAGATGAAAACGTCCTGTGTGTGCGCCAGTGATTTATGCTGGGTGCGGAAGTGAGCTGTGATGTTTATGGACGGGAATGACTTCCCTTCTGTTTAATATGTAGGCCGTGTCTCCTGCGGCACCCAAGCCGTTATCTTTCTCCTCCTCCTTCACACTTTCCTGAAGCCTTCTGGTTTCACAGCGGACACGTTGTAAATCTTCTCCTTCGAAGTGTCCCACATATGTTTCATTAAAAGTGTTTGTTTCTTTTATCAGCTTGACGTTTCTAATGTGAAAAAAATAATAACTTTGTCCCTTGGGCTTGGAAATGTATAAGCCTGAAGTCAGGAGCCAGTGAGCCCACTACAGGAAGCAGGGGTCTCAGCGTCTTACATTCAGGCTCCTCCAAGATGTGGGCCACCCCGTCATCCCCCAACGGCCAGGTTAGCATGGAAAGGATTAGATAAGAAACAATGTGTATTAACCCAGCCTCTGTGGCTTAGCGGTTGAGCACCAACCTATGGACCAAGAGGTCAAGGTTTGATTCCCAGGCAGAGCATATCAATCCTGGGTTGCAGGCTTGTTCCACAGTGTGATGTTTCCCTCTCTCCCTCCCCCTTCCTCACTGAAATATATATATTAAAAGAAAGAAAGAAACAATGTGTATTAGTCAGCAAAGGCTGCTATAACTAAGTATCAAAGACTGGTGGCTTTAAACAACAGATATTATTTCAAGGCTAAAGATCCCAAATCAAGGTGTCCACAGGGTTATTTGCCTCTAAGACTTCTCTCCTTGACATGGGGATGGCAGCATCTCCCTGTGTCCTCACATGGTCTTTCTGCTGTACATGTGCATAGCTGTGTCCTAATTTCCTTACTTATAAGGACACCAGTCTTATTGTATTAAGGCCCATCCAAATGACCTCATTTTGACTTAGTTGCCTCTTTAAAGTTCTTATCTCCAAATAAAGTCATATTCTGAAGCACTCAAAGTTAGGAGTTCAACATATGAATTTTGGAGAGACACAACTCAGTTTATAACACCTGCTATTTATTATACTTTGGGAAAGTACATGGAAAAGAGGGAGGAAAAGGGTGACAGGCAAAGGAGGCTGCCATGGAATCCTCAGTGAGGCAGGGTGAACTTGTTTTTAAAGACTTTTTTAGAACAGTTTTATGTTCACAGCAAAATTAAGGGAAAGGGAAAGGTATACCTCCTGCCCCAACACATGCATGACCTCCCCATTCTCAACATCCTTATCAAAGTAGTGCATTTATGACAAATGAAGAACTTACACTGATAATATATTATCACCCAAAGTCCATAGTTTACATAAAGGTCATTCTCAGTGTTGAACACTCTATGGTTTGCACAAATGTATGGCATGTATTCACCATTATGGTATCAAACGGAGTCTTTTCACTGTCCTAATAGTGTGGACTTTTCTGTAGGTTCTGATTCCATCTATTAAGGGCTCATACTCACAGAGTAGGGTACCAACACTGCAGCAATCAAATTAGGCTTTCACAGCCAGGGCAAGGCGAGCTCTGAGTCACAGATGAAGGTCTATTTGGGTCTTTTGCCCTCTAAGACCAGCAGGAGTATGATAGGCCAATAATTCCCCCCTCCTCCGCCACCTCCCTGCCACCATTGCCAGTGGTGATCTCAGAGTAATGTCACAGGCACCACATGTACGTGTAGCCTTTGTCCCCAGGGGTCCAAATGACTAAACTCCCATTACAGCTCCAGAAACATAATTTTTAGTACACAAAAGGGCACACCATTAAAGCACTCTGTTCCCAAGTAACTAATCAGTGTGTCCCCATCCCACCCCCAATGTGATTTTCTTTGGAGGGCTAGAACACACCCCACATCAAAATTCCAGTGTTTCAATCTGGGTCCTGGAATGTTCTCAGCAATTAGCATGTGGAGTCCTCCCTCTCAGTTACCATTATCCAAACTGCTTCCCAGATTCCGATGGTGTCATTTCAGAGGTGATTTCATAGGTAGAATTAGACTTCATTTGTTTGGATTAAACCATTAAATTTTCCAAATCTGCATGAAGCATTATTTCAAAATTTGATTCCTTCTTCTTCTCATGGCTCTCAGGTACATTCTCTCCTTTACTTCATAGCTTGAAAGTGTACTCAGGACAACAAATGGCATAAATGTTACCACTACCCACAGAAAAGGTGGGTGCTTACATTAACAGAAGTAGAGTGAGGAGGAACGCTAAAGAAGACAGAGTTGATATTTACATATGTACACACACAGGGGCCACCAAAAGATCCAGACTATTTCCATCTCCCAAAAAATTCCCTCATGGCCCCCCCACCACTAGTCACTGCTCTCTAAAAATAATCATTATCCTGACCTCAACCATCATGGAGCGGTTTTTAAGGAATATGCAATACTCTTACAAGGTAAGAAAGAATAAATTACATTTTTATTATAAAAAGTAAAAATTACTTAAATAGAGAATGTAAATATCTTATAGTAGCAGCAATACATGTTCTTACTCAAAATGTTGACTTATATCTATGATTTTTCTGTGCCTGCAAAATCTTCTCAAAAAGAAATAATCCATGTGAGTTGAAGGTGAACCTCAAGGGCTCTACAGGTTTGCTTCAAAATAGCATGCGTGGTCCTAATTGGCACACACAAGGAAGTTAATATTTATATGAACTTACAGAGTTTTCCAGTTCCTCTCCAGAGACTCTATATGAACAGGCTCCCCTTTGAGATTTCCTATAATTATCAATTCTCAATGAGCGGAATCACTTGCTCTAAATACCTTTTTTCTAAATACTAGTATAGTTGCATAGATTTTTCACCTACCCAACCTGGCCAAAATCTGAAGAAGTAAAAGAAAGTATTTTTAAAATTTCCCTATGGGATCCAAGTGAGCTGAAAGTATCTCCTATTTGGATAGTTGATACAATGAGTTTCTGGGACTTCCTTTCAGATCTAAACACTGTTATTGGAGGGGAGGGGGACATCTCTTCCTTTTGTGTGATCAAATGGAACATAACATGGGGTTAGGCCTTTTCTCTCTGGTGTCTCTTTAATGGACATAGCCAGGAATTGTCAACATGCTTTATTTCACAAACCTCCATGTACCCGAAAACAGTTGTCAAAATTCCTCCTCTGGTGTCTTTTGCTAGATTTAAATAATTTATTCTACTTACTTTTCCATATGGAAGTGATTTGTGTAACTTCAAACATTTTAGGATATCCATTCCTCTCTAGATTCTCCATATGTGCAGAGGTGTGGACAAGAGTTCTGTGAGAATGTGAGCGGTGTTCCAATAGAAAAGAGAATTCCCATTTATCGTGTGCATCTCCATTGTCCTACAAAGAGGAGCCCTCTCTGCGTTGTGTAGTTTTGCTTACTGACCTCCACTCTGCTGCCAGACCTTTTCTTTTCTGTACTGAAGAACATTCGCTTTTCTTGAAAGTGTTATTTCTGGAGTCTCAACATCCTCCCTCCAAACCCTGTCAGATCCCCTGAGGAGCTGCTCTTCCCTTTCCCTTTTCTCATCGTAGCTTCCTTTTCCTAAACATGTTTTGGCCAACATTTTTGCTCTTCTGTTTTTCAAATCTGGTTCCCGATCCTGTTGGATATGATAACCACACCCTCCTCG
This sequence comes from Antrozous pallidus, assembly GCA_027563665.1. Taxonomy (NCBI): domain Eukaryota; kingdom Metazoa; phylum Chordata; class Mammalia; order Chiroptera; family Vespertilionidae; genus Antrozous; species Antrozous pallidus. The sequence continues at coordinate 42,641,972 of CM050518.1, forward strand.
CCCCCGCCCCCCCCCCCCCCCCCGACAACTGACAGATCTTCCAAGCTGTGTCCCTATCATATGGGACATAACTCTCTCCAAATGCAAGTTTCAACCACACCCAAAACTAGCTTTCCTTGGCTTTTCGGTGACTGCTCACACACTGTGCTCTAATCACCCATTCTCAGTGGGCTATTTTGTGGACACATGCCCTGGATGAGAAATAATGATTTTCTTTATTCCTCTTTAGATGTTCAACCTGATCCCCACATAATATTCTACCCACATAACAGACTCCTTGGAATATATATAGGATATATTCCAAGAGTTCATAGTATTTTGGCATGGAGAAAGGAACCTGGTCTTTGCAGGCAAACAGGCTTGGGTTCAAGTGCCAGTCAAGTAACAACTTCCCAGCGTTTGAGTTTCCTTATCTCAAGAGAAGATAATAAAAGCTCAGAGGGGAGTTGATAGAAAGCATATTCTTTTACATACTTTTACATAATGTACTTAGCCCAGCATCTAAAACATAGGAGGAGGTAATGTATAATTAGTTCTGTGACCGTTCCTTTCTGCTTTTCTCTAAAAACAAAATGTTGACAGGCATGTGAATACACACACACACACACACACACACACACACACACACAGGTAATAACCAACCCTGAGCTAACCCCAAATTAAGTTGTCTCTCCTCTAGGCTTCGCAAACCTTATTTCTTCTGCCTTTTCTTAATGCAGCCATCCTTGATGAAATCTCCTCCTCTAGACACACAGCCTGAAATCGCCTCCACAGCCACACTCTCTCATGAACTCTGGATTTATATAGCCTCTCTCTCTATTCCACCAATATGATGCCACCATGTGTTTTGGTCACTTCTTAACTTGACAAATATAACTGTTGTCCAGATGGCCTAGTCTCCCTATGTGCTTCTCAAGTCTAGTAAATATTAGAGGCTGCTGCCAAAATTCTCTCTCCCTCTGGTCATTCTGAACCTACTTCAAATTCCCACCGTTGTTTTGTATTCACTTTTCATAAAATTCAACATATCTACAATTAGGAGTGAAAGCAAAATGCCTTATCAAACATGTTAGGTTACTTCTTTTGTCCTTCTAAATTTCTAATTTTGGGGGGGGTTTCTACTTCTTGCAATTTTTTTTTTTTGTTCTCAGTCTTTATCTGCCACCTTGGCTTTTTTCAAATTCATTCTATAGACCTTCCATGTCAATCAAAAGTGTCCCTAAAACTCCATCTAAAAAGGTAGTGATATCTAAGTTATTATACATTCAGTAGAATAGATGAATACAGAGAGAGAGAAAGAGAATACAAAAAAAGTTACTTTAGTCTAGAGAAATCTCCCAGACATAGCATTATGAGTTGGGGATAAAACGGTATGGAAGAATATATATAGTTTGAAACTTTTTAGTGTAAAAATATACATCTATGTATACATACATACACACACACATTCTGAAAGGATGCACAAGAAATTATTTCATTTTTTTTATTTTTTAATATTGATTTTAGACAGGAAAGGAGAGGGATAGAAAGATGGAAACATCAACGATGAGAAAAAATCACTGATGGCTGCCTCCTACATGGCCCATATTGGGGACTGATCCTGCAAACAGGGAATATGCCCTGACTGGGAATCAAACCATGACCTCCTGGTTCATAGGTTGAGGCTCAACCAACTGAGCTATGATGGCTGGACAAAAAAATTATTTTAAATTTTTATCTTTGAGAAGAGGGACATATATGCTATTTGAATTCTCTAGCTATGTGTCTTATTTCTTCTAATATGAATTATTTGGGTAGTGGGATTCTGAGCAATTATTTTTTAATACTATTCAACATACTAACATCTAAGAAATGTTATATTAAAAAAAATAGAAGTAATGTTGCCCCGACTCTAGAAGCTGTAGCCTAGAAAAGGTTGTTAGAATATGCTAACACAGGTCCATCACAGCTCCCATGCTGAGAACTTCTAAATTCTCTTTTTTTTTCCTTTTATTTATTTATTTATTTATTTATTTATTTACTTATCTTTATTGTTCAGTTTATTAATTACATTGTTCCCTTTTTTTTCACCCTATAGTTCCCCTCCACCTGGTACCCATCCCACCCTCCGCCCTCACCCCCCTCCCCTGTCCTCTCCCATAGTTGCATGATTTTTGTCCAGTCTCTTGTTGCACTTCCCACACCCCCTTTCTCCCCAAGAGTTGTCAGTCCATTCCCTCTCTATGTCCGTGATTCTGTTACATTCACCAGTTTATCCTGTTCACCAGCTTATTAATTCACTTGATTTTTAGATTCATTTGTTGATAGATGTGTATTTGTTGTTCCTAATTTACACTTTTATCTTTTTCTTCTTCCCCTTCTTAAAGAATATCTTTCAGCATTTCATATAATATTGGTTTGGTGGTGATGAACTCCTTTAGCTTTTTCTTATCTGTGAAGCACTTTATCTGACCTTCAATTCTGCATGATAGCTTTGCTGGATAGAGTAATCTTGGTTGTAGATTCTGGCTGTTCATCACTTTAAATATTTCTTGTCACTCCCGTCTGGCCTGCATCATTTCTGTTGAGAAATCCACTGACAATCTTATGGGTGTTCCCTTATAGGTAACCATCTGTTTTTCTCTTGCTGCTTTTAATATTCTCTCTTTGTCTTTTGCTCTTGGCATTTTAATTATGATGTGCCTTGGTGTGGTCCTCTTAGGGTTCCTATATATTGGTGTTCGGTGCGCTTCTTGGACTCCTAAGTCAATTTCTTTCACCAGGTGGGGGAAGTTTTCGGTCACTATTTCTTCAAATAGGTTTTCATTGTCTTGCTCTCTCTCTTTTTCTGGCACCCCTATAATTCGGATGTTGGTATGCTTGAGGTTGTCCCAGAGGCCCCTTACACTATCTTCAATTTTTTGGATTCTTTTGGTTTCTTGCTTTTTCAGCTGAGTGGATTTTACCCCCTTGTATTTCAAATCTTTAACTTAGTTCTTGGGGTGCTCCAGAGCACTTTTAGGACTTTGTATAATATTTTTTATTTCAGTCAGTGTATGCTTAATTTCTGGTTGGTCCTTTTTCATATCCCTGAGAGTCTCCTTTATATCCTTGAGGGTCTCCTTCATTTCCTTGTAGGACTCATTCATTTCCACATTGGTCTTGATCATTTCCACATTGGTCTTGTTGATTTCCTTGCAGGTCTCATTCATATCCTTGAGGGTGTCGTTCATTTCCTTGTAGGACTCATTCATTTCCTTTGCAGTCTTGCTTATTTCCTTATAGGCCTCGACCTTTTGTTGGAGCCTCTTGAAAAGCCCTATAACCGTGGTTTTGAATTCCATGTCCAGTCGTTTTTTTCCCTCCATTTCTTTCATATCTGATTTCTTTCCATGTCTCTGCATGGTGGCTGCTTCCCTGAGTTGGTCAATTATCTTTGTGTGGTAGACTTCCTACTAGGGACAGTGGCTCAACATTGCCAGTTACCTGAGGTGGATATGGGTTGCACAGTCTTGCTGAAGTTAAGCTCAGTTAATCGTTGTTAGCACTTGGAGGGGTTGACCTCCAGGCCAATTGTCTGTGAAGCTCAGCTGTGCTCAGGTTGGATGGGCAGAGTCTCCGGGCCAAGCAGACAGCGTTGGCTCCGCCCTATGCGGCCCCAGGGACTCTGTGTCGGTGGCAATGGCCGCCAGCACCTCTGAGAGAGAGCCGCTGCCGAGCTCCACTGGCTGCTGGGGAATTCAGACTCTCCCCAAATGAGTCTGCACGCCCAATGTCTCACCCAGGGTTGTAAAACAAAGCAGTCTGACGGTTTTCCGAATGAGAGAGTGAGTCGCAGAGCGCTCTCTGCACGGTCACGCAGCTGAGCTATTCGCGCAAGCTGCCTTCTCCACCAGCCGGGAGACCCCTGCAGCACCCGAGCTTCGGCGTGTGCTCCCACTGTCCAGTTTTCACCCGTATGATAGTGGGTTCCCTGGATTTCGCCCAGAGCTGGAGAATCAGTCCAGTGGGACGTCTTTGTCTCCCCGTTCGAGAAAACTGGCCGGTTTTCAGCTGCCCGCCCTCTCCGCTGGCGCGCGCTCCAAACCTCTCTCCGTACGAATCTTTGAATGTTGTCCACCGCCGCTCCTCCGAGTCACAGTGTCTTATCTTCACTTTTATTTTTGGAATTTTCACTCGGCCAGCTTTCTGGTGATTCTGGAAGGTGTTTGTTCTTTCGTTAAGTTGTAGTATTAAAATTGCTGAGTATGACGGCAAGATAGGTATTTTACCTATGCCGCCATCTTGGTTCTCCTCTCTAAATTCTCAAATGTCATGAATGCTACTATTGTTTTCAAATGCCATGAGTGCTAGTACTGTTTTTGGCACTAAGGTGGAAAAAATAAATACACTGGAAAAAGTGCACTGGAAAAATAAAAATGAATAAAAGACAGTGGTTTCTGAAGTGGTTTCTGCATAAACAATGGAATAGCTGCTATTTCAAAATAAGACAAGATACTGGAGGAAACCGGGATGGAAAATCCCCTCTGCAGCACAGCAAGGAAAGCTTCAAAGTGACATTAGAGTCAGATCCTATATCAGTCAGGCTGTGTTAGATTATGCTGCGTAACAAATTAGCCCTGAAAGTTCAGAACCTAATCAAGTTTATTCCTTGTTCCTATGAAACCCATAGCAATACATCTGAGCACCTCTCTAATTTTCCTGCCATGTGAATCTCAGGATAGGCTGCCATAGACAAAATGATAAATGAGGCATTGGTCTTTTGAGTTCTCTCATTTTTCCTTTCTTCTTCAGTACAGTTGTTCTTTTTTTCTCTTCACCATTGCAATTTAGCTTTCTTTATATTCTTTCTCTTCATCAAGTAATCCAGATCTCTTGTACTCATACTATCTGTTTGAATAATGACTCTACCTTTACCTAAAAAATGGGTATATTTGTGTTTCTTCTTCATTATTCAGACTTTTATTTATCCACCCTCTAAGGAGAAAAATTTACCTGATCTATGTCTTCCTCTTGGCTTTTTGATGGGTATGATACAACACATAAATGCAGAATAATGGTTCTTGCTACTCAATGTAAGAAACAAAAGAATAATGGCCCCACTAAGAAATAGCCTATCAGAATTTGAAACAAATCCAGGAAACTTGTTTGATGAAGAATGAGTACCGACCCAGTGTGGGTGGGGGACTCCTGCCCCATGCTCTTTATTCTAATTTCAGAAGCAGAGGTTTGCAAACATAACTGTGCTATGCTGAACTGATACCCAGTATACATACAAATTCATTTTATCCCCTCTCTACTCTGCTCTGTTATGAGGGTTCTCTATGGATTATAGTGCTGGTCTCCCTTGACCTCTGGCTTCAGCCAATGGAAATAACTATCAGGTAATCAGAAGACAGGTTAAGAAAAAAGTTAGGGCATTTATTCTCCAACTTTCATGCCCCCTGCCTTACTGCAGTGTGACAGTGGCTACTCTCCCCTTTCTAAGGCCACACTATGCCAAGTGACCCTTTGCCAATGCCTACAGCCCTCACTGAGTTCCAGGACCAACCAATACTCAGGCCTAGAGATGGTAGATTTCCCACTATTACTGGGCCCTGGGTTCTCCACCATCCTTAACCTTGTATTACCTATGTTGAATTATCCCTTCATTAAACTCCAATTACTTTTACATGTGCCATCTTTTACTTGTCAAGAGACACCCAGTTCAGTTTATTAGCCTTCTTCAGGACAAAGGCCTATTCTAGAAGCCCACTAAAATCAGGTCAGCCCAGCCGAGACCGGTTTGGCTCAGTGGATAGAGCATCGGACTGCGGACTGAAGGGTCCCGGTTCAATTCCGGCAGGGGCATGTACCTTGGCTACGGGCACATCCCCAGTACGGGGCGTGCAAGAGGCAGCTGATCGATGTCTCTCTCTCATCGATGTTTCTGACTTTCTATCCCTCTCCCTTCTGCTCTGTAATAAATCAATAAAAAATATATTTTTTTAAAAATCAGGTCAGCCCAAAGATACAACCCCAAATTAACACCTCTATTGGAACCCTATTATTATAGCTATTAATTATTAATACTATTATTATAGCATTGTGGGTGGGAATATAAAATGGTATAGTAGCTATGGAAAATAGTATGATGTTTCTGAGTAAATTCAACATAAAATTCTATATAATAAAAAGCTAATATGCAAATAGCCATCAATTCTTCACACTGTCACATCTTAATTGTTCAGACACTCAACACTGAGGAGAGAGGAATGGGAACCATCCAGGCACAAATAAGCTCCTGAGAGAGGAATGGGGACCAGCCAAGCAAAAATGAGCTTGTAAGAGAGGAATGGGAACCAGTCAGGCTGTGACCCAGGAGAGGGACAAGCCGCCCACCCCATTGTCCCGAATGCTAGCAGCTGGGTCTGTGGCCCGAGAGAGGGACAAGCCACCCATGCCACAGTCCCAGGCACCAGTGGATGGGGCTGTGGCCTGGGCAAAGTGGCCCACCCATGGTCCCCTGCAGCTGTGGCTGGCCCGGGCAAAGCCATCCCTGATCCTAGGTGCCTGCAGCCAGCCAGAGAAGGGAATCCTGGGTTCTGGGTGTGGGGCAAAGCAGAAGCAGTTAGGGGCAGTCAGGCCAGCAGGGTAGCAATTGGAGGGGGGCAATCAGTCCACTAGGGGAGCAGTTAGGGACAATCAGGCAGGCAGGCAGAGGTGGTTAGGTGCAATCAGGCAGGCAGGCAAAGTGGTTAGGGGTGATCAGGCAGGCAAGCAAGCTAGCAGTTAGAAGCCAGTGGTCCCATATTGTGAGAGGCAGCCAGACATTCCCCAAGAAATCTTGGATTGGAGAGGGTGTGGGCTGGGCTGAGGGACCCCTGCCCCCATGATCAAATTTCATGCACCAGGCCTCTAGTCCTATATAATAAAAAGCTAATATGCAAATAGACCAAACAGCACAACAACCGAACACGCTATGACATGAACTGACCACCAGGGGGCATGTGTGGAACACGGTGGATGTCAGCCATGGAGGATGGTGGACCAGGTGAGCAGGGGCACCAGACCAAGGCAGGGCACCAGTCGCTGCCATTGGGTGAGCTTCTATTGGTTACTGAGTATTCTTTGCTCCTGCTCACCTCAGTTCCACCCAGTGCTCATACCTACTGCCGGTGCCCAGCACTGGCTGTCATTACTCAGCGCCATCAGTGGGTGCAAGCAGCAGCTGCCAGCCTGATCATCCCTGAGGGCTTCTTCACCTCTCTCTTCTCCGCAGCAGTGATCAGGGCAGCAGCTGCTGCTTGCACCCACATATGGTACCAGCCCTGCTTGCACCTGCTGCTAGCGCCAGCTCCAAATGCTCTACACCTTTAGTGGGTGCGAGCAGGGCTGGCGCCATCAGTGTGTGGGAGAGGCAGTGACAGGAGAGGGTGCTGGCAGACAGGGGACCAGATGCCTGGCAGGAGGGGCCAGGTGGGAGCAGTGAGGATGGGTCAAGACCTGCCCATGTGCCTACCACAGCCTTGTGGCCCACAGTTCCTTTCAAGGTGCACAAATTCGTGCATTGGGCCCCTAGTTACTATATGATGTAGCAATTCTGTTTCTAGAGATGTATCCAAAAGAATTGAAAGCAATGACTCAAACAGATTTCCCTACATCCATGATCATGGCAGCATTATTTATAATAGACAAAAGTAAGAATGTCCATCAATATATGAATGGGTAACAAAATGTGAAATATACATACAACAGACTATTAACCTTAAGAAGAAAATTTTGACATATGATACAATCTGTATGAATCTAGAGGACATTATGCAATATGACATGAGCTAATCAATAAAAACACAAATACTATATGCTTCTACTTATGTGAATCCCTTAATATAGTCAGAAAGTAGAATGGCTGCCAGGAGTTGGGGAAAAAGGCAATTAGAAGTTATTGTATAATGGGTATGGAGTTTCAGTTTTGCAAAAATGAAGCATTCTAGAGATAGAAGACAGTGATGATTGCACAAAAATGTGACTGTATTTAATGCTACTGAACCATACTATTTAAAAATGGTTAAGACAGTAAATTTTGTTACATGTATTTCACTAAAATTTTTTAAAAAAATAGTTCCTTCTGCACCCTGATACATAGGCTTTCTTTCACAAGAACAAGCGTTGGGCATGCTTAATTCAAACGACTCCACTGCATCAGGCAGGACAGGAAGTGAAGAGACATGCCCCCTATACAAGCTTTCAGCAAATGCACTAAAATGTGATGCCAGGGAAGCCAGAACCAACAGCATGAGAAACCCCTGGACGACGGAGAACCAAGATGGCGGCATAGGTAAACACCTATTGTTCTGCCCCGCGCAACGATTTAAAAACTATAACATAACAACAAAACAAAAATCACCCAGAATCGCCAGAAAGCTGGCTGAGTGAAAACTCCACAAATAAGAGTAAAGGTGGGACACTGAGAATCAGAGGAGCAGCGGGAGCGCAGCCTTGAAGACAGAAACAGGTTAGGAGCCGTCCTGGTCGCGTAGCGCTGGAACAGCAACCCCGGCTGGATTTCGCCAAAGGGGAAGGCGGAGACGTCCCACTACATGGATTCCCCAGCGGCAGTCGAGGTCCGAGGTCCGGGGGACGCACCCTGGAAGCGGGGTGCGGCAGAGGTCTCCTAGTCCACAGAGAAACCCGGAGGCGGGGAAAAGAAGTTTGGGTGCAAGTGTCGCACAAATCCACAACTTGCCCTCTGGAAACTTGTCTCCTGGTCCGGAAACCATCTATTTTACAACCCTGGGCTAGACTTTGGGTGTGCAGACTCATTTGGGGAGAGGCAGAGTTGTCTGGCAAGGGGAAGAGACTAGGGGCTTTCTCTTGGAGGTGTCTGCAGCCATCCCCATCATAGAGACCTGCGCGCGCAAGTGCCGCATAGGACGTAGCTGACACTGAGGCTGCCAGCAAAGCTCAGAGACTCCGCCCATCCAACCTGAACAGTCTCCCTTCACAGCCAATTGGCCTGGAGGTCAAACCCTTCTAGGGCTAACAACAACAAGCTGGGCTTAAATTCAAAAATACTGTACAACCCATAAAGGATTGCAGTAAGAGTACCCATCTCAAATAACTGGGGAGGCTGTGCCACTGACCCTTAGAGGATATCTACCACATAAAGCAGCCACCATGCAGAGATATGGAAAGAAATCAGGTGTGAAAGAAATGGAGGAGAAAAGACGACAAGACATAGAGTTCAAAACCACGCTTATAAGGCTTTTCAAGAGGCTCCTAGAAAAGGCCGATGAACTTAATGAGAATTACGAGGAAATAAACAAGACCAACCAGGAAATGAATGAGACTTACAAGGAAATGAATGAGACCCTCAAGGAAATGAACAAGACCTCTGAGGATATGAACCAGACCCTCATGGATATGAAAAAGGACCAACTAGAAATCAAGCATACACAGACTGAAATAAAAAATATTACACAAGGTCCTAAAAGCAGTCCAGAGGGCCACAAGAACCAAGTCAAAGATTTGAAATACAAAGAAGCAAAATCCACTTGGCTGGAAAAGCAAGAAACAAAAAGAATCCAGATAATTGAAGATAGTGTAAGGGGCCTCTGGGACAACCTCAAGCATGCCAACATCCGGACTATGGGGGTGCCAGAAAAAGAGAGAGAGCAAGGTAATGAAAACCTACTTGAAGAAATAGTGACTGAAAACTTCCCACTCCTGGTGAAAGAAACTGACTTAAAAGCCCAAGAAGTACACAGAACCCCAAAATATAGAAATCTAAAGAGGACCACACCAAGACATATCATAATTATAATGCCAAGAGCAAAAGATAGAGAGAGAATATTAAAAGCAGCAAGAGAAAAACAGTTGGTTACCTACAGGGGAGCACCCATCCGATTGTCAGCGGATTTCTCAACAGAAACGATGCAGGCCAGACGCGAGTGGCAGGAAATATTCAAAAAAATGAATAGCAAGAATCTACAACCAAGATTACTCTATCCAGCAAAGCTATCATTCAGAATTGAAGATCAGATAAAGTGCTTCACAGATAAGAAAAAGCTAAAGGAGTTCATCACCACCAAACCAATATTATATGAAATGCTGAAAGATATTCTTTAAGAAGAGGAAGAAGAAAAAGGTAAAAATATAAATTATGAACAACAAATACACATCTATCAACAAATGAACATAAAAATCAAGTGAATTGATAGGCTGATGGACAGGATAAACTGGTGACTATAACAGAAACATGGACATAGAGAGGGAATGGACTGACAATTCTTGGGGAGAAAAGGGTTGTGGGAAGTACAGCAAGAGATTGGACAAAATTCTTGCAACAATAGGAGAGGACAGTGGGGAGGGGGAGGAGAGGGTGGAGCGTGGGATAGGTACAGCGTGGAGGGGAGATATAGGGTGATAAAAAAGGGGAAACAATGTAATTAATAAACTTAACAATAAAGATTAAAAAAGACTAAGATTAAAAACTATACTTTGAAGAGAAAAAAAAAGAGAAACCCCTGGACATCCAGGAACCTACTTATACACAAGGCTCTGTGCTAGGACTGAGCAGCCCTTACACAGTAGGAACAAAAGTCCAGTTCTGGGATCTCCTCCAGCAGCTTGATTTTGAGGTTGAACCCCTGTCCTCAAAACAAGGCAACCTTCTTCACTTCCTCCTCCACTTGGGTGGAGTAAAAGCCAGAGATATCTAAATCAAGATAACTGGTGGTTAAGTTAAAAATATATATATGTTAATCATTCAGTTCCTGGAATCAATGACATCCCTTATTTTTACTCTGAAGCCCAGGATCTGGTCACAAGTAAAACTAGGACATGGAGCCTGATATACCTCATTACATAACAGGCACAAAAGTTCCAGACTGTAAGGAACACCTGGTCCTGTCGCCTGGGTGAGACAACCCTAGGAAAGCCTGGTTGTGACTATTGAGACAAATTTCCATCACACAGACAATTGTGAACATGAATTGTAATCTAAACCAGTGGTTCTCAAAGTGTGGGCAACTAGCAGTAGCAGCATCACTTGGGAATTGACCAGAAATGCAAATTCATATGCCCACCCACCCAGATCGGCTGAATCAGAAATTCTGGGAGTAGGGCCCAGAAGTCTGTGTTATAATAAGCCCACCAAGTGATTCTGAGGCCCACTCAAGTTTTAGAGCCACTGGTGTACACCTGCAATGCACAGTCCCATGCCAACTCCATAAAGTCTGACTTAGGCACAGTTGAGAAACACAGACTAGCAAGTTGTATGAAAGAAACTTAATGAACAAAGTTTGCAGGTCCAGCAGAAATCTCATTTCAGAGTGGGTTTTGGAGACAGAACTCATGCCCTGAGGAGATGGGGGTTAGGGGTGGGACAAACATTGCGGAGAAAATGAAACAGATAAGGAATTCCTAGAGAAGGCATTTAGCCCTGTGACACAAGATACAGATGCAGCCACCATAACTGGAAACACAAATTTCATTTTAAGAAGAACCATTAATCACTGAGGAGCAGAAGATCTGAGGAGAACTACCCCAGTGATGAATTCAAATTCCTCCAGAATAGCTCAGTTAGCTCTCAGGTGGGAGGTGGGGGGAAGGAGGGAAGGTTAGCCTGGCTTCATAGGTGGGACCCACCTGGGGCAGGGAGATGGGAAGAAAGCTCATCCTGAAAGAGATATGTTCAGGTGATTGGCAAATTAAGCTCATAGTTGGCACTGAGGTTCTCATGAGAAATGTCGTGGGGGTTCTTTTTAGTCTTAACTAAAACACAGATTGATATCCATTTAAACCATTTTTACCAGGCAAACGACCTTAATAAGGAAAGTAAGTTATCAAGCCTGTCCAGTTGCCATCCATGCCCCCCACACACACCCACACTCAGGTTTTCTATAGTATTAACACATGGCAAATCTTGCGAGGGAAGTTTCGATTTTGACATAACAGTCTCCCCTTATCCACAGGGGATACATTCCAAGTCCCCAGTGGATGGCTGAAACCACAGATAGTACGAAACCCTCTATATACATACTTGTGATAAAGTTTAATTTATAAGTTGGGCACAGTAACATATTAACAACAACAGCTAATAATAAAATAATTACAACAATCGACTGGAAAGAAGTTACATGAATGTGGTCTCTCTCAAAATGTCACGTGGTACTGTACTCACCCTTCTGATGATGATGTGAGATGATAAAGTTTCCACCTGAGGAGACGAAGTCAGATGAATGGCGTGGGCGTTGTGGCAAAATATCAGGCTTCTATCCTCCTTCGGACGTATGAGACAAGCATTTTCATGGCTTCTCCGTGGCATATCCCAGCTCCCAGCATCGATGTTCTTGCGCTTTAGGGTCATTCTTAAGTAAAATAAGGGTGACTTGAACACACGCACTGCAATACCACCACCGTGGCTCTGACAGCAAAGATGGCCACCACGTGACTCCTGGGCACCGCACTCTGGCCAAAGGGGCGATTCGCGTTCCAGGCCGCGCGAGATTTCATCACCGTACTCAGGACAGCCCTACAATTTAAAACGTATGAGTTGTTTATGTCTGAAACTTCCCATTTAATATATTTGCACTGCAGCTGACCGCAGGTAACTGAACGTGAAAAGCAACACCACAGAGGAGGGGGAGGACTAGAGTCCAAGTGGCAATGGAAAATGCCACTGTGAAAAGTCTTCCTTCTCAAGTAAGTTCTCTCACACACAGATATGCTCTCCTTCCTCTCCCAGTGGTTCTCAATTCCCACAGGCCTTCAGGTACCCTGAGTGCTGGAATAATCCTTAAGAAGTCACAGGTCAGCTTTGTATATAACTCAGGAAGAAGGTTTTCAATGTAATTTAATGGAACTATATTTTCATTACTTCTCTTCAGGACTATTAAGTAATATTGATAGTAATATAGGAATAGCTTATCCTATCTAATAAAAGGTTAATATGCAAATTGACTATACCTCTGATCAAGCCATGCCCACAAGCCAATCAGGAGCAAATAAAGCCCAACCAATGGCTGTGGCCACTGAGAGCAGGAGGGAGGGTTGGGTTTCACCAGAAATGGAGGAAGTCAAGCTTTCCGCCTGCCCTTGCCGGCCTAGGCCTTCACTCAATGCTACAAGGTTTCAATTATAGAAGATTTATCCCAACAGAAATGGTGGCAGCCATGGAGCTGGAGAGAGCAGAGGCTAGGGTTGCCTGGGCAATTGAGGAAGCCAAGCTTCTGCAGCCCTAGTGCCTAGGCCTCCACTTTAGGCTACAAAGTTTCAATTATAGAATTTAAGTAAACTCAAACAGAGATGGCTGTCTCCACAGAGCAAGCAGAAAGCTTGGCTCTACTCCAGGCTACAAAGTTTCAATTGTAGTACATAAATTAATCCCAGATCCCAGGGCCTCCACTTAGGTCTCTGGGGGGGCATGACCGGCCTACAAACCACCACAGACCCCTCGCCCAGGCTGCCCCATACCCCAAGGGCACCCCCACCCTGATCCAGGATACCCTTCAGGGGAAACCAGGTGGCCTTCACCCATGCACCAGGCCTCTATCCTATTTAATAAAAGAGTAATATGCAAGATTGACCATCACTCCAACACAAATACACAAGAGGGCTGCCTCCATGTGGTCAAAGATCCTGCCCCCATGTGGACACAAGATGGCAGCATGGGAGGGCCGTTGGGAGGTTCTAGGCCTGCAAGGGAGGGCAGTTGTGGGTGATCAATCCTGGAGGGGAGGGCAGTTAGGGGTGACCAGGCTGGCAGAGGATGGAAGTTGGGGGCAAACAGGCTGGCAGGGGAACAGTTAGACATCAATCAGGCTGGCAGGGTAGTGGTTAGGGGGAGATCAGGCCGGCAGGCAGAAGCAGTTAGGGGCAATCAGGGAGGCAGGCAGGTGAGCAGTTTAGAGCCAGCAGTCCAGGATTGTGAGAAGGATGTCCGACTGCCCGGTTAGGATCGGGCCTACTAGGATCGGGCCTAAATGGGCAGTCGGACATCCCTCTAGGGGTACCAGATTGGAGAGGGTGCAGGCTGGGCTGAGGGACACCCATTGCCCCCATAAATGAATTTTGTGCACCAGGCCTCTAATGTATTAAAACACACACACACACACACACACACACACACACACACACACAAAATGGGCTCCCAACTGAGCCTCATTTTAAAGAAAGGGTCCCTAAAATTGTGATGTCTTAACTCAAAGGGTCAGAGTTTCATCAGCAGGAGATACTTTGTCCACCTAGTAGCATGTTAAACACCCAGCCTGTTTTGTCTTCTAGACTGAAAGTATAGTGTCAGTGACTGGGTGTTTAATGTGCTAGTTGGGTACAAAGAGAGTTTTACACATTCTTCAAATTACATAGAAAAGGAAGCTACATTATTTTTCATTGAATACACCAACCCTAAATTCCCAATTTCAGAATAGCTCCATGAAGGGCTTCAGGCTCTCTGCTCTACCAGGAAGGCAATATTGGGTATTTACCATTTGTCTCACAAAATCACACCTCCAGAGCCACCTGAGAAAGAACAGAGACAATTGCGAAATATATTCATCAAACAAATGGCTCTTCACCTCCAAAAGAAACATAACATGCTAGCCTGTGATGAGTGTCATCACATCACTAAACATTGTTGTGGCATTCATATTGACCAAAAAAGTCTCCAAAAATCATCCCAAACATGGCATCACTGCTGAAAGGCTTTCCTCATAGGCTGTGAAACTCTTGGAAAGTTCAAGGCTTCTAGATTGAAGAGGCAACTGGTAAGAGACCTCCAGTGCCTGCCATGCTCTGGGTTGTCTGCCCGGAGCAGCCTTGAGGGAGTGACATCCATCAAATCCAAATTGTCCCACAACCTCCATGACAGCGTGATTTTCACACAGCATCTGTTCCTTCCTGTCAGCGAGTGTGGATGATGAACTACCATGAACAGTAACATCTAATTGCTGCATTTAATATTTGGAGTTAGCTTTGAGATTTCCTCAGTTCAAAATAGAAAAGGACAATTCTAACACTCAGCCAGGTCCTGAGTAAATTGTGAAAAGAGGGCAGATGTCCTTGCTGCCATCTCTCCCCCACCTACAACCTTGACTTCTCCCATGCTCAGGGACCTAGTGATCTCAGCATTATTCTTTTTCCAGGTAGATAGTCAGTCAGCACAAGTAATGGTTAATACAGCAGAGAGTGGTGATTAAGATCAAAGACCATGGAGCCAGCATGCCTGAGTTGAAATCCTGCTCTTCTACCCTCTGACCATGTGACCTTGGGCAACTGATTAAAATTCTTAGTGTCCCAGTTAGAATCGGGAATATAATAGCAATAGTATCCATCTTGAGTTGTTAGGAGGATTAAAGGAGTTGACATTTTTAAACATGTGTAGTAGGCACTATCTAAGTGCTTGCTAAATAAATAGCAAACCTATGTTATCAATAAGAAACACTAAGTTTGCACCTATTGTGTGCATTATGGGAAACATATCTGGGTGGAAATGTTAAGGCAACAGGGACTCATGCCAGTTATGGAGTTCTAGAACGAGCATTTTATTTCCTTTATAGATGATAACTTTCCTTAATCCCCATTAGTGTCTTGGTCATAAGCATTCATACAAATTCTATTCCTCTATCTACTTCAGCCCTGGTCATTCACTGCTATTGCTTTCCCAGGACTGACCTTGGACCACTCTTCCTCCAAAGCCAATGAAGAGGATGTTTAGTTATCTAGGACCTATGTGTTCCAGAGTTTGCAGGAGCAATGAAAAACAGGTACAGAATGGACACACACATATTCTCAGCAAATCTTTCAATTCTTCTGTCCCCCATACCACTGCATCTCCCATCACCTCTCCTCGCCTTTCACAACACATTTTTTTTCAGCAATGAGGTATTTGAGTGAAAACTGAGCTTTAGAACAAAACTATGGCATGTCAAATTTCCATAGGGAAGCTAGTTTCTCTGCATGCAAATCTCAAAGAGCTAATGGGCATGAAGTTTTATCATGTGCTCCAGGATAGGCTGGGCCTGGTGGAGGACACAGAAGTAGCACAAGACAATGTTGCCATCAACCATTCTCCAACCATCCTGCTCAAGAAGAAACAAGAACAAAGAAACTACATGGAATAGCCTTGAAAGACCTGGGGAATTCAGAAGCGAGGGGGAATTAATAAGTGTAGGTACAATCAGGGCAACATTTGTGGGAGAAATGGAGTTTAAAATTTAATTTAAATTTTATTTTCAATATATGGAGTAAGCAGAGGCCATTAAGAGGTAGGGATAGAATCTATAAAATACAACATCAATCTCAGCATGTCTGTGGAACAGCAAGACTAGCCCACCCACAGTGGAGGATGAAAGTTGGAAAATAGTATGAAGAAAAGATGGATGGAGAGATTTTCCACCAGTTTACAAATGGCTTTTGAAAGCTCAGCTGGGAATCTGAGATTCGATTAATTGCTAGGTGTACAAAATATTCTTTTCTACTGGCTCTCTAAGAAGCTGGATAAATACATTCCCCAGCAGGACCTATGGGGAAGTTCTTTCTCTTGTCACTCCCTCCTCCTTTCTGCTCTCTTTATATTGATCCTACCAGGCCTGATGCCTCATCTGGGCTGTGGCACTAGGCTCTCAATTGGCCTCCAACCTGCACCCTCTGCTTATTTCAATACATCTCACACCAGCTGTCAGGTTCATCTCCCTAAAGCTCAGCTCTTATCAAAAGCCTGTTCAGTGGCTCTGTACTGCCAATTAAATTACATCTCAACTCCTTGTTCTTGAATTCAAGTCCATCCAAGTTCCAGCCTCGACTTACTGCTCCCATCTTTGCCCCTGCATCTTCATACTACTGTCAAAATAGATTATACAAGGGCCCTTTCCCATCTCTGCCTACTTGGCTGTGCATCGTCCTCTTTCTGGAGTGGTCTTCCCAGCTGCAAATTGAGCAGGAAACAAAGCATCCTGAGATCATGGAAGTAGGTAACGTCCATGCAGGCAATGGAGTTAATGAGAGCCCAGGAAGTACCAAGGAAACCTGCTAACAGGTGTGTGTGTGGGGGGGGGGTAGGTGGATGCCCACACGGACATGTGCAGCCAGAGGCTCCACAGCCTAGTGGCCATGGGCTCTGAAGGCAAACAAATTGGATTAATACCCTGGATCCAGAACACCCTAGCTGTGAGACCTTACATAAATTCCTTAATCATTCTAGGCTTAGTTTCCAATCTAGAAAGGTAGGTTACCACCGCGCAATTATCCTCCTCGCTCTCCAGGCTGCCTGTGTTCCAGCTAAGCCCGACCAGGGTCCTTTACGTACTGCCGCTGCTATGCTGCCAGCCGCGCTACCCCGCTGTCCTGCCCTGGGTCACCTCGTGCGCCAGGCTCGCACCCATGCCGAGACTGCGGCCGCCCCAGCCCCTGCCGCGGGCCCCGATAATGTCTTTCACCTGCGCCTCTCCCTCACAAGTCTTCAATGGCGCCAACGTCTGGCAGGTGGATATGCTCATGCAGACCGGAGCCTTCCATATCCTGACAGCCCACATACCCACCCTACAGGTCCTGAGGCCAGGGCTGGTTGTTGTCCATGCTGAGGGTGGCATCGCCTCCAAATACTTCGTTAACAGCAGTTTGGTCACAGTGAACCCTGATTCATCAGGTCAATTACTGGCTGAAGAAGCTGTGACCCTGGACATGATGGATTTGGAGGTGGACATGCAAACTTGGAGAAGGCACAATTGGAGCTTTCAGGGGCATCCAACGAGGCCATGAGGGCTGAGATCCAAATCCAAATCGAGGCCAACGAAGGCCTGGTGACGGCTGTGGAGTAGGCAAGTGTGTGTTCCTTGCCAGTGTCAGCAGGGAAACCAAGGCCCAGAGTGGGATAGGGGTTGGAATCAGCTTTCATGGGTCCAGTATGAGGGAGGGCGCAACCCCTCTGGGAGGTAGCCATCCTTGCGAATGAGGCCATGGGGGGGGGGGGCAGCAAATTTGGTGGCAGGGTTGAGCTCAGAGACCCTGCTCTGCTCTTGGGGGGACTATCACCTAGGGGATTTGCCTCCCACTTCCAAAGATCCCACTAACCTGACTTGCTGCCCTCCACTCTCATGCTATAGAGACCTCTTCTCCCTACTGCCTCC
This sequence comes from Antrozous pallidus, assembly GCA_027563665.1. Lineage (NCBI taxonomy): Eukaryota > Metazoa > Chordata > Mammalia > Chiroptera > Vespertilionidae > Antrozous > Antrozous pallidus. Next base: position 42,660,061 of record CM050518.1, read on the forward strand.
TCTGGACAGTGTGCACATCATTAAAGGCCAGGAACCAATCTCTACCATCACTACCACCATCCCCCCCCAAAAAAAAATAAAGAAAAGAAAAGAAAGGTAAGTTACTAACAGCACTCTCCTCTTAGGGTTGTTGTGAGGCCTAAATGAGATGACATATGTAAGTACATAGCATAATGCTGGTGAAATAGCAAATAAGTGCTAGTATTGTTTTAGGCAGAGCTCAGTGAAAGAAAGTGGAAACAGGCAAGCAGTTTCCTATTTCCAAATTTCTTCATATTTATCATTTTTCCTCTCTCTTCCCCAAAGCTAAGCTTCTCCAAGTTATTCTAGGATCTTCTTTTCCTGCATCCCTAGTTTTTAGTTTTTTATTGAATGTTCCCGTTCACCTGCAAACATCTTACTCCCTCACCCTACATAGCTCAGCACCTTCCACACATGCCAATTTGAAAAGTGAGTGAGAGAATAAGGTGTAGGGCTAGAGTCTGCAGTTGGAGGCAGGGTGGGAAATGTGGGTGTGGAAGAGATTAGCTGGAAATTGACATCATTAAAACAAAGGAACTCTCTGAAGAGAGAACATACAGAGAGAGAGGCAACAACCTGGAATAGAACCTTTAAGAAATGTCTACCAGGCATCAAGGTACCTACAAAGGAAGGCAGGTTTCTCTCTCAGACTTCCTTCCTGTTCTCCCGTTCCCTTACACTGTCTCATTACCAAGGTGCTATTCTGGGTCCTCCTCACCTTACTCACTACACTCTTCTCTCATGTTGACACAAATGGCACTCACATGTCTCTCTGATATCTCACCCAAATGTATAACTTCACCCTAAAGTTCCTGCCAAGAAGTCTAACATATGTATGGAATTTATCCTCCGCATGTGTCTTGAACTGCTGAGAATGGAAGTAGAGAGAGGTGGCCAATAGTACCAAAGTAAATTTTCACTTAAGACAACCTCCAGAGCAAAATAATAGCCAGTCTGCTTTTCCATATAGTAGCTATATCTTCAAATGTAGTAAACATCCAACACAATTCCAAATACAGTCTTTGGAAGGTGGGTTGGATTAGGCATTGCATATTGCCTTTCCTTCTCTGTGAGATGAACTCTGTGCAATCCTAAAAGGAGAGTTAGTAGTGACCCACTAGAGCTGCACTGAATGGGCAAAAGAACCAAACCCAATATGACAATTTCAACAGTGAACCAGCTCTCAGATCTCTTATAGTCTAAACTTTTATAATATGTACTTTTATTTTGAGGCTAAAGATATGCATGTTCATAGTCAACTTTACTAATATTAAGGTTATTAGTAAATATCAAATGCTTACTAACAAATGTTTACATATGAATGCACCTGGGTAACCATCGTACAAATCAAGATATAGATTCGCAGCCCTCCCACACCAAGGTTCCTTTGTACACTTTTTTAGTCACTGAAGTGGGCACCATGCAGACTTCTATCACCATTGATTATGTTTACTGATTCATGATCACTTAACTTGAACCATCCAGTATGAAATAACTTGTTTCTAGCTTTTCCCACCTCAGAATAATGCCAGATTTATCGGTATTATTGTGTGTATCAGGAGTGTGTTCTTATTGCTGTGTAGTATTCGATTGCATGAATACCACAATTTATTAATCCATTCTCCTGTTGATGGATATTTGGTTTGCTTCCAGTGTTTTAACATTGTGAGAAAGCCACTAAAACATTCTTATTTGTGTCTTTTGTTGGTATGCACTTGTTTCTCTTGTGAGTGTGTGTGTGTGTGTGTGTGTGTGTGTGTGTGTGTGTGGTCATAGGGGAAGCATATGTTCAACAATTTAAGATACTGTCAAAAAGTGTTCAAAAGTTGCCGAACGGGTTTGGCTCAGTGGATAGAGCATCGGCCTGCAGACTGAAAGGTCCCAGGTCAAATTCTGGTCAAGCGCATGTACCTTGGCTGCGGGCACATCCCCAGTTGGAGTGTGCAAGAGGCAGCTGATCGATGTTTCTCTCTCATCGATGTTTCTGACATTCTATCCTCTCCCTTCCTCTCTGTGAAAAATCAATAAAATATATGTTTTAAAAAAGAAAAAGAAAATGTCTTTAAAAAAAAGTGTTCAAAAGCAGTGATACCATTTTATACTCCCATCTGCAATGTTGGAGAATTTGCGTCATTCATAACCCCATCATGGCCCAGTCTTAATCCAACTATAACTTCATTTACAGCAAAAGAATTTATGGTTTTCTTGCCCTCTGATTTTCAGAATTAGGTTTTCATTCAAACATCATCTCTCTCCTAGATTGAGAATATAAAGATTTAAATTTTTTTCCCATTTCATTCTACAAAGGTCTTGAGATAATTTAGGAAGTAGCATGCACCTACATAGAAAAATGCAGAAGGGAAATATGGATGCATAGAGCAAAAACCTGACTAAAAAACTCCTGACTTAGGGAAGTGTTTTAACTTGATATACATCATTTGGGCCACACATTCCTTTCTTATTAATAACAACATTCAGTGAGTAGAAAGCAATTGTCTCATAAGATATCATCCTTCACTTAAGAGCAGACATCTAGCCAATGCGCTGAAGGAATGAGTAACGAGGCTACTTCTCACACTGCACTGTAAGCTACTCTCACGTGGACTTTGGCATAAGTGGCCTTTCTGTTGTCATTAGGATTTTTCCTCCCCCTGGCTGTTCAGAAGTTTTGAATAAAATTTTTCTGATGTTTTTAATGAAAGATGATATTTGCTTACCCATCATAGAAATGCTGCCGAACATGTTGCATTCACAACATGACACAAAGTCTAAAAATCACAGAGAGACTAATTACTGGAAGAAAATTATACTAAAAGACCTATTTCCTCATGATGAAAATGACAGCCTGGTGCCCCGTTACCTGGCCTGATCGGCAAATTATCTGCGCAACACTGTTCTAGCACTTTGCCTTGCAGTCCACAGTGGAGGAGAGCCGCACTGCGGTCATGTAAGCAGCTGCGTGAGAAACCGAGGTGAACTGTCAGTTAAGTGAGGTCTAATTATAAGGCTCAGTTACAGTATTCATGAATATGACAGACAGGAACCAGGGCTTACCTCCATCTATACACACTCAGTATATACTTATATAATATAGAAATAGAGATAGATAGATACACTCCTGCATCTATACTTACTGCTAGAGCAATTCATTCTCTATTTTTATTTTTTAAAATATATTTGTATTGATTTTAGAGAGGAAAGGAGAGGGAGAGAGAGATAGAAACATCAGTGATGAGAGAGAATCACCAGTTGGCTGCCTCTGGCACATCCCACACTGGGGATTAAGCCTGCAGCAACCTGGGCATATGCCCTGACCAGGAGTGGAATGGTGGTTTATAGGTCAACGCTCAACCACTGAGCCACACCCACCACACAATTCCTTTTCTCTTTGTGCCAACATTTGAATTATCACTGGAAGTTTTTTTGTTTGTTTTTTTAATTTGTTGATTTTTTACAGAGCGGAAGGGAGAGGGATAGCAAGTCAGAAACATCTACGAGAGAGAAACATCGATCAGCTGCCTCTTGCACACCTCCTACTGGGGATGTGCCCGCAGCCAAGGTACATGCCCTTGCTGGAATCTAACCCGGGACCCTTCAGTCCCCAGTCCAACACTCTATCCACTGAGCCAGCCCGGTCTCGGCTATTACTGAAAGTTTTGATGCTTAGTGTTGACAGCCAGGACCTGCCCCAGCCCCAGCTGGAAGGTGAGCACCACCTCTCCTCTCTCACTCTGCTCTGCCTCTTCTCATCAGCTATCTAGAACTAAAAGGGTCTGTTCCTTTTCCAATCAAAAACCTACTTAAAGAGATAGAAAATCATCTTTTCCTCTTACTGTGTATTTAAACCACTTCAAATCACTTCTCCTTCTAGTCATAAAAGGTCACATTATTCCATTTATATGAAATGTCTCAAATAAGCAAATCTATAGAGACAGAAAGATTAGTAATTGCCAAGGGCTGGGAGGGTTGAAAGGAAATAGGGGATGACCTCTAATGGGTATGGGGTTTCTTTTTGGATAATGAAAATGTTCTAAGACGTATTGTGGTGATAATTGCACATATCTGTGAACATACTAAAAAACCACTGAATTATACCTTAAATGGGTGAATTGTATGATATGTGAATTAAATGGCAATAAAGCTGTTTTTAAAATGACTTCTTTTTATTTGTAGTCTTTTTCCCAAATGCAGAAAATTTCAAGCATTCAAGAACAAGTGAGGAAGTTTGGGGGTAGAAAGTGAATGGGAAGGAGATAGAATAATTTCTGTTCCCCTGAAATCACACTTACAAGGCCAGTCTTGGTAATTATATTAGAAGGGGATGTTGCTTGGTGTCAATCAGTGTTACTCAAGACTTTCTACCCATGATTGTTTTTGATCAACACAAAGGTGTCATGACTTCTTTTAAGCAATTTGAACATTCAAATGACATTAAATAGCACAGTTACAGGCAAATAATCAAATTACAGCATAATCTTTCAGAGATGATGTTACATTCTCTTCACTTGTTCAGAATCATGGCATGGAGTGAGCATTACATTTTGTTTCTAAAACTGCCTATAACTTTCTCTTGCGGTCAGAGCTGGAAGGGACATTAAGAAGTTTTCTTTATCTGTATAGATATTGATGTGATTTTCATCAGAAAGGGGTTTAAAAGTAGAGGATTGAACTCAAGTTCAGATATAGCCATACCCTAGGACAGTGGTCAGCAAACTGAGGCTCGCGAGCCAGCCGCGGTTTGCCGTTCTGTTGACTAATGAGTTTGCCCACCACTGAACTAGACTCTCAATTCCAATAATTACAGGCTGTTGTTGTTCCTTCTGATTAAGCCCCTATCCCAGTGGTCGGAAAACTCATTAGTCAACAAAGCGGCAAACTGCGGCTCACGAGCCTCAGTTTGCCGACCACTGCCCTAGGATATCAATCATTCCATGGAAATATTTTACTCAAGCATGCTCCCCCTCATAGTAAACATGGAATTTTATGTTGCCTAAGTAAATGATGGTATTAATAAATTGTTAGTTGTTATTAAAAGCAACATAATGCAGGTGTGACTATCCTTTTTAAAACAGCAATTATCACCCGGCCAGTGTTGCTCAGTGGTCGAGCATCAACCTATGAACCAGGAGGTCATGGTTCCATTCCCAGTCAGGGCACATGCCCAGACTGCAGGGTCTATCCCCAATGTGGGGCTTGCAGGAGGCAACTGATCAATGATTCTCTTTCATCATTGATGTTTCTATCTCTCCCTGTCCCTTCCTTTCTGAAATAAATTTTAAAAATATTTAAAAATAAAATGAAACATCAATTATCTTTTAGAAATGCATACTGAAATATTTATAAATGAAATTATAAAATATACAGGATTTGCTTCAAATCAATTTCAATAATATCACCCATGAGAAGCAGGAGTATATACAGATTAAAGGAGTTTGAGCATGAGTTGATAATTGTTGAGGCTGCATGATGGGTACATAGTGATTGTTTATATTATTCTGTCTTCTTACAGTATTTTTTAAATTATCCATAAAAAAATTAGGAAACATGTTTCCAACCACATGGAGACACTGAACTTATCCTCCTGCCTCAGAAAAAATAGCAAACCAGGAAAAATTATATATAAAACAATGTTTTCAGACATCGAATCACATGCAGTGCAGGAAGGAAAACAAACTAAGTGAGACTTACAGTTACCCCAGGTTATGGCCTGGCGAGTTTCCATGCTACAGGACAGAAAGGAGGAACCCAAAGGAAGCCCAGCATTCTCATTAGAATGGGGGTGGCAAAGATTAGAGTTCAGGGAGACCAAGATGAGAGAGAGAGAAGAAGGGAGAGAGCTCTAGAAATTTGTCAAGGAGTCCCCAGAGTTATGTGAGCATGAGAGGAAACTACTGAAGATCAATGAAAGAAACCCTGGAGAGCAGTAGGTTGAACAATTCCTGAAACTCATGCAGGGTTAGATATCATTTGTGTTTCCATAAACCAGCGCAGAAAGACTCAGGAATCCATAAGACATAAGGTGAAGTCTTCAGAAAGGTTGTACCCTAACAATAGAGCTAAATTAACCCAAGACTAAAGGCGGATTTGGAACTGAACTAATAAATTTGAGACACAACCCTTGAAAGGATCAAAGAGATTCCAAGCATTTAACTGCATGCTAGAATAAAGTCCAACTTGTTTAAAGAAATACAGCAAACCTTAAAAGGCAACCATGTAAATTCCATGATGCCCATCAGCCAACCAAAAATTACCAGGGATGAAAGAAATAAGGAAATATGATCCATAGCCAGAAGAAAAATCAACCAATAGAAACAGAGCAAGAAATGACAGAGATGAATGAGATAAGTATATTAAATCAGGTGCCATAAATGTGCTCCAAATGTTTAAGAAGATATAAAAAAGCATGCACAAAATAAAGAGGAAACTACATCAGAAATGGAAAAGCATTGAAGAAATGATCAGTGAATTAAAAACACAACCAAAGAAACTATTCAAAATGAAGTACAGAGAGAAAAAATCCTGGGTAAAATGAGCAGAGTACTGTCTCATAACTGGAGTTCCAACATACCTGCAATTACAAGAAAAGAGAGGAAAGAGATAAAAAATATTGTTTAAAAATAATGGCCAAAATTTTTTTCATCTTTGATGAAAACTATAAGCTCATAGCTCCAACAAAGCTCAATGAACCCCAATTAGAATAAACATAAAGAAAATAACCCAAAGGCTCATTAAAAAAAAAAATTACAGAAAATCAGGTCCAACTAAAAAGAAAATCTTAAAAGCAGACAAATAAAAAGGACACATTACATAAATAGGACCACAAATAAGAATTTTTCAGTAAAAATCTATGCAAACCAGAAGGCAAGAGAGCAACATAATTAAAGTACTTAATGGGAAACGTTTACAGGGAATTCATACAATTTAACAAAATGAAGATAAACAACCCAATCAAAAAATGGACAATGGACCTAAATAGAAACACTTTTTGAAAGAGGACATACAGAAGGCCAAGAGACATATGAAAACATGCCCAACGTCACTAATCATCCAAAAAATTAAAATCAAAACGACAATGCGATACCACCTCACACCTGTCAGATGGCTATCATCAACAAATCAACAATCCACAAGTGCTGGCAAGGTGCGGAGAAAAAGGAACCCTCGTGCACTGCTGGTGGGAATACAGACTAGTGCAGTCACTGTGGAGAACAGTATGGAGTTTCCTCAAAAAACTAAAAATGGAACTCCCATTTGACCCAGTGACCCCACTTCTAGAAATATATCCCAAGAAACTAAAAACGCCAATCAGAAGGTTATATGCACTCCTATGTTACAATAACTAAGATTGGAAACAGCCTAAATGCCCATCAGCAGATGAGTGGATTAGAAAACTATGCTACAAAAAAGAAAAAAAAAAAGAAAAGAAAACTATGGTACATCTATACAATGGAATACTATGCTGTGGTGAAAAGGAAGGAATTCCTACCATTTGCAACAGCATGAATGGAACTGGAGAGCATTATGCTAAGTGAAATAAGCCAGTCAGAGAAAGATAAATATCAGATGATCTCATTCATTTCTGGAATCTAATGAACAACATAAAGTGATGAACAAAAACAGATTCAGAGACAGAGAAGCATCAATTAAACTGTCAAATGTCAAAGGGAATGTAGAGGATGGTGGGGGAAGGGGGGGAGATCAACCCAAGGACTTGTGTGCATGCATATAAACCTAACCAATGGACACAGACAACAGGGGGGTGAGGGCATGAGTGAAGGGGGGGATGGGAGGGTAAGGACACATATGTAATACCTTAATCAATAAAGAAAAAAAGTTTTTAAAAAGTACTTAAAGGGGAAAATCACATATACCCCAAAATATAGTTTTAAAATGAAGGTGAAATAAGACATTTTTCATACAAACTAAAACTCAGATAATTCATTACAAATATACCTGCACTACTATCAAAGGGTCAACATACCTGGAGTTCCAGGAAAACAGAGGACAGGGAGAAACAATATCTGAAGAGAGAAAAAGAGAATGCAATGCAGTCTCTTACATTTGCAGAGACTTCCTTTACTCATCAAGCTTCTGGTTTTCCCCTTCACTTTCAAAGACATGTTTTCCTGCCACCATTGATTATGAACTCAGCTGTTTTCCTCATTTGCTGGTATCGCTTTTCAAATGTTCTTGGGAGCTTAACCTTGAGAGTAACCCAATGTCAGATTACATTCCAAACTGAGTCTTTCTCAGCAAACCTAAACTTTACAAGTGCAGGCTGAGGGCACATGAACACCAAATTCACTTGCTCTTTTGTAGTGTCAGGGTGGATAGCTAATCTGCCTGGATCAGAAAAGTTTCACCAATAATCAGATAAATTTCCCTGACGAAGCTTAAAAAAAAGACATTGTAGTTGGGCTGTCCATGATGTCCAAAGTTTTCTGACACAGCACCTTCCCAGAACCACAAGACTAAGAGGACAGGTGTGGGAATCAGCTACAAAATTGCTCCATATTCTGGCTTACAACCCTAATTCTAGAAGAGATGTGTTAATAGTCTACAAGGCAAGAATTTCATACATATAAATGAAATTGAATCAGCTTTTTAAGTATCTGCCATGAGGAATACCAACATTGTTCAGAACACTTTTCAAAGCTGCCAATACGACATTTCTATTCATTGGTGCAAATGATATTAATTTAACTAAAAATCATTTCAAATACTTTTGCCTACTATCTTCTTAAAGAATATCTTTCAGCATTTCATATAATACTGGTTTGGTGGTGATGAACTCCTTTAGCTTTTTCTTATCTGCGAAGCACTTTATCTGATCCTCGATTCTGAATGATAGCTTTGCTGGATAGAGTAATCTTGGTTGTAGATTCTTGCTATTCATTATTTTGAATATTTCTTGCCACTCGCGTCTGGCCTGCATCATTTCTGTTGAGAAATCCGCTGACAATCGGATGGGTGCTCCCCTGTAGGTAACCAACTGTTTTTCTCTTGCTGCTTTTAATATTCTCTCTTTATATTTTGCTCTTGGCATTTTAATTATGATATGTCTTGGTGTGGTCCTCTTTAGATTCCTATATTTTGGGGTTCTGTGTACTTCTTGGGCTTTTAAGTCAGTTTCTTTCACCAGGTGGGGGAAGTTTTCAGTCACTATTTCTTCAAGTAGGTTTTCATTAACTTGCTCTCTCTCTTTTTCTGGCACCCCAATAATTCGGATGTTGGCTTGCTTGAGGTTGTCCCAGAGGCCCCTTACACTATCTTCAATTATCTGAATTCTTTTTGTTTCTTGCTTTTCCAGCTGAGTGGATTTTGGTTCTTTGTATTTCAAATCTTTGACTTGGTTCTTGTGGCCCTCTGGACTGCTTTTAGGACTTTGTGTAATATTTTTTATTTCAGTCTGTGTATGCTTGATTTCTAGTTGGTCCTTTTTTTTTATCTGTGAGGGTCTGGTTCGTATCCTCAGAGGTCTTGTTCATTTCCCTGAGGGTCTCATTCATTTGCTTGTAAGTATCATTCATCTCCTTATAATTCTCATTCATTTGCTGGTTGGTCTTGTTTATTTCCTGGTAATTCTCATTAATTTGATCGGCCTTTTGTAGGAGCCTCTTGAAAAGCCTTATAACCGTGGTTTTGAACTCAATGTCTTGTCGTCTTTTCTCCTCCATTTCTTTCACACCTGATTTCTTTCCATGTCTCTGCATGGTGGCTGCTTTATGTGGTGGCTATCCTCAAAGGGACAGTGGCTCAGTCTCCCCGGTTACCTGAGGTGGATACTCTTACTGCAATCCTTTATGGGTTGTATTCAGTGTTTTTGAATTTAAACCCAGCTTTTTGTTGTTAGCCCTAGGAGGGTTTGACCTCCAGGCCAATTGGCTGTGAAGGGAGACTGTGTTCAGATTGGATGGGCGGAGTCTCTGGGCTGCGCGCAGCGGCAGCTGGGTCCTATGCGGTGCTCGCGCGCGGGTCTCTGTTGGATGGGGATGGCTGCAGACTCCTCCAAGAAAAAGCCGCTAGTCTCTTCCCCTTGCCAGACAACTCTGCCTTTCCCCAAATGTGCCTGCACACCAAAAGTCCAGCCCAGGGCTGTAAAATAAATGGTTTCCGGAACCAAGTTTCCAGGGGGCAAGTCGCGGGTTTGCGCACCGAGCCCCGCTTCCAGGGTGTGTCCCCCGGACCTCGGACCACGCCCAGTTCCGGGTAATCTGTGCAGGGGGACCTCTCCTAACCTGGATCTCGGACCTCGCCCGGCTCTGGAAATCTGGGCAGTGAGAGGCCTCCGCCCTTCCTCGTGGGCGAAATCCGGCCGGTCCCTGCTCCAGCCCCAGCCCGAGCGCGCACGACCAGAGCGGCTCCTAACCTCTTTCCGTCTGAAAGATTGCGCTCCCGCCGGTCCTGAGTCTGTGTCCCACCTTTGCTCCTATTAGTGGAGTTTACATTCAGCCAGCTTTCTGGCGATTCTGGGTGCTTGTCTGTTCTGCTGTTATGTTGTAGTTCTTAAATAGTTGCGCTGGGCAGAACAATAGGTGTTTGCTTATGCCGCCATCTTGGTGTTCTCCGCGCCTACTAATATTTTTTAGCATGATCATGCAACCCAAAAAGTACATATCTTTTAGCAAAGTTGTTTGATTCAGAGGATTCTTAAAAGACTTTTACCAAAATAAGATCATTTTTGCTGTAGTTGCTAAAAACACCAATTGTTTATCAGAACATAGTTCCAAGCTATAAATAAAATAAACTTTTTTAAAGGATACTTAAGGCTCCTATATTTTAAAGAAGTACCCTCCCATCTTTTCAATGCATGGCTTAGAGAAAACCTAAATGAATATTTCTAAGGTCTGAAAACATTGGCCACAGAGTCCTGTGGCATTTGAAGGGGAAAGGACTATTTTCATTACTGCACACTAAACACCTTTTATCATTTTACTGTATTGTGATAACTTCCCGAATAATACCAAATTTTTATCAGCTTCCCTTGAAAGACAAAAAAGTGGGTATATTGTATATTTATATATGTGTATTTCACATAAATTTTTTTCTTACATTTTTATGTAGCCTACCATGGTTTGCAGCTAAATGAATGTGAGAAGAAAGTCACATGAAGTTATCAAAAATTATGACTTCTGGTTTGTTCTAGAATTTCCTTGCCTAGATTGCTTAAGGAATAGACTTTTTTAATAATAAAATTCCCACAAAAAGTGAATAATATGGGAGTCTAAATCCACTTTCCAGACTTGCTTCCCCTGTAATATCTGTAATAGAACAATCCTGAATTAGCTGCTACTTTCCATAATTCTTGTCAGCAAAATCTATCAGTAGTTCTAACTCTGATTATACATGCTGGTAATGTAATTAAATGTGTTTTAAGCCTATCTCTGATGTCACAGTTTCAAATATAGCCACATAAATTTTAGCTATGAGTATTTCATACATAATTTATATATACAAATGTGTTTGCATGTGTACCTGGATTAAGTATAATAAATGTAAATTGTATAATTTATATCTATATATGTTTAACTGTGTTTAGTTTCAATCAGACAATGGTTTGATATATATTTTTAATGAGGGAAAATCCTACTGCAATATTAAGATTTTGTGTTTTGTAGACTTCATTTCTTAGTATTTTTTTAATTAAAAAGACAAATACATTTCAATGTTCTTTTCAGTAAATGTTATGCTTCCTGTTCCAAAACAACCTTAAGTTTATAAATAAGAGTTAATGAATCCAAGAACCATGTTATTCCATGAGCTTGTAAACTAGACTTCTTTCCAAGTTGGATTTTCAGATGGTACAATTTATAAACAAGTTCTGGGGTGGAAAGGTTGTTTTTGTTTTGTGTGTGTGTGTGTGTGTGTGTGTGTGTGTGTGTGTGTGTGTGTGTATCTACATTAATAAAAGAGAAAGACACAAATTGACCTTACCTTCACGATGTCCACCAGCCAATCAGGAATGAATATGCAAATTAACCCAACAAAGATAGTGGGTTAATTTGCATACACAGGCCACGAGCACCTGGAGGCTGGACGTTTGCTTTGTCACCATGGCAATGAAGCAGGCATCCACACTGCCCCAGCCGCTCCAGCCCTCTAGGCAGCATGGGAAGGAGGAAAGGCAGCTCCTACCTGAGCAAAGGCAGTGCCAGCAGCCAGGGGAAGGAAGGCCCATTCTTGTGCAAATCTTTGTGCATCAGGCCTCTAGTGTGTCCTCACCCAAGGACATTAACTGTTAGAGAGAGTGGAAGAGAGGGAGAGAGATAGAGAGAGACACTGATGTGAGAGAGACACATCAATTGGCTGTCTTCTACATATGCCCCAACCAGAGCTGGGGATCAAGCCATGCAACCTAGGTATTGACTGAAATTGAACCCACAACCCTTTAGCCTGGGGGCCAAGGCTCTATCCACTGAGCCAAACTGACTAGGGCATGTTTTTCTATATTTTTAATAATTAAACTTCTACCTTTCAAATGACTTAAAGACTAACTGGATTCCTAACACAACACAAAAATGAATTTGTGCTTCACTGGGATTTCTCAGGCCAGCACATCCTCATCCTGCATTTGTCTTTCTCTTTGAGAGCATGCTGGCTGGGCCCATGAATGGCTCAGAAGCAGTCTGCAGTATCACGTGATGTGCTTTCATTGAGGAAGAAGGGAATCTGCATGGCATCCATTCCTGAGACCTGATCAGAAATTGTTCCTGAGAGAAGGAACACTAACCTTGGACTCTCTCACGCTGTAAATTGTCTCTTCTGTAATTGTGACAGACACTCCCCCAGGTTCTCTCTCCCATACGCCTCCCGTGATCACTTTATTCTTTCTCTCTCTGCTGCCAAATCCAGTGGAGTTCCTGGAGTTTTGACACCTTGTAAAGACATTCCAGTGGATTCTAGCACACCCAAACAGATGGTGTGAAAGGAATACAGGGGAAGAAAATAGAGACCCCTGCCAGATTCTCATGTATTCTAGGTAACATCGTGTTCCAGGAGAAGAAAAAAAAAATAAAAAGGAACTGATATCATTGTTACTGCCTGCTTCCTGAGCCAAGCCACCATGCTTCTGCCAAAGATAACACCGTCTTTAAGATGCCTATAGAAACTCCCAACATTATGCGAGGTAAAACACGAGACCTGGGAGGGGGTGTAAAACAATAATCTGTATTATTGTTATACTGTGTTACACTGACGCTTACATAAAACAGAATTTGTTTTTCCTTTAGCAAGGAACGCTATCCAGCTGGAAATAGAGTCTCTACTTCTTTTCCTTGTCCAGTGTGCTGGAAATTTCTACTGCTTCCTCTAGGAAAGCTATGGCATAGGAACAAAGTTTATGAAATAAATATTAAAGAACAATTAAGTGCTCCCCCTCCCCAGAAACAACCATATTTATATGAAAAGAGGTTTACCAAACTAGCCATTAGGAAAATGCAAATCAAATTCATAATGAGATACCACTAAACACCTGTCAGAATGTCTAAAATAAGAAATAGTGACAACACCAAATCCTAGCAAGGATATGGAGAAACTGGATCACTCATGCATTGCTGGTGGGAATGTAAAGTGAAAACAGTTTGGAACTTTGGAAAATGGTTTGGCAGTTTCTTTAAATACTAAACTAGTAACTACTATACACTGAAAAATTATCCCAGAGAAATGAAAACTTATGCTAAAAAAAAACTGTACACAAATGTTTATAGCAGCTTTATTAATAATAACCCAAACCTGGAAACAACCAGATGTCCAAACTGTGCAAACTGTGGTTAAACAAACTGGTGATCCACCCTATGGGAGGGAGGAGGGGGGACCATTAAAGGGCAACAGGAGGGGTTGCTGGTGATGGAAATGTGCTGTATCTGACTGCATCAATGTCCGTATCCTGGCTGTTGTCTCATCCTATAGTTTTGCAAGATGTTACCATTGAGAGAAACTCAGTAAAGGATACTTTGAGTCTCTGTATTATTTCTTACAGCTGTGTATGAATCAATAAGTATCTCAAAATAAACTTCCAAAGTATAACTCCATTACAATAAAAATTAATCTATGCAAAGACACAAAGGAAAATATGTATCTTTTGAGTAGATAAATTTGAAGATTATAATGATCCAAACAGATTTCATATACATATTTATTTCAGAGACGAAGGGTGAGGGAGAAAGAGAAACATCAATGATGAGAGAGACACCACCTACTGGGAATTGAGCCTGCAACCCAGGCATGTGCCCTTGACTGGAATCGAACCTGGGACCCTTCAGTCCACAGGCTGATGCTCCATCCACTGAGCCAAATAAATTAAGGCCAAACAAATTTCTTTTAAGTCTCAACTTATAATAGATTGTGAAATATCTGCCATATATATATATATATTGCAGTAGATTACTTAGATTTAATAAAGAAAGAAGCGATCTGTCTCTCCATGTCTTCTCTTCATCAACATATTCAAGAGCTCTAGATCAGAAAAAAAATTATGGATACTCTACCAAGGATATAATGGATAGATGATACAAATAACATTAAAGCAGCAATATGCTCTCTGGATGTGCAAAGATAAAATTATTCAGGTGCCATTCCCTGGTCATAAATTAGCTTGTCTAGAAGCCATTCATACTTTTTCATCCATGTCCCTTGTGTTCAGTAACATGAGTTATTGAATGGCTAACCCAAATTGAGGTAGGGAATATAGCTTAGAGCTGGCATGGGACCCACACAGATACAAAACTCCCGACCGTGGTGTCCTTGTTTTTCCTGCTTGTCAGTCACACACATTTCATTTTGAGAGACTAGAAGGTCACATTACAAAAGTAAGAGAAATCACATTTTTTCAAGTCCTTTGGTCCTTGAAGTGTTCACCAGATTATCATGGCCACATCTAATTCATTACTTTGCCTTTTCTCCAACTCTGGTTCTTCCTGTTCCACTCATTTCTCTTCCTTCTTATATGTTCTTTTTCTCCACTTCTCCCTCATCTCCTATCTCAGTCCTATTCCTCTCCACACACAGGCCTGGCTTCTCTCCAGCTCAGTCACCCCTGCTCAGTTCATGATTTCTCTTTCCTGCATTTGTACCTCCTTACTCCACCGTTATATAATCCAAAGCTCAGCCACACACAGGCCTAGCTAGAAAGGAAATTATTCTGTCCTTAAATAGATGCTTTTAACTCTATGAAATAGTATAAATAGAACTTGGTGGGGTTTTTTTTTTTTTTAGTTGCATATGACATTTCCCTCAACTCTCCAGAGCATCTTTCTACTCCAGCACTTTGGCCCAGAAAAGGTTGATGAGGATACAACTGTTTGCCCTACATCTGTCTCTCTTCTCCTTTCTATAAACCCCACTTCCTCTTTCTGTCTTACCCAGACCTCTCTTGTGTAAAATTTCATGGTTTTATTTTTCTTACATAAGTATTATACCACACATTTTGGTTAGGAATATATATATACACACACCACCACCACCACCACCACCACAAGCAGCAGCAAAGTTATTTTCAGGTAAAGTCACTAAAAGTCACTCATACTACAATTATTCTAAGCTCCATGGCTCCTCCCCAACATATATGCTCCTGTGTTCTGGATTCTGACAAACCTCTATAATTTGGGGTATGCAGAGTAGAAGGAGGGCTCCTATAGGACTACAGTCACATAAATTATGCCATTTCCATTAGGAAAAGCTACTCGTGTGTTCTTTTATTGATATATCAGCACCATTGGTGAACAAAACCAGGTCGAAGAAAAAGAGTAGTCTCTGGTTTTGAGCACAATCTCTTAGGCAAGCAATGCCCTCAAAAGCACTGCTTTCATTGCTTTACTTTGTCTTGCTTTTTACTGAACCATTTTATGGTCATGTGATGACACACTCCAAACAGGATCGTTTAGGAAACAAAATAACCAATAAATCACTGAAAAAGCTTAAACGTAAAAGCAAGTCTACCCTTACAATGAAACCATTTGTGTTTTTCACTCCAGAAATCTTTCCCTAGGAAAAACAACTTGCATTGTTTATCTGAGGTAAAAGAAAGGCAGTGAAGTATTTATTTACATCATCATAAAGTTGAAAACCACATGACTAGATTTTCCAGTCTTAGGCTCTCTTTAAAAAATACTCAGTCCTCAAAGGGATGGCTTGGATGACAGATGGTGCTTATTGGTTAATGGGTGATATATGTGTTTTCTGTGTGATTCTGAGAACCCAACATGGAAGCAATAAATGTTATGATTAAATGAGAAGTAGTAGTGAAATAGCTCAACAATTTAAAAATAACTTCAGGAATCTCACCTCTTCTGTGGGAGGCCTCCTGCCCCCACGGCTGCTTCACCTCCCAGGCACAACTCAGATTGGGACCCAGATTACAGATAGAGACTTGGCCAGCAACAGCATCCCTATATCTAAATCAAATCTAGCACCAGGAATGCTCAGGGCCTACTCAAGAATGCAAATAATCCTTTCCACAAATACTTACAGGGTAAACTAAGATTATTGTTTGAGTATTAAACTTGACAGTAAAATAGTAATCAAGTTTTCAGATTAATTTAAATTGGCCAAGTGAAATAAGTGAATACTCAAGAAAATTTAAGTGTACTGGACAAAAAGCTGTTCCTAAAATATTAACTAAAATTTCTATTAGTAGTTCATCTCACTGTAAAATTGCCTAACATCCAAAGAACCTAAAGCAGTTATATTTTTCTGCAAAAATTAAAATTTAAAGTTACCAAGACTGCAATATAAAATTTCCAAAGCCCCCATTAATCAAAAAGGGGGAGGGATAGTGGGGTAATATCATGTAAGGAAAAATATCCTGTAAGTAAATTACATTTAGAAAATTCTTACTTCAGAAAAACAATTTCCATTTGTAATGACAACAGCAGGACACCTATGAAAAACACACAAGGTGTCAAAATAAGCCAAAGGAAAATCATTTGGGCAAAAATAAAAAGAACTCCAAATCTAATTTACAGAAAAGTTTCCTTTATTAACTTTTGGTTGAGAATATGTTTGTATATTTTCAGAAAACAACTCCAAGACCATATGGATTCCTGCAACAAAGAGGAACTGGCAGGTCTGCTCCAACCACAAATACATTCCAGAGATGGAAGACACTGACGACACCTTGCCATGCTAGCAGTCAACAGCAGTGCATCACTGCAGGCTGCCCAGGACCAAACCAGAGATGGTGGAACCTTCATTACCACAATTTGCCCACCATCCAGAAACCATTGCTGACATGTACACATAAGAAAATATTTGAAACTGAGACTCAGAACTGTTGGACACTGAAACTGAGACTCAAACATTTTTTGTTCTTAATCTGTTTATTTCTAGTATGCAGATGTTAAAGAAAAGAAACGGGGGGGGGGAGAGATAGATACAGAGGCAAAAAAGCATTGAACAGATGGTCAAACTACAGTGGGAAGACAGGGGAGGGTGAGGTGTGGGGGCTGTGGGAGATCAACTGAAGGACTTATATGCATGCATATAAACATAACCAATGGATATAAGACACGGGGGGGGGCAGGTGAGGGCATGTGCTGGGGGGTAAGGGAGGCGAGGGAGAAGTTAATGGGGGAAAAAAGGAAGCATATGTACTACTATTTGTAATACTTTAAAGAATAAAAATATATATATTGAAAAAAATAAAAATAAATATAGCTTTAGGATTTTGAGTTGCATTATGGGAAATCTAAAAAATTTGTCTATACAGGCACAGTCGCAGAGGGGCCAACAGGTGAGAACTAAAAGATCAACAGAGGTGGGGCACAGACCCTCATCCACAAACCTTGCAGGGGCTTGAATTCTCACTCCTTCTGAGGAAGGTCTCCTACCCCCACGGCTGCTACACCTCCCACGCACAACTCACACCGGGACCCAGGTGGTAGACAGAGACTCGGCCAGCAATAGCTGCCCTATATCTAAATTTAATTTTTTACAAGGAATTCTGAGGCCTACTCAAAAATGCAAATATTCCTTCCCACAAGTATTTACTGGGTAAACTAAGATTTCTGCTTGACTATTAAAATTGACAGTAAAATAGTAATCAAGTTTTCAGATTAATTTAAATTGGCCAAGTGAAACAAGTGAATACTCAAGAAAATCTAACTGTACTGGACAAAAAGCTTTTCCTAAAACATTAACTAAATTATCTATTAGTAGTTCATCTCACTGCAAAATTGCCTAACATCCAAAGAACCTAAAGTAGTAATATTTGTATGCAAAAATTAAAATTTAAAATTACCAAGACTGCAAAATAAAATTTCCAAAAGCCCCTATTAACCAAAAAAAAGGGGGGAGGGGGACAATGAGGTAATATCATGTAAGGAAAAATATCCTAAAAGTAAAATACATGTAGAAAATTCTTACTCCAGAAAAGAAAATTCCATTTGTAAAACCAGCTGCAGGACACCCCCCCAAAAAAACACACATGGTGTCAAAATAAGCCAAAGGAATATCATTTAGGCAAAAATAAAAAAAATCCCAAGTCTATTTTGCAGAGAGGATCCCTTTGTTAACCTTTGGTCGAGAATGTGTTTGTGTGTTTGCAGAGAACAACTCCAAGACCATGTGGGTTCCTGCGACAATGAGGAACTGACGGGCCTGTTCCATCCATGAGGACGGTCCAGAGATGGCGGACGCTGACGACACCTTGCCATGCTAGCAGTCGGCAGCTGTGTGGGGCTGCAGGTGGCCCAGGAACATACCAGAGAGGATGGATCTTGCACTGCCACGATGTGTCCACCATCTGGATACCATTGCTGACATGTACACATGAAGAACTATTTGACATTGAAACTGGGACTCAGAACAGTTGGACATTGAAACTGACACTCAAACTTTTTTTGCTCTTATACATTTGTTTTCAATATGGAGAGGCAAGGTATTTTTGAAGAAAAGAAACAGGGGAGAGTGATTGATATAGAGGCAGGGTGGCCTCGAACAGACAGTCAAGCTACAGGGGGAAGGCTGGAGTGGAGGGGAGGCAGATGCTGGGGGAGATCAACCGAAAGACTTGTATGCATACATATGAGCATAACCAATGAATGAAAGACTCTGGGGTGGGGAGGGAGGCAGGTGGGGACATGTGCGGGGGGCTAGGGGAGGCTGGGGGGAGGATTTTGGGGGGGAAGGAAAACATATGTACTACTATTAAATATAAGTTATATTGTAAATAAAATTTAAAAAAATAAAATAAAGGACATTAACTCAAAAAAAAATAAATAAAAATAAAAATAAAAAATAAAAAATTTGTCTATAATTGCCTGAGAAATAATGTTTCAGGAATTTATTGAATAACCAACCTAATGGCTTAAAACAACAATTCCTCGCATTTCTGTGGGTTGTTGGAGCCCCGGTGACAGGCCTTTGTTCCTGATATAGAGACTGAGACTGCTCCTGTGGTAGCAGCCAGTGGGGACCTCAGCTGGACCAATGTCATCCAAGATGGCCTCTCCTCTTCCAGAACCTCCCTCCTGTGATTTTTCATCATTTAGCAGCAGAACCTGAGCTTATTTATCTAGCAGTTAGAGCATAAGAGGCTGGCACCAAGAGGCTGACAGACCACTTCCGAGTGAAGTGGATAGCTGGCCTAGTATCACTTTTGCCCCAATCTGTCAGTCAAATCAAGTCAAGGCCAACTCACATCAGAAAGAAGAGGGACTTGCTTCCACCACATAATGGGAGGAGGAGATTGCATGCTCATAGATAGGGATTTTTGGCTGTCATCTTTGGAGATGATCTACCACAGACAAGGAGGGAACACAGACTTCTCATAGGATGAGTATGCCACATTTTAAAAAGGAATGATGCCCTGGCCAGGTGGATCAGTTGGTTGTAGTGTCAGCCCATACACCAGAAGGTTGTGGGTTCAGTTTTCAGTAAGGGCACATACCTAGGTTTTAGGTTCGATCCCCGGTCAGAATACATACAGGAGGAAACCAATTGATATCTCTCTCTCTCTCTCTCTCTCTCTCTCTCTCTCTCTCTCTCTCTCTCTCTCTCTCCCTTCCTCTCTCTGTAAAAATAAATAAAAACAGATTCTCAGGTGAGAATTTAAATAAATAAATAAATAAATAAATACATGGTGATGATCCTGATAGCATTGAGAAGTCAATAAAAATAGTAATGCATGTTCAATATTATCTATTTTTCCTAAGACTATTAACAAGAACTTCTTATTGGCCTACCAGTGGGCCCCCAAATTCTCAGTGTTAGAGGCATTTCTTTGAGTTCTGTCATCTTCAGAAGTCCTGCCTGAAAATGCAATACCTCTGGCATGGATCCCAGGACAATCACTACGGCCTTTGGGTGAATCGGAGATTATCAACTAAGTGAGTGGTTGTTGAACCTTGGTTGGATTTTGGTCATCTGAAAGACCTGGAATCATTTTCCAAATGTTGTGGTTGTTATGGGCATTTTTCATCAAACTGGGCAGATACCAAAAAGATTAAGACTCACTGTTCTAAGGTCACAGTCCTGGGTAAGGACAATGATAACAGTGGTCTTTAGTGAGAACAATGTCACACTTAATTATAAATATTTACTTTCCTTTACCTTTGTCTCCTCCTCACACACTAAATCTCTTTTTTTAATATAATTTTTATTGATTTCAGAGAGGAAGGGAGAAGAAGGGAGAGGGAAAGAGAGACAGAAACACCAACAATGAGAGAGAATCATTGATCGGCTGCCTCCTGCACATCCCCAACTGGGGATAAGGTCCACAACCTGGGTATGTTCCCCACCAGGAATCAAATCATGACCTCCTTCATAGGTTGACGCTTAACCACGAAGCCTCCCCAGCTGGGCCCCCTCTACATCTCTCCATGTGGAAGGAAGGGACTTTGTAACTGTACCTCCCATTGGGGAGAATCTTATTGAATCCTCACTGTGCTTCTGATCTAGTTCTTTCAAATGGTATTCTTCAGAACCCTTCTAGGGCTAAATGAGGCCAAAGAGAGGCATGCCTGGGGGAGAGCTCAGTGAGTGGGCAGGGCTCAAGCTTACCCCATTCAAACAGAGCGACTCTACCTTGACTCTACCTTATAGTACTTACATGCTTGTTTTCCTGTGAAAAATGAGTTGGGAGGCTAAAAGAAATTTAAGAATTACTAACAAGCCCAAGGCTCTTATTTTCCACGTGATAAAAAATGGTACTTAGTGAATTTAAATATTTTCCTCAAAGTCTAGTGTCCGAGCTGAACTACAGCTGTGCTTCCTGTTTCCTGACCCTTGTTTCCTGACCCTTGATGTAAGTTTTCTAGTCTGCACACTACCTCCCACCAAGCACTGGCCCTCCACCTTCTCACAGGCCAGCATCTGATCTCCCCTAACTTCAATATGTGCTGTCCCTTCAAGCCAGGGCATCTGCAATCAGGAAACAGCCAGCTTATCAGTCAGGAACTTAGGGGAATTCCTGGAGGAAAGCAGCCTGGAGTGGGCATGAGAGGGGAGACAACAAGAGCTCTGGAGAACTCACAGAAGAAGGTATCTTCATGCTGATTTCAAACAAGGCTGCGAGCCGATCCTGACTCTTCCCACAGCCTTCTTTTTCCACCAAAGAATGAATTCGAAGTAACAATAAGCCGCATTTCTTTTTCCCTTCAATTAATGTGAAACCACACTGTCCCTGATCACTTAACTCCTGACAGCCAGAAAGTGCATTGCAAAGCCATATACTGTAATCCACATCTTCCAAAATGCCTAAAGGAGAGAAATGCTAGACAAACCCCAATAAAGATATGTGTATAGAGTTCTACCCTTGCAATGTTAATGGACTTTGACTAAGACCACTGTGACTTTAATACATGGTATTGTTTTATTCCTACTGTAGTTTTAAATAGAACATCTCAAAAACAATTAGATTAATTAAATATCCATGGGGATGCAGGAAATGTTTTCTTAGAACACTGGGGACTTGACCAGCTCAGCTCCTTAGGTTTTCTTCAGAACCTCTTCATCCAGGATTCTCACTCCATCGGAGCCTTGAAAAGGATCTCACTCTATCATTAAGAACATTTCAGTACCTGGAAAAATGTAAGACTTCTTGAGACTTAAATTTACCAAATGTAACTGTTTAGTTTAGGGGGGAGCCATCCTGTCAACCTCTCTCACTTATTGTCTGAGAATGCAAAGTAGGCCGTGGTCTTGGGGAGTAAAATACAGGTTAGAAAGGTTAGAAAAAGTCAGCGAGCAATTTTTATTGTCTATGTTTCATCAAGATACTGAAAGTTGAAAATTTTACCCCATGCTAATAACACAGTATTAGTTACACTTGACTGCTTTGTTGGAGCCAAACCAACCTCACTTCTGTTCTCTCAAGCCTAAATTCCCAGAGCGACCAGCTTTTTAAGAAAACAAAAGCTGCCATAATCTCTAGTATAGGCTGATTGTCAAACCACAGGAGTTCTAGCAGCGACCACATATTATCTTGAGCTCCAAACATTAAAATCTACGGCATGACAAGCTCTAAGAAAAAAAAATCGTAAAAGAGACTCATTTTTCTCCTCGATGTCAGCTACAAGAATAAACTAGCAATGAACAAGAGGTTGGGAGTTGGAAACTAAAAGACCATAGGCTCCTTGGTTTCCTGGCCAACTAATCTGATATTAGGTGAGGCATTTCATTCATCTGTCTCTACACGGAGACTTACTGTTTGTCCCCTCTGTGAGTGTTGAGTTTGCATCGTTGCATGGGAGATTCTTTTTCCTTTTGTAGAATCTCAGGGTGTCTGTGTCCAAGAAATTCTACTTCTACTCTGCTGAAGCAATACAGCATGGTGGTCAAGAGCATGAACATGGTTCCATCCATACCCTGGCTTTCTCTCTGGCAACCCTGTGACATTGGACAAGCTATTCAAAATCCCTGCATCTTAGTGAATATTACATTGACTAACCTTCCTGTCCCCCATGCAATCATTTTATTCCTCTTGTAAATAAATCTGTGCTCTTTCACATAACATTCATCACATTATTAGGATTCGGAGTTTACTTGAGTCTTGAACATAGAGAGAGTTGGTTCAATATCAGTAGATAAGGTTGCTATGTCTAACAGAGCATCACTATAATTTCCTAGTGATGCAGCTGGATATAAAGATAGTATGTATGCAAAGACGGAAATTGGGAGTTTGAAATCTAGTGGTTTTACTGACTAGTTCAGCTATTTAGGTTTTCTTTGCCATTCATTATCATTGATTAGGCTGTTTAACCACTGTAAAAAAGAGAAGTTAACTTGTAGAAGCCTGGTAGTAATTCAACTAATCCCTGTCCAGAGAAATGCAACAGTTTGCCCAGTAGAAGTTCAATAGACATCCTTCTCCCACTGTAGAAGAAGTCAGTTTTGCATCTATTTAAACAAATTCATTTGCCATTCCTAATGGCCTATGAATGTATCTGGTCTTTTTATTCAACTTTGAACTAGTTATAACACTTTCCTGGTCCTCTCGTTAATTGGTGAATTAATAAATAAACCCTCTGACATGCATTTATTTTACTTTTTTTAAAAAAACGGGTTGCTGGCTGTGTCTGTTAGGAGAAAGGAGCTCCGGCCAGAGGCGGAACTCTGGGGGCACGCACAAGTGCTCACAGTGAGGGCATTCTGTTGACTGTGTGGCTGGCGTCTGGCAAAAGAGAAAAGGAGTTCTGATTGCACTGAACCCAGGTGCCAGGCAAAAATCTGAGATTCTGGATCCATTGGGGACTGGACGTTCTGGTGGCAGGCAAAACGCGAAGGCATCTTTCTCACAGAGGTGCCTGCAGCGATTGCCTGGAGATGCTAGGACCCGGCGACCTTGTGGGCCGGGGCTGACTGGAAGCCAAGGCTGTCAGCTCCACCCTGAAACTCTGCCCACCCAGAAACTTCGCCCCATCAAAACTGAGCACAGAGACTTTGGCAAGTTTTCAAGTCCAGGTACAGAAGCCTGTCTCCTAGAGTAGACATAGCTGATCCTCACAGTCAGTTGGCCTGGAGGTCAATTCCTCCCAGTGATACCAACAACAAACAAGACTTATCTGCAACAAGGCTGTATACACAGTCACAAAGGGGTGCACCAAGAGTGTACACCTCAGGTAACAGGGGAGGCTGAGACACCTAGCACACAAAGCTACCCAACCAACTCAGGGAAGCAGTGAAAATGGGGAGAGAAAGAAAAAGATTGCAAACAAAAGAAATGGAGGAAAACAAATGACTGGATATAGAGTTCAAAACCACAGTGATAAGGTAATTCAAGAGGCTCCTAGAAAAAGCCGATAAGCTCAGCAAGAACCTCAAGGATATGAAAAAGGACCAACTAGAAACTAAACATACACTGACTAAGATAAAAAATATTTTACAGAAACCCAACAGCAGACTAGAGGAACACAAGAATCAAGTCAAAGATTTGAAATACCAAGAGGCCAAAACACTCAACCAAAAAAGAAAAAAGAATCCAAAAATTTGAGGATAGTGTAAGAAGCCTTTGGGACAACTTCAAACATACCAACATCAGAATTATGGGGGTGCCAGAAAAAGAGAGACAGCAAGATACTGAAAACATATTTAAAGAAATAATGGCTGAAAACTTCCCCCAGCTGGTGAAAGAAATAGACTTACAAGTCCAGGAAGGGCACAGAACTCCAAACAAAAAGAATCCAAAGAGAACCACACCAAGACACATCATAATTAAAATGCTAAGGGCAAAGACAAAGAGAGAATATTAAAAGCAGCAAGAGAAAAACACTTAATTACCTACAAGGGAACACCCATACACTTGTCAGCTGACTTCTCAACAGAAACTATGCAGGCCAGACGGGAGTGCCAAGAAATTTTCAAAGTGATGAATAGCAAGAACCTACAACCAAGATTACTCTACCCAGCGAAACTATCATTCAGAACCGAAGGTCAGATAAAGAGTTTCACACATCAACACCAAACCAGTATTATATGAAATGCTGAAAGGTATTCTTTAAGAAGAAGAAAAAGGTGTCTGCTTCAAACTAGAGCATGGATGGAACTGGAGAACATTATGCTAAGTGAAATAAGCCAGTCAAAGAAAGATAAGTATCACATGAACTCACTCATTTATGGAATACAATGAACACCATAAACTGATGAACAAAAACAGATCCAGAGACAGAAAAGCATTGACTGTCAAACCTCAGAGGGATGGTAGGGGAGGGTGGGAGTAAGGGGAAGAGATCAACCAAAAGACTTTTATGCATGCATATAAGCCTAATCAATGGACATGGACACCAGGGGGGTGAGGGCATAAGTGGTGACGAGGGGAGGAGGGGATTGGAAGGGGTAATGGGTGATGAGGACACATATGTAATACCTTAATCAATAAAGAAATTGAAAAATTAAAAAATAAAAAAAATAAAAGCCTAGGTGGAGTCACAAGACATCATTACAAGATGGCCACTCACATGTCGTCACAAGATGGCCATCACAAGATGGCTGTCACAAGATGGCTGCCACAAAATGGCCATCACAAGATGGCCACCACAAGATGGTCACCACAAGATGGTTGACAGGGGAGAGCAGTTAGGGGTGACCAGAAGGGTAGGGCAGATGGGGTGATTAGCCAGCAGGGAAGCAGTTAGGCATCAATCAGGCTGGCAGAGGGGCAGTTAGAGAGCAAATAGACAGGCGAGTAGTTAAGAGCCACCAGTCCCATATTGTGAGAGGATGCAGGCTAGGCTGAGGGACACACACCCCCAATGCATGAATTTTGTGCACTGGGCCTCTAGTACTCTTATAAAGGAAATAGTATGTGCTATGTCATAAAAGCCCTCAGCCCAATTATCCCAAATTACAAATTAGTCAAATCTTACTTTAATAAAATTTTATGTATGTAAATTGATAGAACACTCACTGATTCTTAAAATGCTTTCAGTTTGATAATATTGGAAATTAAGGCATCAGATAACACAATGTAGGAATCTCTTCTAAAGCAAGCTTTTGAGGTAATCAGGCAGTCCTTGCCTGAACACATCTATTAATAGGGAGTTCACTATCTTTCAAAGAAGGCTATGTCATTGTTGAAAATTCTATGGTTTGGAAGTTTTCTTTGCAATTAATCAAAAACCTCCCTCCTTGAAACATTCATCATCGGTCTTAGTTGTGGTTTCAACATAAATACACACATAACCAGTCTTTTGTCTTCTTTTTCCTCTAGTGGTGTCACTTCTCTGACATTGCGGATTATTTGAGGAACAAAAGAGATCAAGAAGAAGGATCAGAAACTAGGTGTCCTATATCACCTCAAAGTCAAGAGTTAACAATCATATACATAGGCACCTTGGTTGCTGCTATAAGCTATCCAAATCAACCCCACATAAATATAAGTCGAAATTCTCACATAGAGACTATAATGTTATTCCTTAGCTTTCATGGATATTTCTATAAATATTTCTTAAAACCCTAAACCTTTTATTAAAATTACAAAATATCCCATAGCCAAAGAGACAACTAACAATAAAAGGTGTTGCCCTATTTAATTTTATTATCCTACTAAAGGCATGATGCTCAAAATTTGTGCACTGGGGAGGGTGTCCCTCAGCCTGGCCTGTGCCCTCTCACAGTCTGGGAGCCCTTGGAGGATGTCCCACTGATGGCTTCATGCTGCCACAAAGGAGGGAGAGGCTCCCCCACCACCGCTGTGCTTGCTGGCTTCCGGCTGAGCAGCCCTTCCCCTGTGGGAGAGCCCTGACCACCAGGGGGCAGCTCCTGCATTGAGTGTCTGCCCCTGGTTGTCAGTGCACATCATAGCGACTGGCTGTTCAGCTGTTCAGTCAATTTGCATATTAGCCTTTTATAATATAGGATAATTCTAAGAATGCAATAGAACCTCTTTTTGTGTGGGTATTGAAACAGTTTCATAGTTTGCCAGAGAAATAGCCAACCTACTGTTTCTTATTACATTACTAGAGGCTCAATGCACAAAATTCATGCAAGGGGCTCAGCCCTCACAGCCTGGCTGCCCACTGGTCATTCTGGAAGGTCCTTTCACTGTCCCTAATTAGCATATTAGCTCTTTATTATATAGGATAATACCAAAATGGTTTAAAGTATTTTTTTTTTTGGAACACCCTTTGTCTAAAACTAAAGCATCTTAAAAATAATGTATAATTGCCTAGCTGGCAGGATCGGTGGTTGAGCTTCAACTTATGAACCCAGAATTCACGGTTCAATTCCCAGTCAGGGCACATGTGGGCTTGATCCCCAGTGTGGGGGTGTGCAGGAGGCAGCTGATCAATGATTCTCTTTCGTTATTGATGTTTCTATCTCTCTCTACCTCTCCCTTCTCTGAAATCAATAAAAATATTTTAAATAATAATTTGTAATTTAAACATTGACATCTAACATTTTCCTACATGATTTTTTCCTTCTATCCAACCCTCTCCTTAACTAGGCAATAATGCAAGAAATAGATTCTTTAACGAAGGGGGACAAGCTGTGGAATGCAGGATCTCCCCCTGCACTTCCGAGAAGAGAGAAGTCCCTGCAGCTTTTACAGATTATTTTGCTAGGGAATAAAGAAAATCTTGCCATTTTCCCTATGTCAGATGTAAAAATAAAAAGCATAGAGGAGAAGAATGGGGCCATAAACTTGATACAATGTACTGCTAGACTTTCCGCAGATAAGCTTCAGAGACAGTTTCGATGATGCTCTTGTCAGAAAACACATGGTATGATACACTGTATACGTGCCAGATAGCTTCTGCACTTTCAGAAATGACATTTCTAAAAATGTCTATCCATTTGGAAAATAAGTATGCAATAAATCTGTAAATATTTATTATAAAAGCAATAAGAAAACAGTAAAGAATGAATGCAGCTTCTGACAACACTGTGTAAACTGTTAACAACAGACCTTTGGAGCCCGTAGATTCTGTTTCTAGATCAGGGGCTGGAGCCTGAACGTTGTTGCAATAACAGGGGCAGTGTCAATACATTCCATGCCCACCCTCCTGCCATAGCTGGCTCACCTAAGGGAGGTGCCAAATGATGACATATAAAACATACACACTTGTATTTCTCAACCCACATGTGTTGCTTGATCAATGAACCAAAATAGCTACTCTTTGGAATTGGGAATCTGTAAGAACTTGCTGCTGTTCTTTTTTGTTCTGAGTGCTATAGAAAGGGACAGGGAGCAAAGAATAGGGAATCTCCCATAGAAGAGAGAATATTCATACTTCTGCCAGATTTGGATTACCCTAAGGCTATCCTATGAAAGCACCCTTTCCCCCTGGCACTGGCCTCACTTTTGCTTGGTAGCCCAATTCTCTGCAACTGGCTGAGGAGATGATTATGAGTAAGTGATGGAGGCATGAGATATGAGTGATCTTCTTTTATGTAAGAAAACCAAGTTTCATATTGATTTACCTGTTCTAAGTAACTATCCTCTGGAAAAGTTAGCTCTACATTTCATAGATAGATGATAGATAGATAGATAGATAGATAGATAGATAGATAGATAGATAATCAGAGAGGAAGAGAGAGAAAAAGATAGAAACATCAATGATGAGAGAGGATCATTGGCCGGCTGCCTCCTGCACACCACACATTGAGGATTGAGCCCACAACGCAGGCATGTGCCCTGATCAGGGATTGAACTGTGATCTCCTGGTTCTTAGGTCAATGCTCAACCACTGAGCCACACTGGCCAGGCAGCTCCACACTTCTTGACTTAATCCACAGAGTTAGAACATCTGCTTTAATCGAAGATTTTCAGGGAGAATTATGCCTACTCCATCTAGAGAGGTTTGCCTCTGATGTCATTCTTGATTAGATGATTTTGGAATTTTGATTGCTTCACATTAGATCATTATGATTTCAAAATGCAGCTTGTAAATGTATTCAGTTCATTAAGGTTATAAATATAAATCTTCAACTACACACTTCTTTGCTTAGGTCCTCTTAGATGCTCTTGGGTTCGTGGGAGACCAAAAGAAATGTCTTCAAGAAAAGCTGAGAAGAAAGTCCTCCATAGAAATAATTTCCTAAACATCTGGTCTCATGTTCAGAAATTTGATCATCGTGAGCCATTTCTGGTTTTAAATTTAAATTTAAATGACTTCAAGGTAATGAAGGCTGACTCTTTGAAAAAACATATGTAAAAAATTTAAGGACTACTTATGCTCCATTCAGTAAAACAATCACATGATTAAGTAATAAAATTCCCCCAGATTTTTCTACATGGCTCTGGTTCTATCTTCTACTTCCTATTCAAAAAAAAAAACAAAAAAAAACAACTATCTATTTTTTATTCACAGTTCCTTGCACTGTAGTGAGATTTGGATCTAACAGGGTGGGATAAGAGGAATAAAAGTATCTATTTTTAGAAAAAAGAAATTTTAAAGCTCCTAAATTAAAATTACAGTCAGTGTATTTTAAAACCAAAATTCTCTAGAATTTGACTTCTTTCTTTATTTTAATTAACTGGACATACCCTAAAAATGTAAGATTCTATGAGTCAACAAGTTTATGTGAGATCTACATGAAATCGTGTCAGTTTAAGAACTACAAGAAAGAAGAATAATGAGTTGAGTATCAGCGATCTGGTGGGTCAGTTTGCAGGGGAAGGAGAAAAAAGCATCATTTATTTTCACAAGACTTCAGTTCAGCATGAAAACTAGCCCATCTGACACGCAATTATGTGTCATGAGTTACAGTGGCAATTAAGTCTGTAGAACAGCGAGCTACCTCGAGAAACGCCTCCCCCCTCCCCCGCCCCCGATTTCAGGTGGCTGGCTCCCAACTCTGAATCATCTAGTACTTCACAGTGGCTCATTCATCTACATCATTCCTTTATTTATCATCATCTAAGCCCGGGGACCACATTTGGCTCTAAAACACATTTTTTTCTTTGCATGCCTACCAGCCGATCTTTTCTTTTCCCAAGTACTTTTTTTCTTTAAAGTAAGCCCATTTATTGGAGAAACCCAAGTGTCTTCATCATTTCTTAGTGTAGTTTTTCCTCTCTCTTTCCCAGTGTTCCTATTTGCCTCACCAAGGGAGTGAGCAAGGTTTCCAACTGAGGTCACCACCCAGTAAGGGTCAGTTACAGCTACCTTTCACCCTGGCACATCCTAAGAGTTGCTACACACAGGCAATAGTATTTCTCGTTCATTCATTCAGAAAATATTTATTAATTTTTTAGTTTACTTTAATAATATATATTTTAAATATATTTTAGAGAAGAAGGAAGGGGTAGAATAAGAGGGAGAGGAAGAGGCGAGGGAGAGGGAAAGGGAGAGGGAGAGGGAGAGGGAGAGGGAGAGGGAGAGGGAGAGGGAGAGGGAAAAAGAGAGGGAGAGGGTGAGGGTGAGGGAGAGGGTGAAGGAGAGGCTGAGAGAGAGGGAGAAAGAGAGGGAGAGGGTGAGGGAGAGGGAGAGGGAGAGGGAGAGGGTGAGGGAGAGGGAGAGGGAGAGGGAGAGGGTGAAGGAGAGGCTGAGAGAGAGGGAGAAAGAGAGGGAGAGGGTGAGGGTGAGGGAGAGGGAGAGGGAGAGGGAGAGGGAGAGGGAGAGGGAGAGGGAGAGGGAGAGGGTGAGGGAGAGGGAGAGGGAGAGGGAGAGGGAGAGGGAGAGGGAGAGACAAACATCAATGATCAGCTGCCTCCTGCATGCCCCCTGTTGGGAATAGAGCCTGCAATATGGGCATGTGCCCTGACCAGTAATTGAACTGTGATCTTCTGATTCATAGGAAGATAGATGCTCAACCACTGAGCCCCACAGCCTGGCAGCAAATATTTGTTGATGCACCAACTGTTGAGGCATGTAGACCAATTATCCAAAAAGGGAGAGAAGAAAGAAAACAAATGAATGAAATGAGACCCATAAATAGAAAAGGAGATGTGCCTTCACAAGAACACCCATAAAGCCAGGCTGTTCTCTACTTCTTAGTCCTTGTGGGCCCCTCCTCGAATTTGTCAGCACTGCCCACCCCCCTTAGTGGAGTCATATGTAAAGAGGTGTCATGTCATAGAATGCATGCACCTTTCATGTAATTGCCCAATGGGGATGTTAAAGAATGAGGGAAGAAACTCTCACATCAGTCAGTAGTGGGAACCCTGAAATAGAGCTCTCCTTCTGGGTTGAAATGGTCAGGGCCAAAGTTGATGGAGAAGAAGCTGGGGTTTGATCACAGCTTGGGGTACACAGAGGACTTGGAGAGAGAGGGTAGTTCGTGATTGCAAGGAGAGCCTAAGTTGAGCATGGTGTGCTCCAGGGACCTTCCAGATTCAAACAAAAATGACACCAGAAAGGATGTTTAGAGGCTTCAGTACCAGAGTGAAGAGAGAAAAGTGCTACTAACAGTTATTCAATCTGGGGGCGCACAAGCAAGGTAGGGTTTCAGAAGACTAACCCAGCTGTGTAGGTGGCATGGATTTGAAGAGGAAAGGCACGTTGACAAGGCTTGTGTTTCCTGAAGAACAGCTCCTGACCCCACACTATCTGGAACAGGAGGCTTCGTTCTGGGGAGTCAGTGACATGGTGATGACTCAATGAGGAAGCTGCCTTCGGCAGGGATAGCTGGAGGAACCACCACCAGGCCAGAGACCCAGGAGGAGGCAGAGGCAGAGGGACTTTTCCTATTTACTCCCATTGATGGTATGCCCCAGATGCAGACTCAGTGATAGCCCCATTCAGTGGTCCAAAGGCTTTGGCAGTACCACTATCCACACTACCACCCCAGGGTGCCAAAGCTCAAATCAAGTCTCAACCCCCAAACCCGAGAGTCCATATAGTCTTCACTAAATAAGGTAGCCATCTGTTTAGCATGCTCAGGATCATTCTGTCTGCACCTGTATTTCCATTTACAGTCATCATTGGCTAAGACAGTCATCATTTCCCCTCCTGCCACTGAGAGTTCGGGCCTTTGGAATGCAAGAAACAAAATTGTTCTCACATTGTAGAAATGTGATTTTTGTCCAAGGAAGATCCTGAGGACTGCACTTGTTGGACTGATGATGCTGGGGTTGGTGGAAATTAAAATTTTCAAAAAGCAGGCAGGCAGTTGTAAGATGTAACCATTGGAGAAACTGGGTAAAGGGTACATGGAACCTCTCTGTATTCTTTTGCAACATTCTGTGAATCAATAATTATATCAAAAATAGAAGCCCGTACACAAATATGTGCACCAGAGTGTCCCTTGGCCTGTCCCGTGGAATCTGGCTGAAAGCGGCTCTTCGACATCCCCCAAGGGGTCTTGGATTGGGAGACGGTGCAGGCCAAGCCAAGGTACCCCACTGGTGCACAATCGAGGCCAGGGAGAGACATGGGAGGTTGGCCAGCAGGGAAAGGATCGTGGGTGGGCTGCAGGGCATGTCTGGCCCATCTCACCCAGTCCCAATCACGGGACTCCAGCAGCAAGCTAACCTACCAGTTGGAGCATCTGCCCCTTGGTGGTCAGTATACATCATAGCGAGCTGTTGAGCAGCCTTAGTATATTATTAGCATACTACACTTTGGTTGAATGGCTGACGAGTCAACCAGACACTTAGCATATTAGGCTTTTATTATATAGGATTAAAAGTTTAAAAAATAAGCATGTTTAGATGTTAAAGAAGGGGAGGGAGGGAGAGAGGGAGGCAAAGAAAAAGGTTTAGAGCAGCAATTTTCTACGAGTGAGCCACAAGAATTTTTAAAACATGCAACACCTATTTAGTCAAGGGCACTGACCTCTTTTCCCTTAGATTATCAAATAAAAAAATGACAACAGCGGACACAGAGGTGTCCAGTGTGAATGAATCAAAATTATACTTATTTTTTGTCAGGTCTGCAAAAATATATATATATTTTATGGGCTGCAGAATTTTTGTAATTAGTTTAGGTGTGCCTTGAAATGAAAAAGGTTGAAAATTGCTGACTTCGAGGAACAGACCTCCAGGCCAGAGGCCCAAGCAAATCTTTCTCTAACTCCTTGAGGCACCCTTCACTCCCACATCCCCAGCCTCTCACTCACCCCACTCTGCATCCCCACTCCCTAGACTCTACAGGGCTGTCCTCTCCCTTTGAGGCCCCAAGTACAGGTCTACAAAGGAACAGCAATAATGTCTGACAGCACCCATGTTTTCAGTCCCTTTACAGGCTTCAAGTGCACTAAACACAAAAGAGTGCTGTTGAGAATCACCTCAGAACCTTCTCTAGGTTCCAGAGCCAAGATGGCTGACCTAGTCTCAGAGCCACACTGAGCCTGGGTACAAGGAATGATA
This sequence comes from Antrozous pallidus, assembly GCA_027563665.1. Lineage (NCBI taxonomy): Eukaryota > Metazoa > Chordata > Mammalia > Chiroptera > Vespertilionidae > Antrozous > Antrozous pallidus. Next base: position 42,693,269 of record CM050518.1, read on the forward strand.
GAGTGAACACTGATGCAAAGGGAGGAGATCCAAGGTCTACTCAGGGTCAACAGTTGAATAACTGTTGAATAACTCCAATTGAATAACTTCGTCTCCTAAGGCCTCCATTTCCCTACCTGCACTATGAAAGTGTTAAATGATTTTATGAGTACATGAAGGGCTCAGCTCACCTTGAGAGCCTACAATGCTACGAGTTCTATACATCTATGCATTGCCTGCTATGCCCCTCCTAACACTAGAGAGCTGGTGGGAATAGCATAATTCCAAAGAATTACATAGCACTGGAGGAATTCATATGTTCCTCAGTAAGTAAGATATGAACCAGCCTAGAGTGGAGTCCCCAACTGCACTCCAAGTGTAAGGCACCTGTCCCCCTTCCACTCATGCACTCCTTCTTTAACACCTGCCTTGATCATCAAAGCCAGGGCACTTCACCTGGGCCCCGTGGCCTTGGAGAGTCTCTGCCATGAAGGTCACTTCAACACCTGCCGTTCTCCCCAGGTCAAACGCAAACTCCTTGAGAACAAAAGTTATTCTTATTTGTACATGTGTACCCATATGGCAACAGTAGATACTCACTTAAATGTAAGCTGAATGAAGAAATCAATGAATGAACAATGCCAAAAAACTCAAAGAAGAAAGGCACTAAAGGTCGCTTATCTGTACCTTATCTGAAAATTCTCATTTTTGTGCCGAAAATACTCCATCTTATCAGAGAAAGACAAATTTGTGGGTAGGTAATCACTCAGAGACATTTTTCACACTCTACATGATTCATTTTGCAAAATGAAAGATGAAAACTATATGAAATAAACAATTATGGCAAGGCTGGGTCTCTGGCTACAGAGAAAACTACAGCAGCATCTGCCAGTCCTGGCAATGGAGTTTGCTCAGGCCAAGCTTAGGAGCAGGTCTCTGATAGGAGCTGTGCTTACGTTCAGCTGACCCCCTTCCAAGTAAGTGCAATATTTTAAAAAATCTTCATTTTCTACTTAGCAGAGTATTAAAAGATCACAAGAACCAGCTTCTACTTCTACCCAGAAATCTCTGACCTCCAGGTGTGCTTGTGTAAGTTAAATAAAACCAGAAAGGAAAAAAATTGCTATAAAAATGCTGCAAAATACCTTAGAAAATCCAGAAGTGTTCCAAATGTGTCCATGTTACCACTCGTCGGGCCAGATATTATTTAAAGATCACTATGTTGTAAAAGGAAAATACAGTTTTAAGTACCACCTGTTGCTACGTCCTGTCAAGGTGATGGTTTATGAAACCTTAAAAAAAATCTTCCTTTTTATTCTATCCTCCCTTTGTCCCTGGCTTTCTTTCTAATAAGAAAGAAATGCAATGTGTGATTCTGAACTATATCCTCTTGCTGGAAAGAACATTGTCCGGACAACTGGCCGAACTTCATTGAAGTCTGAGGATCAGATGTTGGTAATGAATCAGGTTTAATTTCCTGATTTTCATGGTGTGTTGAGTGATGTGGAGAATGAGCTGGTTTGTAGGAATTATACACAAAGTATTTGAAGAGATAGAACATTGAGCTGGCATATATACTCACAGGTGGTCTCTGTTCTGTTCATACAACTATTTTTAAGTTTAAAATTCTATTTGAAAACATAAATCTAAGGAGGAAGGGTCTTACTTGGAGGCATGGCCTTCAGGCAAAACCACTGCCTTCCTCCAGGGGCCTAGGCCTGTTTCTTCTTTCTTCATGACCATTTTTGTACCTCCACATATCATGTTCCACAGGCTCCTCACATATATCCCAATGCATTTCTCTCTCCCTTCCCTGGCTTCTCCTCCATCATTCTCATTGGCAAACCCTGGGCGCCAACAAACTGCTGCCTTCCCCTACCTAGAATGCTCTTTGCCTCTGAACACTCCCCAACTTTCAAGGCCCATTTCAAGGCCCACTTCCTCTGGCAGCCTCCCGTAACCTACCCAGCCCTCCTCTGAATTCCAAATTGGTTAGTGGGTCTCATTTGGTTCTAAGCACACATGATCTTCTGTTGCAAAGTTATCTTCCCCTTTAAACATCCTCACTTCTCCATTAGATGAAAGGTTTTTAGAGAGTGGTCATCCTGTCTCACATCTTACAACCAGCACCGACTCAGTAAGAACAGACTGGTTCAGGGTTCCCATATTTCTTCAACATCACCTCCTTCCAGTCTCTAATACCCATTGTCATGACTTGATGGTAGGACATGGAGACAGACACATACACACACACACACACACACACACACACACACACACACACACACACACACACACTTCAGCCAAAATGGAAATCAACAGGTATGCCTTTCTTCCCCCTTAAATCTCGAACCAATTTGACCAATTTGCTCTTTCCTATACTTAGGAAACCAAGCAAAGCATTTCATTAATCCTTCCCTCTGATTCAATCTGTAACTCTAAGAAAAACTGTGAAGCAGAGGTTGGAAATCTTTCTGCCACTCATGTTACTTTTTCTTTAAAATTACCCATTCCCATTCAGTTTCCTCCTAAAGGTTGTTCTTCAAAGAATAAGTGTCCACTACCATGTTTACAGCTAGCTATGGCGCCAATTGGTAAGGTGATCAGCTCCTAATGGAGTTTTATGATTAAAACACACACACACACACACACACCACACAGAAACAAAAAAACCCTAAAGAATGGAAAATCTGTAAAATCCCACAAATGGGGAATATCAGACAAAGAAGGAGGTAGCTACTTAAGGCAACTCTTTATTCCATGGCTAGTTAATTCCTATTCATACAGTATATGCCAGAGATGGGGCTAGTTGAAGGCCAACTAACTAACAGAAAGACAAGAGAAAGGGAAGAATCTTTTCAGAAGATAGCCCAAGAATAAACTGTAAAAGTGGGGAGAAAACTTTGCAAATGATTATAGCATTAAAATGTTTATGTTGGAAGAGCCTCTAAGGGAAAGAATGATTTCACAATGAGGGTTGGGAGTGTCTATAATGCAGCAGTCCAAACTTCAAAAGATAATTATTGGGAAAACAGCATGGGAAGAGGCAATAATGAACTTTTAGAGACCAACCCATAGCAGAGGGTTTCCCAGGTGGGTAGAAAAAGCTCATGAGGACACAGCTGTCCCTCTTAGCAAAGGGCAGCATTAGCGTATGCCATGTTCAATATCTATGATGCTAATTCAGGGCTGCTCAAAGAAAACTACCACATTCAGATCCATCTGTTCTTTACATCCCAATGACTATATTTTTTTCTGATTTAAACACAATTTCCAATACAATGTGGCAAATTCATAAAACAGACTCTTAGCTATACTTTACATTTATTTGATAATACTTAAAATGTCAATCTCCAAATGACAACTGTTATGACCTGGGAAATTATTTGTTAGATTCTGACATGAATCACACTGGCATTTGGGGTAGGGCATGAACCATTATATTTCAAAATCATTCATAAAACTGATCAGTTGGTGACCAAAAAAAGTTTGCACAGCCTTACAGAAACATTTTATTTTTTGTTGTTTTGTTATTATTTATTGTTGACAATATTACATATGCCCCCCTTTCTCCCCCATTGACCTGGAGCCCGGCCCCACTCCCCACCCCAGCCTTCAACACCCTATTGTCTATCGGTTATACATATATGCAAACAAATTATTTGGTTGATAACCTCCCACCCACCCACCCTCTCCTACCTTCCCTCTGAGATTCCGCACTCCTATCATTTTCAAAACTCATTCTACCCATCTTCTTTTTCAGCTTGCACAAGTGGCAACGAGAAGATTTGCAGGGTCCAGGACACATGAGTTTCCCTCTACATTTTCTAACCCCCTTTCTCTCACCGAAGGGAAAATAAATATCCATTTCCTTCAGAAATGAGTCAATGTCAAACCACATTATAATTCCAACTGGCACAGAGATGACTCTTCCCAGACTACAATGTACTTCCATCTACATTATCTCATTGAAGCCCTTTAGTTACTCTCCCAAGGGGAAGAAAAAGAAATATTTAATGAATCATATGCAAATCATTGCACTGGATAAACACACATTTATATTCATTTACTATTCACAAGAACCCACAAGGAAGCTGAGACTCAGGTGAGATGTATAACATGTCCCATGGCTAATAATGGTCAAGTCAGGATGCACAACTAGGTCTTCAGGCTCCAGGCCTGTCACCCTGGACCACATATGGTCAGCAGGTCACATCAAATCTCTCTGCTTTGCTACTCTGCAGTCTCACTCAGACCCACTGGGGCTTTCCTTCGGTCTTTAATATAGAAAACAGTAGAAGTTCGGTGATAATTTGAGCAGCTACCAAGAACTGCAGGCTAAGTGTCCATCTCTATTTTTCTGGCCTAGGGTGGGGAGGCAGTGGGAGTGCTATTTTAATAACATAATGCCAAATTTTGTGAGCAATGAGAATATCCCATTGAATAGTAAGGGAGAGACTCTCAAGTGAGCAAGGCACATGTTAGGGTTGGCAGACACCTTTGGCCCAAATGACATAGGTTTTTGAGTAGTCATGTCCTCAGAGCCACTTCACTGTCCCTATGAGTACCTTTATTATACGTAACATTTCAAACTTCTAAGAAAACTATATACCAATTAAGTACTATTTGTCCATTTTATTGATTGAGGACTTATAGAATAATAATTTTTGTGAAAAAATTAAATTATCTTCTTCTTTTAAAAATAAGTTTGAAAACATGGTCCAAAGAAATGGACCCTTCAAAGACATCGCTCAAAATACATTTCATATGATCAAACTTTTGATAAGTGTATTTGTTTTCTAGGGCTACTATATAACAAATCAACATGGATTAGATGCCTTAAACAATAATTTATTTCCTCACAAGTCCAAGATCAAGGTGTCAGTATGGTTGGGTTCTCCTGAGGCCTCTGTCTAGTTCGCAGATGGCTGCCTTCTCGGTGTCTTCACATGGTCTTCCCTTTGTGTATGTGTGTGTCCTAACTTCCTCTTCTTATGAGTTCAACAGTCATATTTTATTAGGGCCCACCCGAATGCATCATTTTAACTTCATTATCTTCTCAAAGATCCTATCTCCAAAAGTAGTCACATTGTAATGACCAGGGGATAATACTTCAACATATGAATTTTGAGGAGACATAAGTCAACCCATAACAGTAAACATCAGGTATCCCTGATCTAGTCTTAAGCCCCCAGCCACTACCTAAAGAAGGGATATTCTCTGTGGCCAGTTAAGAGAATCATAATGTCCTAACAGATAGTTAACTGAACTGGACATGGAACAAACTCATAAAAATGAAGAGCTGACAAGGCCAGGCTGGAATCCAAAGCTGCTTGGCCCCTCCTTGCATGCCAGTGAGGGAGAACCCCAGATACAGCAACAAACCTTCAACTGTGGAAAGTTTTCTTTCAACCAGTGTACATTTCAAAAAATGACAATTAAAATAAATCTTTCTAAAATTTAGTCCAACTGCATTCTCCAAAGATAGCCACAACAATATTTCCCATCCCATATACTCTTTTTATAATGGGATCTGGATGCTCCTTCCATTGAGAGGTAGGGTCTGTGCTCCCTACCCTTAAATCTCAGTGATGAAGTGATATAATGTGACCTCATGTTAGGTTATAGGAGGTCTCATTCTTTTAGGACACATGTCTTTGGAGTGTTGAGCCCCTGTGTAGCAGTCTGACCACCCCGAGGCCACTGGTCCACATGGAGAAACCATGTGAAGGCACCCTGAGATTCCGTGAAGAAGGAGAGCTATCCCAGCAGCCACTGCTTTGGCTCCAGTAACATCTAATTGCAACAACATCTAAGACCCTTAGCCAAAACCACTCAGCCAGTCACCTCCCAAATTCTTGACCCACAGATTCTATGAGCATAATAAAATTGTCATTGTCATTTTAAACCACAAAGTTTTGGGGGTAAATTATTACACAGCAATAAATTATGAGAAGAAAAATATTCTGATTAAGTCTTTCTGATGCTAATTTGACTTTGCTTCTTCCAATAATTAGTCCAAATTAGTAAAATTATCATTTCCTTTTGGAATGACTACAGATTTTCTATTCAGCATCTTCTACATCTGCCTATGACAAGGTCAAATGAACTATTTAAAAGATCTGTTATGAACTGAGCTTTGTTCCCCAAAATGTATGGGTTAAAACCCCAGTGTAACTATTTGGAGATGGGGCTTTTAAGGATATAATTCCAATTAAATGAATTTGTAATGGCAGTGGCCTAATTCAATAGGACTAGTGTCCTTACAGGAAGAGAAAGAGACACCAGGAGACACGGAGAAAAGGTCATGTGAGGACATGGGGAGAAGATGGCCATCTGCAAGCCAAAGATGGTCATCAGAAGCCAACCATGCCTGCACTTTGATCTTAGACTTCCAGGCTCCAGAACTGTGAGGAGAAAAAAAAATTTCCGTTGCTTAAGCCACCACCTAGTCTCTGCTACTTTGTTATGAGAGCCTGAACAAACTAATACGAGATCTTTCCAAACTTTCTAACTCTAGTTATTTTTTCAATGATTCTGTTTAAAATGCAAATAAACCTTAATCAATCATGGATAACTTTTTAGATATCAACCTATCTGAACTTTTGCAGTGGGAGAACAGAATTCATTTGGGTGAAGGAAGAGAGAAGATGGATATAAGAGAGAGCCAGAAGGTGAAGCTGAGGAAACCTGCACAGGTAAGGACGGAGGCAGGGGGAAGCAGGTAGAACATCAAAGGCAGAATCAAGGGAGCCTGATTTTTAAAATAAATTTATAGAGTTGTGCAACCATCATCACAATCCAATTTAAGAACACTTTTATCATCCACCAATCCCTATGCAATACCCACAACTGAACCACTAAAATGCTAAACTCACACCATAGTAGAGGACACTACATAGTGGAAGGCATTGGTTAGAAGCAACTGGGAGCCCTTGTAGATGGCTGTCCAGAGTGTAAATGGGTACCACCACTTTTAAGAGCAATTTGGCCACATAAAGTTTAAAATGCTCATATCTAAGGACCCAGGAACTCCTCTTCTAAAATTAGCCCTGGAGACTCTCTCACATTTGCACAGGGAATCACATACAGAAATGATCACTAAAGCATCCATTGTAAAGTAAACATTTGGAAACAACCCAAATGTCTATTGACATGAATAGATAAACAAGTTGCCATGAATTCATATAACATGATTCACTTAAAGAGCCATTGAAGTGAATAAACTGCAACTACAGGAATCAATATGAGTAAATCTCATATGACAATGTTGAGTAAAAAAAGGAAGTTGCCAGGTAATATACATAGTAAAACACTATTTGTGTCAAAATTTAAAGCCATAAACAATACAGATTTTTGTATGTAAGTTTGATTCCTTTAAAGAATTATTGTGACACAAATGCTGAGGTTTTGATGAAGCATAAAGATAATATGCTATGCTTGTAATATTTCATGATGATAAGTTGCAAAGAAAAGCACAGGAGTCCTATTTCATTGCGTACACTAGTCCTTAATGCATTCTTTAAAAATGTAGGTATATGCATAGCCCTTGGACACAGGCAATCGGGTAGTGAACAGGTGGAGGTAAGTAGGGGCTGAGAGGAAGGGGAGTAGGAGGGAGGGAATGGGAGATATCTTTAATACTATTAATAATGAAAAAAACACATTTAAAAAAATAAAATAAAAACTAGGCGCTTCTGGGTGGGGAGTTGAATGTTTTAGGTAGATCTGTACTGAGCAGGTGCCATGCATAGTGTTGTGTGCATTCACCTGCCTTTTCTCATTTCATCTGCAGGTTAGCCCTCCAGGCTTGTGTCTCCAGGGCTTGCTTTCATCCACCTACACACCACACTCACTCATCTATCTTCCCTGCCTTTCCTTTTCTCCTAGTCAACAGTTGAATGCCTGCCTAAGGCGATGATGCCTTTGTGTTTGAGCAACAGAAAACTAGGACTGTTGGGCTCATAAAAAGATAATTAAGTCTTTAACCATTATTGAATGTGGCAGAGGGGAAAAACATGGAGTCTTTACCCAGCCTCCTCAGAGGCCACTCAGGGAGAATGAGCAATTCTGGAAAACCTTAGGCCAGACAAGGATGTAGTTAGCACCTGTACCACTATGGGCTTTTATCAAGATAGAAGAACATTTTCCAATCTTGGATTTTCCCATCAGCACATTCCAAAGGAAATTGTCTCTAATGAGGCCTCGTTCAGATGATGTACAAAAAATGTAGGACTCTTGTATTGAAATTCAAGACCTGTGTTATCTGTCCCTTTAATCCTCTGTTCCATGCAACCCAAGCTGGGGTCACACTAAAACAGTGGTTTCCCATATACTCCCCATACATTCCCTCTCTCTTCCTGCTCATCTTCACCCAGCCTGCTCCCACCCTCAGGATATGCAATTCTTCCCCAAAATCAGGAGCAGCTCCAATGGAACCTTCCTTCTCAAATTCTTCCTCTCTAGAAGTAATAGTAAGCCCCCATTGCATTGTGCCTGTACATCTCTCTTGAATCATACAGATTTTACATATATTATTGGTATTCAATTTACATTTTTTTTATCTCTCTGTAGTATAAAAACAGGAAAGAAATGTCTTATTTGTTTTCATACCGTTCAAATCACCTAAAACTGAACATATGAGATGCTTAACTAATGTTTGTGAAATGACTATTTCTCTTACACATCTGCATTTCAGGCTGTTTCTTTTTACTTTAGCAGTTGGGATAGGTAGGGAAACCAGGTAAACCTTTTGCTTTCTGGTCACCTAAACAGATTTGCTTATAGAATCAGAGGACCAGATGATGGACTCATTAACATATTCTCCTGACTAGTAGTTCTCAGCCTTGTGTGTACATTATAATCACTCATTACATTTGAGGAAATACCAATCTCCAGACCCCTTCTTGAAGGAGCTGATCTGAGATAAGGCCTGGATATCTGGACACCAAAAGTCCCCAAAGAATGTTAATGTGAAGACGGGGCTGCGGGCCAGGGCTCTGCACAGCCATTTGAACACCTGGGGCTGAGGTTTGGGTACCAGCTTGGAAAGGAAGCTTGAACAATGCAGTAAGCAAAGGGAATATCAACCCTATTTGCATCAAAGACCACAAACTGCTTAAGCACCACCTTCCCAGCAGTTTTTATTCAAACCATGGATGAGCACATTTGTAGCACATCTTATCTGTTTGTTAAAGCACTCACAGGATTCTCTTAAATGCATAGGCAACTTCCACTTTCCCACTTCCCCTTGTCCTGTCAGCAGTTACTGCATGAATTTGAAAGTCATAAAACTTCTTTTCTTAAATAAATAAATTTTTAAAGTTCTATAAACTAGGTATCTACTATAAGAATATGAGTGCTGGACCATGTAGCCGTAAGCAAATAGGGATACAAAATCATGTCCAGGGAAAAGAGTAGAATACAAAATAGAACTAAATGCAACTGCATACAAAGGAATGCAAATATCAGGCATTCCTTTGGAATGGAATTTTTTCATCAATCAGGTACAACACACAATAAGGATTCAGAATTATTTTAATAGTGGTAGATAACTCTTATTTTTAATTGAAAGGTTGATTTGCCACCTGATTTTACAACACTCTTCAAGCAAAAGTTCTGCTGTGTTTCTGTCTGAAATAAGTTGCTTTCTCTATTACTCTATTTTGGTGGTCTCCTGACAGTGGGTTCTTTAGGAGGTTCTAGTGCTGTGATTGGTTTTTTATCTTCCCTTGAAAGCAGCCCTTCTTCCTTTGGTTGACATCACATAATTGGACAAGTCTGGAATTACATTCTTGCTGATCTGTCAGCCTGGAAGTTAATTCCTTGCAAACTGAGCAGTTTTGTCAACCACTGTGGTGAGATGACACACGCTTTGCCTTAAAAATAAGTTATTTAAGCTTGAAAACAATTTTGTCTCCCTTTTGTCTTTGGAGGAAATAAAGTAGCAACCTGCATTCTTCCCTTCATATAATGCATGTGCTTAGAAAAGTAGGCATCAATCTAGTTGCATTTTAAAACCCTCTGCACAACCCTAACAAGGAACCCTAAAATTTTTTCATTGATAAGGGAATGGATCTTTTCTAAGTAAATTATAGTGACAAGCAAAGTATTGGGTCACATACTATAATTGGAAAAATGTTAGAGAGAGGGCATTCTCAACCACAATAGGAATATATATTATTGGTAAGAATATAAAATGGTGAAGCTACAATGGAAAACAATAGGGACATTTATCAAATAATTAAAAATAGAAGTACCATATGATCCAGCAATCCCATTTCTTGGTATATATTCAAAAGAACTGAAAGCAAGCTATCAAAAAGATATTTGCATACCCAATGTTCATAAAAGCATTATTCAGGATAGCCAAGAGATGGAAGCAACTCTAGGGTCCATTGACACATGAATGGGTAAACAAAATTTGTTATATACAGAAAGTGGGATATTACTCACCTTTAAAAGGGAAGTAAATTCTGACTCATGTTACACATGTTAAGGATGAACATTAAGGACATTTTGCTAAGTGAAATAAGCCAGTCACAAGAAGACAACTACTGTATGATTCCATTTATACGAGGTACATAGGATAGTCAAATTAATAGAATGAGAAAGTAGAATGGAAGTTGCTGGAGGGGGTGGCACATGGGGCAAATGAGGAGTTGTTTAACGGGTACAGTTATGCAAGATGAAGAAGTTCTGGAGATTGGTTGCATGAAAATGTGAATGTACTAGTATTTAACAGTAATGGACTGCACATTTAATTAAAATAGTTAAGATTGTTCAATTTTGTCCTAACAGGTTTGGCTCAGTAGATAGAGCGTAGGCCTGCAAACTGAAGGTCCCAGGTTCGATTCTGGTCAAGTGCATGTACCTTGCTTGTGGGCACATCCCCAGTAGGGGCTGGGCAGGAGGCAGCTGATCAACGTTTCTCTCTCATTGATGTTTCTAACTCTCTCTCCCTCTCCCTTCCTCTCTGTAAAAAATCAATAAAATAATATATTTTTAAGAAAAGATTGTTAAGTTTTATGTCATGTCTTATTTACCATAAAATTTTATGACTTAGAAACAGAGTAGAATTGTAAACTGATACAACTTCTGTGAAGAAAAAGTGACTAGAGGGCAACCAAGATGGTGGCATAGGTAAACACCTATTGTGCTGCCACATGCAACAATTCAAAAACTACAACATAACAACAAAACAAACATCATCCAGAATCACTGGACAGCTGGCTGAGTGAAAACTCCACAAATAAAAGTAAAGGTGGGATACTGAGACTCAGAAGAGTGGTGGAGCGCAGCCTTAAACATATGCGCAGAATCAGAGGTTAGGAGCCGTGGCCGCTTGCGAGGGCTGAAGAGGTGGCAGCAGCAAACCCGGCTGGATTTCGCCAATGGGGAGGGCGGAGACATCCCACTGAACAGATTCCCCAGTGCCAGGCGAGGCTCAAAGTCCAGGGGACGCACCCTAAAAGCCGGGTGTGACAGAGGTCTCCTAGTCTGAGGAGAATCTGGGTTGCTTGGAACAGCAGTTTGCGCGTGAAAGTGTGCGACAGCACAGACGCGCGACTTGCCCCCTGGTCCCGGAGACCACCGGACTGCTTTGTTTTACAACCCTGGGTGAGACTTTGGGTGTGCAGACTCATTTGGGGAGAGGCAGAGTTGTCTGGCAAGGAGTAGAGACTAGCGGCTTTCTCTTGGAGGTGACTGCAAACATTACCACCCAACAAAGACCCGCGCGCTGAATAGGATGTAGCTGACGCTGAGGCTGCCTGCTCAGCTCAGAGACTCTGCCCATCTAACCTGAACACAGTCTCCCTTCACAGCCAATTGGCCTGGAGGTCAAACCCTCCTAGGGCTAACAACAACAAGCTGGGTTTAAATTCAAAAATACTGTACAACCCATAAAGGATTGCAGTAAGAGTATCCATCTCAAATAACTGGGGAGGCTGTGCCACTGACCCCTAGAGGATATCTACCACATAAAGCAGCCACCATGCAGAGATATGGAAAGAAATCAGGGGTGAAAGAAATGGAGGATAAAAGACGACAAGACATAGAGTTCAAAACCATGGTTATAAGGCTTTTCAAGAGGCTCCTAGAAAAGGCCGATGAACTTAATGAGAACTACGAGGAAATGAACAAGACCAACAAGAAAATGAACAAGACCAACAAGGAAATGAATGAGACCTATAAGGAAATGAACAAGACCTATGAGGATATGAACCAGACCCTCACGGATATGAAAAAGGACCAACTAGAAATCAAGCATACACTGACTGAAATAAAAAATATTACACAAAGTCCTAAAAGCAATCCAGAGGGCCACAAGAACCAAGTCAAAGATTTGAAATACAAAGAAGCAAAATCCACTTGGCTGGAAAAGCAAGAAACAAAAAGAATCCAGATAATTGAAGATAGTGTAAGGGGCCTCTGGGACAACCTCAAGCATGCCAACCTCCAAATTATTGGGGTGCCAGAAAAAGAGAGAGAGCAAGGTAATGAAAACCTACTTGAAGAAATAGCGACTGAAAACTTCCCCCACCTGGTGAAAGAAACTGACTTAAAAGCCCAAGAAGTACACAGAACCCAAAAATATAGGAATCTAAAGAGGACCACACCAAGGCACATCATAATTAAAATGCCAAGAGCAAAAGATAAAGGGAGAATATTAAAAGCAGCAAGAGAAAAACAGTTAGTTACCTATAAGGTAGCACCCACACGATTGTCAGCGGATTTCTCAACAGAAACGATGCAGGCCAGACGCGAGTGGCAAGAAATATTCAAAGTAATGAATAGCAAGAATCTACAACCAAGATTACTCTATCCAGCAAAGCTATCATTCAGAATTGAAGATCAGATAAAGTGCTTCACAGATAAGAAAAAGCTAAAGGAGTTCATCACCACCAAACCAATATTATATGAAATGCTGAAAGATATTCTTTAAAAAGAGGAAGAAGAAAAAGAAAAAAGTGTAAATTAGGAACAAAAAATACACATCTATCAACAAATGAATCTAAAAATCAAGTGAATTAATAATCTGATGAACAGGATAAACTGGTGAATATAACAGAATCATGGACATAGAGAGGGAATGGACTGACAATTCTTGGGGAGAAAAGGGGTGTGGGAAATACAGCAAGAGGCTGGACAAAAATCTTGCAACAATGGGAGAGGACAGTTGGGAGAGGGAGGTGAGGGTGGAGGGTGGGATGGGTACAGGGTGGAGGGGAGCTATAGGGGGATAAAAAAGGGGGAACAATGTAATTAATAAACTGAACAATAAATATTTTATAAAGTGACTAAATATCCATTTATGGATACAAAATATAAATTTATATGTATACGTATAATAAAACATAAATTTATAAATATATAATTTATATATTTTTAAATATATTTTATTGATTTTTTTTTTTACAGAGCAGAAGGGAGAGGGATAGAAAGTCAGAAACATCAATGAGAGAGAGAAGCATCGATCAGCTGCCTCTTGCACGCCCCCTACTGGGGATGTGCCCGCAGCCAAGGTACATGCCCTTGACCGGAATTGAACCCGGGACCGTTCAGTCCGCAGTCCAACGCTCTATGCACTGAGCCAAACCGGTTTCGGCTATAATTTATATTTTTAAATACATACATTTTTTTTTATACCAGGGGTCTGGTGCACAAAATTCGTACACTGGAGGTGGATGATCCCTCAGCCCAACCTGCCCCCTCACACATACTGGGAGCCCTCAGGGGATGTCCTACTAACCACTCACTCCCAGCCTGCCCAGGCACCCCCAGTCATCGCCCTGCAATGGGGCTGATGGCTGGCTCCACCCAGCCCTGCCCCCTCCCGGCCCAGGCCTTTGACCCGGCCAGCTTGCTCTGGTTGCCTTGGCCCTGGCTGCTTTGGCCCCATCCCCCTGGTCCTGGCCCCCTGGGCCCCGCCCTGGCCCTGAGCCCTGGCCATGCACTCGCTGGCTGGCTCCACCCCAGTTCTTGATTGGCTGGTGGGCATGGCTGTGAGCATGGCTTGATCGGAGGTATGGTCAATTTGCATATTACTCTTTTATTAGATACCATGTTTCCCCCAAAATAAGACAGTGTCTTATATTAATTTTTGCTCCCAAAGATGCGCTAGGTCTTATTTTCAGGGGAAGTCTTATTTTTCCATGAAGAAGAATATGGTACACATCTATTGTTGAACAAAAAAAAGGAAATGTATTACCTGTATACAGTACGGTAGTAGTTGTCATCACAAACCAGCATAACCAGACAAACTGTGAATCCTACGGTATCAAGAATTTCTTGTTACTACCATTATTTCCATGTACAACAATCTATGGTATATTTACTGATACTGATATTTACTGGTATGAACACATAGTAAGATTTATTCAATGATAGTTATGTCATCATCTTCTGGAACATCATCATAACAATCCAAACCCTGAATTTCCTGGATGCAGAATGGATATTTCTTTGAATGCAGCACAGTGAGATAGGACAGAAGGGCACTAGGCTTTATATGGGTTACATGCATAAATATCACATTCTCTGATACACTTGTAATCTCATGAGAGAGGATAGTTAACAGCCAGTCAATTTGTCATCAACGCAATCTCCTTCCCATCAAAAACTTAGTTAATATACCAATTTACATTTAAAAGTTAACAATAAATAGAGAATTAAGTATAATTTTTAAAATTATAATTTCTAAAAGAAGAAAAATGATAATGTAACTATCAAACACTGGGAAGAAGAACTTAGGTAAGTTCTAAATTTTCACAAAAGAGAGTCAATAATATTGACTAATATTATAAATCAAGAAATAGCTTTGTAAACAGATAATGTAGACTATGGGTGTGGAGAGACTTAAATGGAACTGACAGTGAAAACTGATGATGAGAAGTGAAGCAAGAGTGTTGCTTTCTATCTGAGTTCTTCTTTACTATTTGCTATATTATCAGATGCATATTTTCCTTTGATAAATGCGTTGATGCAGTTAATAACTTCTTATTGAAAAAAGAAAAAGTCTATTATAAGCCTACAACTAAATCAAGTGTTAGGATATCCCCACACTTGATAAATAAGTAAACTTAATTTAAATTTTAAAAATCTGAGACATGGGCTCTGTCATCAGAAGGACAATTATATCTGAATACAGGTGAACACACACACACATATAAGGTATATATTACACAGCTGTATGTGTGTGTGAGCATACAGAAGAATAAAAATGAAATGTTGCTTAGGGGAAGAGGAGACCCAGAGTGGAAGTTCAGGGGGCTTCACTGGACAGCTTGGCCCTGCAGACTTTGAACCGGAAGAGGAGTGGAGGATGGTTATTCTGTGCAGTGAGTTGTGGTGCAAAGGAAGGAATGGACCTTACATGTTTGTGGTCCACAGAGAAGACCTATCTGACTAGAGCTAGTGAATAAAGTTGGTGGAGTGGCCTGAAAAGGTGGCAGGGGGCTAAAGGGGCGAGTGGAGGACAGGATTCCAGAGGCCTGTAAAGTCCAGACCGAAGATTTGAGGTTTTGTGGAGTAGAATTTGATGGTGTGTTATTGAAGTGCCTGGGTTGGGGAGTGCCATTGGTCTAACAGTGTGGAGGGGATGTTCCCACTAAAGAGGAGAGTCCAGGGTGCCATGGAGAAGTAGATGTGAGGTGTGGCCTGAAAAGGTGGCACAAGAGAGGAGGAAGAGAAGTGAAAACACCCCCCTTTACTACATGACCCTGGTAGTCAATAGACCCCAGATGACAGCTCAGACTTGCCCACTTTTTTCTAACTAAATTGCAGGGGTTCTGATACCAGACAGTAATATTCCCACCCTTCCTGAAGACAGATATCTCCGTGTCACCCTGGACAGAACTATATTTGTGTGTTTTTTTTAAAGTGGGGGAATAACAAATAGCTGAGGAGGGTTTGATTAGATGGGCTGGGTTTTGCATGTTGGTTAGATGCATAAAGAGTATTGGCAGGGTCTATAGGCACAGGTTCAAACCCAGCTCCACCACTGACTGGCATTTACCACCACAAGTCACTTCATCTCTCTGAGTCACAGTGCCCTCATTTACAAAATGTTGGGAATAACAACTTCCTCACAGGAAGGATAGAAGGTTTGCTTGAGAAAACGTGAACCAAGATCCTAGCATGTGGCACTCTGCAAACTGGAGGTTCCCTTCTCTGGTGCCTATTGCTCCCCAGCATCCACTCAACCTGTCTGCTCTCAGTCTTTATGCTTCACTGGATCTGCTCCAACCTCAACTCGAGGGCAGCCTCGTGCCCAGGCCTAAGCCAATTGGTGCATGACCCAGATGAGCACGTGACCCAATTCAAGACAAGGAAAATGAGGACAAAAGTTGTTTTGTCAACTGTTGGAGCAAAATAAGCTATTTAATCAGCAGACAGTAATCTGAAAGGATACTGGCCTAGAGGTGCAAGCAGTGATTGTACAAGCATGCAGAGCTCAAGAGCAAAGTGATAGGGAAGAGAGTGGAACGGAGAGATAGAAGATCTGCACCTATTCCTGAGGCCCTGGATCCAGCTATCCCTGTGGCCAGGCTGCCTCTGGACCTTTCTAGAAGGGAATGTGAAGTTCCTTTGATAGAGCCTGTTGGATTGGGTTTGTTCTGGCACTTGCAACTCAGTGAGCCCTAACTGATATATCTCTGTCCCATCTCCTGCCCCTCAGTGACTACAAGTTACCAAATTAAAGTTCTTCTGTGGGAAAAGTTTTTCCTTTTGTCTTCCCTCTTCCCAGCAATCGAGCAACACACAAACAGCCTGCCAGTGGCTCCAGTTTTCCTTCCCAAATGAGCACCCCTAGGTCACTGGAAGCAGGTCCTTCTAGAGTCAAAAAGAACCACCTGCTTATCTCTTCATCATCTTGGAAGGAGTAGGCACATTTCTCATTCTTCTCATCACGTCTTTTCTTTGCAGCCCTCCCTCTCTGGGTTCCCAGTCAATGAAGGTCCCATATGGACACACTGATTTTAACACCGTCTTTGGTCTGCAGTCTTTTTGTACCGCAGTCTACGGCCTCAGTTGCTACTGCCATACGTTTCCTCTCCTCCTCCATATTTCAGGGCAGAAAACGCTTGTTAAACATTTGCTCCCAACACCTACCAGTAGACTTCTTTTATGAAAGAGGGAGTTCTGTGTGGTGGCGAGATGGTTTCAGTCAACCTTGAGTTTATAAATAGCTAACACTCCAATTGGTTGCAAGTCTGGCAGAACGGAGAACATATGCATGCCCCCCATTTGAGTGGGCCCAGCTTATGTTATGTTGAGCAATTTTTTTCTAGAAATGAATAAAAATTAAATTACGACAAAATGCCTTAATTCCCTATTATTCATCTCAGATGGTAGTTTGTAATCGTGCACTCCATAACTTTCATCAATAGCCCCATCATTGGAAGGCGAATAGCTAGTCTCTCTCCATACAAAGAAGCTTCAAAATATATTTGTGAGCCCTACAATTGTTTTACAACACATTAAAATTGTAGTTTGGGTTTGCTTTCCCCCAAAACACTGAAATAAAAACAAAATTACAAAACATAAAGCAAAATGAATCCTCGAGAACTGAGAATATTTTTACAAATTCATTGTCTCTTTTATTTCCTTAAAAAGATTATAAATCCTTGGAAAGTCCAGCCCACCTTGCTGGAATATCTAATCATTTGAAATAGAAAGAGACTGAACAAAGATTCACCAATCCATCTCACCTTACTTGTCAGTTTTAACCTCTCAGGTGAAAAGCTCACAACTTCTGAGAGTAGCCAAATTGTCTCACGTTGGTTATTTTTCTCTACTTTCAGCCTCTTTGCATCATGGGGAAGTGGTGACATTAGAGAAGCACAGCACAGAAAACAGAGAATGAAGGAGTTATGACTACAGGCCCAGGAAATCTGCCAACTCTCCAAACCGACATATTGGGTCGCAGACAAGGGGCCTGGCTGCACTGAGGTGAATCAGCCCAAAGAAGAACACACCTGC
Source organism: Antrozous pallidus (assembly GCA_027563665.1). Taxonomy (NCBI): domain Eukaryota; kingdom Metazoa; phylum Chordata; class Mammalia; order Chiroptera; family Vespertilionidae; genus Antrozous; species Antrozous pallidus. The sequence continues at coordinate 42,711,233 of CM050518.1, forward strand.
AGACCAGCAAGAAGGCACCAGCAGCCGGGAACCTGTGCTCCAACAGAGGCGAAACTCATCACTGAGGAGAGAAATTTCTCTTTTAAAATGATAACAGTTGCTCTCCCTCATACTCACCTAGTATTTGTATAAAACTACCTGAAAGCTAGCTGTTCCTATAGTCATGAAATGCTCAACGCCTGGAGTCACCCAGCTAGTCAGTGACCACGCTGAGACAGAGTCTGCCTCCTGACCTCCTGGGTGGGTGCCTCCCAACGACTCTGCTGTTCTAATAACACGTTTGTGATAAAGCCAGAGATTCTGTCTTGGATGGTGTGCCCTGGACATTCAAATACCTCTTTCACAGGAGTCCTCTGATTTGATTAGAATGAGAAAAGGGAGGAAAATTGATCTCTTGGAAAGAGCACTGGCTCAGGAGTCCTTGGAGCCAGCTAAGTGGTGGTTCTGCAAGGCTGGCTGAGCATCGCCTCCTCCTCATCTGATTTGCTCAGCTTCAACAGCAGGATTCCACCTCCTCTTCTCTGTCTCACAGATGGCCTAACAGTGAAGGACACAACCCTCCAGAGCATTCCCAAAAACATTCTTTTATTACTGTTGTTGTTGTTATTGTTGTTGTTGTTGTTGTTGCTGCTGTTGTTGTTATTACTAGAGGCCTGGTGCACGAAATTTGTGCACGGGGCGGGGGATGGCTGTCCCTCAGCCCATCCTGCACCCTCTCCAATCTGGGACCCCTCAAGAAATGTTCAACTGCCCATTTACAGGGATCAGGCCATGGAGGTGTGGGGGTCCTTGTTGGGGTGTCTGGCCAGCCTGGGTGAGGGGTTGGTGGCTGTTTGTATGCTAGCAACAGCTCCTTCAGAGGGGGGTCCTCACTGGGGTGCCTGTCCAGCCTGGGTGAGGGGCTGATGGCTGTTTGCAGGCTGGCCAAGCCCCCCAACAGGAACCCTCACCCCATGCAAGTGTGGCCAGCTTGGGTGAGGAACTGAGGGCTGTTTTCAGGCTGGCCACAACCCCTTCAGGGTGGGGGGTCCCCACTGGGGTGCCTGAGTGAAGGGCTGATGGCTGTTCCCAGGTTGGCCACACAACCCGGTGACCCAAGCTCTCAGTCCCTCCTTTATTTCTTTTTTTTTTTTTCTTTTCAGTGCCTTCTTGAGTGGAGGCCAGGGCCAGCTGGAAGCAGGTATCAGGGATTTATGTATCTTCTATATTTGAAACTTTGTAAGCCTTGAGTGGAGGCCAGGGCCGGCCAGGGAAGGCGGGAAGCTTGGCTTCCTCCATCTCTGGGGGCAACCCAAGCCTCCCACTTGCTCCATCTCTGTGGCCACCACCATCTTTGTTGGGTTAATTTGCATGCTCGCTCCTGATTGGCTGGTGAGTCTAGGGAAGTGATTATCAATTTGCATGTTTCTCTTTTATTAGTGTAGATTATTGATATATACTAGACATATAACATTATATTAGTGTTAGGTATACAGCATAATGATTTGATGTATTTACATTGCAAAATAATTACTTCAATAAGTTTAATTAACATTCATCACCACCATAGTTACAATATTTTTTTTCATGTGATGAGAACTTTGAAGATCTACACTCTTAATCACCTTTAAATATGCCAAACAGTGTTAACTACAGTCATCATGCTTAACTATAGCCAGTAAGTCCCCAGGACATATTTATCTTATAATTGAAAGTTTGCATCCAAAGCCATTTTTTGAGTATTATTAAATTTATGGTTTAGCAGCTGGAGACTCAAACCAAAGGACCATCTTTACATGTAAGAGCATAAAAACAGAGTTCAAATATGAAAGTTCATAGTAGAACTACTCCAGAAAAGTATAACTGTAGGCCCTTCAACTCTCAAGACAAAGCCATATTTTTGGTTCATAAATTTTAATGCTAAACCCATCAATGTCCAAGCAGGGTGATATATTTTCTAGTCATTCTTAACTGGACTTCTTTTTATTTCTGTTCTCATTACTACTCATTTGCTTCGTTAAGGCTTCCATCTCAGAAGTTTGAGCATAAATGCAAAATCTGTGACACTGAAATACAGTCAGGTGCTATAATCACTCAACTGTGGCCAAATGAGAAAGATTCTCAATTAGCTTTCAAAATAGTCATGTTTTTTAAAAATATGTACTGAGATGCAATCTGTAAATGTGCCAGGTTGTAAAACTTAGTGACATTCAGTCCATAAATACAATCTTAAGAAATTAAGACAGCAAATTTAAACTATTTCAACCCCATTTTAGAAATAAGCAGACTATAAATAAATGCATAGGATACACATAATGTATTAAACCGATTCTGTTCTGGAGTTCCTGTTTCTGTTGGATTTTTTATTTCCATCTGTTCCTGCCCCCAGCTGGTGTCCCCCCATCCTCTTCATCTCTGAGGCATGTGCCGCTGTGCTGCATGGTGTGGATTCTGGAGTCAAACTGCACAAGTTCAGACTCCAGCTCTGCCTCGTACTATCGACTTGATCAAGTTGCATAACCTTTACAAGTCTCCCTTTCCTGGCCTATCAAGTGGCGATAATAACAGTGTCTGTCTCATAGGATCATTATAAACAAAACTGTGTATCATAGGCCCGGATGCAGAAAAAAGATCCAGTCCATTCTAATTAGTGTGGTGGTGCTGGTTCCTGCCTAGACTCCTCCCTGGCATGTGTCTCTTCAGCCTCTGTCTGTTCCAATCCCTAAGGGGCGTTTTTGCCAGCCCCTCTTACAAAATCGGTGTTTCTTAGCCCACTGAGCAGATGGCCACAGGGACAAGAGGGGACCCATCTGGATCATCTTTGGGCCATCTCGTCTGTCAGGAGGCACAGGCAATGAATCATAGAGGACCTCAAGCTGCCAAAGAACACTGGGGTAATAGCTGCCAGGGGAGAACTGAGCAGCAAGAGCCACCGCCCACGCCCCCGGCACCCGCTGCCATGTGCTTCTCCTGCCCTATGGTGCAGGGGTCCTTGCTCTGGCTGGCCTCCCAGCAGTCAGCTCAGCCTGTCACACTAACTTGCTTTTAGAAGAAAAGAGCTCCTCCGTAGTCATTTTAGAACTGGATTAGAATATGAGGCTCTCTAAGCAGAACTCTAATCCCAGTGTATATCACAGCCCCTTCCGGAGTAAAGTTTCTTCTACCTGTTATCCTATGCTTCTAAAATAACCATTTCCCTGAAAGGCAGTGTCACAATTCAAACAGCCAAAACACACACGCAGGAGCAACGTTCTCTTCTTAAACATGATGTGACTCAGGAACATAAGGCTGAGTCTCCGGGGATCATAGTGGCCAGGCCCATTTTGTTCGTCCTTCACAGACATGTATCTTCCATGTTGGCTGATGCCCAGGAAGTGGGTGTCTCAAAAATTCTCATTACTTTCATAGTATAGTGATTACAGAATAACTAACTTTAGCCCTCTCTTCAGTTTTCTTGGGGGTTTTGTTTTGTTTTGCTTTGCAAATAGGCTTATAGGGTCTCGCAGATATTCCAAAGTTATACTTACTGGTGGTCAGTGTAGCATTTTTCTACTTTTGTTACTTTTTAAAACATGTTTATTCCAGTTATAATTATTTTGCCTTGTAAATATGTACATTAAAACATTTTTTAAATAAGCTGCATGGCTGAAACAGATTTGGCTCAGTGGATAGAGCGTAAGCCTGCGGATTAAAAGGTCCCAGGTTCGATTCCAGTCAAGGGCACGTACCTTGGTTGTGGGCACATTCCCAGTAGGGGGTGTGCAGGAGGCAGCTGATCGATGTTTCTCTCTATTCCTCTCTCTTCCTCTCTGTAAAAAATCAATAAAGTATATTTTTAAAATAATAAGCTGCATGTATTTTTGGCACAGGAATCTATTCATGCTACATTGTTGAGTGAAAAGTTTACAAAATAATGTATCACTTGATCTCCCAGTCATTCTTTTCTGCACACTATGAAATCTGGAAGTTGGCCATTAGCATGCCAATAGTAGTGATTTCTAGGAAGGTAAAATTACAGAGGGGTTTTTCTCTTTTTTTTCCTAATAATTTTATGCATATTATTCAACCACATATAATTGAATGCATTTTTATTTTCAATTTTAAATTAATACAAAAAGCATATTTCTAAAGCATGTTTCACACCACTTCTCCCTTGTTAATGTCTCCATAAAGTTTGGAAGTATGAGTTTTACCCACTCCAGGAAAGCTCTCTGGAAACCTGCTGATGACAAGGAATCTGGGTTAAATTTCCGCCACTGAGGACACCACCTTCCTTTCAAGTCCTTAAAATGGAGCTGGTCCTATATTTGTCTGACTTAGTCACTTCAGGCCTCCTGCTGGTAGGTTGCTACCTGCACTGCCTTTCCTGAGGAAGCAATGGCTGTTCTGACTGTAATTGGCAGTGATTGCTTACTCACCCTGCAAGGTCCGCCCTCCGACCCTGCCACTGCTCTGGGCCCCAGCAGAATTCATCACTCTCCTCTGCACTCCTTCCGCCTCTGATGACATATTGGGCACAACTTGCTTGTCTGTCCTCCCTCTGTTTAAATTGAAGCCCCTTGAGGACAAGGCCCGGGCACTTGGGTTGAGTTGCTTTGTGCCCTTCCTCCCAGCACAGTGTGTGGCCGTGACACCAGCACAGTACCTGCTGGCTAAACGAACGCCCTAGATTAATGAATCTGTCCAGCAGACCCTTCTCAGCTCCTCCAAGTAAAGCCAGTTACAACTGAGTGGCATCCAGGAGAGGGAAAGGGTTAGATTATAAAGCTAACATCACAGATAGTTACTTTAACATCACCTGTCAAAATCCTCCCATCTCCTATAATGTTGGGAGGAAAACCCACTTTTATAATACAATGGTATAAATTTAAAATATATATAAGTACATAATAGAATACATATGAAAGTATAGTTGTCCAACATACTTAAAAGAGAGAAAGCAGACCATGCACGGTTTGACTTATGAAAGTTAAATATTACTCCACTGTCTGGGTCCCCATTCACTTGTAGCATTTTGAGCCTTCGATTATGACATGTATCACACTCTCTTATAACTGTCTACATGTGTGTGACTCCATACGATTTGGTGGAAGGGCCGTGCTCTCCATTTTTGTCCTTCAAGAGCTTAGCACAGAGACCTAGTAAATATATCTAAAGCTTATTAAGCACTTAGTGTGTGTTAGGCACTATCCTAAGTGCTTACTTGTACACATTATCTCATGTCATACTCAACAACACCAACAGAACTATTCTAATTTTACCGAGTGATTAAATAACTTACACAAGGTGACCCAGGTAATCTGAGAAAAGCCAGGATTCAAACACAGGTCTTATCTGCCTCCAAACCCAGTTTTCATTACATGGCACTACTCTGCCTCTCCATTATAAAGAATGTGATTTAATGAACATTTAATGAACATATATTAATTTGTAATTATTTAACAGAGAGACTTGGAGTGGGGACATGGCTAGGAAAATTATTAACAAAGGTGATTGACTTGATTGACTTGACTACAATAAGAAGACATTAAAGTCCAATCAGGACTAAGAATATCAGAAAATAGCCCTAGCTATATGGCTCAGTTGGTTGGGTATCATCCTGTGCACTGAACGGTTGCCAGTTCGATTCCTGGTCAGGGCACATGTTTAAGCTGAGGGTTCAATCCCCTGTAGAGGGTGTGTAAGAAGTAGCCATTGATCTTTCACTCTCACATCAATGTTTTTCTCTTTCTCTAAAATAAAATAAAATATTTTTTTTAAAAAAGAATCTCAGGAAATATAATTCAGAAAGAATAGTCTACTTGAAAAATCTGATTGCTCACAGTCCTTTCAAAACTCATCCACTAGTTACAAGAACTACTGTCTGAAAAAACACAGATCCCAGTGGATGTAAGATACTAGAGTATATTGGGAATTGCTGACTGTTGTAGGTATACTTTATTGTCCCACATGATAAGAAAATGGTAGGGAGCATCAATCAAGATACATTATTAACGTATTTTATTTTCAGACAGGGAAAGACCCAGCTAGGAATTAGAAGTCAGAACCCCAGAGCCCTTTCTGTCTCTAATGCAGTTAACTCCATGACCTTGGGCACGTCCCAGAAGTTTGGGTTACCCATCTGTGAACTTGGGATAAATTAAGAGGTGCAGGGGGGATATGTCGACAGCCATATGCTTCTTTTCTCATGTGCACCTCCAATGGCCCTGTCACAGAAGCCGCGGTGAACGGCAGAGCATGGTGGAAGGCAGCCCAGCTGCCCGGGATGCAGCTCACCTGCGTGAAATGTGTGCAGAGGTAACTGAGTTTCCCCAGAATGGGACATTGGCGACGTGCTTGCTAATAGGACCCAGATGTAAAGCATGGTGCGCGTGTGAGCAAGCAAAAGTGAGGATTCATTAAAACAAGTATTCATAAACGACATGTGCCTTTTCCTCACTTATTCAATATATATGAAATATATACTATATCTCACACCCCTCAGTGCTCTGGTGCACGCAATATCCACAGCTTCTTGTATTTCATACTCTGTGCTTGGGTGAATTGGCTAAATGCAGAAAATGTTCAAAAATAGCTTCTGGATCCAGTTCAAAGGCACCAGAACTTTGCGCTTGCCCAGGGCAGTGACTAGAATGCAGAAACCTGCTCAGGGAGCCAGACTGGTGGTGAGCAGCCTGGAGGGGGAAGGCCTCCTGGGCTCCAGGGCCTCACACCAGCGCTGAGAACCCAGCTGTCCCTTGGTCTCTGCCCCTTTCCCACCTGCAGCCTCCCCTGTACCCACTGGACCCCTCAGTACCGCAGGAAGAGGGAAAGGAAAGAAATTGAAAACCACATCGATCCGTGCTGCTTTTTGTGAGCAGCTGTGAGAGAATATTTAAGAGGGAGAAAAAGAAGTTGAAAGTTCTAAATATAAAAGTACTTACAGATAGTTGGAGAACATGGTACCTATGCTGCCTTTGACACCGTCATACTGCTCATATTCTGCGTTGCAAAATGGTACGTGAAATGATCAGGGCCATGGCCTCCTGCATCAGCAGAGTTCAGAAGTGTGTGTTGGTTTAATGCCACCTCTTCAAGGCAGCCTATACCTCAGTTCCCCAGCATGGCAAGTATTTGAAAGCACCTGACAGTCAACAATGTTTGTGAATGGGAAGTGCAGCTGAATGAACAGATCTAAACTAGCAATTCTGCAGATGTGCTCCTGCCTGGGAACTGGACTCAACTCTACCTCTGTGGGTGTATCATTCATTCATTCATTCATTCATTCATTCATATCATCATCATTTACTCAGCACGCACGTTGCACCAATGTGTCTCCACCACACGGCAGCTTCCACACCCCTCTCATCAGAAAGGGACTTCAGAGAAGCCTAGAAACCTAAGGACTGTCAAAGGTGGGCAGGGAGCTCGCTCCATCAAAGCTAGAAAGAGAGATAATAAAGTGGAAGCCAGCAGTTTAGATGCAGAGGGTGGTGTGGTTCACGGACTGAGCAGTCCCCGGGCACCACCAGTTCATGGGAGCCTTGAACAAGGTAAGCTGCTTTTTTGCCTTCACTTCTTTTATCTATGAAATTAGAGGGTTCATTTTACATAGTACTTTACTTTTTCTAGTTACTCACCCTACACTTATTAAGAATGATGTTCTGTGTTCGTGGGAGGCAGACATTCTATAAAATGTATGCAGAACACACAAGAAAGTATAGGAAAGCACTGTTATTATTGTTAAATGTATGTTGACTGTGCATGTTTGTAGGACATTCTAACAAACCGGAAGACATAAAGAACAGACTTTGTGTGGCAGTGGAGGATGTGTCATAGCAGAGAATCCGTGAAAACCATGAGGAGTTTTCCTGGGGATGATGGCAGAGAGGACACCGAGGTGTCTCAGCTGGGAACACTGATCACGTAGGAAAGGAGAAAAGGGTGATGTGTAGAGGCTGGAAAAGGAAATTAAAAATTTCAACGGAAGAGTGAAGCAGTTTCAACACTTTCCTAAAATTTCATAGAAGCTTTTCAGAGCTGGAAGGAAGTTTGAGTTTTCCAATAGTCCATCTCTTTCACTGACTAAATGAGGAAATGGTGACTCACCCTGGGACAGTCTGGTTTCCTGCCTCCCAAGCATCTTCTCCCCAACCTGCAATAAAAGCTTCACACTTCTGCAGAAATGGTTATCATATAATTATACATTGCTGAGCTATGATTATTGCCTAACCCAAGAAGACAGTTATTTTTAAGTTTAAAAAACAGAGAGGACAAATTCTCAAAACTATGGGTAAAGCCATACAAATTGTACAGTAGATGACTAAAGAAAAGTTTTAAATCATGGAGGTCTTGAGAAATCACTTCGATGAAAAACAGGAGCTTTCTAGAAAGCTTTTTGACAGTAGGGAAACACTGGCATTCTTTCTGTTATAAATGCTGCTGTTGCAATTAAAAAAAATCAGACAACAAATTGGGATGCTGGAAAACTGTAATTCAAGTTTTCTAATCTGCCAAGAGCCACTTACGATGCACCTGGGGTAAATCTCAGTCACCACAACCAATCTACAGAAAGGGGGAAGCTAGTCAAATGCTCAAAAAGGTAAACCCAGTGTCCTCGGGGAAAGTGAGGGGAGAGAAACAACCTGACAGCTATGGGCCTTGTTAATGGCCCCTCTGCCTGCTGGCCCAGCCACCAGGAAGAGAGCAGACCCTCCCATCTTCTTTGAGTATCCCAGGAGTGACTGTAGGGTCTGTAGCGTCCTCCAGTGAGAAGTAGCTCGAGCACAGGCTCCCATGTTCAAATCTCAGCTCTGTCACTTAAGCTGGGTGACTTTAAGCAAATTGTCTCCATTTCTCAAATGGAATGAAAATAATATTACCTATGTCATACAGTTGATATTAGGATTTTTTTTCAGTTAATGTGCATAAAGCACGTAGAACAGGAATTGGCTTATGGAAAACAATCAACGGTAACTATAATTATTAGCTATTTGCCAGTTCCTCACATTTCTGCTCCAACAATAACCAGTTACAGTTCTAATGTTGGACTTTAATTGAATTCTGCAAAGAGGATACAACCACAGCTAAACTGTATGTAGCAGTGAAACTGAACAATGAATTGGAAGGTTCTCTACACAAAATTACAGATTGATGAGTAGTAACTGTGAGTCCTGATTCCAAAGAGGAGTCGCTCACCTCACACCATTGGTCCCAGTGCGTATGCTTGGGCCTCCTCTTGGGCTCCGTGGGCAGGCTGCTGAGGAGGATATCCTAATCCCTGTGCTCTTAGACAAAACTCTCCATCCCCAACCACTGACACCTAGTGCCCTTCATGTAAATGTTTATAACCTCACGCCTGCTGCTTTCTACTGGTCCACACCCTCCCTCATGCTGCTGCTGCAACTACTCCAACCGCCATGCTGAAAAAATCGTTTCTAAGCATTAAGCTGGCCCAGCCTAAGACAAGAGAATCCTATAAAGAGAGGAAAGGCCTTTCCCTATGTGTGTCTGCTGCACATTAGCCTCCTTGGATTCCCAAATGCCTGGGGTGCCCCAGGCACATTAGATGCAGGAAATCACACAAGACAGGCCCACTCCTTGCCCTCCAGGAGCTCACAGTCTAGTTGGGTGTATAGATAAATATGCAGGCAATTACAGTGGCGTTCTGAGTCTCACTGGTCTCCAGGAGATCAGGACTCAGGAAGGCTTCTGGAAGGAGGTGATCACTAAGCTGAGATGGAAAACGGTCAACAGAATTAGCCAGCCCATCATTTTCTGCCCTTCTCTTTCTGGCTTTTTGCATACCCCAGATTCAGTGCATGATATTTGGGCAGAAAACAAGTAGCTACTAAAAGTGCCACTAAAAGGAATTTCACTGGGAGAAGGAGTGTTCAGGGGACAGCCTTCACTGTTTATCCCTTGCTGAAATGAAGCAGCGGAATCTCACAGCTAAGATGAGAGAGTGGGCTCGGTGTTTATTTCTCACCCAAGACCGTCCTTCCCATGTGTGCTAGAGAGGTAGGGTCACTTAGCAAAAGCCTATTTGACCTCATTTGGAAAGCAGTTGGATAAGGCTCAGTTCCTCTTATGGCCACCATGTGGTTACCTGTGCCTCGTGCAGCTGATCAGCCCTCTGTGGGCCCTCACCAGACAGTCCCACAGCTCCCACTGGGGCTGCAGATGTGGCCGCTCTGTTTCAGGCTGCACATGAGGAAGCGGGTTGGCACAAATGGCCCTCCTATTTCATGGGACAGCACCAGGGCCTCCGCTGCCTCTGCCCCTTGCCTCAGGCTTTCAGTTGGAGTCCTCACAGCTCATTTTTTTGCTTGTGTGTTTGCTTGTTTTCACTTGCTTTTTCCATTTTTAATTATTTTAAAATTATAATTATTTGGGTGACATTGGTTAATAAGATCACGTGAGTTTCAAATATGGAATTCTAGAATACATCATCTGCATATTGTATTGTGTGCTCATCACCCAAAGTCAAATCACCTTCTGTCACCATACAGTTTACCTCTTTACCCTTTACCACCCCTTCTATCCTCCTTAAGTCTGATAATCACCATACTGTTGTCTGTGTCCATGAGTTTTGTTTGTTCATTTGTTGTTTTTAGTTTTATATCTCATATATAAATGAAATCATATGGTTCTTGACTTATTCTGTCTGACTTGTTTCTCTTACTTAGCATGGTATTCTCAATACCATGGTATTCTCAATACCAATTTGTGACAATATTCTCATATTGTCACAAATGGCAGTATTTCATCTTATGGTTGACTAGTCTTTCATTGTATATAAGTACCACAGCTCTTCAAGCACTTCACAGTGTACCAGACACAGATAGCTCTTGATCCTTTGCAGACTGAAAATTTATTGAGGTGACATTGGTTAATAAGGTTATATAGGTTTCAAGTGTACCTTCCATAATACATTACTGTATGTTGCATTGTATGCCTAGTATCCAAAGTCATGGCTTTGAGACTCTGGTGTGAACTGTCAATGATAGCACAGCATGTCAGAGACAACCTGGACTGAACCCAGCTCTCTTCTGCTTTGCTCCAAGCAGAATGCACAGCTCCTGGCAGAAACAACGTGCTTTAGTGATCCCTTTAAAGGAAGAAACTTTAGCCCAGCCAGTGTTGCTTATGGTTGAGTGTTGACCTATGAACCAGGAGGTCATAGTTTAATTCACTGTCAGGGCACATGCCTGGGTTACAGGCTTGATCTTCAGTGGGGTGGTGTGCAGGAGACAGCCAATCAATGATTCTGACATCATTGATGTTTCTATCTCTCTCTCTCCCTCTCCCTTTCTTCTTGAAATCAATAAAATATTTTTTAAAACTAATAAATAAATAAATAAACAAACTTTTAAAAGCCATGATTTCTAAAAGCCATGGTTTCTAAAATCACACTCAATTATGAGAGCAACTATAATTTTTTCAAATCCTTAGGAGTTGGGAGGATAGAGAAGATAAAAGAGAAATAGGGAATGGTAAGATGGGGAAGATAATAGAGAAATAGAGAATGGTAAGAAAGAGAACATTTAACATTTGTTTGATTCTCAAGGAGAGCAGTATCCCCACCCCCATGCTTGACACATCATTGACACTCAATAAATATTTGTTGAATGAATACATCCATTACACATATGCCACATGTAGCAGTAGAATTAGTGTATGGATATTTTGGCTGAGGCTTGACTATTAGGTAATGTTGACAACAAGAAAAAACTGAACAAACTCATGAAGTAACTCATTACTTCCATTTTCCTAGTTCAGTTTCAAAAACAGTATATATATGTGTATGTGTGTGTGTGTGTGTGTGTGTGTGTGTGTGTATTCAACTATATACTTTCTTCTAATGCAGTTCAAATTTGAAAGTACCAGCTGGGCTAGGCTTCCCAGTTGTATATGACCCAAAAAATCATATATTCTTCTCAATTACTCATGCATTTTTACACTTAGAGGTCACTTTTGGTCTGTAATCAATGCAGAACTTGTTAGCTAAACAAAAAGTTATCTCCTCCACTTTAAATGTAAGCTAATAAATCAATTTATTATTTGTTCTCCCTGCTGTCAGCATTTGGTCTCTAGCTCTGATCCATATTAAAATCTATTGTGTGAATGGTATGTGAGTGTGTGAATATAGACAGCTCCTATATTGATTATAGACATATGTAAATGCATGTGGCATATTTCTGATTCCTGGGACCAGTATAGTAACATATTCTTATGCAGCTATTGAGATGAAACACACACATGCACCCTCAAATTTGTACAGCTTCTCAGTGGGGGGAAGCTCCAGGCGCAGCACGAAGAGTTACACCAGCTGCTGAAGAGGAAGCTGTCTGAGCTTTGAAATACTGCCGCAACTGGACTAATGTGTCTGATATTGTGTCATTAATAAAAATCTATCATCCCATCCTGGTGTATCTGACTCTCATTTTTAAAACGTGCTTTTAATTTTTGGCCCTGAAATAATCTGCATCTCCCAGCTCTTGCTAAATCCTACGTGGAAAGGAGAGAAGAGGCAGGCCATGGGCCCATGGGCCTGGAACACTTAGCCATTTTGTCTGGGTAGGAACGCAGGCATCAGAGCTACCTAACGAACAGCTACCTAAGGAAAAGAATGTCACAGATGAGAACACATTAAAAAAAAGAAGAAGAAGAAACAGAAAAACCAAAAAATGTAATTAGACCAGCGTGTGATGTGTGCACTTTACTTCCATTGGCAGCTAAAACTCATCTTGTATTTAGGAACATTTTGAAATTCGTCCCCGTAATGTTTTCAATTAGAATCTTTCTTGCATGGGATGCATCAAGGGAGAAACAACACTTCGAGTTAGAGCAAAGGTACTCCCAGAGACAAGTATGATTAATGGGATAATCTTGTAGATTACAATAGTTAGAGGCAGTTCCTGCCATTCCCTGCTCTCCAAGGACGAGGACAACTCACTCCCATACAAACAGCTGCACATTCCTCAATACCATTATTATCCAACACAAGGCGCTTGTGCATGTTCAAATTCCTACAGTCTCCACATTTGGCAATTTCCTGTTGTGCAACTTCAGTTTCAGAAGTTAAAGCCTCGAGATTCGTGTGATTTACATGATAGTTTACAAACGGAATTGATTTTCTAGAGCATCATTGAAGGTTGCTCTGTAAGAAACCAGACAAAAGAGTGCCCCGACAAGCAAAACAGCTTTTATGTGGCACATTGAAAACAAAAAGGGAAGTCCTGTCACCTGCCAGTTGGTCCCCCAAAGGCACCCTGAGGGACAGGTGAATGTTTTTTTTTTTCCTGGTTTACAAGAAAGAAACAGCCAAAGAGAAGTTAAGAGAGACTCACCCCAGGCTTGGCAGAACTGATGGTGGAGTTAGAATTAAGAATGCCAGGTTCCCTGTCTCTGTTGTCTAGGCTCTGCCCACCAAGGCAGCCATTTCCTCCTAAGACAATTGCTCAGTTCTCAATGAGAAAAAGATAAACTCCCCTATGTAATAACCAACACAAGTGACTGTGATATTGGTTGAAACGTGATAACATATCTGGGAGATATTTTGGGTTTGGCTCCACACCAATGCAATCAAGAGGATATCACAATAAAGTGAGTCCCACAAACTTTTCTGGGTTTCCCAGTGCATCTAAAACTTGTGCTTACACTATATTGTAGTCTATTAAGTGTGCATCACCATGTCTAATAACAATGTACACACCTTCATTTGAAAAAGGCTTAATTGCTAAAGGATGCTCTCCATCATTTGACTCTTCAGTGAGTTGTAATGATTTTGCTGGTAGAGGGCGTTGCCTCAATGTTGATGAAAACACAACACTTGCAAGCTGTGCCTATGTAAGATTTTTCTTTCTCTGGCAGAAGTAAAGCTTTCCGAGGACTCCTTAGTAAACTTCTGGACCGACAATATTTCCCCCTTCCATTTGTCCCACTCCAGTTTCCATGTTCAGTTCTCTTCTTCATTATTAAAATTGGGGGGATACACCGACTAATCTTTGCTTTTCTAACTCTTAAGCAAATCTCTTCCTTGTTTAGTATGTTGGACTCTTCAATATTTTTGCTATTTGCTCAGGAGTTTTTAGCCTCTTGACACTGAAAAATTTCTCAGATGAACAAGATATAAAGTTCACGCTAAATAAAATTATAACTCAAAGGAAGTTTTTACTCAGTGCCCTGCTCCCTCTGGGCTGCACTATTTTCCTCTCAAAAGCTGGGGCTTCCCTCCCCACCTGAAGCTCAGCATCTTGAGTCCGTTTTTCTAGTAAAACCAGAAAAATATGAAACTGCTCAGAGAAGATATAAATAACTGATGACAGCTTAAAATGCTCATAGGCAGTTGCATCTTGCAGGGTCCAAAGCTTTAAACTAAGATGTTAGTCTGATGAAGATTCAGGTGTGCCACAGGTGGAGGGAGGTTGACCTGGTGTGGAATGAAAGGGGTGTGGGGGAGTTCTCACAGTTCCTGAAATCATCATGTGTACCAGTGGTTCCTAAACTTGAGTGTTTACTGGGATCACCTGGACAGCTTATTAAACGGTAGAGTGCTGGCCCTGTCCCCAGAGTTGCTGACTTAGTGGGTGTGGGATGGAAGCCAAGAATTTGCATATTTAACAAACTCCCAGATGTGACTGCTGGTTGGTGGGCCATGCTCTGAGCAGCACTAACGTCACTGGCATTGAGACGGTGTGCTCCAAGGACTCTGGGAGACAGCCCCAGCAAGAATTATTTATGATGCCCAGAATCAAATCAATTAAGCTCTAAAGAATAGGTTAGTATCCAAGCTGAGCAGTTAAAATGACCGAAGACCATGGTTGGCAAACTGCGGCTCTCTAGCCACATGCGGCTCTTTGGCCCATTGAGTGTGGCTCTTCCACAAAATACCACAGCCTGGGCGAGTCTATTTTGGAGAAGTGAAGTTAGAAGAAGTTTAAGTTTTAAAAATTTGGCTCTCAAAAGAAATTTTAATCGTTGTAAACTGTTGATATTTGGCTCTGTTGACTAATAAGTTTGCCAACCACTGATAAGAGAAGCTGGGTGGTTGGAATGGAGATTTTGGCTATGGCCTTGCTTTGCAAGTCTTTCTGATCCGGGCCACTCAGGAAAGCTAGCCTTGGGAGCTGAGGGTAAGTTATCAAGGACAGCTTTTCAGGTTGTTTAGAGGTGAGGATTGTTAGCCAGCACTCTAATTGACCTCAGCTGTCACAATGGTACACAAAGAGATGTAACTTGGTACCCAGGGAGCAACCATCAAGGGTTTATAGTTCAATATCCACACCTTGAACTGCTCTTGAAAGCAAATTAAAAGCCAGCGCTGACTGCACAGAGTACAGGCCAACGTGTAAGCAGTGATTTGCAAAAGTTCTTTAATTATAGCCAATAAGAAATGTCTCTTGCTTTTTTTCTTCCTTTCCACCTAGCTTGCTAGTGATTTTATTTTCCTTTCAGATATCACAGATGTTGTTTAGGGGGATGGTGCAACACTGACAAGCTAACATCCTGAACTTTTATAAATGTATACTAATTGAAGCCTATTACCATGTAGTATATGTGAGTCAACTTATGTGCTACAGAAAACAGTTATTAAAATCCTACTCAGTATTAGTAATGTCATTTGACTTTCATATTAAAGAAGTATTAAAAGAGAGGGGGAATACATATATAGTCTACCTCATTACTTCTCCACCTGTGGAAAAATAATGTGTTGCCCCCATAGCATACAATGAGAAAATAAAGAAGAAATATGAGATGAATTGTCAATGTCTATAGCATGTCCTTTGGCAAAAAGTACATCTAAATTAGAGTTTTGTCTCATGGAGTTGGAGAGCACACCATAGGTCCTTCAGATGGAGAAGAACATAGCTTTTCTCTGTTCCTCTCCCTTCAACAGAAAACTTCTTAAGGAACCTGAAAGGCAGGCATGGCTGCAACCTCTGTTTAAGTATACAGGCATCCTTTTGAGTGAATATAAACATCTTCATTACATTCTGTTTTTCTCTTTTGTTCTCATTTACATCTTCTGTGGTTTCAAGCTTCTCAATGCCAAGTTGTGGGCAATCATTTTCTAAGTCAGTTAAAAGGCCTTTTGGTTAAGAGGTAATTTAGACTATAATAATCTGTGGTGGTTTTCCAATACAATCTGTAGAAAGAAGAAAACATGTCAGTTCTCTAAAAGTTGGCTTCTCTTTTTCTAGAGCTCAGATGTATTTGAGGTGCCTTAAAGCATGAATATATGAGAATTATACAATTGGGTGGAAAATTAGATCTGTTCCTTTTTTATGTATTTTCACATTTTGAAAAATTAATAACTTCCCTTTTCTAAGCTGGAAAGTGTATAAAAATGAATTGATACATCAGTGTGTTTGGGGCTAGAATGTTTGTTTACCGAGTCTATTCAGATGTGCAAATAAGGGTCAAGATCATCACCATCAATTCACTCTTTTTTTAAAAATATATATTTTATTGATTTTTTTACAGAGCGGAAGGGAGAGGGATAGAAAGTCAGAAACATCGATGAGAGAGAAACATCGATCAGCTGCCTCTTGCACACCCCCTACTGGGGATGTGCCCGCAGCCAAGGTACATGCCCTTGCCGGAATCGAACCCGGGACCCTTCAGTCCGCAGTCCAACGCTCTATCCACTGAGCCAAACCGGTCTCGGCTCAATTCACTCTTGTAAAATATCTTTAGATGGAGCATTCTCTTCCTCACTGATTTCCCTAGTCTAATGTTTGTTTCCTTTTGGGAGGGGTGAGGAAGGATATTGAGAAGACTTAAAATTCTAGTCGCCCAGTAAAGGTCATGTAGTAGTTTAATAGCAATCAGGAAACTCAATCCATTTCACCACACAATTCATTGAAGACCCATTGCATGCCCAAAACTAGGTTAGGTAGTGTGGTAAATTCAAAGCATTTAAAAGAGACAAGATGAACACAAATGCAAATAGTGGAGAATAATGAAATGTGGCATTTGACTATGCACTGCATTGTGACATGCTGATTATAAGGAAAAACATGAGTGTTGAACCTTCTAAAATTATGGATTCTGTATCTAGTATCCTGGGTGGAATTCTTCTGTGACTTGGCTGAAAATCAATGCAGAGAAGAGCTGCAGGTGGAAAAGAGGTAGGTTTGACACCACAGTCACTAGGTGTGCGACCTCTGTGAAATTCCTCCACGTCTCTAAGCCTCAGTATTTTGTCGCATAAAGCAGATATCATAATACCTACCTCAGAGTGCAATGAGGATTAAATTACTCAGTTAAAGCCCATAGTGTGGCTCTCATAATAGAAAGTAAAGTGGTAATTGTTGTCCTAGAATGTGATCCAATCCTTCTCATCATTTGGCCTAATTTGCTTTGGGCCTAGAATAATTTACCTCCCTAGACACCACTGTAAAGTCAGAAAACAAACCTTCAACACTCTCTTCTCCTAAATGACCCCTGTTTGGGGGCATAGACTACAAAGGAGACAGAACTGAACCTCACATCACGCTGTTTGGCCCTGGAGGATGGCTGGTTAGCCAGAGACGGGTAAGATTCCTCAGGGAAGGAACAACCTAAGACAGGCACAGTCGCAGAGGGGCCAACAGGAGAGAACTAAAAGGTCAACAGAGGTGGGGCACAGACCCTCATCCACAAACCTTGTAGGGGTTTGAATTCTCATCCCTCCTGAGGGAGGTCTCCTACCCCCACAGCTGCTTCGCCTCCCACACACAACTCATACCAGGACCCAGGTGGCAGACAGAGACTCGGCCAGCAATAGCTGCTCTATATCTAAATTCAGTCTATTACCAGGAATGCTCAAGACCTACTCAAAATTGCAAATATTCCTTTCCACTAGTATTTACAGGGTAAACTAAGATTTCTGCTTGAGTATTAAAATTGACAGGAAAATAGTAATCAAGTTTTCAGATTAATTTAAATTGGCCAAGTGAAATAAGTGAATACTCAAGAAAATTATAGTGTACTGGACAAAAAGCTTTTCCTAAAACATTAACTAAAAAATCTATTAGTAGTTCATCTCACTGTAAAATTGCCTAACATCCAAAGAACCTAAAGCAGTCATATTTGAGTGCAAAAATTAAAATTTAAAATTACCAAGACTGCAATATAAAATTTCCAAAAGTCCCCATTAATCAAAAAAGGGGAGGGGACACTGGGGTAATATCATGTAAGGAAAAAAATATCGAGCAAGTAAAATACATCTTGAAAATTCTTACTCCAGTAAAGTAAATTCCATTTGTAAAACCAATTGCAGGACACCCATGAAAAAACACACATGGTGTCAAAATAAGCCAAAGGAAAATCATTTAGGCAAAAATTAAAACGAATCTTAAGTCTATTTTACATAGAGGATCCCTTTGTTAACTTTTGGTCGAGAATGTGTTTGTGTGTTTTCAGAGAACAACTCCAAGACCATGTGGGTTCCTGCGACTGTGAGGAACTGATGGATCTGTTCCAGTCACGAGGATGGTCCAGAGATGGGGGACACTGACGACACCTTGCCATGCTAGCAGTAGGCAGCTGTGCATGTCTGCAGGCAGTCCAGGACCAAACCAGAGAGGATGGATCTTGCATTGCCATGATGTGTCCACCATCTAGATACCATTGCTGACATGTACACATAAAGAATTATTTGACACTGAAACTGAGACTCAGGACAGTTGGACATTGAAACTGAGACTGAAACATTTTTTGTTCTTATACATTTATTTCTAGTATGCAGAGGCAAGATATTTTTGAAGAAAAGAAACAGGAGAGAGTGATTGATATAGAGGCAGGGTGGCCTTGAACAGGCTGTCAAGCTACAGGGGAAGGCTTGGGTGGATGGGAGGCGGATGTGGGGGGAGATCAACTGAAGGACTTGTATGCATGCATATGAGCATAACCAATGAAAGAAAGACACTGGGGCGGGGAGGGGGGAGGGGGTATATGTGCTGGGGGGTAAGGCAGGCTAGGGGGAGGATAAGGGGGAGGGGGAAAAGAAAACATGTACTACTATTAATTATAAGTTATACTGCAAAAAATCAATAAAAATATATTTTTTAAAAAATGACCCCTGTTTGGGACTTCACGGACCCAGCATGCCATGCCCCTATTCCCTCCTCCTTTGCATATTTCTCTCTCAGCACTAGACTCAGAAGTTCTTGTTAGTCTCTGCAGAACGTATACTAAATTTTGGGAAGGAGAATAGCCTCCTACATTTGAATGGGATGTAAAATTCTTCCAAGTGCTCCTATGTCCTGTCAAATTTCACTCTTACAAAACCTTGTGAAAGATTTAAGCGCAGCATTAGTTTTCTCATTTATAAGGAGAGAACAGCAAGGCACAGCGAAGTTACAAAACTTGCCCAAAGTCACAAGATGAACCTGGCTGGACAACCCAGTGCTTCTCACCCAGTTCTACCTGATTTCCAATAAAATGTTGCATCTAGAGCTTAATTCAGTGTCTGGAAACCCTGAAGATCATAGCCTAATGTGGAATAAGATGTAGTGAGATGGCTTGTGTTCGTTCATGTAGTCCCTCGATAAATACGTATGGAGTGCTAATTATGGGCCAAGTATTCTTCTAAACACTAAACACCACAGTAAGCAATTATTCCTATCCTCATGAAGTTTACCTTCTATTGGGGGAGAAAAGCAATACACAAGTAAAATATTTGTCTTCTTAGATATTGATAAGGAGAAAAAATGAAGCAGGGAAAGGGGATGAAAAAGTAGGGGAATTGGTGTTGATGAGTTCCCAGTAGGAAGAGTGGTGTTACATTTTAGACAGGGTGACCAGGGAGAAGGTGGCATGTGGACGTGGGCTTTGAGCTATCTGGGAGAAGAGAGTTCTAGAGTCCAAGGGACAGCTAGCACAGAGGCTCAAAGTTGGGACTGCTACTGCCATGATGGAGAAACAGCAAGTTCACCAGTGTGACTCAAGCCAGTGAGCTGAGATGAAGAAAGGAGTAGGAGACAAAGTCAGCAGAATAAGTGGGGTAGGCAGGGCAGGAGTAAGAGCCAGAGTAGAGAGGGGTGAGGATTTGTGAGTCATTACTACCACTTTGGTTTTGTTCAAGTAAAATGAGAAGCCACTTCAGGGTTTAGAGCATTGAACTGTTAAATGGCATTAACAGCTGCTCCACTGAACATGGACTCAAGGGCTAGGGGGCAGGGTGGAAGCAGGGAGACAGCAAGGAGCCGTTGCAATAATATAGGTGCAAGATGACTGTGGTTTAGGCCATGCTCTCACCTCACAGTTATTATTCCATGAGGACTCACAGGTGACTCAGAGAGTGGTGTTGATGGAGTCAAGGAGAAGGAATCTTGTGAGTACCCTGAGCCTCCAGACCTTTAGGACCCCAGCTGTTTTCTGCATTCCAATACTCCTAAAGGAGATCCTTTGGAAGGTTGCTCAGGCCAAAACATCCTGACATTGGACTGGGTTTGCATTATTGTGGCCTTTTATGCTGGTCAGAAGGTCAATGCCCATCTTTAAGGGATTTTTTAATAGGAAAATAAATGCATACTTAACAAATGGGGTAAGTTTTCAATGCATGGGGCCAACTATGGAGGGCAGTAAATACATTCATTACTTGGTGATAAAATATGAAGGACCATTGAGGTAGATGATGGCAATCAACCCTATTCCCACTCCCACCCAGGCAGCTTTGTTCTGGTTTCCCTGGAGGACAGATGAAAGGGTGTGTGGGAGTCAACGCCAATGTCTCTGTGCTTCCAGCACTCACCTTCTGGGAAGAAGACAGTGTGGAGGGAAAGTGAGCTTCTGGTCAGAACACCTCACCATGGGCCTCACTTCTCTCATCTGTGAAATTAAGAGATTGGACTGAATTATCCCTGTGGCCCACCCCAGCTCTAAGTACCTGTGATACTATGGGTGATCTTTGTCCATGGAGAATAGAAGAGAAAGGATTTCATTTAATATCTGGCCAAGAATCCAGGTAAATAGTCTAGCACTTCACTTCTGCAAACCTAGGCAATGTGAGCATGCATAAATCTTTTTCACTGTGGGTAAAGAAGGAAATTACAAATTCATGTGATTTTTTACCAAGCTCTGGGTTTAGAAAGATGTTATAAAACCTAGCATTTATTGGGTGTATTTGGATAGACTATCAAGTCATGCTCCTGATACATACTGGGGTAATGCTCTATACCTCAAGATCTCTATGACTATACCTTAAGTCATTGTTCAGCTGTAGTTTTGTTTGTTTGTTTGTTTAAGAACAAATAATATGTGGAAATATTTTGTTTTGTTTTTATCAATACCTGGAGTTCACATGACATTAACTTCAAAGACCACCCATACTCTGGGGCTGATCTTCTTGGCCGAAAATGCAAATATTAGGAGGTCAAGCAGGGGCCCATTTCCTCCCCTATAGGCCAGCCATTCCCAGGCTGACTATCAGGCCTTCTCTTTAGCCTGAGGCATTGTTCCCTAACAGAATGTAACACAGGGACAAGATTGTCACTTAAGTTACTCACAGATTTACTTTTTAAATTTGGGTTTGGGTTAGCAGAAGTTTTGAGAACCTGAGAAGAAAAAAGCTGAGTCCCTGGAATGGAGGAAATTCCAGAGAATTCTGGAAGTGCCACTGTCCCATGTGCCTTCTTAGCAGTTTTTCCCAGGTAGAGTCCCACCCACCAGCATGCCTCCCCCTCAAGCTTCAGGAATTTGATTTTCCATGGTTAAGTAAGCCAGAGTTATTTGGATTTACCTAAGCCTACTTTCTCAACTCTTGCTGCCTTCCTGGTCGTCGTCATCACTAAGTGTAGACTTGTGGATCTGAGGATCGTAGAGGTCACAGCCCCACTTCTGACCTCACACAGGATTCTCTCTGGCCCCTTGAGGGCCATGCTGTTGGTCCTTAAATATTTCCAGTGGTAATTATGGCTTCATAAGGTGCAATATTTAAATGATGGGCCATTTTATTTTCTGGATGTTCTTCTTTACATTGAATCAGATTCTCACTCTCTAAATAAACTTGTCCATGACTTATAGTCCTGCAGAATGACTTTGATTAGTGGATCTCAAATTCAAATGCACACTCTCACCTGATCATCAAGCTCCTTTTACTAGCCTAATTTTATGAGCAATCCTAGGAAGTCTTGCTAACAATGCCCAGGTCTGTTTCAGAAAGAAAGGAAGGCGTGGAGGTCCTGAGCTAACCGTAGTGCAGCTTAGCATCCACGTGCACATGCCATTCTTTCCAGCGATGTTCCCCAGGCTTTCATAAGTTCATTTCCCATGTTTTCTAATAGTTTCTAATATCTTACTTAAAATTAATCCATGGTGAATATTTTGACACAGAACCCCAGAGGAAATTGCTTCCTATCCAAATTAGCTACCAAATTAGGGAAAACTTGAAAAGGTTCTGTAACAGACTGTATTCAGGAAGACTGCCTACTGCATTTCACCGGACTCCTCCTGACATCTAGTGGTGAAGTCTGGAAGAGTTTCCAGTACTCAAAGCAGCTCAAGGTGGGGCGGGAGGGGGAGGGGGATGGACGTAATCTTATTTAATATTTGCTCTTTGAATATTTCACTTTGTGAAGTTGTAAACTAGATTCATTTCGCAATCCATGATAATGATATACTCATCTTTATTTTTGGCATCTTTGCTCCTGTATACCTTTTATATCTCAGCTTACTTTGAAATCAATCAAATCTATTTTTTTTTTTTTTTCATAGATGCCAGAAAAACACACCATCCTCCTTTAGGGGTAAAAATAAAAAATTTAAAAAAGACATTTTAGATAAGCATAAATAATTATATTTTGATCTATAAGCATACTACAAAAATGTTTTTGGCATAAATGTATTCGTCTTCAAATGTAGTTTCAGGACTGGGTTTCTGTGAAATAGGAGTCATTTATAGCTAACCTTGAATGCATTGTTATTCGCAATTAGAAGTAGATACATTTCACAGGAGGAGAAGCTGACAAGTCTTTAAGGCTTCACACTTAGTTTTGCAGGGAGAGCTGAAGTTAATTAGAAGTGATTATATATACATCGCATGTGTGTGTGTTGTTGTTGCACTCACACACCACAAAGGCCTTGAGAAGGTTGCATTTTTTTTTTTTTTTTTTTTTTTACGTTTTAAAAATAAACATAATCTCCTTCCCATGTGTCGCCATAAGCCCAGTAAATCTAGGAAGCTCAGCAGGATTGAACAAGGTCATTTCTTGTCAGGACTCCAAGGGGGAGCAGGAAGCAACCCTGGGCATCAGATGCTGGCATTCTAATCCCCGCTCAGCACGGGCTTCCCGGGCACAGGGGGCGCATCATGCCAGCGACAACACGCGGGCAGACTGAGGCTTTGACGCCAGCAGGATGGGTATCAGGAATGTGGCTCTCTACCTACGGTGCCCCTTGTGAAATGGAAATATCTCCTCACCCTGATAATAGAGGCAAAATTCCAACCGAGTTTGCTCACTTCTTGGTTCTGGCAAACAGAAACGTAATCATGAAAAGGCATATCTAATCACTACCTCAAAATCAAAGAGGCTTTATTGATTTGTCCTGGGTTTGTTGAATTTAAATATACAGATTACACATATTTTTAAATTGTATATTATATATTTAACTCAGGGGCCAGCCTTTCACCAGTCAGCTCATCCAGAGACTCTGGGTGGGACAGCTGGTATTGTCCACCACAGGCTCATTGCTAGAGTCCTCCAGCGCAGGTCTGGTGCCCAAGTCAGCAGGTGGGAGGCTGATGCCTGAGGAGACAGGGGCCAGCTGGTGCCTGGTCCACGGGGCAGGCTTAGAGTCTGGTCTACTAGGTTGGACCTGATGGACCTGTGACCTGGGTCTGTGTGGGTGGACCTGGAACCTGGGCCCACAAGAGCCAACCAGGCCCTGGGATCCCTGGAATAAGCCCAGTGTTTCAGTGGCTGGGGGCCAGACCTGTATTGAGGGAGCCTGGATGCTGGTTTCATGGGAGCCTTCTTGAGGTGTGGGACACAGGGGCCAGCCTGCCACCAGGGTGAGCCTAGATTTTGGGGTCTAGGGAGCTGGCCTGGAACCTGGGGCCTCAAGGGCCAGCCTAGATTTGAGTCTTTGACAGCAGATCTAGCAGTGGGACTGCCTAGGAGCCAGGGTTCATGGGAGTTGGCCTTGAGGCTGGGGCAGGCCTGGTGCAGGGCGAGCCAGGAGCTTGGGTCTATAGGAACCGGTCTGTAGTCCCTAGTGGCTGGACTGGCCCCGGGTGGGCTGCGGATCTGGGCCCATGGGGACCCAGTCTGGTGCTGGGGGGTCCAAAGCCTGGGTCTCTGGTAGTCAGCCTGACACTTGGCCTGGCCAAGGCCTGGATTCCCAGGTGTCCACCTGAAACCTGGGTTTGTAAGAACCCACTGGGAGCTGGGGGCCATATGAAATACCAGGGCAGCTGGAGCTGGAAGGTACCATGGTGAGTGAGCCAAGGGCCTGCGTTCACAAGATCCCACACGGAACAGAGCCAGGAGTCAGCCTGCTGGTGGGGCAGGTGGACTCTAAGGTCCACAGTGCTCACATCATTCTCCTTCTTCCATTGAAAGACTGTCCCTCTCCATGCTGGGCTACCCAGGCTTGGGGACAGGGGGTGATGGGGTAGTGTGAATGTATCTTTCCTACCCTCCTCAGTGCATCTTTTCTTATGTCTGTGCTTCACTCAGGTGCTATAATCCTTCACCTGGAACCCTTAGCTCTTGTAAAGGTATATTTTGAGTGTGGAGAGTTACTCATATTGATGTTTGGGGGTGGGGGATGAACATGAGAAATTCCTAAGCTACCACTTTGTTAACATCACTCTAACTCCTGTTAAGAACTCTTACAACTCAATAATAAAAATATGAACAACTCAATTTTTTTAATGGCTCTAAAAAAAATCTTACACTAAAGATATTTTTGTCAATGAACTGGCTAATAATCACATTGGTAAATGCTAGACATCAGGAGTCATCAGAGAAATGCAAATCAAAACCATAACGATATATCATTTCACAGCTACTAGGATAACTAGAATCAATAAGTCATATAATAAAAGTGTTGGCCCTAACCAGTTTAGCTCAGTGGATAGAGCGTCTGCCTGTGGACTGAAGGATCTCAGGTTCGATTCCGGTCAAGGGCATGTACCTTGGTTGATTTTTCTCTCTCATCAGTGTTTCTGATTTTCTAACCCTTTCCCTTCCTCTGTGTAAAAAAAATCAATAAAATATATTTTATATATTTTTAATATATATTTTATTGATTTTTTACAGAGAGGAAGGGAGAGGGATAGAAAGTCAGAAACATCGATGAAAGAGAAACATCGATCAGCTGCCTCTTGCACACTCCCTACTTGGGATGTTCCCACAACCAAGGTACATGCCCTTGACCGGAATCGAACCTGGGACCCTTCAGTCCGTAGGCCAATGCACTATTCACTGAGCCAAACCGGTTTTGGCAATAAAATATATTTTTTTTAAAAGTTTCTCCTATCCTACTTCATTCTGTCTCTAAGTAACATGTATCTTTCTTATTTGAGTATTTACATTTTCTTGTAATAGTTTAAAATCTTATTTTTCATGAACACACATTTTTATCAATCCAAATGTTGGTTAAAGTATAGCTAGTATAGAGGGACTTGACTTTAGACTCAAAATTATTTCTTACCAAAGACTAAACAATTTTAGGAAGTCTATAAATAAAAGAAACTTGATTCAAAACTCCTTTCTTTAAGACACCCTAGGTAAATCAGACCAGCCACCAACTAAAAATCTTGGACACATTTGTAAAAAAATTTTTGAAAGTATCCAAGAGATTAGCCCTAAAAAACAAACAAAACAAATTAAAAAAAAATAAACTAAGATGTTTTGCCCTGAGGGCATTTGCCATCCCTGTGGAAGAAGCTATAAAGTTTGGAGCACATCAGGGGGATGCATAATGAAAAACTATTCCCGAACCTGAGCAAGAGTCACCAAAGACTAGGTAGGCTCTTGGGAGAGAAGAAGGAAAACGGCATGAAATAGAAATAAACCTACCCCAGCCAAAGGAAAGCAAATATGTTACATTCAAAATAGACACAATAGACTTTGAGGCAAAAAGCATGACTAGAAATTAAATTCACTTCTTAAATATAAAAGTTCAACTTACTAGGAAGAGAAGGCAGTTTTAAACCTATGTGTCTAATAATATGATAGCAAAACTAGAAATTAAAAACTGACAGAACTTCAAAAAAAGCCCACAAACTTAATCTAATAGACATGTAACATACAAGTTTAATATAATAGATATGTAAACTGTATTCACCAATTAAAGAATACACATTCATTTTAAGCTTATATCCAAAAACCAAATTTAGAAAACATTTATATTAATATATAATTATAATTATACTAGAGGCCCAGTGCATGAAATTCATGCACTGGAGGGGGTGTCCCTCAGCCCAGCCTGCACCCTCTCCAATCTGGGACCCCCCAGGGGATGTACAGCTGCCTGTTTAGGCCCAATCCCGCAGACCTAAAGCAGCAGTCGGACATCCCTCTCACAACCCGGGACAGCTGGCTCCTAACCACTCGCTTGCCTGCCAGCCTGATAGCCACCTAACTCTCCCCTGCCAGCCTGATTGACACCTAACAGCTCCCCTGGCAACTTGATCACTCCCAACTGCCTTCCCATGCAGGCCTTGTTGCCCCCAACTGCCCTCCCCTGCTGGCCCAATCACCCGCACCTGCCCTCCCCTGCCGACCATCTTGTGACAATGTGGGGTGGCCATCTTGTGGTGGCCATATTGTGATGACATGGGCGCCCATCTTGTGATGCGAGGGTGTGTGGGTCAATTTGCATATTATGTAGGACTAGAGGCCCAGTGAACAAAATTTGTGCACTGGATGGGGGGCATCCCTCAGCCCAGCCTGCCCCCTTAGTCCAGAAGTCCTCAGGGGTGGGAGATGACCCGGCGATCAGGGGAAGGCAACTCCCCATTACACCCAGAAAGGAGGCCCAGTTACAGTGAACCGCCCCCCCCCACCCCGTCCATAGAAGAAACATTCCAGGACACCCAGTGGAGGTCTGAAACCATGGATACTAAAGCCTCTTTATACTATGTTTTTTTCCAATACGTACAACATACCTATGATAAGGTTTAATTTATAAATTGGGTACAGTAAGAGATTAACAACAGTAACAAAAACAATTATAACAATATTCTGTAATAAAAGTTATGTGAATATGGCCTCTCTCTCTCTCTCAAAATAATTTTGTTGTATTATACTCATGATGTGAGGTGGTAAAGTTCCTAGGTAATGCAATGAAGTGAGTGACCTAGGCATTGTGATGTAACATCAGACTACTACTGACCAGACATAAGAACAAGCACTTTACAGCTTCTCTGTGGCATATCTGAATTGCCACATTGATGAGGAAAATAAGACATCTGGGGGTGGGGAGCGGGGTGCTAGCATCCTGACTCTGCATCCCTAATGCACATTCCTGTCAGCCTATAGTCTAGTCACTGCCCCTTCCTTAATTATATGGTCTTGTAAGACCTGTTTACCTAAATACTCCCATTTGACAGAGGCCATAAACCATGAACAATACACAACCCCCGGAGGGGGTTATCAGCGCTGGTGCCAGGCCAGGCCTTTAGGTGTGGTCTCACAGCTCCCATCCCAACACACGTGAGGCTTTTTGCAAAGCCTGCGGAAGATCCAGAGTAGCATCCGTATTTGGGGGACAAAGAAACCAAAGGGTATAAAGGGAGAGCTTCTTATTGGTTTGCTCAGGATTTGTAGAGAAACAGTCTACCCTGAGTCACTACTAGTACATGCGAAACATCTGAAAATAGATGGGTTTTTCCTGAATCTCCAAGTAACCCTGTGTATTTTTTGGTCGCCTGGTAAATTCTGTAACAGCATCACGACTCTTGCACTTTGGATTGTTTATTAAGTAAAATAACGGTTATGGAACACCAGCACTGCAACATCTCCATTGAGACTGCTACTAAGTAACCAAAAAGAAGCATGCACAGTGTGGAGATGGACAGGATGGGTCACCCCTGGGGCCTCACGAGATTTCATCAGGGTTGCTGAGAGCAGCGCACAATTTAAAATGCATGAAGTGTTTATTTCTGTATTTTTCCACTTGATATTTTTTAACCACAGTTAACTGTGGGTAACTGAAACTGTGGAATGTGAAACTGTGGTTAGGAGGGTGGGAGGGAACTCCTCTGTACTCAAAAACCCAGAAAAGCAGGTCTTAACAACTTATGTATTCAGTCCTCCTCTACAAAATTAGAAATCCTATTACCAAGGAACCTAATGCTCCATCAAGGACTCGGACAGAGGAATCATCTTTGTGAAATTAATAACTCTTAAGAGAATAAAAACAGACAATGAAAGAATTTCCTAGAATGACAGATGGAACAAAATTTATAATTACGAACAAAATACAGGAGAAAAAGCACTGATTATAAGGAAAGACTATAGCCTTTAATGACAACTACAAAGCAGTGTTTCATATTCTCTTATGGAACCTTGCCACCAGTTTGCATGCCTTGTTGATAATATGTGAAACTGTGTTCAATGGTAAACTACAGAAAGCCTCTACATGTCTTTGCCAGAGGGGTTTCAGAATCATTGTCTGCTGAGTCCCCCTTCACCCAAAAGAATCCTATCTAATCTAATAAAAGAGTAATATGCAAATTGACCATATCCACCAGCCAATCAGAATAGATATGCAAATTAACACCCAACCAAGATGGCTGCTGCCTAAAGCTGGAAAAAGCCTCAGCCAGGCCGGGGCTGGGATGGAGCCAGCCAGTGATTGACCCCATCACAGGGTGATTGCTGACTGGGGTCCCCTGGCCAAGGTCACCTGCCCAAGGATGGAAAGCCTCGGCCAGAGGTCTTCCAGCCTTGGGCAGGCTAGGCTGAGGGACCATCCACCCCCAGTGCACAGATTTCATGCACCAGGCCCCTAGTATTAATATAATCAATGATTATCATTGAAGACTACAGATTGTTTCCACAAGGACTGACAATTGAGTAGCCCTAAATTCAACATTTCTACGTTTGGTAATTATTTCCTCTGGAATTCCTTTACCACTTTACCAACTCCTTCTGTTTTTCTTCTTCTCTATTTGTGCTCAATTAAATTCTGTTTTCCAGGCCTTTCTTTTGCTAATTCCTTAAAATTAGTATTCCCTATTATGCGTGTCTTAGTCCTACCCACTCCCACCCCCCCTTATATTGTCATCTATTTCAACTTTCATCTCCTCAATGATTCCTGGTTCCCCACTTCTAGCCCTAAGCTCTAAAATTACATTCCAGACATTTCCATCTGAAAGCCAAGCATTTCAGATACATTGTTCAAAGAAATGTATCCAAAACCTGTCAACTTCTCCTAATGTACTGCTTTTTCTAAGAACTAACATATTTACATCCAATGGTGAAACCCTTGAGCAATTAGATTCTACTTCCATAAATTAAGAAAAGGTTGATTATCTTTCTCATGGCAAGAGGATCTTAATGATATGCTTTCTACTTGCCCTGCCAGTTTTGTCTCCTCCCCCACTCCCCATCATCTGAGAAATCTCTTCAATTCTCATCTTATGTACTTTTCCTTTACTACTGCTATATTCTCTTCCTTACCTTGCTCAATTGCAAAATCCTACACTCAGACTTATATAAGCATCTCCGCATAGAACCTGAAAATGTGTTCAATGTTGTGTTTACAATATCTAAGTAATTTTGTTTTGGTACTATGGACAAATCATTTACTGCTCATAAATTGATAGAGCAATACGTTACAAATAGCCCTAGCAGATTTGGCTCAGTGGATAGATCGTCGGCCTGTGGACTGAAGGGTTTCAGGTTCAATTCCAATCAAGGGCACATGCCCAGGTTGTGAGCTTGATCCCCAGTAGGGGGTGTGCAGGAGGCAACCAATCAATGATTGATCATTGTTTCTCTCTCCCTTTCCTTTCCTTTCTGAAATCAAATTTTAAAAACTAAAAATAATTACAATATAGTTTGCTAAGTACCAGAATAAAATAACCACAGCGCACTATGTCAACAGAGAAGGCAAACACAATCATCATGCCTTCTCTCTACCAGTTTTGCTTGGATTGAGCTTTGTATATATGTAGGTATTTGTCAGGTGGATAAAGTAGGTGGGAGGAAGATATCAAGTTACCAGGGTACTTTCTGGCAACAGCTAGTACAGTGCAGCACACAAAGAGAGAGGGAGGGATCAGATTATGAAGACCCAGAAAAGGAAAAAGAACTAGGAGCCATGGAGGACACATTAGAGACCAGGTGAGAGGGAATAAGACAATTAGGAGGCTAGTGCATTATACTAAACAACAAATGATAGACTAAAAACAGTGGCAGCGAGATGGGACAACAGGGTACAGGGGGAAAGTATGTATCCTTGTTTTAAACACAAAGTTATGTGCACTTAATCTTCACAAACCTGAGAGAGGTATGTTCCTATTTTGACTGAGAAACTAAAGCTTCTAAAAATGTCACTTGCTCAAAAGTGGCACAGCTTACAAGTAGAAACTGAGATTCAAACTCCAAAGATCCTACTACTAAGTAGCATAATTTAAATAAAACTTCTCATAGAGCATAGCAAGTGTAGAGGAAGAAGAAATATTCTAGGTTTAGTGTTACATATAAGATTTTAATATTGCAAACTATGTAGTTTTAGTTGCAAATCCAAATTATGTTATTTTATGGGCATAACTTACATATTCTCCAATTAATAATTTTGCATAGGCCATAAAGTTTAAATGTAATATTAGCCTGTAATATCTCCACTCTGCCCACTTATTCTTATATTGCTGGGCATATTTAGAAAATATTGATCTAAAAATAAAACCCAATGTGAAAATATGCCTAAATGACGTATTTCCTTATACAAGTGGCTTAATTTGGGAAATATTTAATATCTTAAAATTCACTTACCTAAGAAACATGCTACATATATAGTCTAAAACATACATAAACTGTTTGGAAAACTTGGTAAAATGCAACATAATACCCCTAATAATGAAGTATTAAAGCTGTGCTAAATAAATAAATAAATAAATAAATAAATAAAATTTAAAAAGGTGTGCAAACACATTTTTCCAAGTTTTCCTTTAAAAGGCATCCAATAATTTTCTTATTGGTAATTTTCTTTAAAAAGATTTTTTTGTCTAAGGTTAAAATTGACCAATTCCAGAAGAAATTGGTCCATCAAACTGAACTATATGGATATAAGCAATGTAAGCCCTAAATTTCATTCTTTAAAACTTAAGAGGATATGGTGTAAGTTGACTAATTTTCTAAGCTCCAATGTTTTATTCTTTTTTTAAAAACAAAACAAAACAAAACATATTTTATTGATTTTTTACAGAGCGGAAGGGAGAGGGATAGAAAGTCAGAAACATCAATGAGAGAGACATCAATCAGCTGCCTCTTGCACGCTCCCCACAGGGGATGTGCCCGCAGCCAAGGTACATGCCCTTGACCGGAATTGAACCCGGGACCCTTCAGTCCGCAGTCCGACGCTCTATCCACTAAGCCAAACCGGTCTTGGCCAATGTTTTATTCTTACTTCAATACTAAGATTTGACATTAAGAACATGGGGAGAGCTAATCTTTTTTAGATAAAGAAACCCAGCAAGTGTATTAAAGGCAGCCATACATGAAATGCTGAGGTGTACAATAACAGCATACCTATAAATGCTACAAAGTATTAGCATACATCCTCAAGCCTTGAGACAAAGATGGCAGATAGGTTTCAAGTCACATTGTCAACTCCAACAAATTAAGTGGTTACCTCCATGATCCTGGGGGACAATTTGGACAAAATGAATCATAAATGCCTGCCATGGGCATGAGAGTGTGGCAGCCTGTGTGCTACTCTTGCTGCCAACTTTTTGCCGGCAAAGACTCTGTACTGAAATAGTTCTTTTTCTATCAGGTACAAGATATTTCATTATTGCTTCATTATCAGATAATGCATCCTGATGTGAAATAACAAAATATGCAAAATCAAGGGAAAAGTTTTGTGAATTTTTTTGCCCAAGCCTAACAAAACAAACAATAACTCTATTAGTTTTCTATAAAACATCTAATGGATAGCTTCAGTTAAAATAACTAGGGTTATATTTTTTCAAATGCTCTTATTCATCTGGAAAATTCAGTGTATTATATGTTGTATCTATGTGTATGTGTATATATAAACACATACTATTTTAGGAGAAAACATCAGCATTTCAGCTTGGTAATTTAAATAATGTAAACTATGCATGTTTATTTGTAAAACTTCCCATAGTGAAACATGTTCCAGTTACCTATAAACATTCATTTTTCCCTATTTACAATTTGAATTATGGAATGGTTGTATAATGCAACCAATTAAGTTATAGAAGTCACATAAACAATATAAATCTGATGCCCAATCCTTTACAAATATGAAATTACTTTCATTGGGTTTTCAAACTGGCAAGTATAAATAGAGGTCAGTAATACTTCAGATAGGCACTTTTAACAATTATTCAAACAGATGAAATGTACAAAGGATAGAACAAATAATATTAATTTAATCCTTAATTTCAGATGTGATTAATCTGAGATAGTCTATATTAAGGAGTGTTATAAACTTTTATTTCTTGCCCTTCTGCCTTCACTTGACCCAAGGCAAGATAAAAATGAAATACATAGATACTGGTATTGACATTACCAGACCAGTTAATGTGCTTACATTAGAAGGAACTAAACATTATCTAATAGCCCTGGAGTTTCAGAAAGTCACTATTTTAACACAAAAACTGATACAATCTTTTCAGAAACGTGTATAAACACATTGGTCTCACAAAGACAAAAATGGTATCTCTACCATATTCCTAGACAAAAAGGTCTCCAAATGTACTATTTATTAATTGAATGAAAACTATTAGTATAGCTCAATGGTCGAGCAACAGCCCACGCACTGAGAGGTGGCTGATTTGGTTCTCAGTCAAGGCACGTACCTTGCAGGTTCAATCCCCAATATGGGGTGTGCGGGAGACAACAAATCAGTATCTCTCTCATCATCGATGTTTCTGTTTTTCCCTTTCCCTTCCTCTCTCTGAAATCCCTAAAAACAAAAATTTTAGAAAAACTATTAGTCTTAGGTACTCTTCAAACACTGAATTTTTTAAATAGAGAAAATACTTTAATTTTAAAATAGAGGAATTGAAAAATTAGATTTACCAATACTTTATAATTTTAAGGTTTAAAAAGTAACAGATGTTTTGTTTTTGCCAGCTTTTTTTGAAAAACCTTTTAAACATTTACCTTTGGCCAACTCATTTTCAACCTTAAACCAAGTCTTCTGAATATTTATACTGTATTTTTTGGTACTTAAAATAATACTTGATTAGAAGATAATAATTCACGTTGCTTCATGAATTCTGAGTTATTTTCCCTACTGCCAAATTACAACATACCTCTATTAGTAAAGTTTACCTAGTAAGGGTTAAAATATGAGGTTTTATAACTAAAAAACTTAGGTGAGAACAGTTAAATCTCATTAAACTTGTTTTATTTCTGGTATTTTATAATTTGAGTAATTTCTATAACTTAGGTACCCAAATGTAGTTTAATAAACACAAGTTTTTACTCATTTGAATATGGTTAGTTGTTTCAAGTGCATTTATCAAAATCACCTGCTGTGTATGTCTATAAGTATGAGGATACACATACTTAATTTCCCAAAAACAGTTGTGCTCCTTTAAAAGGAGAAACTGGCTTTAGCTCCATATGCTACCTGACACTTAAGTATCTTCTAAAATCCAAAGTCAGCCAATTTTCAAATAAGTGGAAAGTGAAAAAAATACTTATTTAGAATGACAAAAATTAAGCTTGGCAAAAGTAGTGACTTTTATTTACAATTACATGTATCAAGATTACAATAGAAACACTAGTGATATCATCGGAACAAAAGCAATGATTTATTGGTAATGGCAATGAATGGAATAGTGAGTCTGGCGAGAATCAAGCAGTCATCCAGGAGCTGTAGGTCTGATTGCAATGTGGTCTTCCCCGAGTCTTCTGTATCTTAGTGACTTTCTCCTTTTTTGCCAACTACCTAGAAAAATAAAAACAGCTTTACATGTACATTTTATTTGGAAATGTGGGTTATTCTCAAAATAATACTGAAAAACAATATTAACTGGTAATCATTTCTAGAACTGGGTATTAATTTTTATCCTGGCATTTTTTTTGGCATGCAGTATATTTCTATTCTTGAAACACACTGTGACCCTCCTTCCCTTCCAGCCTCAAGGAATTAAAAATAAACCACATGCAGGCTATTTTTGGTTTCCAACACCGTTTTAAGAAAATGTAATGCAATTTTTCAAAACAAGGTTGACAGTTTAGAGAAGTTAATAAATGAAAAGAATGCTATATGAGTGAAACATATTTGGCATACTATTTTTAGACAATTAGAAATCAAACACAAATAATCTAAAATTTAGAGTATGCTAAACTTGTCTTCACATCCAGATGACAGATTTCTAGACATTTCTCTCAATATGCAGACATATCATAAAACACTAGAAATGACTAATTGTGTCTAGTTTCTATTTTTCAGACACCCACCCTGGTGGCAAGAAAAAAAAGAAACCCTGGCGGCTATAACTGTACTATAAAAATGTAAACAGCTTGGTTGTTGTTGGCTCAGTGGTTGACCGTCAATGTAAGACTCAGGCGGTTGAGTCTGGTTCCCAATCAGGGCATATGCTTGAGTTGCAAGCTTGAACTCCAGTAGGGGATGTACAGGAGGCAGCTGATCAATGATTCTCTCTCATCACTGATTTCTCTCTCTCTCTCTCTCTCTCTCTTTCCTCTCTGAAGTCAATAAAATATATTTTTTTTAAATGTACAGAATAAATCTTGATTCTATGAATGATTAGAAAAATTGTCTATTAGAGAGGTGTTTAAATGTCCTAATTGCTATGTGGCAGCATAAAAATACAAAGAATAAACTTGTTTTCTACCAACAGTTCTATTTTTTTTCTTTGTAGTTTTTGTTTTGTTTTCTTATAACTACCAATAGTTCTAGAAAACAAATTCTCTGTGAGGAAATTCTAAAACTATGTTCTAATTGAATAATATACTTCAACCCTAGTTTATCATTAAATAATGTATTCTTATAGTAGAAATACCTCTAAAGAAACTTACTTGCAAGCTATTAAATATGTATTTTTATAGAAAAATATTTCTATATACATTTGTAAAAGTAAATTTCATATTTAAATTGACACTCTTCCAAATGGCAGTATCTGAATCAAGGAAAACTGAAAAAGTTCTTCATACATGTCTGTTCTAAAAATAAAACATGACTGGGTCAATGTCTTTCATTGAGAAGACTATAAAACCCCTTCCACTGAATATCCAATCACTTAATGCTAAACTGCTGTTTTCCCCACCTCAAGTAAAATCACTTTTATCACTTGAAAGGAATTCCTCTCTGATCCAAGGAAACAATGTGTTAGCAAGTCCAAAAAGCCAGACAGATGCTAAAGAGATAGTTTCAGAAAAGAAAATGTGGGTGGGAGTAAAGAATTCAGGTTTAAGAGCCAAGAGGAGACTTCTTAAAAAAGAAGAGGCGATGGAACTATTTGTATCACAAATGAATTCAAGCAGATAAGACACTGAAAGCATTATTGATCACTGTTATCACTTGGGAACAAACATAACACAGAGCTATTAGATTAAGCAAAAAAACCAAAAAGAACTAATATTAAAAATTAACATTTTAGCAGATGTGATACAGAAGACACAAATCTGCATACTGTTTCACAGGTTGATAGCTCTCAACTTGCCAATGTGTACTCTCTGCAAGAAAAAAGAAATGTAACATTCCAATATGGATTTTCTTACCCAAATACAAAACTCTTTTATTTCTTTTCCAGTCTTTATATTAACACCACAGAAACAAAAATCTAGGTACATCAAAATTAGGTATCAATAGTATTTATTCAGTAAAGACTCCGGTTTTCTTCCATATTAATATTTTAAACCAGCCTAATATTTAGTCCATAAGTCTTTCAACTGGCCTTGAGTTTGCTTGGACAAGCAAAGCATAGAATACATTCACAATTAATAAGCAAAATGACTTCTGGGCCACAGTTCCAATGAGAGAAAAAAAAAAGAAATCCACATCTCTTAATTATAGCCTGATCAATATATTGCACTAGTGCTCATATAAAAGAACTTAATGAAACTTTTATATTTGGTTTCCAAAATGATTTTATAGTTCCTTAAAAAAAATTTAAACTTCGGATTAGATTAAAAACAGTATCCAATGACTAGTTAAATTTGAAACTACAACAATGTATATTTTATTGCAATGTTATTTCGCAAAGATAGTACAAAATTAAATGAGATGGGAGAATAGAAAGCAACAAAAATTTGGGGGAACAACACAGTATGGTACTAAAATGGAAGCACCTAGTTGCAAGCCCAAACCAAACCAAAACCAAACCAAAACCAAATGAAAAGGCAGTAGAGAAAAATAATTAGAATGAGATTTGAGGAACAAGATAGCTGAGGAAATCTACGTAACAGTAAGGCTGATCCAGATGACAGAAGCTGTAGACATCCTGCACCAACAATGATGAGAACATGGGAAGGGTGAGAGCAGACAGGTGCAAGATGAGCAGAGAAGCAAGGAGGGGAGTGAAGTGAGATAAGGTCAATCTTTATATTCATTTTTTAAAAAATCTTCTGGTTTTAGTTCACTGAGTTGGATTAAAAAAGCTGAAAAATAAACAGACAGAAAAGTTACAAAAATAGCTAATATGGTGAATGGCTAGTTTAGAAAAGTCTGTTTTTATAATGGGGATAGAAAAACTTGCTCTGCTTTTTGCATGCACCTCATTCCTCATTCCCTAAGAAGCACAAATCCCTTCAATTTTGCTCATTTCTGTACTTATGTCTCATTACTTTTGTATCAAAATAAAGCAATCGGTGTAAAGAGCATATTTTAGCAAATAAAACATCTACTTTCGATTAGGATGGCAAGTTTTTCATGGAGCAACACACAGAATCCATTTACAACAGCAAACAGCGTAAGTGTATGTTATAATCTGTGCACTATGCCTAGAAGAGCCAAAAACAGATAAATGGAAGGTGTGTTCAAATCTACCAAATCTTAAAGATATAACATCATGAAGTTGTAAAAGCATGCAATGTGGTCTAATATTTCTACCCACATCTAAGGTTCATTAGCATTCTTAGCTTCTGTCATCTTAGGGACTTCAGACCATAGGGAAAAGGTCAATGACATTCTGAAAACTAAAATTATCCAGGAACAACTCATACAACATAAAAATGTAAACTGAAAATACTAAATAATTTTATTTTATCATGCACCAAACCATTTTATATCATTCTTTCCTACACAGAGGTATCAAAAGTTTCTTCTCTGTGCTGATAAAATATGTGCCAGATCTATTTTGAAATTTTAAATTCTAACTATTATGCATAATCCCTTTAAAATCCAGCCTGACTAAATAAGGGAATAAAGAGCCATATGTGATTGGTCCTAGAATGAATCCTGCTTCTTCCCACTTTGATGCCAAGCTCCTATTTTTCATTCTACCTGAGTGCCCATTGCTGTTTTCTCCTCCATCCATTTCTACTACTAAAGTTTATTCAAGGCCCTCTTCCTTCACAAAATACTCTCATCCTCTTCCAGCAGCCGTTGTGAAGTCTATGGAAAGTCGCTTGATTGACTTTCTAGGTGTTATGTAAATTTATTCTAGACAGGGATTGTGACTGTATCTAGCACAGTACTACAAAAACAACAAATTCCATACCACATGTCAATTATTTCCCACACTAGAAACCAAAATCATTTTTAATAGGCAACTTGTACAGAGATACAAGGACTAAACTGGTTAATTTCAATTACATAGACATTAATTCTATTGTAATTTTCCTACACTGAAGTTGTTGACTTACCATTATTTTTGAAAAAATAAAATTAGCTTACTTTTGAGAAATAACCCTACAGAACAATAACTACACAAGCAAAACAAATCTCACTCAGAAATTATTAAAAGGAAATGTAATGTAATATTAATATATGTAAGAAAACCATCCAACCAATTAAAATGTATTAAAGATTAAAGGCCAGGGTGAAAGAAGTCCAGAACACCAAGAAGGAAGTCCATTCATTATAGTAATAAATTATTCTCACAGGAGTTCTCAGAGTGGTCCAGGCTGGAGGATACTGAGACCCTTTCAGGGAGTCTTCAAACTAAAAACTATTTTCATCGCTACATTGATATCTGCATTTTTAACTCCCATTGTTTCACAAGTGTACAATGGAGTCCCCAAGAGGCTATATAACCTGTGATAGCAAAAGTGAGTGAATGCACAAACAGATGAGAGAATTCTACCAAGTTAAAAGTAAAGAAATTTATAAAAGTGAAAACAATACTCTTCCTCTAAGCTGGTTTTTGTTTTGGAAAATATATACTTCAATTTTAAAATATTATTTGTGCTAATGTACAACGAATTTATTATTTGTAAATAAATATTTTTTAAATTTCTCAGTTTTAATTTCTTAAATGGTAACTATTAGATAAGTATAGCACACAGAAGCAAAAAGTCTTATCGGTCCTCAAGAATATTTAATAGCATAAAAGGGTCCTTGAGTCCAAAAAGTTTGAGAACTACTTTTCAATAATAATTATAAATAAGGTAAAAAGGTATTTAAATGAACACATAGTCAAATTACAAAACAAACACAAATACTCTCAAGAATAGTCTACCACCTTTGTTACCACAAAAGGTAGTCTGGTATTCAAAAACAGAAAAACTAGTCTAAATGAGGTGGGATGAGGATGTTAAAAACAAAGAGGTAGAGAGACAGATTTCTAGGTGGACAATTGATAATGCACATTAGAAAAACTAATCAATGACTGGCTAATAAGATAGATAAGATAAAGTAGTGGTTACTAAGAGAAAAAAAGAAATCCAATAGCATAAGCTAAGGTGAGAAGCAGAAAACCATAACTGAATTAATAGTAAGGGAAAATAAGAAGACAGAGTAAAAGATCTTATGAAAAGATTAAGCTAAAAAACAAACTACATAAGAAACAGTTAAAGCTAAATCCAAAGGCATTTAATTCAAACAGGCAAAGTAACAATGCAGGCAGCCAAAATGTCTTTGATGCTCACACATTTTCCCAGTATAGCACACTTCATATCATAAATATGTAGATGTTTATCTCTGCTTCTTCTGACCTGCCATTATACACGCCAAACATTTAATATGACAGATGTAAGTACATGATTGTACATACAGTTCCCAAAAGTTAATTATACTGTGAGACAGGAAGATTATACTTGTTAAATGACCGGTTAAACTATCTATTGTCAAAGTTATAAATTTTGTAAAAACAGCTAACATTTTATAATTGTATAAGGGCATCCAATGTTATGAAATTTTCTGTAACGGAATTAAAATTAGATCTGTGGATACCATAAAAAAAGTAAAAGTTTTCAGGATGTTCTACCGCTCCAATGCCCCCAAAACAGGGATCAAATTATTAGGCTGGGTGCCTCTTCCTCTAAGCACTGGCAACCCTAGAAAAACTCTTCCTCTTTTATAATCATCTCAAGTTCTAGACTGCTTGCCAGATGCAGCCACCAGTAATATTACGATAACTACATCTCTTATGCTGCTACACATTTAATCTATGCACAGCACCTGTGTTCTGTACTGATAAAACTCTTGGTGGCAGTTCTTTAACATTGTATTTTTACTTTCCCTAAATATTATTTCAAGAAACTTACTCGTTTGAAGTCATTCATATTTGTTGCCTGGACTGGAGTACCAATGAAAGTAAAATATGAAATTCTTGTTGTTTCTTCTTCACCTTGATTGGACTGAACAAATATCTACCAAAAAATAATAATAATAATTTTATAGTAATGCTTTCAATCCTTTTTTTCATAAAAATGCCTCAGTTCATCAATTTCCTTAGATTACTAACAAATTTACCTTCCGCTCTTTGTAAGGATTAAATCAAATCACATTTAGACTAGTGCTCCTACAGGACCATTAATTCCGCTGTTTGCCCTGGTATTCTCATCTATTCCAGGAATGTCATAGCAAGGCACCCAGATACATAAGTTCTTGATAATTTAGTGTAATGGCATGGAAGGGTCAAAATTAAAGCCTTCATAATGAATGCTGAAAGACTATGAAATTCACAATTTCAACTGGCAGAGTGCTGTTGAAATTTTATAAAAAATTATAGTTCACTGAGAAATATTTCTGCAGTTATGGTCTTTCTGATATTCATTCATTCAATTTTCTAGACTATTATAAGAAAAAACTCTATTGGAAATCATCAGTCAGGCTTTGTTGTTTGTATAGGCAACCACATTTTCATATCAAACTGAGCTGATCAATGAAAAAACCCCAACTCTATAATTAGTAGACCATCAAATCAGCTCTCCATTTATTTGTTTGTAATGCTCTTTGAATCTAAGTACAAATGTTTTTATATTTACTGCTTTTAAAATTCATCCACTGACTATGATTACTTTCTAATCGAAACTGTCATTTCAATTTCAATTTTATCAAAAAAAGTGACAGACATGCTTTCTGTGTCTTAACTGAAATTCTGATCGAGATAGGACCAGTACATAAAGACTTGAGCCCATCACGAGATAACTGTGTTCATAATTCTAATGACAGAGGAAAAAGCATCAAGATCTCTGCATTGAAAGGGCTTTCCCAATAAACAGCTGCCTTCTTCTCATCACTATATAAAGCAAAAGGTATTATCACGAACACATGTTATAGCATTCTTCTAACTTACCAAAATGAGAATTGTTCCACTAAAACAAAGAAATCACATTAGTTTGGCATGACCTGTTCTCAGTGACTGTGCTGATTCCCACTCATATTTCTAAGTGTTCTATTCTACTATAACCCTCTGTCCTCTCCTCTGAAGGACAGAGCTGGGGTGGAGAGCATGTGCTGGGTTTTATTACCCAAATTCACAAAGGAGTTAATAACTGCTAACAAACAGCATACTTTTTCAATACAAATTCACAGAAAATTATATTTTTAAAGTCACTTTTGCTGAGATCATGATCACTACATTATTAAAATCTCAGTGTTCTAGAAAAATACACTGAATTTTACAAATGCATCATTACCAGGTATAAATAATAAAGCGCAAATATACTCAGTTAAATATATATGTTATAGAATAAACATTTAACAACATTTGACAAATATGTATCAGATAAGTAAACTGACAATCCACAAAGTTTAAAAAATATAAACCTGCCCTTCCATTAGGACACACAGATAAATTAAGAAGAAAATTTAAGCCCTGACCAGTTTGCTCAGCGGATAGAGCATTGGCCTACAGACTGAAAGATCCCAGATTCGATTCTGGTCAAGGGTACATGCACAGGTTGTGGGCTCAATCCCCAAAGGGGAGTGTGCAGGAGGCAGCCGGTCAATGATCCTCTCACATCATTGATGTTTCTATCTCTCTCTCCCTCTCTGAAATCAATAAAAACATATTTTTTAAAAATGAAAATTTAATTAGCTCACTTTTACTTATTTCAAACCAAGTAGACATATAACTACTTAAAGGATCATATCTTAATGAAATACTACTTACAGTTACACTGTTAACATTCTGAAACTTAACA
This sequence comes from Antrozous pallidus, assembly GCA_027563665.1. NCBI lineage: Eukaryota > Metazoa > Chordata > Mammalia > Chiroptera > Vespertilionidae > Antrozous > Antrozous pallidus. The sequence continues at coordinate 42,752,896 of CM050518.1, forward strand.
TAGCGAAGTGGGACAATGCCATCTTCTTTAATATCATCCTCTGTTAGTTCCAGAGCTTGAGTTGGTTCACTTCTTTCTGCTTCTTCAAAATCCATAGATCGGGGTAGATTGATAAAAATTTTTACGTATTTAGGACCTTGACCTATAAAATGGTAGAAAATGCTGAAAGTCAAACATATTATTTTCTTCCCTTTATTATTACATTCATACTATAAAGATATACCAGCAAACATATGCACCTATCTACATACTTCTTTAGGAATTCTAAGAAAGTTGGACTATTTTCATAGCTATTTCTTGGCCTGCCAGCACTATACTCTAGGAATTCTAGATCAAAACACATACATACCCTGTTTCCCCGAAAGACATCCCCCGAAAATAAGACCTACTTTCAGTTTTGCCTCTCACTGTAATATAAGGTATCCCCCCTGAAAATAAGACCTTTCCTTATTCTTAAAACTGAAAAAGCCTGGGCCACACAAGCAGTTATAAGGAAGTGGGTCGATTTAATGCTGCCACTTGTTATGCGAGGGAGCCAAAGAGGTCTGCTTGTCTGGGATGCAGCCAGCACTCACCGCCCTAAAGACATGAAGAAATTTCTTCACGAAAGAAAAATAGATCAAATAATGATCCTGCAGGAATGATGGCCTATCTCCAGACTCTTGATATTGCAATAAACAAGCCATTTAAGGACAATTTGCACATGGAAATTAATGAATACACTGAAAATAGAATGGAGAGAAATCAGCGTGGAAACTTTGTGACACCTAAACTGCAAGAGATTGTGAGTTGGGTGAAGAATTCATGGGAGAAAATCACTGACAGATGCATTGCAAATGCACTACGAGCAGGCTACCTTGACAGAAGTACTCATTTAACGACAGTGCTATTGCTAAACATGAGAGATTTGGTCCACTGATTCTGAAAGAAATTGAGTCACAAGAAATTCACCAGGAAATTCAGGGTTTGGATTGTTATGATGATGTTCCAGAAGATGATGACATGACTGTCATTGAATAAATCTTACCTTATGTTCATACCGGTAAATATCAGTATTAGTAAATGTACCATAGAATGTTGTACATGGAAATAATAGTAGTAACAAGAAATTCTTGATACCGTAGAATTCACAGTTTGTCTGGTTATGCTGGTTTGTGATGACAACTACTACCATACCGTATACAAGTAAAAATTTCCTTTTTTTTTGGTTCAACAATAACTGTGTACCATATTCTTCTTCATGGAAAAATAAGACATCTCCTGAAAATAAGACCTAGCACATCTTTGAGAGCAAAAATTAATACAAGACACTGTCTTATTTTCGGGGAAACAGGGTATATATGTACCCACACACACACAGTTCTTGCCCTCAACTACAAAAGATGTACTATGTAAATGTACTACTACTAGTGAGGAGGTATAGGGAAAGTAGCAATGGATTCGGACAGGTTAACAAGTTTCATAAAAGAAAGAACATTGATCAGGTCTTAGATGCCAACAATTGGTACAATTTGTTAAGAGGAAAGCTTTAGTGACATGATTAGTCAAAAGGAGGTTAATTATATAAATTGCCAAATTTCATCTTGGGAATTAGGATGTGCTCAGTGGTACAATCACATTATGGTTAGTCCCTTTAACTTCAAGGTACAATTTAAAACCATATTTTCTAGCTGATAAATAATCTTAAAATATTAACATTGCTTAAATACTCATTTCTACAGCATTTGCTTTTACAAATACTTTGGATTTTCAGAACAAAAACTCAGTTGTATTAAAAACTAAATCTACTCTCTCCTCCCTCCCCCCATTCCAGCCCATCCCAACAAAAACAAAACTTCCACAGACAAAGAAAAAGGAGGAAAGAAGGGTGGGAAGAGTGACTAAGGAAAGTTCTTTATTTAATACAGATAGAAATGCCTAGTCTGTGCAATCGTATTTATAGCTTTATATCTATAAACAATATGACTCTACTAATAGGGCACAAATAGGACAATCTTGAACCTTAGTTTTATCATCTGTAATAGGAGTTTGAAAGAAACAAATTATACCCAATTTTGATCATTAACAATGACTGCTTCAAAACTAGAGTTTTAAAGTCATAGTTGGAAGAAAGGGTTCACTTGCTTTCAGATAAAGAGGAAACTTAAATTCTAAAATTAAAAATTTTAGAAAGAAATCTCACATTATCTGCCCATTCATTTATATCCTTGCTTTGTTCCAAAAACAATTTCACTCTTTCCCCAAACAAGGAATATCTACATTTATCTAAAAAGTAGAGGTAGACCTTCCAACAGGTCTACAGATCAGAAAGTCATTTTAGAGAAAAATTGTCTCTTACTTACCATTATCTGGCCCTTGAAATTTCATTGAATAAAGCTTCACAGGTTGATTAAATGCCACAGTAATAAGGAGCTGTGAAGAAAACAATTGTTTAACTTTCAAAGGGCTCTTGAACACCTTGAACACAAACAACAGCTAAGTGGAATTAATTCAGAGGCAAAATTTTTGAAATTTATCTAATAAAACTAATGTAGTAAGTAAAATCAGTTAAGTTGAAAGTAACTTGATTAGACTGACATCTGAAAAATATAATTATTCATATGAGAGAATATGAATTAATATTCTGGCAGCTAACATATAAGCTATATATACGTGTGTGTATAAAAATAGAGAAATATACTAATTAATCGGGATGCCATCACAGGTCGACTATTCAGGAGGAGGTTGCACATGCAGCGTCGGGGGCAGGGTGGCAGGGGCCTCCACTGGCCCGCACTGGGGGAGGGCCTGATCAGCAGCAGTTGCGGCTGCTTCAAGGGCTGGAGAGGAAGGCAGGACCAGACCAGTAGTGGCCAAGGCTTCTGTGGGGCCCGGGAAGTGAAGCAGGGCTGGATCTGCAGCGGCTGAAGCTGCCGCAGGGCCCAGGGAGCAAGGTAGGGCAGTGTCACGAGATTTCAAATTGCCTGATGGGCTTCTAGTTAACTATAATTATGCATAAGGTCTTGTGATCTATAAACTGGCAAGCAATCTGCTTTCTAAAAACTCAAAACAAAATTCCCCAATTAAATTAAAATTTATACTATTTATGCTAACATAGAAGCTTAACATTTTCCAGGATGGTTTATTTGTCTAGCGCCTACCCATGTTACTTGATAATTTGGAGACAATGCACAGGAGTGTTATGTGGAAAGACTAACCCTCAAATGGACTCTACTTGATCTAAAACTCCAGACAAGAGGACTCCTACAGCTCTACAGTTGTCTCCACACCTCCATCCTTAACGTCATCTGACTAACTGAATCTGGAAGGCCACATAAGAAAACTGATACGAAACGTCACAATGTCTGTCTCTCAGAAACTTGAATTCAATCGCTTTATCTTCTTCTCAGCCAAAATTGTGTCTGATGTGGGTGCCTTTGCTTCTACCCTGGCAGGAAGATTTTAGGAAAGTTGTAGTCATGCCTGCCAATAAGTACCATCATATTATAGTCAGAGCACCATTTACAAGGAACACAGCGTGACAAATTTTCTCAAAGTTATATTAAGGTAGATCTGGTCGGAGCACAGAAAATGGGGTTTAGAATTATGGTTTTAGAATCATTATGGTGTGTCTGCCTAAAAAAATACATAGACTAAATCCTTTAGTTACATAAGTAGGTTTCACACTTGATCTCTAATAGTGTTTCAAAAAATAGTAAGTATGACGTTAGGGACCTTAACCACAGGTGAAAAGAGATTAAATTAAAAGCTAGAAACATCAAGTTGGCAATAATTTGACACTCTAAGCCAATGAAGAATTAACTCGTAAGAAGCATGACTAGATTTATATTGAGAAAAAAATAGCTTTAGTGAACATGCAGAAGATGAACTGAAATGGGGACAAAGCAGAGTCAGTGGAATAGAAAGCAAATTAAGGAAAGTAAAAGTCAAGAAGAAAGATGGCTGATGAAGGCCATCCTCTGTGACAACAATGCCGGGAAGTACAACACAGGTTTATTTCTGGGAGTGAGGATTAGACATATAGGAAGTGCTCATTTTTGGTGAATAAAGTGCTAGTCGGGTAAGAATGAGCAAAAGGACTAAAGAGTGGTGAAGGTTCAACTTAGCAGTAGAGCCAACCCAAGAGTTCCATGATTCTCCTTAGTGAACTTGGCAGCTCAAACAGAAAAAGAAAAAAAGAGATGGGTCTGCACTGGTCAAGGAACAGGGGTTAAAGAAAATAAAAGTTTCAAAAAGGAAAGGAACAGTGGTCAACTGAGAAAGAGATAAAACCATGAGATGGAAACATGATAAACAAGAGCAGGCACAAATACTGATAATCCCTATGCCTTAACTCATCCAATTACCTGTTCATCACAATCAGACTCCAAGAAGGTCATGTCTTTTCGTAAACAGTTGTCAAATCCATGCTCATCACTTTCATTAAGACATTCGCAGCCAGCTTTGTTAATAAAAGGCATTAAATCCATCTGAAAAAAATCAAATCAAGATTTTACGCAAAGCATTTGGATTTGCTTTAAAAATCTTAGTAAAAAACGTAAATATATAATTCTCTCTAGGCAATTTTAGAGAAAATATTTATTGCTTTTAAAATAGTGATTAGCTCTAACTGGCTTGGCTCAGTGGATAGAGCGTCAGACTAAAGGGTCCCAGGTTTGATTCCAGTCAAGGGCACAAGCACGGGTTCCTGGCTTGTTCCCCAGTTAGGGGCATGCAAGAGACAGCTGATCAATGACTCTTTCTCTCATCATTGATGTTTCTATCTCTCTCGCCCTCTTCCTTTCTCTCTGAAATCAATAAAAATATTTTTAAAAAATAATAATAAAATACACATGGTGTCAAAATAAGCCAAAGGAAAATCGTTTGGGCAAAAATAAAAAGAATCCCAAGTCCATTTTATAGAAAAGATTCCTTTATTAACTTTTGGCCGAGAATATGTTTGTATATTTTCAGAAAACAACTCCAAGAACATGTGGATTCCTGCAACAGAAATGAATTGACAGGTCTGCTCCAACCAAGAAGACAAGAGGAGAAACAGTGCAGAGATGGAAGACGCTGATGACACCTTGCCATGCTAGCAGTCAGCAGTGCATCACTGTAGGTTGCCTAGAACCAAATCAGAGAGAGTCGGACCTGCATTCCCACCATGTGTCCACCATCCAGATACCATAGCTGACATGTACACATAGGAACTGTTTGACTTGAAACTGGGACTCAAACATTTGTTATTATATGTTTATTTCTAGTCTGCAGAGGCAAGATTTTTTAAAGAAAAGAAATGGGGAAAAATATTAAATGAAATAAAAAATAGTAATAATAAAATAGTGATTAAACTTTAACAATACTTTCATTTGATTTCTGAGATAGACCTCTAATTATTAAAGCCAAATGTAGGCTTAGCCCACTTAATAAGGTATCAGAAATCAAGTCCTTAACACTAAGATTATAAAATATGGACTGATACTTTTTTAAAAATTGGTAATTAACAGTGGAAAGTATGCAAATTAAAATATCTGTAAAATTTGAAACCTTCCTCCCTCTTCTTGTGGCCATGAACTCTTTAAACTTGTTACATTTAAGATTAGTACTCCAGGTACCCACCTCCAGCTACAATAAACATCAATTCATGCCCACTCCTATTTTATCTTTACCCTGCAACCAGGCCTCAGCCATTCCCGATTATTTTCATGTAAACCTGTTTTTTTTTTTATTTATTTTCACTCATAAGCATTTCAGTGTACATTTCTAAGTGGTAAGAACTCATTTTTTAAAATCCTCAATATCATTATCACAACTAAAACAAAAAATACTATTTAAAAATCATCAATGCCCTAACCCAATGATCGGCAAACTCATGACTCAATAGAGCCAGTTTGCCAACCACTGCCCAACCGATCTGGCTCAGTGGATAGTGTCAGCCTGCAGAGTAAAGTAAAGGGTCCTGGGTTTGATTCCAGTCGAGGGCACGTACCCTGATTGCAGGCATGTCCCCAGTAGGGGGTGTGCAGGAGGCACCAGATCAGTGTTTTTAACTCTCTCTCCCTCTCCCTTCCTCTCTGTAAAAAAAATCAATAAAATACATTTAAAAATAATAAAAAAAATAAAAAAACCATCAAATGTAAGTGTTCAAGTATCCTCAATTATCTGAAAAAGGTGAAGGGATAAAAAGAATTCTTTAATTCACAAATGTTTTATAGTTGTACTAGAGGTCTGGTGCACAAAATTCATGCACTGGTACGGTCCCTAGGCCTAACCAGTGATCGAAGTGCATCTAGCGTGGAAGGGAAGGTCCCAGCTGACCTCTGGGCAGCACCTGGGCCTCTGGGCCCCCGTACACTCCCTCTGCCTGAGTCACTGTGCCCAAGTCCCCACATGGAGATGCAGTAAGTGCAGCCAGACACCGAGGTGAGGGCACAGTGTGGGCCTCTGTGCCGCCCAGCGGTGCCACATGGACACCCAGTGGGCAGTGTGCTCTCTCCTGGCTGGCCTCACAGACTGGCTCCTGTGCAAACCTATGAGGAGCCCGACTAGCCCCTGTGGTCCTGGTGGCTGCAGCCCAGCTCACCCAGAACTGTGCGGGTGCAGGGCAGGTTCCTCGTGGGCACCTGGTACCTAACTAAGCCTGGGGAAGAGTAGCAGGGAGAGTAAGAGTGGGCTAAGTGGACACCCAGCATTCTCACCACACCTCTGTCTCCATCATCCCGCCCCCAGGTAGTAGCAAGAGGTTGCAGCGTGTCCCCAACACCTGCCATGTCCTGCACTGCCCCCCTGGTAGTCAGCACATGTCATAGCAAGCGGTTGAATTCCCAGTCGAGGGGACAATTTGCATATTAGGCTTTTATTATATAGGACTGCTAGACTCAGAATAAGGATTTTAAAAGTACAGACTGTATTTGGTTAACATGTCTCTTAAATATCTTATTCCAGTCATTTAGCCTACACATTTCTAATATTCTGAGTGTTTGCTGACTGTTTCCCTGTGGTGTCATTTAACATATTCCTGTGTATGTTAGCTAATATTGCCATATTTCCAACATTATGTGCCAAGAAATGTGGTGACAGTGACCATCCTTGTCTTGTGTCTGACTTTAGTGGGAATGCTTTTAGTTCTTCTCCATTAAGATTTTAGTGAATGCTTTATAATAAATAAGTAGTAAATGTTGTCAAGTACCTTTCTTGCATTTTATGAAATCATGATTTTTCTCTTCTGGACTGCTAGATTTTGCTTACTAATATTGCCTTACAACAATATTCCTAACTGAAACTGGTCAGTAGCTTTCTATTTTGGTGCAAACTATCAGATTCTGGGATCAATATCATACGTACTTCAAAAGAAATTTGAAAGTTTTCTCTCTTTTTACATGACCTTAATAAATACTTACAGTAACACTAGGCTATCTGACCTTTACGATTTGGTAGAATTCTCCTGTGAAGCCATGTTGGCCTTTATGAAAGTGCTCTTTTACTATGTCTCTATTTCTTCTATTTTCTCTACAGTGACTGGTCTATTTAAGCATTCTGCTTTTGGAAAAGTTAATTTTGATAAACTGTATTTTTCTATAAAATTATCAATTTCATCTACTAAACAAGGGCAATTTTTAAGCTTATCAAGTATTATTAGTTACATATTCATCTTTCGATCAAAGAGTATTATACATATTTTTTATCCAGAGAAACTAAGGCATGTATAAATAATTCTGAAAGACTAAAGGAAACTTTTTATATGTCAAATAATTATCACATGGCAATAAACCATTAGAATAGACCCTAATTATTCTTATGGTAGTCTACATGTTTTCATCAAACCCAAAATGTTATTTTCTAGTACATTAAATATGATATTACATTAAATGTTAAATATATTACTCAATATGACATATTGCAGTCAACTCAAAAGGGGTGTGGTAAAAAAAGGGAGCATAATAGAGCAAAGTGTTGGAGATGTACGCTGAATTTCATGAGTATTTGCCTTGAAAGGGTGTTTTTTTGTTTGTTTGTTTGTTTAAATATATTTTATTGATTTTTTACAGAGAGGAAGGGAGAGGGCTAGAGAGAAACACCAATGAGAGAGAAACATCGATCAGTTGCCTCCTGCACGCCCCCCTACTGGAGATGTGCCCTCAACCAAGGTACATGCCCTTAACCAGAATCAAACCTGGGACCCTTCAGTCCACAGGCCGATGCTCTTTCCCCTGAGCCAAACCAGCTAGGGCTGAAAGGGTGTTTTAACAAAATCTTTTAAATGCTTAGTTCTTCCATTCTACCGAGGTGCAGCTTCAATACTACATCTCAGATTAAGATTCGAGGCATGAAGACAACACTGTAGTCATATTTCCAATATCTTACTGATGAAAGTAAACTAAATAGATTATTTTAAATAAGTTTTAGATTTATGTATAATGGGGCACACAAAACAATTACATTCAAGCAATTGCATTAAGTGCTTTGTATATCTCAAATAAATAGCCATTATATTGTATATTTGACATAACTGCCAACTAACATATTCTGACAATATGCAGTGGGAAATAAATATCACCTGTCTATGTAACAACTTGCCAATAATAAGGAAAGAGTCACAAGAAATAAGCAGACAAATCCAGATTGTGGGACAGTCTATTAGACAGATGGTCTAGACCTGTGCTGTATAAGATAGCCATTAGCCACATGTGGCAATTTAAAATTAAATTAATTAAAAGTAGATAAAATTAAACTTTCATTTCCTCAGTTGCCCTAGTCACATAACAAATGCTTAATAGCCACTTGTACCTAGTGGCTATTGTATTAGACTGGTGCTGGTTAAACTTTCAAAAAAGGCAGTCATGAAAGGAAAAAAAAGAGAAGTTTCTAGACTAATCAACACTAGTGATAACTGACAACTTAAATACAATGCACGATCCTTGACTTAATCCTGCATGGAAAACAACTATAAAGTATATTTTGAAGATAATTAAGGAAATTTGAATGTAGGCTGTACATTAGAGATACTGTAGCAATATTAAATTTCTTAGGAGTGATAATAGTATCATGGTTATGCAGAATAACGTCCTTATTCTTCAGAGCTACATGCTAAAATACTGAGAGATGTTCCATCATGATGTCTATAACTCACTTTTAAATGCTTTTGCAAAAATTAAATACAGAAAGATGTCAAGATAGAGCAAAATCCTTAAAATATCTACAACTGATGAATATAGGTGAAGAGTATATGTGTTTGTAGTATTACTGTCAACTGTTTTGTTTTTCAGTAAATTTCACTTTGTTTTTCCTTTTTTTGAGGGGGGAAATCCAACATGAGATACAAAGAAAGGTACAAAAACCTTTACATTCTTCAAGTTTTTGATTAAAGAAAGATCTACTAACTACACAAATTAAGGTAATTTAATGTCTGGTTTGATTTTGACAAATTATGACAAATTTGTAGACCAAAACTTATAGTTCTGAGGTCGAAATACTTGAATATACTAACAAGCCTAAAGATTCAGAACATCTGCAAGTTCAATTCCAGAATGCCTCACATTCAAACTTTGGGGAAGAAAGACTTGATTTAGAAGGCATGAGGGGAGCTATTAGAATCTACATTATGTACTCTTAGCAAATTATGGGACAGAAAAGATATGTTTTAAATTTTCTCAACTTCAATAAACATTTATAAAAATTAAACACTTATGCTCATACAACATCCTTACTTCTGAATAAGAATCTGTTATGATTCTTAACCTTTTGAGTATCTTTTGTAGTATCTTAAACTCCCCTAAAAGATACATGTATGTATCTTACTCTGGCTCCAGTCAAATTAGGAGTTTCAAAACTATGGCATGTATAACATAAATAATTGTATAGCTATAACCTCTTAGTATTAAAACATAATGACTAAAAGTCTTTATTCCAAGAAACCAAAAATTGTATTTAAAAATTGTCAATATTTAAATCTACTTAAGAGAATGGTTTCATTCAATGTCTCTTACTCCATTAAGTTTCTATTTATGTTGTGGGACAAATGTTTTTTAGGAATACATTACCAATATTAAATATTTAACAAGACTGTTAAGATGTACATACTTCAAAACTTTTAATGTCTTGATTTATAACGTTTATAATATTTGCATGAAAATCAATTATTTTATTTCTTAAAACTTTATTTTTCCTGCTTATTTTCCTATCTAAGGCCAAAACGCTGATATCACACTAAGACGATGTGTAAAAAAGTATCTCTGTAGCTAAGCAGCAGGACTATTGTGCTAAGGTATTTTCATGTCAACACCCTTAGATGTATGTGAACATAACAATTTACAAATTAAATGATTTTCAAAATTTTCCCAAAGGTGTCACAATCCTAACTTATACAACATGTTCATACTTTCTAACTAGATATTACTATTTCAAATAATTATTTAACAGTTCTATTTAAAATAAATATTAATTGCACATCCCTAACTTAAAAATAATTAATGTCAGTACATGTTAAAGATACTTCATCACACCTACACATACAGCGAGAATCTCTCATATTTCCTTGACTATAAATTCTCTTACATAAAGCACTTGTAGTCCCATAATACAGGTCTGCTTTAATGTACTCACTGTACATGCTTTTATATTTTAACTTTAATTTGAGGTAACAATTTTAAAAAAATCATTTTCTGAATTGCTAATACAATAGCTTTATTTACCAATTTGCAAACGCAAATCAGCTACCATAAAGTGCTACTTCTGAATTTTACTTACTTCTTAAATCTCTCAAATATCAAGATATTGCATTATAACTACTTGTATTAATTTTCAATATATTTTTAAGCTCTTAAGTCTTTTATTATTTTGGATAACAATTTACTCTTAAAACTAGAAAAGCATACTTAATATTCAAGTCATATTTGGTTCTAAAACAAAATCAATAAACTAGCACATTACTTTTTGAGGGAAGAATGTATTTTTAAGTCTTAAAATGGCTATTAAAATAGTTCAGAAAGCAGATTTTTTTTTTTAAGTGACACAGAAATTTAGCAGGAGAAATTTAGGAAAAGTTTAGGATGGGAAATAGTTATAACACACATATAGACAAGTCCCAATAGTCAGCCAGTGAGCTTACTTTTAAAGTTCTTATTTGAAAGTATTTCAAGCAAGCAAAAGATAAACATGAAAACACAGTCAATTTTACTTTTACCAAATAATGGCAAATGAAAGGCACATCAATAATTTCACTAGTAAGTCTACATACATAGCCTTTTGGAATATCTGTGTCCTCATTACTTCCAGGGTCATTTTCTAAGTGCTGCTTGATTTTTTCTTCTAGTCCCACAGCATCTGCTCCTTGATACTGATCAATTCTCACTTTGTTTCGAAAAAACAAAAACGTAGGTGTTGCTGATATGTTGTTGGTGGCAGCTGTTCCCTAGAAGTGGCAAGTTAGATAGTATTATGAATTTAAAATAATCTTAAGTCACTTTGAATATTTATTCTGTATCTGTATGGAAGTTAAATATCATGGACTAAAGACATGTAAAATAATTTATTCCAAATAGCTACTTAAGCAAAAGCCAGGTCTATTCTCTAAACTACGTTACCAATTGGGGCTCAACAACATTATATTATTAGTTCTACATATACAATGACGAACAGTTACCTATTTTTATCAGTTTTAGCATTAAATACTTCACAATAGAACAAATTAGCTGATTTACAGAAACTGCTTTACAATGCCAGATAAATACATACTGCTTCCCAAATGGGTATTTATGTCAGCACAAACCACTGGTGCTAAGAAAAATACACATATGGAAAACAGTAGCCTATCTGACCATGAAACTAAGGATTGCATTGCAATCCTCACCCAGTTGTATTCTTATAGAAATGCCTTCTGATCTTTTCAAATTCTGTTCCAACTCCACAATTTTTACAAGATTAACTAGTGAGCCCTAACCGGGTTGTCTCAGTGGATAGAGCGTTAGCCTGCGGACTCAAGTGTCCCAGGTTCGATTCCAGTCAAGGGCATGTACCTTGGTTGAGGGCACATCCCCAGTAGCGGGTGTGCAGGAAGCAGCTAATTGATGTTTTTCTCTCATTGATGTTTCTAACTCTCTAGCTCTCTCCCTTCCTTCCTCTCTGTAAAAAAATCAATAAAATATATATCTTTTTAAAAAAAAGATTAACTAGTGAATAGAAATTAGTTAATAAATACTGATTGATGATAATTATAAAGGAAACAGTAAAGCAAGTATCACCTTACATATTCAAATACTATGAATATGTACCATCATATCATCTAAAGAAAAGGCATAAAATTTCCATAAAGATGTCTTCTCTAAACTTCCTAAAAGACAGATCTTTTAGAACAGTGCTGCTGTCCAAAAGAAATATAACATAAGACATGAATGTGAGATGCATATGTAATTTAAAATCTTATGTAAATAAAAGGGTAATATGCAAATTGATCCTCATGGCAGAATGATCGCTGGACCAGTCACTATGAGGTGCACTGACCACCTGCTCAGTCCCTTTCCCTGGCTGTCAAGCACCGATAACCTGATGGCAAACAGGGAACCAGGGATGGGTGCTGGTGGGTGTCAGGGCCAGCTGTGGGCAGCTGGAAAAAATGGCAAGCTCGCAGGCCAGGCCTGGGGACCATCCCTGGGCACATATTTAGTGCACCGGGCCTCTAGTTTTCTAAAATCCATGATAAGAATAGAGAAAGAAGTGAAATATGTAACTATAGGACAGCATAGCTCCAGAAGTGAACAGAAAGCACTTCCATATCAGAGATGGTGAATACTTAAAATAAGAGCCAAGCCCTATGAACCAAGTCACAGTTCGATTCCCGGTCAGGGCACATTCCCGGGCTGCAGGGTCTATCCCCAGTGTGGGGCATGCAGGACGCAACCGATCAATGATTCTCTTTCATCACTGATGTTTCTTTCTCTCCCTCTCCCTGCCTCTCTGAAATAAAAATATCTTCAAAATAAAACTAGTAGCCAATATTACAGTCTGGTAGTATGTGACATAGGCATTAAATAATGAATGTTAAATATAGGGTTTACACTAACCAAATCCCCAAACTAACTACAAACTATATAACATTCTAAAAGATTTCCACACTCAGAAATGTAACAAAGCCTCACACACACAAAGAGTAGCTATAGTGTTGTGCCTTAGAGCTAAAGACTATATTTTTAGTGCTAGAAGGAGCAGCTCCTCCATATTTCTACATATAAAAATGTGGAACTGTCACACAGCCATTCCAATTAGGTAATCAGGACAATCTATCTACGATAGTGTGGTTCATTCAAAAGTAACCAACATTTTAAATCTTCTGAGTATGCAGCTTTGGAGCTAAGATTACAAACTGATCAATGCAAATCAAACTACAGGGTGGAACAAAGGTAGGTTTACGGTTGTTTGCATGGAAAATAATACAATAAATAGTAATACAAGAATAAACTGTTTCGCATACTCACAAGTGTAAACCTATTTTTGCCACATCCTGTATAATCAAGAATTTTCTGATACAGCTTTCTAATCAGCCAATGCCTCTGTAGAAGATATAATTCTAGCAAAAAATAAAGAAATGTAAAAAAATACAGAATTGGCAGGTGACCTATTAATTTAACAACATAATACTAGTTTTTATATCAGAAAGCTACTAATACAAACAAACTCAGAAGCATTAATTGAATTACTCTTCTTAATTAATACAGCCATAATGGGCATTTATATTAATCATTACCAACGTAACACTTTCTTCAAAGGAGTAATATATACGCAAAAAAGTAAACAAAGGATATTAATGTTGAAATTCAAACAGATGCGTAAATAATTTTTTTTTAAAAGAGCTCCTTTCCCTTACCTGACACTGGTGTACATCTACTTCCAAGAAAACTGCCTGTGGATACTTATTACTCATAGTATTGAATGCTGGGGCAATCCTTAAACATGGTCCACACCTGTGAGAAAGGTAAAGAGATGCTTGGTAAAATAACACCAAAGATTGTACTACTTTATACTTTGAAGAACTTGTGTCAATTAAAACATAATAAGATAAAACAAATTCTGTTCATACTGGCTTTAGACTTCTAGTCCTTTCCACTGGACTATTTAGATATACTTGCATCAATACCACATTGCCTTTTATTTAGAAAGGAAGAGGAGAAGGAGGGAGAGAGGGTAACCCCACCAGCTTTCTGCCATTCATTAAGAACCAAACCCACAAAACTGAAACTTTTAAATTGACCTAACCTAAAACAATTATTTAGTGAGAGCTGAAGACCAGAAAATGTAATGACTTGTTCAAGATCAACCACAACTAGAATAGTCAACTCCTAAATCCAGTCCAAAATGAGCTTGCCCTGAAAAGTAATTGTGCTAAGAGTAATAAGCGAGAAACAAATGAGCAAATATTATAATTCCACTTATATAAAGTACCAAAAAGAGGTAAATTCAAATACAGAAAGTAGAAGAGAAGCTATCAGAGGCTTGGAGGTATTTGTGTGCAAGGGGTAGTGAGGGAAGATTGAGAGTTACTGTTTAAAGGGTAGAGTTTCTATCTGAGATGAAGAAAAATTCTAGGGAATAGATAGTGGTGATGGTAGTATACTGTGAATGTACTTAATACCACTGAATCGCATACTTAAAAATGATTAAAATAGCAAAATTTATGTCACATATATTTTACTACCTACAAAGAAATAAGAAAAAAAAACTAGAGAGCTACTGAAGATTCTTCAAAGAAAGAATGACAATCCGTATACTGTTTTAATAAAATAGACAGGATAGCTAAACCATGGGAATGATAAATAAGGAATAAAGGTTTTAAAGTAGGATTGGAAAGGAAATGAAATAGGTATTGCAGGAAACTATTTTCTTGGCCTAAAATGGGACATTAACTTTGATCTAAGAAGTTTCTTACATGATTTAACTTGATATAGTTCAATGTTTGAAGGTCTAATACTGATGCCAATATATCTAAATCTGGAGTCACAATGGCATAGAGTTGGTGTAGGAAATATTAATGGCCAAAATGGTAAAAGAACTTTAAAGGCAAAGACGTTATCAGATTTATAAATATTACCTAATATTTTTGAATTTAAAAGTTATCTAAATTCAACTATTTTACTTGCTCTCAGTTTTTACAAAGAAACCAAAATTTTCATCCCATCAAAATATCTTTTTTAAAGTAAGTAACAGCCCTGGCCAGGTTTCTCAGTGGTTAGAGCATCAACCCTTGGACAAATTGTGGGTTTGATTTCCAGGCAAGGCCAGGGTGGGTGAAGGTCAATGCTGCAAGCAACCAATCTCTCTGGTATGGATGTTTCTCTCTCTCTTTCCCCCTTCCCATCTTTCTTCCTGCCACTCTCTAAAAAAATAAAAATAAAATAAACTGAAGTAAAATCAACGGAAACATTTCAGGTGAGGGTAAAAAAAATAAATAAATAAAATGAATAATTCTTTAAAAAAGTAAATTTATAAAAAAGTAAATAATAACTGCTTTACCAAGCAATGTCTACAGTTACGTTTATAGTTAAATGGTAATATATTGCTGAAAGAGGTGTTTCCTTAATAGCAACATTTCCCCATTTTTCTCATTTCAATAACTTATTGCTCTATCATCTCTTCCTCTGCTATGTTAAGGAGGTGGAGGAAAAAAGACTATGTCATTGAGGAATAAAAAGTGTAAGTGCTGCCACTGACTAGAATTAGAAAAGTGAACTAAAAATGAGATTCGTTGTTAAAATCATCTCTCCCCCCCCCTGGCTGGCATGGTTGAGTGTAGACCTATGAACCCGGAAAGTACGGGCTCAGTGCCGCACATGCAGAAGGCAACCAATCAATGATTCTCTCTCATCATTGATGTTTCTGTCTCTCCATTTCCCTCTCTGAAATCAATAAAAATATACTAAAAATAAAAATAAATAAAATCATCTTTTCTCTTTTCCAACTCTGGGTTAGCTCCTTAACAAATGTACAAGTATTACCCCATAGTCAGAGCATAGACATTACAAAATTGCTAAACCTGGGAAGGCACCTTTGTAGAATTCTGACCTTCCTCTTAGATATGTCTTTATATACAAAATCTTCATCTTTTTCAATATAATAAATATCAAAGTCCACGTGTCAAATGCATATTCTAGTCCACCATATAAAAGTCAATGTACTGCCCCTTTCAACACTAGTCCAAAAATAAGTCCTAACTGGTTTTCATCTCTATCTAAAATTTTCCATCCCCTAAAACTATCTAATCCTAACATCATTTCTTCTATTCTCAACATTTATTGAATCATATTCAGTAAATGTGAAACAATTTTTGCTCTGGGATTCAAAATATTTCCTTGTTTATACAGTTAGTTGGGCAATAAAATGTATCACATAAACACTGATTGCCACAGATTTCTCCAAGTTAGCATAAGTGTAAATAATATCAGGGGGTCAAGATAAATCAAGTTCATACCTCTAAACCTAACAAGTAGACACTGACATACACAAGGGGTGTTCAGTAACCAGACACCCTTGCTCCAATGTTGGTTCTGGATGTCTAGTTCCAACAAGTCCCTCTCACACAGGGAACACTCACTGTACACCCTACAAATATGAAAAATCCACCAGCTCTGCGACCCATAAATCATGTTAAGAGCTACCAAGGCCAGTGCACAGCTTATCAAGATCCCTGTCTTTGCCCTAGCCAGTCTGACTGAGTGGATAGAGTGCCAGCCTGTGGACTGAAGGGTCCTGGGTTCGATTCCAGCCAAAGGCACATGCCTGAGTTAAGAACTCATTCCCCATTAGGGGGTGTGCAGGAGGCAGCCGATCCATAATTCTCTCTCATCATTCATGTTTCTCTTTCCCTCTACCTTCCTCTCTGAAATCAATAAACAAATACATATATTTTTTTTAAAAGATCCATGTCCTCTTAAATCATTGGGTTAAAAAAAAATGGAGTCTATATGATCAAACCCAAACATCTGAAAACCTATCTACCTGTATTATATACCCTAACTATAATTTTTGTGTTCATATATGAAATCACATACACACAGGTGGCTGGTTGTTACAAAGCTACTAACCAAACAAGTAACAAAAATATTAAGAAATTAAAAAGCACCTTGACCCAACATTTATTTATTTTAAAATACATTCGCTGAGACTTTGGGTTAAGCACTAGGCGGATTAGTTGGACAGCCCCCCTGGAAGCTTCCAAAGGCGTAATGCAGGTGGTTCCGAGTAGCAAAGTGTTCGGTAAATTAAGATTTCAGGGTTTCTAGAATGCAAGTGACAGCTGGTTCTCTGGAACAGACGCGAGCAGGGCGGATGTAGGAGACTCCAGACTAGAAATAGAGGCGGGCCACCTAAGAATAGGGCTCATCTGAGTATTCAAAATGAGCTGGCGGGTATCTCCTGGGCTGGGGAAAGCGGACAGTCTGGCCTCCGTGCCCGCTAACGACTCCCCCGGAGCACAAATGGGACCCAGACCCAAGAGCTGAGGCCTAACTAAGCAGCGGCCTGGGGCTGCGGTCAGAGCCAGACATTCCAGAGCAGGACGAGGCCACAGGGGAGTCGGGACCCGGAAAGGGTGAAAGGAAAGCACCGGCGGACAGAAGGGCCCACGGGGCTCGGGCCCGGCCTCACCCTCGCATGGTGAACTTGACCACGGCGAGTCTGGAACCGGCGCCGCTCAGCTCCGGCTGGAAATCCGGGTCGCTCCCGACCGGCTTCACTCCCACCATTCTCGGAGCCCGGAAGGGAGGCCGCGACGCCGCCTGCTGCGAAATTGAAGGAGAAGAGGCCCTGGAGAGAAGGGGGGATGCTCAGAAGGCCGAGGCCTGGACCGAGGCGGCGGCGGTCGCGGAGCGGCTCCCGGGGCGCTCAGTGCCGAGTCACGCCAGGAGCCGAGCGGCGAGGGGGCGGGAACGGGAGAGGGAGGAGGGAGCAAAGGAAGGTAAGGCGTGCGGCTCCCAGCAGCCACCGCGCGGCAAGGCCACCGGCGCTTGCGCAGCTTGACGTCATTTCCGCGTCTTCTGTTTTGGCTCCCACCGCCCAATCCAAATACGCGCTCCGTGGCCCCACTGCACTGAGGAGCCTCTCACTGGCTGGAGCTGCGCAGGCGCAGACAGCAGCGGTCACAGGCTCAGGTGCAGTGTACGACTCAGAAACTCCCGTATTCTTCCGCGGTTAGTGAGATCGGAGCCTTTTCTCCTGGAGTTCTTTGGGGCGGGAAAACGAAAAAAGAGCCCCTGTTCCCACGGGGTTCATGGCTACAGTTATTTAGGGATCTTGTAATACGTGGGCGCCCTCTGTGCAATCATCCAGAAAAAAATTATGAATTTGCTTTAAGTTGTTTCAAAAAAGAGAAAAGAAAACACTGTCCGTCTTTTAGGGACTCCCAGTTTAGTGATAGACGCAAAAAGTAGTTATGGAACAAAGACGTTTGCAAAGGAAAGGGTGGGAATAAATGATAACAGGAGGATGGGTCAGGGAAAACTTTCCAGGAGATGTGACCCCTGAGCAGAGTCTTTTTTTAATTCTCATTCTAGGATATTTTTTCCATTAATTTTTTTTTTTTTTTTTTTTGAGAGAGAGAGAGAGAGAGAGAGCGTGAAGGAAAGGGAGAAGAAAGACAGAGAAACATCTATTGCTTGCTTCCTGCACACGCCCCAAACCGGGCTGGGAATGGAGCCTAGGACATACATATACGTACATGCCCTTGACCAGAAATCGAACCCACCACCCTTCAGCTGAGGGCCAACGCTCTAATCACTGAGAAAACCAGCCAGGGCTGAACTGAATCTTAATAAAGAAGAAAGGGATAGCCAGACGGTGAGAGGTGAGGGGGATTCCAGGCAAGGAACCAACTGTGCAAATGCATGGGTTGAGAGAGCTGATGATAATAATAGTAGCTAATGTGTAACAAATTATGTGTCAGACAAGATATAAGCTCACTGTGTGTATTAGCTCATTACAACCACTCTGTGAAGTGGGTTTTATTATTACTTCACCTTTAGTCTTAATTTTTGCAAGTTCACACACCTAGTAAGTCAAGTTTGCATTCACATTAAGGTAGTCTAACACCAGGGTGCTAAGTGACAAGTCGAATGATTTGCTTTCAGACTTAGCTGGGGAGATGAAATTGAAGAGGGATGTAGTAGTCAGATCATAACTAGTTGAGAAATGTGTATCTTTACATGAAGGTAATGAAGTAATCACTTCATGGCAATTTTGTGGTTACAAGTGTCTTTAGAATCTAAAGTTTAGATAAAGCCTTGAAGCAGCTATGGGGAGGATGGAAGGCAGCAAGACCAGTTTAGGAGATTATTGAAGTAATCCAAGAACTGAGTTGAGAACAGCTGCAATGGAAATGTGGAGGTAATGATATATTTCAGAAACAATTAGAAGAGCCACATGGTTTGATGACCAATGTGGACCCAATTAGTGAGAGGACGGAGGAACGAATCTAGAATAATGTAAATATTTCAATCTGTGTTTTTTACTGAGTTAAGATGCCTGAGGATAACCAAATAAGGCATACAGTAGATGGTAGGAAGGATGAGTCCGAAACTAAAGAAAAGGGAGTAGGTTACAGTTACAGATTTGAGAGGCATTCATTTGGATGATAATTGAAACTCAAGAAATATGAAAAGAGAAGGCTAAGGGTGCTTCAGAAACAAAATAATTATCCCTAACTGAACCCAGCCAGAGCAGAGCCATAGTAACTGTGTTCCTTTCTCAAGATATCATCACAGTTTAATGGCTTTAGAGCCAAATAGACAAAAGTTTCAATAACAAATCTCTGCTACTTATTCTTTTGTGCTCATGAATAAGTCACTAACCTCTCAGAACCTCAGCTTTCTTGACTGTGAGAACTTGGTTTGATAATACCTACTTTCTAGGATTGTGAGGATTAAGTATAATAGTACACTAGAGGCCTGGTGCACAAAATTCATGTCCTGGGGGATGGGGGGTGTATCCCTCAGCCCAGCCTGCACCCTCTCCAATCTGGGATCCCTGTGGGATCGGGCCTAAACCAGCAGTCCAACATCCCTCTCACAATCCAGGACTGCTGACTCCCAACCACTCGCCTGCCTGCCTGATTGCCCCTAACAACTTCTGCCTGCCAGCCTGATCACCCCCTAACCACTCCCCTGCCAGCCTGATCTATGTCTAACTGCTCCCCTGCCAGCCTGATTGCCCCCAACTGCCCTCCCCTGCAGGCCTGGTCACCCCTAACTGCCCTCCCCTAACCAGCCTGGTCACCCCCAACTGCCCTCCCCTGCCAGCTATCTTGTGGTGGCCATATTGTGACCACATGTGGGTGACCATCTTGTGTGAAGGTGTGATGGCAGTTTGCATATTATCTCTTTATTATATAGGATGATATATGTGAAAAGAATGAGAAAATAAGATACTCAAAAGATGTTTGATGATATCTACTACTATGTTACATTTACTGTGCACTTAATATGTACAAGGTATTGTGATAATGCTTTGAAATACCTCTGATAAAAGGGAGATATGACACTTCCACAAAAGTTTACTATATAAGTTAAAATGTGGTAAGTGCCATAGCAGAATATAGATGGCATATCACAGTGGCTCTGAAAAAGGAAAGAAGTTTTCTAGTTGGAATGAGCACAGAATGCTTTATGAAGGAACATGTTCCAATATTCAGGTCTGGATAAATATAGAAAGGAAGTGAATAAACTTCTTCACTTCACAGCAATGACTCCTGACTTTTCCTCTTAACTCATCAAGAATATAATTTGTGCCGAAACCAGTTTGGCTCAGTGGATAGAGCGTCGGCCTACACACTGAAGGGTCCTAGGTTCGATTCCGGTCAGGGGCATGTACCCCGCAAGGGCACATCCCCAGTGGAGGGTGTGCAGGAGGTGGCTGATCGATGTTTCTCACTCATCGATGTTTCTAACTTTCTATCCCTCTCCCTTCCTCTCTGTAAAAAATCAATAAAATATATATTTTTAAAAAAGAATATAATTTGTTTCCAACTCATGCATTCTTACCAAGTTCAGCCAGTAACTAGAGGAAGACTTTCTATCATGACTCATAGCTGCCATTGGTTCATGTTGCTGATTTTACAAGTAGATACGTTAGAAATATGGCACACACGGCTTTATTCTCCCAGTTATCATTTCCACACAGTAGGTACAAGATAAGTAATGGTTGAGTAAATGAATGGAAAGGAAGCATAATGGGTATGAACTCAGTCCACAAAATCTGGTGTCCAAGAAATGCTATTTTGTGTTGCATAACAATTTCATTTCCAGCCCGATTCTCCACCCTCCTGCTACATCCAATTAAAACAAAATCTTAACCTTATCTCCTCTGTGTCTGCCTTAGAAACTGTATTAAATTTCTGGGTTTCGGGTAGAGTTTGGGCTTTGGAGTGCAAATCTGTGGGTGTCTCTTCTACACACCCTCTTCAAGTAGAGTCCTCTCTGTGTCACTTGACTACTTTAAGGAATGGGGCCCTTTGGTTAAGGTTGCCTATGACCCATCTGCCTTGATGCACTAGTCTGCCATTTATTACTGGGTTTCTACTCCTCTCCACTTCAAGGAACCAAGACCTCAAGGCTCTTTCTTTTCCTTTCACGTCTCTACAAGGGAATCTATTTTCAGTGCAGGGAAACCCCCCTGACTGCATGTTCATTCAAGGTGTTTCGTCTATACCTGCAATCCTCTTTCCTCAAGGCAGACACTATAAATTACAGCCAGAGCTGATCAAGCCTACAGTTATGTTTCATTTGGCTGCCCCGTAGTGTGTGTGTTTGGTATATACACATATGAATAACTGCTGCTTAATAGAGTGTTTTTACTTTATTTCTGAAGTAGAGAACTTAGAATATTTTATATTACACCCATTTAACTTTGCTTATCAACTGGGTAGTTTATTTCATATGACAATCTTTGCCTTATAAAGTTTTGAGGGGAAATATGTAATATAAATATTAAATAGAAAAGAAATCCTGCTTCATAATTTCCCAACCCTTTTTAGCAATAAACTGCTGGATTTGAAAACTGAATACCATTCCTCATAATTGTCTCTAGGTGGCGCAGTATCTTTTTCAGTGAAAGGGGTGTGATATCCCTTAGATACCCAGCTCTTTTTTAAATAATGCCATTTAAAGTCACCAGACAGCCCATTGTCCCACTATAGTATACATATATTCTTTAGTTTTGGACAATAGGCAGTATCTTGGAGTAGAGGGTTTCCTAGGAAGTAGTACAGTGATCTGTCACTGTCCTAAATATTTTTTTTACTGGAAAATACTGAAGAACCTTGTTGACAAATCTAATAGTCAGTTTTGGGAGTTTCCCAGAAATATAAAATAGTTTATTCTTTTGGAATAATATATGTAAGGTTCAGAATTCATTAAGCTGCCTAGAGTCTCCACTAAGAAAGCAAGATATTTAGACAAATATTTCCATCAACCCAGCCTCTGAAATTAAAATCTATATTTTAATTTTTCTGAAGAGTCTGTTGGGAGTTGGAATTAACTCTTTGGAAGTGAAAAACTACACATAACTATATATTATTATAATTTTGCTTGTAAAGAGAGTTCTCTCTTGTTTATGGTACTGTAGTAGACATTGTCTAGCTAGGATGTTCAGATAGGGAAGAAATGATAAAACTCTTAAGAGAGGCTTCCACTTGCCGAAACCAGTTTGGCTCAGTGGATAGAGCGTCGAACTGAAAGGTCCCAGGTTCAGTTCCAGTCAAGGGCATGTACCTTGGTTGCGGGCACATCCCCAGTGGAGGGTGTGCAGGAGGTGGCTGATCGATGTTTCTCTCTCATCGATGTTTCTGACTTTCTATCCCTCTCCCTTCCTCTCTGTAAAACATCAATAAAATATATATATATATTTAAAGAGAGGCTTCCACTATATTCACAGCTCTCTCTCTCTCAGGCAGATCCTCCAGCAAATACATGCACATATCAGTCAAGACATTTTTTTTTATTATTATTCATTTCAGAAAGGAAGGGAGAGGGAGATAGAAACAACAATGATGAGAATCATTGGTCAGCTGCTTCCTGCACGCCCCCAATTGGGAGATTAAGCCTGCAACCTGGGCATGTGCCCTTGACCTGAATTGAACCCAGGACCTTCAGTCCACAGGCCAATGCTCTTACCCACTGAGCCAAACATGTTAGGGCAGTCAACCCATTCTTGAGTGCCAATATCTGCAGACTTTGAATACATCTGAGGACCAGATACTAAAGACATTCAGAAAAATAAAATGTATGCTAGTGAATTCTTTACAACAAGGAAGTGGCTATGTATACAATGTTAAAAACAATGTTTTCCAAAAGGTGACTGGGGGGAGGCGGGGAGAAACAAGTTTGAAAAAACACAATGTTTTTCACCAAAACTCAGCATGTTAAACTAAAATGAAAGTAGGAGGATCAGACCCACTGCAAGTGGTAGAAAGTACCACCGCACATCACTTCTCACACTGTGCTCACGGGAGATGGAACTGCTTTTCCCCAGCCTGTGAGTAACGTGACCACAGAAGCAGCTCTCCGCATTACCTGCATGCCCAGCTCAGCACAGCATACAGCACTGGGTGTTGAATAAATGATCTGTTCCACTTTGGAGAACTAAATTTAGGACATTGGAAAGAAAGCACAGTACTATTTCATGAAAAGGAAAGTAAGTACTCATAGCCACTGTTTAACCTTTATATCTTTTTGAAATATTTTTTTACTTGAAAAAAAAATGTAAGTGTCAGAAGAAGGAGGAGAGGAGAAAAAAAAGAGAAGATGAAGAGAAGGAAAAGGGAGAAGAAGGTGGTATAGTGAGAAGAAGGATACTCCTTCTTGATAGTCATTGACTGCAGGATTTCCCAAGAAGAATGTGCTCTTAAACTTTGTATAACTCAAGCATTCGCCAGGGGCTATGATAAGAATAGGTAACCCCAGCTGGACAAGTGAGGCAACCTTGAAGAAGCTAGTAGGAGCAGTGCACAAACCACTCTCCATGGAGCTGGGAAGTGTTTTTTTTGTTTTTGTTTTTTGTTTTGTTTTTTTCCTGGAAGGGGAATCTGGGTGGTACAACTTTATGTCTCCCTCAATCCACAATTTGTAGCATGTGGATCCTCTTCTTCACACAGGTGCAAAGAGCACCTCTTCCAGGACTTTGGTGATCCTCTCATCCTAACAGGAAACAAGAGGGAGGTTAGCAGGACAAACCACAGCCCCTGGTGAAGGCTACAAGTGACACTCATATCATATATATATATATATATATATATATATATAGAGAGAGAGAGAGAGAGAGAGAGAGAGAGAGAGAGAGAGATTTCAGAGAAGAAGAAGAAGAAGAAGAAGAAGAAGAAGAAGAAGAAGAAGAAGAAGGAGGAGGAGGAGGAGGAGGAGGAGGAGGAGGAGGAGGAGGAGGAGGAGGAGGAGGAGGAGGAGGAGGAGGAGGAGGAGGAGGAGGAGAAGGAGGAGAAGGAGGAGAAGGAGGAGAAGAAGAAGAAGAAGAAGAAGAAGAAGAAGAAGAAGAAGAAGAAGAAGAAGAAGAAGAAGAAGGAGGAGGAGGAGGAGGAGGAGGAGGAGGAGGAGGAGGAGGAGGAGGAGGAGGAGGAGGAAGGAGGAGGAGGAGGAAGAAGAAGAAGAAGAAGAAGAAGGAGGAGGAGGAGGAGGAGGAGGAAGGAGGAGGAGGAGGAAGAAGAAGAAGAAGAAGAAGAAGAAGAAGAAGAAGGAGGAGGAGGAGGAGGAGGAGGAGGAGGAGGAGGAGGAGGAGGAGGAGGAGGAGAAGGAGAAGGAGAAGGAGAAGGAGAAGGAGAAAGAGAGAGAGAGAGAGAGAGAGAGAGAGAGAAATGATGAGAGAGAATCGTTGACTGGCTGCCTCCTGCACAGCCTCTACTGGGGATGGAGCCCACAACCCAAGCATGTGCCCTTGATCAGAATCGAAGTTGGCACCCCTTCAGTCCGCAGGCCAGTGCTCTATCCACTGAGCCAAACTGGCCAGGGCTCATCCCCTTCTTTACTATCCTAATTTCCCACTGCTGATCTTAGTAGCTTGGTGAAGGGCCCCTAAACCTTCACTTATGAGGAGCTTGAGCATCCCAATCTTATCACCTTCCCTCCTCCTTAGAATATGGAGCAAATAGAGATACGTCTTTAAAAAGACATTCTGTTACTTGGAAAGGAATGGTTTAATTGAGTGGAAGTCATGGGATAGGAAAAAAGGAGTAGATGCTCATGTCATGTGAGAAAGTGCAAAGGGAAGCTCTTAAGTAGTTTTAATCATTAAGCCATTCTGTAGTGCAATAATGTGTGAGTTTCTCAGTGCTGACGTGAAGCCCTCAACCATGACATGACTTTTAGGGGAATGGGTCCACTAAGGAAAGAACAGAATTAGTGAAGTACTAGGCACTGTGGGGGAGCACCAAACAACAAATTTACAAATGAGGAAAAAAAATCACTGCACACATGAAACAACCCCAAAATGATGGCGATAATATGGCCCCTGTGTAGACTGGGCATCGTGATAATCTCCCTTTTTTGAAATTTGTAACATGGAGGAATAATTCTTGCCTTTTAGAGAACTAACTTGTAATTTAGGAAGTCCAGGAAGTATTGGTGTGTTATATAGGTCAGTGGTTGGCAAACTCATTAGTCAACAGAGCGGAAAACCGCTGCTCGCGAGCCACATGTGGCTCACAAGCCGCAGTTTGCCGACCACTGGTAGAGTAATTGCTACTTAAGTTTCTATAATGCCTATGGCATGAAAATGTAGCATATTGACATTCTATTATCCCATGGGTCCCATTTTATGATTCTGTTCTGATGACAACTACAATTTTTAGCTAAAACAACAGCATTAACAACTTATCACCTTGCCTCTCTGTCTTTCCCCCCTAATTTTCATGATGTATTTCTTGCTGATTAATATTTATGACTGACACTCTCTCCTTGAGTGCTGGTGAAATCTGTGACTTGCTTCTAACCAATAGAATATGGCAACGGTGATGGGCTGTCACTCCCTTGATGAGTTTATTACCTATAGTTTTATCTCTATCTATATGTATTACTAGTGGCCTGGTGCACTAAATTCATGCACATTAAAAAGGGATTAATTAGAGGAAAAAATTTAATATTGTTACTTGCCCTTTTTCTATAATAGAAGTGTCAGAGATGAAAGAAAATTAGTAAAATATATATGAAAACCTTCCTCCTGTCAGATTCTGGGGTGCACCATGGAACCCAGAGTCAAGTCCCTGCCCACCCACATGCACCTCAAAATTGCATAGGACCCAGACCCGGCCACCCTCCCCACCCCTCATTGGCCTAGATCCAGATCCGTCCAGTCCCACCCTTGTCAAGCCCTACTGGGCAGGGAATGTAGCCTCAGGTCCCCTGGCCTGGCGCCAGGATGGGGGGCATGGCCTGAGGTCCCCCAGCCCAGACTGGGGCCAGGGGTGTGCCTTGAGGTCCCCATCAAGCTCACCAGGTAGGGGACATGGCCTTAAATGCCCTGTCAAGCTCTGCTGGATGAGGGGCATGGCCTGAGGTCCCCTGTCAAGCTCTGCTGGGTGAGGGGCATGGCCTGAGATCCCCTGTCAAGCCCTGCCAGGCTGGAGAGAGGGGCACAGCCTCAGGTCCCCTGGCTTGGCATTGGGAGGGGGGCACAGCCTTAGCTCCTCCTTCAAGCTCTACCAGCAGGGCCGTGCAGCCTCAGGTCCCCCATCAAACCTCACTGGAGGGGCCGTGGCCTGAGTTCCCCCAACACAGCGCTGAGGGTGCACCTTGAGGTCCCCTATCAAGCTCCTTCAGGCAGGGGAGTGCAGCCTCAGGTTCCCTGGCCTGGTGCTGGGACAGGCACAGCCTGAAGTCCCCTGTCAAGCCCCACCTGGTGGGGGGCATGGCCTGAGCTCCCCAGCCTGGCACTGGGGCGGGGGTGAGGGAGCAGCCTGAAGTCCCTTAGTCCAGCACCAGGAGGGGAAGTGCACCTTGAGGTCCCCCATCAAGCCCTGCCAGGTGGGGGGACATGGCCTGAGGTCCCCTGTCAGTCCCCACAGGGCTGGCAAGGGAGCATAGCTTTAGGTCCCTGCTGATTGCTCGTTAAGGCTCCTTATGGGAACTTGGCCTCAGCTGTGGGTGCAGCCTTCTTTGTGATAGAGTGATGGTCAACTAGCATATTCCCTCTTTTTTGGATAGGATTTGTACTGATAACTCTGGTTTCTGCTTTCCTGTGCTCAGCAGAGAAATTCCCTTTGCTAGCTCTGAAGAAGTGAGCTGCATGTTGTGAGAGAGCCTTTGGTAAGGCCCATGTGGCACAGAACTGTGGGTGGCCGGTGGGACCAGAGGTCCAAGCTGTTCGTCATTCAGCCACAGGAAATGAAGAGCCTCCAGTGAGTCTGGATTCAGCTTCTTCCCTAGTCAGCCTCCAGCTGAGAATGTAGTCTGGATGACATCTCAGTGGTAGCCTGTGTGATCATGAGCAGAGGACTCAGTGAAGCTGTGCCTGAACTCATTTCCTCTGGAAACTGTGAGGCAATAAGTGCATGCTGCTTTAAGACACTGAATTTGTGGTAATTTGTTATACAGCAATATAACCAAACACAATACTGTTAGGAAAAGCACCACTCTATGTGCTGGTCGAAAGTCTTCGATGGCTTTTCATTGCCTTTGGAATAAAGTTTTACAAAAGCTTATGAGGACATTCAAGACTTCTCATAATCTCACCTTATCCAGGTCAATCTGATATGGACTGTATCGCCTGGCCAATGTGGGTCAGTGGTTGAGCACTGACCTCCAAACCAGTAGACCACTGTTTGATTCCCTGTCAGGGCACATGCCCCAGTCGTGAGCTTGATCCCTAGTGGGGTCATGCAGGAAGCAGTCAATCAATGATTCTCTCTCATCATTGATGTTTCTATCTCTCACTCCTTCTCCCTTCCTCTCTGAAATCAACACAAAGATGTATTTTTTTAAAAAGACTGTATCCACCTAAAAAAGAGGTACAGGGCCAAGATTGACTACTAGAGTCACTCTTGTGGCAGAAATGGCTAAGTCCTTATACCACTCTCGCTATACCTCTACTTCATGTCCCCTGGACTTCCCATCAATTGAACTTTCTGTTTATACTAGAGGCCCGGTGCACAAAATTCGTGCATGGGGGGAGAAGGAGGGGTGTCCCTCAGCCCAGCCTACACCCTCTCCAATCTGGGGCCCCTTGAGGGATGTCTGACTATCCTACCAGGATCAGGACTAAATGGGCAGTCGGACATCCTTCTCACAATCCAGGACTACTAGCTCCAAACTGCTCGCCTGCCTGCTTGCCTTCCTGATTGCCCCTAACTACTTCTGCCTGCCAGCCTGATCACCCCCTAACCACTTCCCGGCCAGCCTAACTGATGTCTAACTGCTCCTCTGCCAGCCTGGTCACCCCTAACTGCCCTCCCCTGCAGGCTTGATCGCCCCCAACTGCCCTCCCTTGCAGGCCTGGTCCCTCCCAACTGCCCTCCCCTGCTGGCCTGATGACCCACAACTGCCCTCCCTTGCAGGCCTGGAACCTCCCACTGTCCTCCCCTGCTGGCCATCTTGTGGTGGCCATCTTGTGTCCACATGGGGGCAGGATCTTTGATCACATGGGGGCAGCCCCCTTGTGTGTTGGAGTGATGGTCAATCTGTGTATTACTCTTTTATTAGATAGGATAGAGGCCTGGAGTATGGGTGGGGACTGGATGGTTTACTCTGAAGGGTGTCCCAGATCAGGGTGGGGGTTATCTTGGGGTGTGGGGTGGCCTGGGCGAGGGGCTTATAGTGGTTTGCAGGCCAGCCACAATCCCCAGTGACCCAAGCAGAGGCCCTGGGATCTGGGATTAATTTATGTTCTACAATTGAAACTTTGTAACCTAGAGCAGATCCAAGCCTTCTGCTACCTCCCTGGCAAGAGCCATTTCTGTTTGAAACTTTGTAGCCTAGAGTGGAGGCCTAGGCTAGGGCTGCAGAAGTTTGGCTTCCTCCATCACCCTGGCAACCCTAGCCTCTTCTCTCTCCAGCTCTGTGGCTGCCGCCATTTCTGTTGGGATTATGTATCTTCTATAATTGAAACTTTGTAGCATTGAGTGGAGGCCTAAGCCAACAATGGCTTGGCTTCCTTCATTGCCGGGGAAACCCAAGCCTCCTTCCTGCCCTCAGTTGTGGCAGCCATCTAGGTTGGGGTTTATTTGCATAATTTGCTCCTGATTGGCTGGTGGGCATGGCTTGATCGGAGGTATGGTCAATTTGCATATTACTCTTTTATTAGATAGGATACCCATGTTTTACATTTCAGTACTAGCAACAAAGTTATTTTCATTTTCAAATTCTTCCCCTTTTCTAAAATCAAATGGAATTATTCCTCCTAGAAGTAATTTATTTCTTTTTTCCATTACTCCACTATTTTATATTTTTCATACTGCATTGTATCTTTTTAAAAAAATATTTTATTGATTTTTTTACAGAGAGGAAGGGAAAAGGATAGAAAGTCAGAAACATTGATCAGCTGCCTCTTACACACCCTCTACTGAGGATGTGCCCTCAACCAAGGTACATACCCTTGACCGGAATCAAACTGAGACCTTTCAGTCAAAAGGTCGATGCTCTATCCACTGAGCCAAACCGGTTTTGGCTTGTCATTCTTTTTCAGCTGTCCAGCATCCAACATACTTTTGTGGGAAAAGGAGCCTGCCTTCCTCTATAGAAGCTAATCATGTCAAATTCTCACTTTCACAGAATTGCTTTCCGTTAAGTTTCAATAAATATACAAATTAAACTGAATGTACTGATTATTTAAATCTTTTAAGATTTTTATAGAATTCCTCCAGATGAGAGGAATAAATAAGTTATTCAAATAAATATACTCAACCAATAAATATACTTCAACCAATGGAAGTTTCAAGCCTTAATTTTCAGGAAGGCTGTATATATAAATAGATATAAGTGTGTATAAAAATGTGTGAATTTTTCTGAACCAGAGCATTTCATTCATTCATGTTTGGATATTTATTTTAGTCTTGTGGCTCAGGAGATTCCACACACGTTTACAGACTTTGGCAATAAACTTGTAAAGTTGGTTGAGAGAGCTCTGAGTGCTTAATAGTCTCAAAGTTTCTCATTAATGTTCCTATTAAGCTCTGTATTCTTAGGAAGGTATTTGAAACATAATAAGAACTCAATTAAGATCTTTTTAACACAAGAGTCAACTTTATCTAGGAAAGATATCTTATAGGTTTCATGTATAAACCAAACAAACTTTAATGTAACCCAAGATTATCCTGTGGTAACCACTCTGTATTCCTATATTTCCAAAGCTATGTATAAATTATAAAGGGGATTATGAACTTAATATCTTAAATGAACCCATCATCAAAATAGATGGAATGCATATATTGAATCCAGCAGGCCAAGGAATTTGTTTCTTCTATTTAATATAATTTCCCTGTTCCACCTGCGTCCTCTGGCCACCCCAACTCATGTGACTGTAAGGCAGTTAAAAGTCAAAGAGAATCACAGAATTTTAACTTGGCAATTTCAGAGTTAATTGATTTTCAAGTGTTCTGTTGACTTCAGTGGTCAAGATTTTTCTTTTTTTATCATTATAGTAGCAAACAGGGCTAGTCTCTACAAATGAATAGAAACAGCAAATAAGGAGACACCAGAATTCCATGGCTGGGTAGCTCAGTTGGTTAGTGTCTTCCTGATATCCCAAGGTTTTGAGTTTGATCTCCAGTCAGAGTACATACAAGAAGCAACCAATGAATACACAACCAAGTGAAACAACAAATCAATGTTTCCTTCCTGCCCCTTCCTCTCTAAAATCAATAAATAAAAATTATAAAAGGAAAACACCAGAAGGCAAAAGGATATCAAATGGCCTAGTGAAAGAAAGAAAAGGGATGTCACCAGGACACTGATGGGTGTGTAAGGTGATGCCGTGAAAAGGACTTACAGGCTGGGAAAAAGGGGAGAGAAAAGTTTGCCAATTTCAGGAATAAAAAATTGTACGTTCAATAATAAATTTAAGTATTTTGCCCAAAGTAACACTTACCTCTCTTCTGGCAAACTAGCAAGGGCAGTATCCTGTCTGAAGTAGCTTATCTGCTCTTTTCTAATCCTTTAAGTCCTGCTTCAGGCCTGTTCAATAGTACTTTGCTACTCAAGGGATATTCAAGGACCAGCAGTAATGGGCATTATCTGGAATATTCTTAGAAATGGGGAATCTCACACCCCACTGAGTCTACTGGAGTTTCTGAATCTACTGAATCAGAAACTTCATTTTAACAAGTGTCCCAGCTGATTCTAATACACAGTAACTTATTTTTCCTAAAATATATTCTTATTTATTTCAGAGAGGAAGGGAAAGGGCGGGGGGGGGGGGGTGGGAGGGGAGATAGATACATCAATGATGAGAGAGAATCACTGATCAGCTGACTCCTGCATGCCCATGTTGGAGATAGAGCCCGAAATCTGGGCATGTGCCCTGACCAGGAATCTAACTTTGACCTCCTGGTTCATAGGTTGTTGCTGAATTATTGAGCCAAGGAGGCTGGGCTACACAGTAACTTTTCAAGACTACAGTAGAATTCTTACTTGTCCTGTAAATCCATTAATGAGATTATAAAGGAAAAAGAAAGCCTTTGAATGAAAATATCTTCTTTTTAACAGAACTGACCATTGGCCACCAGATTGGCACTAGTTTAACCTTGGCTACCATTCATTCATTCATTCAACACATATATGGGAAGAAGGTAGGCAACATAATAAGTAATTAACATTTGTATAATCTCCAAACATCCAGGGGGTTATTATGCCTATTTTGTACATGGGGACATTGAAAGGGCTGAAGAAAAGCAGCGCGGACACTCCTTTTCTCTCCTCTGCAGGGGGGGGGGGGGGGGGGGGGGAATGTTGCCCAAGGTCAGACTTCCTCTGGTCAAGTAGCTGGGTTCTTCCCCTGGCCCTCTGTGGTGAGCACCGCTAAATGTGGGGGTCAGAGGAAAACAGTGCCCGAGCTAAGACTTTCCAGGCTCCTGGGCCGAGGCGCGGGGGCAGACGAATAAACTTGCAACGTCCTGATCACGAGGAGCAAACACCTACACTAGGCATTTCACACTTCCCTCCACCTTGGGCATTGGAGGCGTGGAGGGAGCCTAGACCAGACTGCCCATAACCAAAATGACAGCCGCGCACTCTTTGCCCACACTAACCCCTTCACCTCCGTTCCGTCTCCGCGGTTCCAGCTCAGGCGGGGCGTGTTTGGAGACGAAGTGCACTCCCCTCCCCCTCGTCTTCTTTTGCGACAGTTGCAGCAGAAGTCACAGCGGCGGAGGCCGGTGTCAGCTGATTCACCGCGGCTCCCTGCAGCCCTGCCCGGGAGAAGGGCGGCTGGGCAGGGGGTTGCCTTCCCTTAGGCTTTCCCACCCCCACAGGCTTCTTAGAGACGCCCTTGCCTGGCGCTCCTTCACCGAGGCGTTTAGGGGTGCTCAGACTGACAACATCAGAGCGTGAGATGAAGCTGTGACAGGTAGGGAGCCGGCTTTCGAGCCTCCCCAAGAGGGATCTCCACGGAGCGATGCACCCAAATGTACAGATCATGGGCTCCCGGGTCCAGGGTGGCGGTGTCAGCTGCCAGCTCCGCTGTGGGGAGCTCGGTGCTGTGCTGCGCCGAGGTGCAGGCCCACAACGGTGCGCCTTTGCCGGGTCGTGGGTCTAGCTGGCGGGTGGGGGTGGAGGTTTTGGGGGTTCCCCTGGCTTGGTAAGTGACATTTGCTTCTGGTGACACTGGCTTTGGTCTTGAGATGGAATCGGTCTGTTCTCAAAGGCAATCTAAACGGGGCGAGGTGCTTCGTGATGATGGGTGGGTGGCTGTTGACCGGGTTTCCCGGTAACGTGTTTGTTTTGGGGGTGCCTATGGTCCCCTCACCCGCTGGTACTCCTGTTTAAGTTTGCCCTTGCCTAAGGTACGGAGGCGTCTGTTAGAGTCGCATATGTGAGACACCACCTGCCCGCTCTCAGCCCTTTGCTCTAGGACTGAATCTAAGGGGGTACCTGCTACTCCCTCTCGCAAATGGGACGCAGCATTCTGAAGCGATGTGTTTGGAGTCAGCACTCCCCTGCCTTTGATTCAAAAATTGCGTTTTAAGTTCTGATTCACTTGCTATGTCAGTTTCTCAAGTGCTGGGCAGAATTTGCTGGTTACTTATAATTTGCAACAATGGCAGGAGTTACAGTTCAATCGCATTGGTATTGCTGATGCTGTTGGTTTTAGGATTTAACGTGAGCTACAGCCTGCATTTACAGTAACATTTGCCAGGAATCTGGGAAGACAAGCTATGATTCTTTCTGATGTTAATTGCTTAGGATTTCATGGAACAGGTGGCAAGAATCACCACCAGTTGTAGGAGAAATTGACTGAGTTTTTGAAATGTTGTTACATAAACAAAAATTCTCTTCACAATGTTTTATGTCTACCCTCTATTTGTGGATACCCTCATTTACCTTCATTTTCCTACCACTATAAATATACCTTTAGACCTCTATGATGCTTTCTTTGATATTTATATCCAGGAATGTGATTTCTGGACCCTAGGACATTTATGAACATACTAGAGGCCTGGTGCACGGAATTTGTGCGGGGGGGAGGGGGGGTGTCCCTTAGCCCAGCCTGAACCCTCTCCAATC
The DNA here is from genome assembly GCA_027563665.1 of Antrozous pallidus. Classification (NCBI taxonomy): domain Eukaryota; kingdom Metazoa; phylum Chordata; class Mammalia; order Chiroptera; family Vespertilionidae; genus Antrozous; species Antrozous pallidus. The sequence goes on from CM050518.1 coordinate 42,786,570, forward strand.
TCGGACTCCTCGAGGGATGTCCGATTGCCCATTTAGGCCGATCCTACCAGGGCAATGGGACATCCTTCTCACAATCCAGTACTGCTGGCTCCAAAATGCTCACCTGCCTGCCTCCCTGATTGCCCCTGACTGCTTCTGCCTGCCAGCCTGATCACCCTCTAACCACTACCCTGCCAGCCTAATTGATGTCTAAATGCTCCCCTGCCAGCCTGTTTGCCCCCAACTTCCCTCCTCTGCTGGCCTGGGCACCCCTAACTGCCCTTCCCTGCAGGCTTGATCGCCCCCAACGGCCCTCCCTTGCAGGCCTGGTCCCTCCCAACTGCCCTGCCCTGCTGGCCTGATGGCCCACAACTGCCTTCCCTTGCAGGCCTGGAACCTCCCAACGGCCCTCCCCTGCTGGCCATCTTGTGTCCACATGGGGGCAGGATCTTTGACCACATGGGAACAGCCGTCTTGTATGTTGGAGTGATGGTCAAACTGCAAATTATGCTTTTATTAGATAGGATAGAGGCCTGGTGCATGAGTGGGGGCCAGCTGGTTTGCCCTGAAGAGTGTCCCACATCAGGGTGGGGGTTCCCTTGGGGCAAGGGGCAGCCTGGGCGAGGGGCCTGTGGAGATTTACAGGCTGGCCACACCCCCCAGCAACCCAAGCGGGGGCCCTGGTATCTGGGATTAATCTATGTCTACAATTGAAACTTTGTAGCCGGGTGTGGAGCCAAGCCTTCTGCTCGCTCCATGGCAGCAGCCATTTCTGTTTGAAACTTTGTAGCCTAGAGTGGAGGCCTAGGCCAGCAACGGCAGGCTGAAAGCTTGGCTTCTTCCACTGCCGGGAAAACTCAAGCCTCTGTTCTCTCCAGCTCAGTGGCTGCCACCATTTCTGTATCTTTTATAATTGAAGCATTGTAACATTGAGTGGAAGCCTAGGCCCGCAATGGCAGGCGAAAAGCTTGGCTTCCTCTGTTGCCGGGGAAACCCAAGCCTTCCTCTTGCTCTCAGTGGCGGCAGCCATCTTGGTTGGGGTTTATTTGCATAATCCACTCCTGATTGGCTGGTGGGCATGGCGTGTGGGTGTGGCGAAGGTACAGTCAAATTTGCATATTACTCTTTTACTAGATAGGATTTCATGGAAAGACTGCCAGGCTGTGTTCCAACACACTGCAATGGTCTGCACTCCTGCAGGCAGTTCAAGAGCTTTCAAGTCCTTATAGCCCCATCAGATTAATAGATAACAAAGTAAAAACTCATAAATTACATTTCACTATGCCTAATGAGAATCAAACATATCTTTTGGGGTTTTCCCTTGTATAAAATTGCCTGTCCATCTCTTTCCCCATTTTAAAAAAATATATTTTATTGCTTTTTTTACAGAAAGGGAGAGGGATAGAGAGTTTGAAACATTGATGACAGAGAAACATCAATCAGTTACCTCCTACACACCCCTTACTGGGGATGTGCCCACAACCAAGGTACATGCCCTTGACCAGAATCGAACCTGGGACCTTTTGAGCCAAACCGGTCAGGGCCCTTTTCCTATTTTTTAGTTTGAGGTTTCAGTTCTTGTTGATCTAAAGTTCTTTGTATTTTCTAGGTACTGGTCCTTCAAATATTACAAGTACTTCTGTTCCTATTCTGAAATTTGTCTATAACTTTTTTTATGATGCCCTTCATTGAACAGAAATCTTTAATTATGATTAAAGAAAATTGACTTATTGTTTTTGTTTTGGGGGTTTTGTTATCAGCCCTGGCCTGCAGACTGAAAAATCTCTGGTTCAGTTCTGGTCAAGGGCATGTACTTTGGTTGGAGGCTTGATCCTTAATCAATGTGTCTCTCTCACATCAGCGTTTCACTTTCTGTCTCTCCCCGACTCTTCCATTCTCTAAAAATCCACGGAAAAATATCCTTGGGTGAAGATTAACAACAACAACAAAAAACAAGTCAGAAAATTACTCTTATATTTTATGTGCTAACTTCATAGTTTTCTTTTAAATTTATAGGTCTTCAAAACATCTAGAGTTTATCTCTTTACAGTCATGTATTGTGAAACAATGTTTCAGTCAACATACCATGCATAAAATGATAGTCCCATAAGATTACAATGCAATGGAACAATTCCTATTGCCTAATGATGTCATAGCCATCGTAATGTCATAGTGCAAGGCATCGCATAAATACTTCCCATGGCGTTATAGTTAACAGTATTCAGTATAGTGACATGTTGTGTAGGTTTGTAGAACTGTAGGGAACAGAATTTCTCACCCCCAAATACGTCTCTTTGACCTGAGGATTATTTTAGGCTGGCTAGTTTTAAGAAACAACAGATAGGGGAGAAGTTCTGAAAACTTTTAGACATTTACATCTGCAAGGGTTTCTTCCTTGCTGAAAGCTAGACATGACCGTTCCCATAGAAACTCTTATCAATGCAGAAGATAGTGTTGTTAAACCTGGATAACAACCTTAACCTTGTTTGCTGTCATATCCTGGTAACTTCTTATAAGTGGCTCCCTACCCTCGCTGTCTTTTCTGCTGAAGATTTTGGGGAGTTACAGTTCATAAGTCTCTCTCATATATATAGGAGGTATGTATGTTACTAAACTTTTGTTTGTTTTTCTCCTGCTAATCTGTCTTTTAGTACAGGAATGTTTCAGACAAGAGCTCTAAAGGATAGAGGGAAATTATTTTTCCTCCCCTACAGAACAATAAATTGTACCATGTAGCCTAGGTGTGTTGTAGTCCATACCATCTTTGCCTGTGTACTAGTAAGTACACTCTGTGATGTTCACACAGTGATGAAATTGCCCAAGGACTGTCAATCCATGGTCATTGGTGCCAATTCAATGCCAGGAGGAGTCTCCAATTTGGGGTGTGGTGAAGAAGGAAACTATTCAGTGCAAACAGCTCAGGTTTGATATAGCACAGCTGTGGAACAGTTCCTGCCTCTGGTCCCTGATGGTCTGTCCTCATGCAAAGATCAAAATTGGTAGAAGTCTTGAAATCATTTTAGTGCTTGTAGAGTTAGGCCTGGAACTAACTGTGACTTTATTCCTGAGTTTATCTGTTACATTTCTCTGTGACACTTGCTTTATCTGTTGGGACAGACAAACTTGATGATTAGAGTATGGGGTCTGTGAGGTTTGTAAGTTCGTTTCCCATTTTGTGCATCTTTATTGTTGCACTTTATAAAGAGTTAGAAATCTTACATACAGGGGTGGGCAAAAGTAGATTTGCAGTTGTAATAAAAATAATACAATCCTATATAATAAAAGGCTAATATGCAAATAAACCTAATGGTGGAACAACCAAACAACCAGTAGCTATGTCATGTGCTGACCACTAGGGGGCATGTGCAGAACATGGTGGGCATTGGCTGCAGCGGGATGGTGGAGCAGGTGAGTGGGGGCGCCAGACCAAGGTGGGGCGCCGGTTGCTGTCATCTGGTGAGCCTCTGGTGGTTACTAGAAATTCTTTGCTCCCATGCACTGCTGTCCCACCCAGCACTCTCACCTGCTGCTGGCTCTGGCCCCACTCGGAGCCACTGCTTGCACACACTGCAAGTACCAGCCCTGCTTGCACCTGCCACCAGCACCAGAGCTGCCACTTGCACCCACTGCTGGTGCCCAGTGCTGGTCCTCATCACTTGGCACCATCAGCTGGTACGAGCAGCAGCTGCAGGCCCTGATCACCCCTGAGGGGTTCTCCACCTTCCCCTACTCCTGAGGGGTGATCAGGGCAGCAGCCACCACTAGCACTCACTGATGGCGCTGGCCCCACTCGTACCCACTGCTGGCGCCAGCTCCAATTGCTCCACTCCATCAGTGGGTGCAGGTGGGTCTGGTGCTGACAGCACATGAGAGCCGCGGCAGGAGTGGGGCTGCCAACAGACAGGGCACTGAGGGCCACTGCAGGAGGAGCCAGGCAGGGCACAAAGGATGGGCTGAGACCCACCCCTGTTCCTAATACAGTCTCACGGCCCGCTGTTCCTTTCAAGGTGCATGGATTCATGCACTGGGTCCCTAGTAATTAATAAATAATAATACAAGAGTAAACTGTTTCACATACAACTGTAAACCTACTTTGCCCACCCTGTATATGCATGCTATTGATCATCAGCAGAACTCACTGAAGGTTTATGTGTGACTTAATGAAATCCCATCATTAATAAGCAGATACCTGTTTTTTAAAAATAAGTTTTTATTGATTTCAGTGAGGAAGGGAGAGGGTATGAGAGCTAGTGATGAAAGAGAATCATTGATTGGCTGCTTCCTGCACACCCCACACTGGGGATCGAGCCTACAACCTGAGCATTTGCCCTGACATCCTGGTTTATAAGTTGATGTTCAACCACTGAGCCATGCAGTATATGTTGACATCTGTAGATGATACCTGAGACTTGGTGAGATGATTAAGGGGGGGAAGGAGGATGGTTGCCAGAAAAGAGGAGTCCAACATTTAAAGATAAAAAACAAAACAATAACAAAAAGAACCAGCCAACCAACAAGGAAAAATGGAGAGGAGACTCAAGCTAGAGAGAGAGCAGGAAAGAGTGAAGGCAAGGAGGCCAAGCGGAAAAGTGTTTTGAGAAAGATGAAGTATGAACTATTGCAAAGGCTGCTGGTAGGTCTAGAAAGATGTGGATTAGGATTTGACATTGGCTTTACTAGTGTGGACATTATTGGTGACCTTGTCAGCAGCAGTTTTTAATGGGCGGAGCATTTTCCTTGCGGTTATTTATGAGGAGGAGGAGAATGCTGCAAATGAAGATACTCTTACTTGGAAAGAGGTTACATATTTCCTCAAGTTTTATAGCTAATAATGGGAAAACATTATTGTCTCTGTTTCTGGGCAGTGTAATTGGTGAACAATGAGAAACTTCACTGCTCACTTTAGAATTTTGACAGCTTGTGAAGGAAAGAAGTAGAATGACGGACATGCAGGTGAGGCTAGAGGTAGGTGGGGGGATAAAGTTGAAGCTGGCTCTACCAAATGGGATCTATTCTCTCTGAAATGTAAGGGCTTAGTGGACGTAGTTTCCTTTTAGCTTAATTGGTAATTCTTATTTATTTATTTATTTATTTATTTACTAGAAGCCTGGTGCACGAAATTCGTGCACAGGGTTGGGGTTGGGGGGGGTTGTCCCTCAGCCCAGCCTGTACCCTCTCCAATCTGGGACCACTTGAGGGATGTCCGACTGCCAGACAGTCAGACATACTTCTCACAATCCAGGACAGCTGGCTCCCAACTGCTCACCTAACTGCCTTCCTGATTGCCCGTAACTGCTTCTGCCTTTCGGCCTGATCACCCCCTAACCACTCCCCTGCCAGCCTGATTGATGTCTAACTGCTCCCCTGCCAGTCTTTTTGTCCCCAACTTCCCTCTTATGCTGACCTGTTCACCCCTAACTGCCCTCCCCTGCAGGCTTGATTGCCTCCCAACTGTTCTCCCCTGCTGGCCATCTTGTGGTGGCCATCTTGTGTCCATGTGGGGGCAGGATCTTTGACCACATGGGGGCAGCTCTCTTGTGTGTTGGAGTGATGGTGAATCTGCATATTACTCTTTTATTAGATAGGATAGAGGCCTGGTGCATGGGCAGGGGCCAGCTGGTTTTTCCTGAAGGATGTCCTGGATCAGGGTTGGAGTGCCCTTGCGGCATGGGACAGCCTGGGTGAGGGGCCTGTGGTGGTTTGCAGGCCGGCCACGCCCCCTAGCAACACAACTGGAGGCCCTGGGATCTGGGATTTATTTTATGTTCTACAATTGAAACTTTGTAGCCTGGAGTGGAGCCAAGCCTTCTGCTCACTTCGTGGTGGCAGCCATTTTTGTTGGGACATTTACCTTCTATAATTGAAACATTGTAGCCTGGAGTGGAGGCCTAGGCAGGCCAGAGCTGCAGAAGCTTGGCTTCCTCCATTGCCCGGTCACCCCTAACCTCTGCTCCCTCCAGCTTCGTGCTACCATTTCTGTTGGGATGTATCTTCTATAATTGAAACTTTGTAGCATTGAGTGGAGGCCTAGATCTGCAGTGACAGGCAGAAAGCTTGGCTTCCTCCATTGCCGGGAAACCCAAGCCTCCTTCCTGCTCTCAGTTGCCACAGCCATCTTGGTTGGGGTTTATTTACCCCTGAATGGCTGGTGGGTGTGGCTTGATCGGAGGCATGGTCAATTTGCATATTACTCTTTTATTAGATAGGATTTACATATGTCCCCTTTTTTCCTCCTTGACCCCTTCTAACCTACCCATGCCCTCCGCCCCAGGCCCTCACTACCCCTTTGTGTTCTTGAGTCATGCATATATGCATACATACAAGGTTAAAGGGTTATTCTTGAAACTGAGTCAGGTTGGAGATGGATGAAGCATAAGAAGAGTTCAGACATTCTAATGGCAGATGCAGGTATTTTAAACATGATTCATTTTGCCTCAAAATCTATGAATCATTTAAATATCTCTGATTTATTTTTGACCAGATAGCTTTACAGTGCTTCAAAATCTGACTTCCATGTGCTCAGGGCTGGCTTAGCAATAAGAAATAAACATAGTCTTCTGTTGCCATCTGCTCATTCCACATGTCCTTTAGAAACAATACTGGAATTTCCTTTTGCAAAAGCAGTCCTCAAATGTCAAATTCTTTGAGAGTAGATTTCTTGCCACTTTAATAAGAAGGTATAATCTTGTCAATTTAGTAAGAAGTTTTGTGTTCAGAAGGTTGTGTCCCTCACAACTCTTTAATTCCAGAAACCTGTGACATTAGGAAGCAGCTCAGTAATTTATTTCGGACATTTTATGACCTAGTTGTGTATTCTAATAAACAGTTTTCATTATCTGATACCATTATCTCTGTGTCTTCAATAAAATGGTAGCAAAAGCACTAGCTCACCCCTGCTGGAGTGGCTCAGTGGTTGAACCAGGAGGTTGCAGGTCTGATTCCCCAGTCAGGGCACATGCCTGGGTTGTGGGCTCCATCCCCTGTAAGGGGTGTGCAGTATGCAGCCAATTGATGGTTATTTCTCATCATTGATGCTTTTCTTTCTCTCGCTTCCATAAAAATGTTTTTTTAAAAAAGGACAAGCTCAAAGAAAATTTGTAATCTTAATGATCATTTCCTTCATCACATCATACTGTGAATTTGACTTGAACATACTCTTTTTTTAAAATATAAGTGCATTTTTATTGATTTCAGAAATGAAGGGAGAGGGAGAGATAGAAACGTCAATGATGAGAGAGAATCATTGATCAGCTGCCTCCTGCATGACCCTACTGGGGATGGTATCCGCAACCTGGGCATGTGCCCTTGACTGGAATCGAACCAGGGACCATTCAGTTCGCAGGCCGATGCTCTATCCGCTGAACCAAACCAATGAGGGCTTGAACACACTCTTTTGACAAATGATGTTGGAATGTTCTCTGAGAGTTTGAATAAATGTTTAAAATAGTTTTTTTCTTCTTTGATTGCAGCTACGGCAAGTATATTTAGCTATGTAGTGTGTAGTTCCTGCTTCTCACATTCCCTGTTGATAGACGGGTAGTGAAGGTCCACTCTTCTTCATGTGTGACCATTCTCATGAAGGAGAATTTGAATTTGTTTTTGCCTGTAAGTCTCAGAAGGCTTGCCTAAGACACAAGAAATGCACAGACATAGACGATATTGACTCTCCTATGAAAAATACCTGTTTTCTGGGATAGAAATGCATCTTGCTTTTGCACTTGATAGTTAGAAAAGCAATATAGAGAAATTAACATTGATCTAATGCTAGATTTTTCAAGTGTAATCTTAACCGTTTTATAACTTTTTTAGGATACCAGTATCACATGGAGTAGTGCACAACCGGGTAGGCTTATCAAAGTATCACTCCATAGGCTAGTGATAGTTTTACAGGTGAACAAACAGCGATGGTGGAATAATAGCTGGTAGTCACGACCTCCATCAAGTGGTGTAGGGCCGTGTCACATTAGCATGCCTGCTGTGGTGATGTAGCGTAATGTGTGCATCATCTATGAAATATTCTTGCTAAATGTTTCACTTGAACCTAAGGATGCCTTTAGATCCAACTATCCAACTTCCAGTATAGGTATGTGTATATGTTTAGATACATATATAGCCTCTACTTTTAAAAATATTTTTTATTGGTTTTTAGAGAGAGTGGAAAAGAGAGGGAGAGGGATAGATGAAGGAAGAGAGAGAGAGAGAGAGAGAGAGAGAGAGAGAGAGAGAGAGAGAGAGAGAGAGAGAAACATTGATGTGAGAGATCAGCTTCTTCCCTCATGCACCCCAACAGATGATGGAACCCTAACCTGGGTATGTGCTCTGCCTGGGAATCAAACCAGCAACCATTCAGTACACAGGATGACTCTTATTAACATAAAAAAACCATTGAAACCTGTAAGGAATTTTTGTGAGTTTATTTGAGCCAAACTGTCCACTTACGCCTCGGGAAGCAGAATCTCAATGAATTGAGATAATGCTCTGGAGAATGGCAGGCTACTTTTGTATTTATACATTGCCATCAAAGGAGGGACATAGGTGGGTTACATGAAATTCATTGGTGATAGATTAAGGAGGTGGGATAAAGCAAAGCTGGGAAAACCCCTGGGATTGGATAAAAAGTGAAATGATGGACACAACTTAGGTGGGTGCAGGAACAATTAACATGATAATGAAGAAATCTGTGGTATCTGTCCTGTCGCCCGCTACATTTGGTTGTGCCCCAGGGGCTCCAGGAAAAAAGAAGTTATAAGTTATCCAGACATTTCAAGGGTGTGTTATCTTAGATGCAAAAAGACTGATAGGCTCAGTTAAGGTAAAGGTTGACCTTGTTAGTGAAGAGACCCACCTAGGATGTAACTACCCACCATAACTGCAATTACTTAAAGTTTAATTTCAGACCATCCTTTGTGGTTACTTTAGGTCAGTTTGCAGGACTGCTGTGCAGGCCTCCCCTGAGCTTATGTCAGCATGTGGCCCCTTTCCTCCACACTCTCATCCAACTTAGTCACACCAACCAGGTTCTCCCCCACCTTTTACACCCAAAATGGCAATGTATTTTACACATTGTACTGCACCTTTCTCTCCCACTATGTATTTTGGAGATCATTTCATATCTTACAGAGCAGTTTTCTGTCGTAGGACTCTGTCATAATTTATTAATCCCTGAAAGATGGACATAAAAATTCTTTTCGTGTACCTTTTAACAATTAGGTAAATTTTCCTGCATCCTATCTAATAAAAGAGTAATATGCAAATTTGACCATTCCTTTGCTACACCCATAAGCCATGCCCACAACCACGCCCACCAGCCAATCAGGAGCAGATTATGCAAATAAACCCCAACCAAGATGGCTGCCGCTACTGAGAGCAGGAGGAAGGCTTGGGTTTCCCTGGCAACAGAGGAAGCCAAGCTTTCTGCCTGCCGTTGCCAGCCTAGGCCTCCACTCAATGCTACAAAGTTTCAATTATAAAAGATACAGAAATGGCGGCAGCCACTGAGCTAGAGAGAACAGAGGCTTGGGTTTCCCTAGGCTACAAAGTTTCAAACAGAAATGGCTGCCCCCATGGAGCAAGCAGAAGGCTTGTCTCCACTCCAGGTTACAAAGTTTCAATTGTAGACATAAATTAATCCCAGAATACAGGGCCTCCGCTTGGGTTGCTGGGGTGTGTGGCCAGCCTGCAAATCTCCACAGTCCCCTCGCCCAGGCCACCCCTAGCCCCAAGGGAACCCCCACCCTGATGTGGGGCACTCTTCAGGGCAAACCAGCTGGCCCCCACTCATGCACCAGGCCTCTATCCTATCTAATAAAAGAGTAATTTACAAATTGACCATCACTCCAACACACAAGAGGGCTGCCCCCATGTGGTCAAAGATCCTGCTCCCCATGTGGACACTAGATGGCCACCACAAGATGGCCAGCAGGGGAGGGCCGTTGGGAGGTTCCAGTCCCTGCAAGGGAGGGCAGTTGTGGGCCATCAGGCCATCAGGGGAGGGCAGTTGGGAGGGACCAGGCTTGCAAGGGAGGGCAGTTGGGGGCAATCAAGCCTGCAGGAGAGGGCAGTTAGGGATGACCAGGCCTGCAGAAGAGGGAAGTTGAGGGCAAACAGGCTGGCAGGGGAGCAGTTAGATATCAATTAGGCTGGCAGGTTAGTGGTTAGTGGGTGATCAGGCTGGGAGGCAGAAGCGGTTAGGGGCAATCAGGGAGGCAGGCAGGAGAGCAGTTTGGAGCCAGCAGTCCTGGATTGTGAGAAGGATGTCCGACTACAGTCAGACATCCTTCGAGGTGTCTCAGATTGGAGAGGGTGCAGGCTGGGCTAAGGCACATCCCCTGCCCCCCATGCACAAATTTCGTGCACAGGACCTCTGTATGAAAATATGTAGAGAACATTCATGTACTAAAAAGAGCTTTATCATTTATTTTTACAGTTCGGATTCCCTTGTGAGCAAACCCAGAGCTGGAGATTAGTATTCAAGTTTATTGGGTTATGCTCTTAATATCAAACCAGGGGAAGGAAGGAAAGGAGGCAGATTTGGCTTGAAAGAGAAGGTGAGCTATGATGTTTCAGTATATTTCAATGGGCTCTGAAGGCAGTTCCTAGATGGAATGAATGACCCTTTTGGAGCTATCCTGAATTGATATGAGGAGGCCTAGTTTTCACACCCTCCAAATTGACCAGGCATTGGTGTGATTTTTCCTACTGGAAGATAGCAAGAGCTTGGGTAAGGCACCTCCCTTTGGCTGGGGCAGTCCTTCCTTTCACACTTAATCCTGCTTCATCTTCAGCCCTTTCAATACCTCTTACCGCCGTTTCCCTCTCCCCTCCTCCAAGTGCCACTGAGCCCAGGGCAGCATATCATTTTATCCAGAAACACTACATTCTACTTTCCTTTGAGTAACGTGTTTTAGTACAATCTTGATTAGCCAGATTGACTAGAGAATTAAGTTTTCTGGTAAAAGGAATTTGTGGCAAATGAAAAGAATATAGAATAGTGACAAATATTCATTCATTAGAAATCAGAAGGTCTGCATATCCCTCTAAGCTCTGAGATTAGTTTACAGTGTGATCTTGAGAGAGTTGCTAATAGATCTAAATAGCCACCAAAATAAATATCTATAAGATGATAATGATGTGCTCTCCATTATCAGATTAGGAGGTGGTATTATTTTTTGTCAATTACAAAAACATTTCTTTTACAACTGCTTAAATGTAAAAACAGAAGCAAAACAGACCCATATTTCATAAACTTTTGCAATGACTTGGCTTACTGATATAGGCAAAGGATGATTAAATTTTGGCGTTCATGTGGAGCACCTTTTGTCGAATTCTCTGATGCCCGTTTATGAAAATATGTCCTGAGTTGTCATTTCTATAAGATTAGATTATGCCTCTGTTCTTCTCTTGACTCATTCATGTTCTCACTTTCCCTTCTTCTTCCCCTCTTTTTACTCTCTTTTCTTACTACTCTGGGTAGTAATAGATTGGAAACACTTGACCTGTTTCCCACTGCTGTCAAGTTGAACTCCAGATTCCTTAGGATGGCTTATCAAGTCCTCAACAGTTGATGTATGCTGACCTGTGGGTTCCTGTCTTACCATTCCACCCTTTTCCCCAGATGCCAGCCCTACTGATTTCACTGTGCAGGAAGAACTGAGATGTCTTACCTCTGGGCCCTAGAACATGTGATTCCATGTGCTTCTTTCTTGGTTAGTTCTTACTCGTTCTCACACACCATTTCTTTCAAGACCCCTTTCTGGACCCATTAAAGTCAAGTTGGGATGTTCATCTTTTATGGCTTTACCTACGACTTGATGGTTTCGAGATTTCTCCTGTATCACACTCTGTGGTAATTGTTTGCATGTGTGTAAGCTCTACTGGATGATTGAATTGTGTTTTTTTATTTTATTTACAATATAACTTATATTTAATAGTAGTACATATGTTTTCCTCCCCCCCAATATCCTCCCCCCAGCCTCCCTTACCTCCCAGCACATGTCCCCACCTACCCTCCTCCCCGCCCCAGAGTCTTTCATTCATTGGTTATGCTCATATGTATGCATACAAGTCCTTCAGTTTATCTCCCCCAGCATCTGACTCCCCTCCACTCCAGGAATTGTGTTTGTTTTATCTATCATTATAATACCATGATATAGGCACAAAATGGAAACTTGAAAAATCTGCTTTAAAATATATAGTGATGATTGTTATTATGAAATCAGAATTTAATTTGAAAGCTATCTTAGTATTGGGAAGGGCGTTTGTAGTGTTATTTTTGATAAAGTGACACAGAACTGAATGGTCATATATGGAGATAATAGAATTGTGTTTGACAAACATATACAGTGGTGCTTTTCTATTGTGGCAGAAAGTCAATGAAAGATATTAACTTGCTGAATAGTCCAACTTTATTAAATATTAAGTTGCAAAGCTGAGAGAAACTAGGAGATATGGAAGTAGAATGTGAAGTAGCAAGATCTGTGGGTTTTTAAAACTAATATTTACTGAGTGTCTGCCATGTATGGGTATTTTACTAGTTGCTTTGCGTGTTTGGTTTCTTTTAATCTTTATGACAACTTTCTGAAAGGAGGGTGATATTGTCCATCTTTTACAGATGGGGAAGCTGAGACTCAGAGGGATAACTTTTTCAAGATTGCACAGAAGGGCCAGGACTTGAGTGCAGTTCTTCTGATTGTGAGTAAAGTGTCTTTCAATTTTCACTTTAAAAAATATATTTTATTGGTTTCAAAAAGGAAGGGAGAGGGAGAGAGAGAGAAAGAAACATCAATGATGAGAGAGAATCATTGATTGGCTGCCTCTTGCATGCCCCACACAGGGGATTGAGCCTGCAACCCGAGCATGTGCCCTGACCAGGAATTGAAGTGTAACCTTCTGGTTCATAGATGGACACAACCACGGAGCCACGTCAGCGGACTCAGTTGTTACCTTAATTGTTGACTGAAGTGAAAAAGACAAACTGCTACTTGGGCCTTAAATTCCTTTAAGACATATCCTTGGATTTAGACTGCACTTTTGGCCCAGTGATATTTCATCAAATCTGGAGGGGCCAGCGCTCTCCAAACTGATGTATGAATTTGATGCAACTCCAATTGTAATCGCAATAGGATTTTCTACAGAAATTTACAAGCTGACTTCAGAATTTGTGTAGAAATTAAGATGACCTAGGATATCGAAGGAATCTTGAAAATGAGAATTAGCATATTGCCACCCTGGAAGAAAATGTCACTGTGTTCCTTTGGGTGTAAATTTCTTGAATTCCCTTATAAGCTAGGCAAGAGCAGCTGTTATATACTGGACTTGTATAAAATTAAACATACACACATTATATTGTGCATATCAACCATATGAGTCAAATTCATCTTTCACATGTGGGCCGCTTATGGATATACTTTAATTACTTTCAGCCAGAGTGTAGGGGACTGGGCACAGGAGGATGGTGGTATTTGTTTCCCTGTCTTCTTCTCACCCCCAACGAAGCTCCCCCTTTTGTAGGGGCCTTAGGCCTTTTCCTTTTATTATTCCTTCTTTTTTTCCTTCTTATTCTTCTTCTTACCACTTCATTTAGGCTATGGATATTTTTCTTACAAACTTTGGGTGTTTAGTGTGTTTGAACATGCAGTTAGGAATATTGTACATTTATATGTAACAAAACTCAAACACCATGGCCTTCAACAAGTAGGAAGTTTATTTGTCCTGTTAACAAAACATCTAGGCTGAGCTCTCCTGTTCATTGAACTTGTGCAGCATCGGAGCAAGGATGCATCCTTTTCTGGTGTCTGCAGGCTGACACTCTATCCATTGAGCCAAACCAGTTTCTGCAGGGGGAATGCTTTTTGATAAGTAAGTAATTTTAGGTTATATTCTTTTAAAAGGATATATTTCTGTTATGGGTTGAGTTGTTTTCCCCTAAAATCCACATGTTTTGTTTTTTGTTCTTTTTTGTTGTTTTGTTTGTTTTTCTTTTAAATATATTTTTATTGATTTCAGAGAGGAAGGAAGAGGGAGAGAGAGATAGAAACATCAATGATAAAAGAGAATCATTGATCAGCTGCCTCCTACATGTCCCCTACTGGGGATTGGGCCCACAACCTGGGCATGTACCCTTGACCGGAATCGAACCTGGGACCCTTCAGTTCCCAGGCCAATGCTCTATTCACTGAACCAAACTGGCCAGGGCAAAATCCACATGTTGAAGTCCTATCCCCCAGTATCTCAGAATGAGATTTTTATAGAGGTAATCAAGTTAAAATGATGTCATCAGGTGGGTCCTAATTCAATATGATTGATACCCTTATAGAAAAGGGGGGATTTGGAGATAGGTACACAGGGCGAATGCCAAGCAAGCATGAAGGTGGCCTTCTACAAGTCAAGGAGCAAGGCCTGGAACAGATCCTCCATTCACAGCCCTCAGATGGAACCAACCCTACCTATACCTTTATTTTGGACTTCTAGCCTGAACTGAGAGATAATAAATTCTGTTGTTTAAGCCACTCAGCTTGTGGTCACATCAGCTCTGGGAAACTAATCCAATCCCATATGAAGTTCCTTAATTGCCCAAATGAGATCTCTCAGATTCTGGTTGACTACTTTAGTTTTTGATTTTTGATTTTTTGCCCCCTAAATCTTTGTAATTATTTTAGCTTCTGGAAAAGCTGAGTTAGAGATTGGTATGTTTTTTAATGACGTAAGCTATACCTTTATCATGTTATGGATGATTATTTTCACTGTTTTAAGAACCAGGCAATGCGTTCTTCTCCCAGGTTTCCTTGAGTTGCCTGTCACTTGAATACCAGAGTGTTGTATTGGAGCAGGCACATCTCGCTTAACGCACACATTCCATAGTTCTGCATCTGTGTATTTGCATGCTCGTTAAGCTAGCATTGCATATGAGTCCTCAAATAGATAAACTGTATTCTTTCAGATCTCACCATACTGTGTTCACTTATTTAATTGAGAGAAATCTTTGGGTACTGTAGTTTAAAATTGAGTGTTGTCACCATGGAAAAATGAACTCCTTCCAGATTCTCATTTTGAGAAAAATCATGATTAGATATGTTATTCAGCCAGGAACATGCTGTACCAAGTTTATTAAATTGGTTCAGTGCTTTTTTAGAATTTTCTGATATCAAATAGGGATATGGAAATAATGGTTAGTGTCATAGTAGTTTATGAAATGGTGAATATGATACAGATAGTGTTTTATTAATAGAAGTAAACTTGGAATGTTTTTCTTTAAATGTATACATGATACAGCAAAAAGATGAAGTTTGAGGAGAAAAAAAAACTAGTGAAAGCCATGTTTATAACAAAAAGTAAAAGATGTAATATAGATTGATTTTAATAAACATTCCAATGTCAATCATAATTTTTTACTTGCCTAATTTTCTAGTGACTATTCATTTTATAAAGAGATTTTAGTTTTTTGTTTTTGTTTAAAGAGTGTAGGTGGTACTCTAAAGAAGAGACTTTTGCTCAAAGCCATTAGCAATGAGACAATGGCTGTCAAACTAGTTTATTTTATAGAAAGTGCCTACTCACAGAAGTATTCCTGAAAATTTCCTAAGAAAGCCTTAGCATTCTAAATAGTCGAGAGTTATAAACATATTTCTGTTATCACCTAAAAATCTGGGTAGAAAAAAATAACTACAGTGACATTTCTTTTCATTGACCATCTATCAGGCCTCTAGATGATCCCCTAGTCACTACAGCAGCAGTTCTCAACCTGTGGGTCGCCTAAGACCATTGGAAAACACAGATATTTACATTATGATTCATAACAGTAGCAAAATTATAGTTATGAAGTAGCAACGAAAATAATTTTATGGTTGGGGGTCACCACAACATGAGGAATTATATTAAAGGGTCTCGGCATTAAAAAGGTTGAGAACCACTGCCCTATTGTCTTATGAGACCTGACTGTCTTCTGTTTTCTGTGGAGCCTCTTTGATTATCCCAGTCTTCATTTCTCTCTGACTTCTCTGAACTAGTAATTAGGTTTTTAACCACACAGTTAATAACACTTAAATCTAGCACACTACTTACTTATATGTGTGTAAGAGGAGTGAGTATCCAGTATACACTGGTTAGTTGGTCATTCATCTCAAAAATAATACTTTTTATTATGGAGAAAGAAGCTTAAAGAGAAACTCTTTTTCCCTCAAGTTTCACAAAAAGACAGTCATGACCTTGAGACATACTAGACTTGTAGTAAATATGGTTGAATGAGTTTCTCACTGAAATTACTCTTTTTAATGTTTAGAACTGTGAGACAACACTAAGTTTTTCTTGGGCATTGATATTTATTTCTGGTTTGTAGACTTAAAAAGATTCGGAGACCTCCCTGGTCATTGGCAGCACAGAGGGAAGAGCATAGCATCTGAGGTAGCTGCCTGGGTTCTGGTTGGAACTCCTTTCCTTCACTTTCACTTTGTGGCTCTGTGACTCACTGTCCTTATTTGTGAAAGAGGAGTGGCAGTAATACTGCATGATTTGTTGTGAAGATTGAGATTTTACATCTAAAATGAGATTTTATATATTTGTATTTGTATCTATTATGTATAATGTTTAGAAGAATTCTGAGGCTTAGGATATTCAAGATGGCTTCATAGGAAAAATGTGTAATATGTTTTAGCAGGAAATATTGTAATATTTGACATTATTCTGATAACCTTTCCAGGTTTGAAAACACAATGGCAGGAAATAGTCTCGTTCTACCCATCGTTCTTTGGGGTCGCAAAGCACCTACACATTGCATCTCAGCAGTACTTTTAACAGATGACGGGGCCACAATCGTAACTGGGTGCCACGATGGACAGATATGCCTCTGGGATCTTTCAGTAGAACTGGAAGTGAGTACTTGAAATGCCTATTGTACTTTTCAAATATAAGAAACTACTCAGTAGAGAAAAACACAAATCAGGAGTAATAGTTGACCTCATCATATATTTCTGTGAAATACATTTTGAATACAATTGGTATTATGTAGACTGATTATTTGTATTATTTATCAGAGTTGATTTTTGCTGACTTTGGCTATTTTCTTTTTTCTTTTTCTTTTTTTAAAAATATATTTTATTGATTTTTCACAGAGAGGAAGGGAGAGGGATAGAAAGTCAGAAACATCGATCAGCTGCCTCTTGCACACCTCCAACTGGGGATGTGCTCGCAGCCAAGGTACATGCCCTTGACCGGAATCGAACCTGGGACCTTTCAGTCCGCAGGCCGACACTCTATCCACTGAGCTAAACTGGTTTGGCGACTTTGGCTATTTTCAAATATAAACCTGTATTAGGGCATCACAACCAAATAACTGGTCAGAGCCATGTGGCAGAGGTGGGGCCGCAGCTCCACACAGCAAGGCCTGGGGTCCTGTGGCTCCACGTGGTGTGGCCTGGGGTCCTGCCGGTGTGGCAGGTCTGGGTCTCATGTGATTTTGCGCGCTGGGCCTCCAATATCTATCCTACGTGCCATAACACTTTACATTTATAATTTGTCAAAAAATGTTGACCCGTTTTGAAGGAGGCTTCCAAAAATTAACAATTTAAAATTTACATTTTGTTGCATTTATTTTGAAAAATTACTGTGTATTTATTGCCATTCTTTGCTGCTGTGGATATGCATGTGCAACGTGCTCTGCAGCTGGAACCTCTTAGTAGACAGACTTGGAAAATAGGAGCTGGGGACACACACACACACATACACATACACGAAGTTCACTTAATACCTGCAATTCAAGTATTACATTGCAGGGTTTATTCTGCTTTTCTCTTTTTCTATTTTTTAAGTCTCCTTTCTCTGGCAACTCTCCCCAGGAGAGTTTTTGTAATGGGAACCGGAGGAAATGAGGTGACTGCTAGCCTGGAATTCGTGGCATGATAGTTGATTTTTTAAGTAATTGTTTTCCTTTGGTAGTAGGTAATAGTCTTATTGAGATAAGTTTTGTCTGAATTTCAATTTATTCACTTAAAGTGTACAATTCAATGATTTCATAGAGTTGTACAACCATTATCACAGTCACTTTTTGAACATTTTCATTACTTCAAAAACAAACCTTGTACTCTTTAGCTGTCATTTCCAATAAACCATTTCCCCTAAGCAACCACTAATCTATTCTTTATCTTTATAGATTTGCCTATTATGGACATTTCATATAAATGGAATTATGTAACATGTGGGATTTTTGTAACTGGCTTTTTTCACTTAGCATAATATTTTCAAGGTTTATCCATGTTATAGCACATGTCAGTACTTCATTTCTTTTCATTGCCAAATACATTGCATTAGAGGCCCGGTGCACAAAATTTGTGCACAGGTGGGGTCCCTAGGCCTGGCCAGTGATCAGGGCCTATTGGGGCCGTCTTGTCCAGTCCCAATTGGACTGAGCCTGCTGGAGCCTGCTGGCTGCCCGAGAGGGCCTATTGGATGGGGCCTGCTGACTGCGGGGAGGGACCATGGGAAGTTTGCCATCTGGGGGAAGGCTGGCTGGCCATGGGAGGTTGACTGAGGGAGCGCACTGATTACCAGAGGGCAGCTCCTGCATTGAGCATCTGCCCCCTGGTGGTCAGTGTGCGTCATAGCAACTGGCCGGCCGTTGTTCCAGTCATTCAGTCATAATGGTCACTTAGGCTTTTGTGTATATAGATTGTGTGGTATAATACATTTTATTTGTCTTTTTATCGGTTGGTAGATATTTGGGTTGTTTTCACTTTGCCTATACTGAATAATGCTGCCGTGAACATTTGTGTATGAGTTTCTGTGAGGACATCTTTCCACTGCTCTTAGGTATAGGGGTGAAATTGCTAAACCTGGAAAAATGATCTACACATGTAAAGGCTAGCTGTGTTAAGAGAGGTTGCAAAGTAACTGGAAATGAATGTTGTAGAATGTGATATGCCTTCAGGCTTGATAGAAAACAAAATATGAATCAGCAATGCAGTGATGAGAGAAAATATCACACCACGTTTTATTGGCACGATTATAAACAGCTAAGATTTAACTTGTGAGATCTTAGAAGTAATTCTTTTACTGCATGGATTTCACTAGAATGTTATATTTATTCAAGTTCAAGGGATAAAAGTGACTCAGGAGGCATCAGACATGGGGAGGAAGCAGCTAGCAGAGAAATATTAAAGGAATTGGATTATTTATCCGAGAGAAAAGAAGGTTAAGTAAATGGTGGATTGGTTATTGTCTTTTGACATATATGGAGGGTCTTCTTAAGTATTATACTTTCTATCAACTATTTATTCCAACTTTTAAGGACCAGGGAAAAGAAATGTAACTTTTAGAGGGAAGGCACCAAGTGCCTCCTTTAGAGGTCATGGTATCTTCTCATCTTCTTTTGCTAGGAAGGGATTCAAAACTGTAGCTACCACTTTTGCCATCCATATCTTGGTCTCCATTTACCTCTACAAAGGGCATCCTGGCCTAACACAGTGGCAATAAAATATCAGAGAAATTACGGAAGCAGTAGTTTAGTGAGTACCTACAGAGATGATATTAGTAGAAGGAGGATACTCTAAATGTACTTTTAGATCAGAAAAGCTATTATTTAAAAGATAAATGAGGTTAAATTATTTTACATGCTAATTCACATTCTTAGCCTGATTTCTCAGTATACTCTAGCTTAGTGTTTAAGACCGCCCACCCTGGTTTGAATCATGGTTCCATCACTCTCTGTATGACATTGGGCGAGTGGTGTTCCAATTTCAACCTCAGAAACGCTTGGTAGGGTTATTGGGAACATTGAGTAGGTGGGAGTCACTGTTTTATTATTCTTAGTTTTGGGTATTCTAAGCAATCTTCTCAAATCTACATTAAAAAAAATATTTTTAATGATTTCAGAAAGGAAGGGAGAGAGCACTAGAAACATCAATGATAGGAGAGAATCATTGACCAACTACCTCCTGCATGCCCTACACTGGGGAGGCCACAACTCAGGCATACGTCCTTAATCGGAATCGAACCCAGGACCATTCAGTCAGCTGACACTCTATCCACTGAGTCAAATTGGCTAGGGCTTAAATCTACATCTTTATATTTATATTAGAGGCCCAGTGCACTGGTAGGGTCCCTAGGCCTGGCTGGCCGCTTCTTCCCTCGCCACCCATGCACCGCCACAACGTGGTTTACCCCCAACCCCTCAGTCTCCTCCTTCTTTCGCTCCCTCAGACCCTGCCACCGCCACTGATCACCCACCATGGTCTGCACCACCCCCCCTGGTGATCAGCACATGTCATAGCGAGCAATTGAACTCCCATTCTCCTGGTCAAACTCCCGAGGGGGGACTTTGCTTATTAACCATATATATATATGAATACTAGAAGCTCGATGCATGAAGATTTGTGCAAGAATGGGCTTTCCTTTCCCTGGCTGCTGGCACTGCTTTTCTGCTCCGGCCCCCAAACTGCCTCTTTCCGCTCCAGCCCTGGAGCTGCCTCTTTCCTCTCCGACTCTGCCTTCCTATGCTGCCAGAGACCCTGGGTGGCTGGGGTTGTGTGGAACACCTATGTCCTGCCCTGCCCCCGGCTGCTCTGCGTCTGCGTATGCAAATTGACCCCCCATCTTTGTTGGGTTGATTTGCATGCTCCTGATTGGCTGGTGGGCATCACAAAGGTACAGTCAATTTGCATCTTTCTCTTTTATTGGTGTAGATTTAACAGGATTCCTAAAAATATTAGTTTTTAAAAATTTGGTACTCACATCAACACATTTGTGTATTTCTAGGTTAATCCCCGGGCACTGTTATTTGGTCATACAGCTTCAATCACCTGTTTGTCTAAAGCTTGTGCTTCTAGTGACAAACAATATATTGTGAGTGCATCTGAATGTGGGTAAGCATTTTCTTATTTACTGTTTTCCTCATCAGTCTTTATTGCAAATAGTACCAGTGTATTAGTAAGTAGGGAAGGTTTTTTTTCTTTTGTAATATCTTTTAAATAAATGTTCCAGTTGTCTATATTTAAAGATATTTAAAACTGTGGTTTTAAAATGTGCATTTTTATCTTTTTTTGTTTTAAATATGTTTTTATTGCTTTCAGAGAGGAAGGGAGAGGGAGAGAGAGATAGAAACATCAATGATGAGAGAGAATAATTGGTTGGCTGCCTCCTGCATGCCCCCCACTGTGGATCTAGCCATGACCTCCTGGTTCATAGGTTGAGCCATGCCAGCCGGGTGCATTTTATCTTTATTAATGATTTTTCTAATACTTTTATTATAATTTATTATTATGTCTTTGCCTTGGTTTTGAGAAACTCAGAATACCATACAAGTTAAAGCTGACCATTAATCCCCATGGCATTGTCATTGAGTTGGTAGACAACTTTGAGAGTTTTAAAAACCCTAGGCTGGCACAAATTTGGAAGAGGAAGCCAACTTCATCTTGGAAGATGATGTAAAAGTTCATACAGTTTATATTAATGTATATTAATATACCAGTGCAACCATATATATTTCTAAGTCTCAGAATAAAGCTTGGTTTTGGAGAGATAGGTCATTGAACAATAGTTGTAGGGTTCAGAGTGTATAAAAGTTTTAAAACTTTTTTGGCACTTAGAAATTTGTGTATTTATATAATATGCTATTGAAGAGAGTTGGGAAAAATTGGAAGAGATTTATTTAAGAAGTTATCTCCTCCACCCTCCTCATAATTTTATAAATTTGAAAAGAACCTTGTGTAACTGTTTGGAACAAGAAGAGGCAGCATTAGGTAAAAATATAGTACCTTTTGGTCAATTAAATAACTCACTTTAGAATACATAGTCTAAATAGATGGAGCTTTTTTGAAATATTGTTTCATACTATGTGAAATTTAGGAAAGGGCATTTCAAAGAAAACCCTAATATCAGGATCATTACATTTTATTTTATTTTGTATAAGTTTTATTTTTTTAATATATTTTATTTATTTTGTACAGAGAGGAAGGGAGAGAGATAGAAAGTTAGAAACATCGATGAGAGAGAAACATCGACCAGCTGCCCCCTGCACACCCCTACTGGGGATGTGCCAGCAACCAAAGTACATGCCCTTGACCGGAATCGAACCTGGGACCCTTCAGTCCACAGGTCGACGCTCTATCCATTGAGCCAAACCGGTTTAGGCTCATTACATTTTATTAATATTCTTTTCTGCTAAATAAATCTCAAGTTTATTTCTTTAAAAGATAAGACGTTAACATTCCTGACTTTGAATGTTGTATTTTTTAGTTTGACATATGCTTTTCTGTTTGTATTTATTCAATAAAACTTCTGTTAATAAATACAAAATCAAAACTAGAATATTACATTTAATATGAAAAAGTTTGGGATTCAGTTAACTTTTTTGTTTTTCTGCTGTGCTAAATTTTCTAGCTATGTTTATAACCATCTCAGTGATGTAAACTAAAAGGTTATTTATTTATTTTTTTTTTGTCAGTTGCCCTCATATATCACTTGGGGCTCTGCTCTGCTTTGTTATTTTGCTAACTCTGAGGTTGAGGTTGAGGGAGCAACCACTGTCTGAGGCGGCAGAGGAGAAAGAGTGCTGGAGGGCTTTGCACGGGTTCTGGCCAGAGCTATTCACAGTGCTCCACTAACTGAAGGGAGCCGGGAGGTGCAGTATTTCTACCATCTGCCCAGAAAGAATGTGGATGAAGGTGAGGGTGGGCAAGCTGGAAAGGAGGTTGGGATGGTGAGTGGGTGGAACAGAATTAAAAAAAATACATATTTTTATTGATTTCAGAGAGGAAGGGAGAGAGATAGAGACATCAATGATGAGAGGGCATCATTGATTGGCTGCCTCCTGCACGCCCCCTACTGGGGATCGAGTCTGCCACCTGACATGTGCCTTTGACAGGAATCAAACCGGACCCTTCAGTCCGCAGGCCAACACTCTATCCATTGAGCCAAACCAGCTACGGCAGGAACAGAATTTTTGATGAGCAATAATGACTATACACTACTTTTTTCTGAAATAGACCAGTTTTAATGGGAGATGAGTTTTAAAAACTACTGTGACAAAGTTTAATGGTGCTTTTTCAAATCCATTTTAAAGTTAGCTATTATTTTGTCTTATAGAGAGATGTGTCTCTGGGATGTGAGTGATGGCAGATGTATTGAATTTACAAAGTTAGCCTGCACACATACTGGCATACAGGTGAGTATCTGTAACTGCCTAAGTCAGCACAATTATTACAGGCATACAATTAAAAATGTTCTTTAAACATTGACCTGTAGTTTTATATGATAAATGGGTGGAGATGACAAGAAGACTAGTGTTTGTAAAATTATTTCTTATACGATGGTATGATGGGGGAGAGAATAAAGTAGAGGATACTATTGGGGAAAGATGTAAACTAACCAATTGGCACTACTGCTGTGCTCCTTCTGGCTCTCCTGGCTACCCAAGTGGGAGCTGGACAGGTAGTAAGTTCTCTAGATCCTAACTAAGGGAATTCGTTGTTGCTGAAGCCTTTATGGCTCCATTCATGATTGACACAAATTGACCCACTTTATGGATATCATTTTCATCGTTTCTATAGTTGGTCCTTAGTACATTTTTTGACTTTCTAACTCTGTGGAAGAAATGACCATTTCATATCCCTGGCTTACACAAGAATTTACATGGAATGTGCAGTTTCCAACTTACAATCCTAGTATTCTTTCTTACTCTTTGATAATTGTCAGGTTCTTTTTTTTTAAAAATAAATTTTATTGATTTTTGTAAAGAAGAAGGGAGAGGGATAGAAAGTCAGAAACATCGATGAGAGAGAAACATCGGATTAGCTGCCTCCTGCACACCCCCTACTGGGGATGTGCCCACAACCAAGGTACATGCCCTTAACTGAATCAAACCGGGGACCTTTCAGTCCGCAGGCCGACACACTATCCACTGTGCCAAACCGGTTTAGGTGATAATTGCCAAGTTCTTTGTGCTTCTATTTACTCATCATTTACTGTGTTGGGAAAATTATAAATATACAGAAAATATGATTTATATTCTCAAGGGGGAGGGAGAGGGAAGAAAACTCAAATTTATTGAGCAAATATTATATAAGCATTTCTTGTATGGTGTTCTATTTAGTCCTACATCCTTATGAATTGAATAAGAGTCTATAATTTCACATATAAGAAAAGTGAGACCCATACTGATTAAATGACCTGTCTTAGTCTCATAGTGTGTCATTCCTGGTACCAAATTAGGTTTTTCTGACTCTAGGGATAAAAACAAACAAATAAAAAACACAATAATTTGTTGCAGGAATACAACTGCACCAGTACAACTTAGAAAATGTTTGGGAGGAGGCTGGTGAATAGTGTGATAAAGGTCTGTTGTGATGATTTATTGCCCTGGCAAAGGTCTTTGAAAAATATCTTTTCTAACCCTGTTAGAGTATATACTTTTTTACTTAAAGGACACCTATTATTTTTTGTCATGTGAAAAACCATCAAGGTTTATAGAGAGAAAAGGGGTAATAAAATGATGTAGTCATTGATTTTATAGATTAATTGAAAAATTACATGTCTTAAAGTTATTGGATATAAGTATTTTCACTTGCATAATTTTATGATTTAAAAACTTTTGGTTTACATTTTAGGAAAAATTATTTTTATTTACTCAACATTTGTTCAGTACCTACTTTGTCAGATCTCGTATTAGGCCTCCTGCATTTAAACTGGCAGCTATCTCTAATTAGAAGATGCTTTTTGGCAGGTTCACCAGTGTGAGACAATTGTTTCCTGTGTGATTGTCACCCCTCAGGTCCAGATGCGAGTTGTTTTTTATATACATAGAAGTGGTAAACCTTGGTGACACTGGCACTTAGAAACCACAAGGAAATGCCAATTTATGAGATTATCCTGTTGGGGCATCCCTTTTTAATATGTGGAAAATTTGTTTCCCCATTAAGGGCACTTTCACATGTCCAAGAAGCCAAATTAGTGTTGAAAAGATTATTTGGGAGCATAACTTTAAAGCCAGAGGTGAGAGGCATTAGTCAGGCAGATGATGCAATACTCCTGCCCTCAGGAGAGAGCCATCCGCATGGCTTTCCTGGCTGGTGTGGGATGAACAGTGACAGAGTTTGCTTCTCTGCACCCATCCTATGCTCCTTGACATGCCCTCCCCTCATATGGGTCAGGGTTGCCTACGGTCACTTTTTATGAGGGTGCCTGTCAGTCCCTGGGACCTCCAGGTTGTGCCATGTTTTGAATTAACTTTCTGAGGTCTAGAAGTATCTCAGTAATCTGAATTTTATTACATCCTCTCTTATAGACTATCTTGCAATAACTTTATGTCCTCCTTGATCTGATCAATGCTTATGTTTAAGTAGTTGTAGTCCTTCTTGTACAGGGTATTCCATATTCTTCACATGCAGTGTTGAGCTCTGAGAACAGATAGGGCTAATGGATGTGGGATCAGATTGTAACCAGGTTCCTTAATGATGTCCCAGGTATGGAGTGGTTATAGTATTGCCCTTTGTGCTGTGTCTAGCTTGTCCGCATATGTATAAGGTCCAATCCTTGTGAAGTAGTACACGAAATTAGATGTCTTTACCTCCCCCAAATCCTCTCAGGCAGTGATCAGTTGCAGCTCGCAAGCCACTAGCAACTCATGAGCCGCAGATTGCCACTCTGTTGACTAATGAGTTTGCTGACCACTGCTATAAAGAAATCATTCTGCAAAGAGAGTCCCGATTTTTTGAGGCTAAGGGAGACAGGTCCTTTGATAAGTTGCTGGACTTGTTTTGATAGTTATTTATCCTCTGCTCTTTGGTTGATAGAAATCAACCTTATCCTTTGGAGTTATTCTTGGCATGAGTAACATGTAGACCGTGATTGTATCGGTTCTACTTTTATTTTTCTCCAACAAAGTATAAACATGTACTATGAGACTGGTTAACAAAATTGTCTCATACTCTAGTCTGAAATAACCCACTTATATTAATCAGAATTTACTTCTGATTATAATATGTTTGAATAGCAGTCATTTAAAAAAATATTTTTTATTGATTTTTTACAGAGAGGAAGGGAAAGGAAGAGAAAGTTAGAAACATCGATCAGCTGCCTCCTGCACACCCCCTACTGGGGATGTGCCCGCAACCAAGGTACATGCCCTTGACCGGAATTGAACCTGGGACCTTTCAGTCCACAGGCCAACGCTCTATCCACTGAGCCAAACCGGTTTCAGCTGAATAGCAGTCATTTTTACTTCTAAATTTTATTTAGAAGTATCTAATAATTATAATCCTATATCCATCTATTCTCTATTCATCTAAAATTTATATTATTTTTGTGACCCATCTAAGCTTTCCTTTGATTTGTGAAGCTGATTTTTTAAAAATACATTTTTAAAAATTGATTTCAGAGAGGAAGAGAGAGGGAGAGAGAGATAGAAATATCAATGATGAGAGAAAATCATTGATTGGCTGCCTCCTGCGCACCTCACACTACAGATTGAGCCCGCAACCCGGGTATGTGCCCTGACCAGGAATAGAACCATGACCTCTAGGTTCATAGGTCGATGCTCACCCACTGAGCCTCCATTGCTAGCCGGGCAACGTCAAGCTGATTTTACTTTATTCAACAATCCTGTTTTCAATGCTGCAGGAGGATAAAAAAAAAAAATCACTATGAATTTTCCTAAGTAGTTCAAAGGTGAGGATAAGATGTTAGAAAAATAATAATATTCGGTAGATATTTTGAGAATATTAACATAATTTGAAGTGTGTATGTGTATACATAGTTATGTAATATATATGTAATGTATTACATGTCTGGAAGTATTACTGAAGAAATTGAACCTCATAATAAGCTTGAAGAATGCATGTGAATCTTTTTCCTTATAGTTCTATCAGTTCTCTGTTGGAAATCAGAGAGAAGGAAGGCTTTTATGCCATGGCCATTATCCTGAAATCCTTGTTGTGGATGCCACCAGCCTTGAGGTGTTATACTCCTTAGTATCAAAGATATCTCCTGACTGGATCAGCTCCATGAGTATTATTCGATCCCACCGAACACAAGGTCAGTGTATGGTGTCCTATAAGAACTTCAGCTCCATGATGTAATGGTTAATTTACTGTAAA
The DNA here is from genome assembly GCA_027563665.1 of Antrozous pallidus. Lineage (NCBI taxonomy): Eukaryota > Metazoa > Chordata > Mammalia > Chiroptera > Vespertilionidae > Antrozous > Antrozous pallidus. The sequence goes on from CM050518.1 coordinate 42,813,626, forward strand.
GTTCATTATGTGTCGTATATTAATGTATTTGGTTATATTCTTCTATTTAAGAAATAGCTAATAATTTATGGTCTGTTTCCACTTTCAGAAAGAAATTTTTGATTGGATTAAGGCTTAAAGTGTTAGATTATCTCCATCCCATGGAATAGATGACTAGCTTTTGGCAATCTTAGTGTGTGGGGTGATTTTCTGAAAGGGAGGATGAATATCAGAACCCCTTGCAGGAATCATGAGAGGAACCATAGTTTCACTTGTGTATTTCTTGGACCTGGTTTTGTCACTTTCTTATGAGGCATAGAAAGTGTTTCTATTTTATGTAAAGACTAGTGGTCCAGTGCATGAAATTTGTGCATTGGGGGGGGTCCCTCAGCCCAGCCTGCACCCTCTGCAATCTGGGACCCCTCAGGAGATGTCCAGTGGCTGGTTTAGGCCCAATCCCACAGTCAGACATCCCTCTTGTAATCTGGGACCACTGGCTCCTAACTGCTCACCTGCCTGCCTGCCTGATTGTGCCTAACCATTGTGCCTGCCTGTCTGATTGCCCCTAACCTTTCTGTCTGCCAGCCTGATCACTCCTAACTGATCTCCCCTGCTGGCCTGATCGCCCCTAACTGCCTCTGCCAGGCCCCCACCACCATTGCTTTGTCCAGAAGAATGTCCAAAAGATGCCCTGCCTAATTAACATATTACCCTTTTATTAATGTAGATAATGAAAAGAAAGGGAATTATGTATAGTTAAATTTAATGAAAGTTCCTGTATGTTTGTTCCCTTATTCAAAACTTAGGAATTTAAGTTTTATATCATGTGTTTATTTTGATCATGATCATTGGAGGTGATAATGTGCAATAAAATGTCTAGAAAAAGCATGTCAAACTCACAGCCAATGGGCCACATGCATTGTTTAAATAAACAAGACATGGGGCCTGGCTGGCCAGAAGTTAGATATGCTTGGTCAAGAATTCAGGCGAGGTAGATGGGAAAGTGGGTAAATAAGTGCCTTGAAGATAAAGTGAGACTGCTCATTCATGATAAATAATTAAAAATTATGAATTTTGAAGATAAAAGTTCTTTGTGAGCGTAGTAATCAAGAATATTTGAAATTATTAAATACTTGGTTACAAATCTGTATATATAAAAGTCTAAGTGACCGAATGTCAACTAGTTGCTATGACACGCATTGACCACTAGGGGGAAGATGTTCAAAGCAGGAGCTGCCCTCTGGTGGTCAGTGCACTCCCACAGCCAACCTCCCACAGCCAAACCTCATGTGGCCCCTCCCCCATGCCTGCCAGCCCTGATAACCCCATTGGAACCTCCTGTGACCCCTCTCCCTGGCCAGCCAACCCCCCTGGTCCCTCTCCCTGCCCAATCCTGATTGGTCCCGATCATCGGCAAGGCCGAGGGACTCCACCCATGCATAAATTGCTCCACTGGGCCTCTAGCAAAAAATAATTTCAAGTAGCTAGAAAAAATTCTTCCTTGAATTCCAAATTTTTGGTCATCTCTATCATGTTTCAAAATCTGGTTTCTGTTATTTTATGAAATATAGAATTTTTTATGTCAATTGTAAAACATATTGTTATTTAATTTAATTTAAACAAACCCTGTTCCATATTACTACTGTGACCGTGTTACTGTTTAGAAACAGTGTATTTTGTTAATCCTCACCCGAGGATATTTTTCCATTGATTTTTAGAGAGATTGGGAAGGAGGGAGAGAGAGAAAAAAACATCGATATGAGAGAGACACAGTGTATAGTATTTGTAACCTTAGCTTTTCGTTCCTTCTTGGCTTAGAGGACACTGTGGTAGCACTCTCGGTGACGGGCATCTTGAAGGTGTGGATTGTTACCTCTGAAATAAGTGGCATGCAGGTGAGAAAAATGAGACTGGATTTATTTCTCTGTTTCCTTCTCAGGTAGTCTTAAATGTTCATAACGATAAATACCTTCTTTCCTTAAAGGGGAAGGGAAAGTTAATCTTTATAATGGTCTTACTGACATGGTATAGAAGATCCCCTACAATGTGGTCTCTGTAAGTGCATTAAGTTTTTCACTTTTCATGGTACACCGTTGCCATATCAGGGATAGAATTAGAGAAACATATTGCACAGGATAGGATGTAGAGAAATGATAGAAGTGGTAGCACTTCCTCAATTGCTTCTATTTAAGTTAAAAGGTAGTTTGCTCTAGGGGAGTGGTTAGCAAACTTATTAGTCAACAGAGCCAAATATCAACAGTACAATGATTGAAATTTCTTTTGAGAACCAAATTTTTTAAATTTAAACTTCTTCTAACACCACTTCTTCAAAATAGACTCGCCCAGGCCATGGTGTTTTGTATAAGAGCCACACTCAAGGGGCCAAACAGCCACATGTGGCTCTCGAGCCGCAGTTTACTGAACACTGCTCTAGGGGGAAAAAATAAAGTAAAGCATTACAGAAAGTTTATAAAGCCAATTTTAGTCCCCTCTCTCTGTTCTTTGGGCTTGATTTCCTTGTTATATTTCTTATCAGAAAGGAGGTCAATTTTCTGACAATAATTGATGCTAGTCTCTTCAACCAAGGAATTTTTAGATATTCAATCTGGGAGAAACTGGAGGAATTGATCAGTTTTTGTTGTTATTTGCTTTTTTATTTAAAAGCACATTTAGCTACAGAAATTATGGTTTACTCAAAACTTTTATCATCTGTTATTGTGATGATATTCTGATTCTCATCAGTATTTTATTTCATTTTAAAAAAATTTCTTTATTAAGGTGTTACATATGTGCCCTTATTCCCTCATACCCATCCCTCCATCCCCCCCACTCATGCTCCCACCCCCCTGTTGTCTGTGATGATTGATTAGGCTTATAGGCATATATTATATACAAGTCCTTTGGTTGATCTCTCCCCTGACTCCTATCCTCCCCTACCTTCCCTCTGAGGTTTGATGGTCTGATCGATGTTTCTCTGTCTCTGGATCTGTTTTGTTTATCAGTTTATGTTATTCATTATCTATATCTATATCTATATCTATATCTATATCCATATCTATTATCTATATATATCTATCTACATCTATATCATCAGTATTTTAATCTTGAGTACCTTTGTAGCAGAGACGTCATGCCCAGATGTTTTCATAATGCATTTGTGTTGCTTTTTACTACTGTGGTTCTCACATGGGGGTTTAAAATCATGACCATCAAGCGATGTCTTTATTTCATTTTGTTTTCTTTATGGTGTGATAATTTTAATTGACAACCATGTCATTCCTAAAATTTTACAAATATTTCTCTTTTCAGGATACTGAGCCAGTATTTGAGGAGGAATCCAAACCAATTTATTGTCAGAATTGCCAGAGCATCTCCTTTTGTGCATTCACACAGAGGTCACTTTTGGTTGTGTGCTCCAAATACTGGCGGGTAAGATCATTGCATAAGTAAGAAGTTGCATTTTTACTCTGTTGGTTTATCAGATTCCCAAAGAGAAATGTCAGGAAAAGTTTGGTGCAAGGATAGGTTAACCATTTGGTATTCATATGTGATTATGACATTACATTTTGAGGTGTTGGGATTTAGCCATATATAGTTGTCTTTTTTGTTTGTTTGTTTATAGAATGATTCAGTTAATGATTATTTTTCTGTTAATTTTAATTTCTACTTTTGCTGCTGTTTTAGTTATTATCTTGTCAGTGTAACATAAGCAGTGGCAGCATTTGACATATCTTTGCAGGTTGTTATTATTTCCAGTTGCTATTCTGTCCTAACTTCTTAGAGTCAGGAAGGTCTTTCTTCATTACTTCAGAGATGGTGAAGGAGCATATTGCTTCCACATTGCCAGACTTGAACATTTCCCTTAAAAGAAAAAAATAGATTTTTTTTTTTATTGATTCAGAGAGGAAGAGAGAGGGAGAGATAGAAACCTCAATAATGAGAAAGAATCATTGATCAGGTACCTCCTGCACGTGCCCTAATGGATATTGAGCCTGTAACCCGGGCATGTGTTCTGACTGGGAATCGAACCATGACCTCCTGGTTCATAGGTCGATGTTCAACCATTGAGCCACACTGGCCAGGCAGACTTTAATATTTTCATAATAGAAAAGGTGTCAGCATTCTTTGATTGCTTATACCAAAGCTTTCCCTGTATTATTTCTTGTAATCCTTACAACTGAGAGGGGGAGACGTATTAGTTATCTAATCCTGCATAACAAAAATCACTCTAAACTAAACCACAGACATATCACTCATCTCAAGTATGTATCACCATCCCACCTATGGGTCAGGAATCCAGGCACCGCTTAGCTGGCTGGTATCAGGGTTTCTCACACACTACAATCAAGTGTTAGCAGGGATTACTGTCTCATCATAAGGCTCACCTTGGGAGGGTCTGCTTCAAAGATTACTCACATGGTGGTGGGCAGGCCTCAGGTCCTCCTGACAGTTGGCTGGACACTTTTCTAACTTTTCACGGGGGCCCTTCCATAGGACAGTCCAAAGCATGGGTGCTATCTCCCCTCAGAGTGAGAGCATGAGAGAATGGGTAGCCAAGACCCACCTAACCTTGGAACTGAGATCCCATCCCCTCTGCCACATTCAACTGTCTAGAAGCAGTCACAAAATCAGCCAAATTCGGGGAGCGGTTTACACAAGGATCTAAATACCAGGAGTCAAGTCGGGGATCAGGGCAGCAGTCTCAGATCTGCCTACCACAGTAGGCATGTTACTTTCCATCTTTTATAGATAAGGCATCTGAAGCATAGGGGGTAATAAGTAGCTTGGCTAAGGCACTAAAGTGGCAGTGGAATTGTTGCATTACAGCTCAGGTAGTCTGCCACCAACAGCTCTATTACCTCCGGGCAATGGACAGCACAGACTAGATTGCAAATTTCTTCTTCCTTGTAGGTATTTGATGCTGGAGACTATTCCCTGTTGTGTTCAGGCCCCAGTGAAAATGGACAGGCATGGACTGGAGGTGACTTTGTATCAGCAGATAAAGTAATCATTTGGACTGAAAATGGGCAAAGTTATATTTACAAACTACCTGCCAGGTATTCAATAAATAATAACATAGGACTTTAATAAAAAACAAAAGATTTCGAATGTGGAGTATAACCTGCAAGTATGCAACGTGTATAGTACAAATATTTAATATGGGGGAAAAATTTAAAATGGGTTAAAAAAGTCACCTAGAACTTAAGTTAGATAAGTAATTCTAGTTTAACTTCTAAGTACAATATAGGGGTATTTTATTTGAAATAGGATATTTTAATAATGTTCATTATCTAATGCTAAATTAATTTAATTATAATTTAAAAACCATTTTTCATTAATGTCAAAACCATCATATGACCTGACAAAATGTTTGTCAGTATTTTAATTGAATGATGTATTTTTCTTATTTTCAGTTGCCTTCCAGCTAGTGATTCGTTCCGCAGTGATGTGGGGAAAGCAGTTGAAAATTTAATCCCTCCTGTACAGCATAGCCTCTTGGATCGAACAGATAAAGAGGTAAAATTTTTTAGGTATCATTTATAATTGATAGTTATGTTGGAAAATTTCATACCTGTACTTTTTGGTGTATTTTGGTAGCATAACATTTGAAAGGTTCAATATAAGTCAAGGCTCTATGTGAGAGAGACATTGTGAAATACTTTACATGGTCAATTGTAAGCACGATTTTAATATTTGCATATCTTATACATAGTATGACTATAATATAGCATTCACGGTTCTCTGAGAATACAAATGACTTAATGCAGATTACATACTGGAAATGACTTTTGATAAAGTTCATGTTGATGATGCAAATAATATTTTATGCTATTATGCAGCTATGAAAACTGACAGATGGAATGCCTTTTAGAAGGGTAAGGTCATCATGTAATAGTGCTCACTAATAACAGTTCATTATTTGAACAAGGCATTGCAGTATCTCCCAAAACCATGGAGTGATTTAAATTATTAGGCTTTAGAAATGAATAATAAAAGAAAATTTTCTCTATAAAAACAAGTTTATTATGATTTCTTAAAATTTACAACAACACTAAGTAATAGGTTTTCAATTCTTTTTTTTAAAACTTAATAAATCTTTATTGTTCAGTTTATTACACTTTTCCTCTTTCCCCACCCCCCTCCCCTCTCATAACTCCTCTCCACCTGGTACCCATCCCACCCTCTGTCCTTAACTCCCCTACCACTGTCCTCTTCCATAGGTGTATGATTTTTGTCCTGTCTCTTCCTGCACCTCCCACATCCCTTCCCCCGCCAAGAATTGTCAGTCCACTCCCTTTCTATGCCCCTGATTTTGTTATATTCACCAGTTTATTCTGTTCATCAGATTTTTAATTCACTTGATTTTTAGATTCACTTGTTGATAGATATGTATTTGTTGTTCATAATTTTTATCTTTACCTTTTTCTTCTTCCTCTTCTTAAAGAATGCATTTCAGCATTTCATATAATACTGATTTGGTGTTGATGAACGCCTTTAGCTTTTGCTTATCTGCGAAGCACTTTATCTGACCTTTAAATCTGAATGATAGCTTTGCTGGGTAGAGTAATCTTGGTTGTAGGTTCTCACTATTCATCACTTTTAATATTTCTTGCCATTTCCATCTGGTCTGCATAGTTTCTGTTGAGAAATCAGCTAACAATCTGATAACAATCAGCTAACAATCAGCTAACAATATGGCTGCTCCCTTGTAGGTAACTGTTTTTCTCTTGCTGTTTTTAATATTCTCTCTTTGTCTTTTGCTCTTGGCATTTTAATTATGATGTGTCTTGGTGTGGTCCTCTTTGGATTCCTTTTGTTTGGGGTTCTGTGCGATTCCTGGACTTTTAAGTCTATTTCTTTCACCAGGTGGGGGAAGTTTTCGGTCACGATTTCTTCAAATAGATTTTCATTATCTTGCTTTCTCTCTTTTTCTGGCACCCCCATAATTCTGATATTGGTACACTTGAGGTTGTCTCAGAGGCTCCTTACACTATCTTCAATTTTTGGATTCTTTTTGCTTTTCCGGCTGAGTGGTTTTTGCTTCTTTGTATTTCAAATCTTGAACTTGATTCTTGCGGTCCTCTAGTCTGCTTTTAGGTCTCTGTATAATATTTTTAATTTCAGTCTGTGTATACTTAACTTCTAGTTGGTCCTTTTTCATATTCTTGAGGGTCTTGTTAAATTTTTAAATATATATTTTTATTGATTTTTTACAGAGAGGAAAGGAGAGGGATAGAAAGTCAGAAACATGGATGAGAGAAATATCGGTCAGCTGCCTCTTGCACACCCCTTACTGGGGATGTGCCTGCAGCCAAGGTACATGCCTTTGACTAGAATAGAACTTGGGACCTTTCAGTCCGCAGGCTGATTCTCTATCCACTAATGATGCAAACCAGTTTTGGCGAGAGTCTTGTTAAATTTATCGGACTTTTCTAAGAACCTCTTGAAAAATCTTTAACCGTGGTTTTGAACTCTATGTCCAGTCATTTTTCTCCCCTCTATTTCTTTCAAATGTGATCTGTTTCCTTGTCTCCGCATTTTGGCTGATTCCCTGAGTTGGTCAAGTACCTTTGTGTGGTAGGTATTCTCTAGGGGACAGTGGCTCAGCCTCCCCAAGTTACCTGAGATGGATATTCTTGGTTTACCCCTTTATGGGCTGTACAGTCTTGTTGCAGTTAAGTCTTGATTGTTGTTGGTATCACTGGGAGGGGCTGACCTCCAGGCCAATTGGCTGTGAGGATCAGCTGTGTCTATGCTGGGAGAACCTCTGTGCTCAGCTTGGATGGGGTGGAGTCTCAGGGCTGAGCAGTCAGCCTTGGTTTCCCATCAGCCCCGCCCTAAGCGGTGCCCAGGTCTCTGTGCTCTGTGGCAACGGCTGCACACACCTCTGAGAGAAAGCTGTCCCCGAGCTCTGCCTGGTGCCAGACAGTCCAGCCTCTCCCCAAACGAGTCTGGACACCCAAAGTCTCACCCGGAACTGGAATACAATGTAGTCCAGAGGTTTTGTTTTCCTTCTGAACGAGAAAGCCAGCCATGTGCACTCTCCAGCTCCCAAGTTTCAGTGTGCTTCCTCCTGACAGTCCAGTTTCACCCCATATGAGTCTGGTTTCCCCGAGACTCACCTGGAACTGGGGATCAATAGGCTTTGTCTTTCTCCCCGTTGAAGAAAACCAGCCGGGTATTCAGCCACCCGCCCTTTCCGCTCTCGTGCGTCTCCACACCTCTGTCTCTGCGTCTCTGCAACTCTGCCCTCCTTCGCTCCTCTGAATTTCAGTGTCCTTTTATCTTTCCTTCTATTATTTGTAGAATTTCCACTTAGCCAGCTTTCTGTTGGTTCTAGATGATGTTCATTTTGTCTTTTAGTTGTATTTTTGAAATTGTTGTGCGAGGCAGCAGTATAGGTGTTTGCCTATGCCACCATCTTGGTTCCCCCCCAGGTTTTCTATTCTTAGTACTGGGTTTTCACTAGTAAAAAAGAAGCTTTGGTTTTGGAAATAAAGTTTCCTTTATTTCTAGGTTTCACAATTTTTTTGTTCTGAGAATTTTGTTCCATCTTTATGTGGAGAGATGATGAGGGAAAGGGAATCATTATTTACCATGAAAATTTTTAATATATAGAATTTATATGTCTATATAGAACTAAGATTTTCTATAACCTATCCTTTTCTCTTATCTTAAACTTCTACTTACTACTCTTTAATGTAGACCAGTGGTTGGCAAACCATGGCTTGCGAGCCACATGCGGCTCTTTGGCCCCTTGAGTGTGGCTCCTCCACAAAATACCACGTGTGGCCATGCACATACAATGCGATTGCAACTTTGTGGCCCATATGCAGAAGTCGGTTTTTGGCTCTCAAAATAAATTTCAATCATTGTACAGTTGATATTTGGCTCTATTGACTAATGAGTTTGCCAACCATTGACCTAGACAAAAACTTCCAGTAACATGAAGGGTTAATGATTTTATAAAAAATGTACATAAAACAAAATAAACACATTCCATTTTTAAAAAATATAAACTCCCAAGTACATTTTAAATTAAAATGTATTATTATTTGGTATGAGATTCCCATGTGGTGACATATAGAATATTGGTTATTACAGCTGCTGTAGCAATTTCTCCTTGTTCAGCATTGTGAAAAGTTTTAGTAATTTTCAGAATTGTGAAAAGTTTTAGTAATTTTAAAAACTTTTAATTTGTGAAAACTATTAGTAATTTTCAGAATTGATTGTGCTTAATATATATATATTTCTGTAGGCTAGTGCCTTCTAGGAAAATAGCTAATACCAAATACAGTTATTAGATTATTTGACTATAATCGCTAAGACTGAAGTCTGTTTATTACTGTTCTTTATGATAATGTTCTATGTTTTAACGTTCAAGTATCTGTGAGTGAACACTCGAAACTTTAATTTTAAGATTCTACTGCTATTTAAAATTTTCAAATAAGTGATGTCACTGAAGATAGAGATCTTAAGCAGAAAAATAATTTGTTTTAAAATGAAAGTATATACAAGAACCTAATGAATGTATTTGTTCCTAGTAGTTTATAGCTAACATATTAGGCTATGTTCGAATTGATTATATAAATGTGACCAAATGAAATGTTACACTGTTGGCTGAAGAATATGCTCATTTTTTAAAAAATGGAGCCTTCCAGTCACACAGCCTGGTAGTTTAAGTTTGCTGCTCTTACTAGTGACTAACCAGGAGTGGGTAAAAGGTTAGGATTAGCCAGTTCTCCCTTTTTGACCTTTGGGTGGAGGCTTTTCATTTTGGTAAAGAATATCATGTTTTATATTATATGTAACAATAGACAGTTAAGTAAGTTGTCTTGTTGTGGTGACTAATCAGTTTTTATAAAACAGCAAAAATATAAAAATACAATTCTATAGAGAGACTATATAATTTTTATTTCTTGTGTTATGCTGGATTTCAATGTTAATTGGCATGTACATATTAATGTTACAAAGTTACATTAAAATATTGTTGGGTGTTATAAATACTTTTTCTTACTCTGTTTCTGAGGCAAAGTACTTAACATCCTTATCTGAAAAAAAAGTTAATGTCTGAAATATTTTGATTAAAAAAGCTAAAGATATTTGAACAAATTTTTTTCAGTTGCTCATTTGCCCTCCTGTTACTCGGTTCTTCTATGGAGTCAGGGGATACTTCCATAAACTATTAATTCAGGGGGACTCTTGTGGAAGATTGAATATTTGGAAAATCTCAGACACAGCTGAGAAGCAGGAAGGTGAAGAAGCAAATAGTAAATCAGGTACAGCAACTTCTTAATTTAACAACCTATATACTAACCACTGAACAACAAATTCATAAAGTCATTTTTCATTTTCTTCTTAGAATCATGTTTGATGACAGTTATTCTTTGGTATATTACTAAATCAACTATAAGCATGCTTATTTTAATATTTTAAAAGTTTTTTCTAACACACTCAATGTTTTTTTTTTATACAAAACCAAACCTCCACAGGGTTGGAAATCACAACTTCTGTTAGTTTGCAAGAAGCATTTGATAAGCTCTATCCTTATCCAGCTGGAATTATAGATCAGCTGAGTGTGATCCCCAATAGTAATGCACCTCTTAAAGTAACCGCAAGTGTGTACATACCAGCACATGGACGACTTGTTTGTGGCCGTGAAGATGGGAGCATCATTATTGTGCCTGCCACGCAGACAGCCATAGTCCAGCTGCTGCAAGGAGAACACATGCTCCGAAGAGGTATACTGACAACTTCCCAATGTCTGAAGTGGCCAGAGAGCTCTGTACTGTGATAGTGACAATGCTGGCAGGCTTTGTTTTTAACACCTACAATGAATCAGTGCAGTTGTTAGTGTGCGATGTGGCTGATAGAGTTTAATGCACAGATAATAAAATAGTGCCTATTCTTGGGATAAATAACCCCCTAATGACTGTGAATAAAGAAGTATCCAGTTTTATCTCTTTGAGGTATGTTAAGACTTCCATTTATTAATAGTTAACCTCTATGGTTTACTAAATAATGAACTTTATTGTTATTAACACTGATAATCTTTTAGGACAGTACTGTCTAGTGGAAATATATATATGTAACAATGTATGCCATTTTCTAATATCCACATTAAAAATGTGAAATGAAGCAGATAAAATTAATTTTAATAACATGTTTTATTTAATTCAATATAGCAAAACTATCTTTACTTCAGTGAGATACTTAACATTATTATTTGTTGCCCTAAGTCTTTGAAAGCTCATAGGTATTTTACATTTACAGCACACGTGAGTCTGGAGTAGCCACATTTCACGTGCTCAGTGGTCTCATGTGGCTAGTAGCTACTGTATTGGGCAGAGCAGTTTTAGGAGATAAAATCAGAAGCCTTTTTTTTTTTTTTTTATAAAATTTATAGCTATTTTGACAATTCATGTTTACTTTTATTTGTTGAAACTTTGTAAGACTTTTATTTTCCCATTTTAAATCCAAACCCTCATTCGCAGGTTGGCCACCTCACAGAACACTCCGCGGTCATCGGAACAAAGTCACATGTTTGCTGTATCCTCATCAGGTCTCAACTCGTTACGATCAAAGATATCTGGTATCTGGAGGTGTGGATTTTTCGGTCATAATTTGGGACATATTTTCTGGAGAAATGAAACATATCTTCTGTGTGCATGGTGGCGAGATTACTCAACTCCTGGTTCCACCTGAAAACTGTAGCGTAAGTTGGAAAAAAATGATTACTTTACTGTGGTGGAGCCGAGTCATGTGGCTGTCAGGCTCACTGTGAGTGGAGCGTAGAGTCATGTAAAGGCCATGTGACAAGAGAATTAAAGTCCTTTTAATTTTAAAACTAAATGATGGTAACATGGGAAGTTTAGGCAAGGTTATGGTTATTTACTATTGGGTACATAGAAATAGAAGATGCATATAGTTTTCAGAAAGTAAAAAAAGAACCCTGATGACCCAATGGTATCGTTCTTAAGTGAAGAATTGTAATGAAATCTTTGGGCGGAGCTCTCCACAGTTCCTCAATTTGCGCCTCAGGTGGTTGCATGTCGAAGTGTGGCCTGTGACATGGAACATTTGTGTGTGATACAGTCTGATACTGTTACTTACATTTTAAAAGCAGACATTCGTTCTTTTTATTTCTGAATACATGGTTAGGTAGTGAAAGCATTAAAATTGAACTGGAAAGGTAAGGACTGAAATCAGATTCCACTTTGCTTTTGGGAGGGAGAAGAATGAGTTTCCAGAACAAAAAAACGCAACTTCTTTAAGTGCCATTTTTTATTTACTTAAAAAAAAAAAAAAAAAATATATATATATATATATATATATATATATATATATATTATTGTTGATTTCAGAAAAGAAGGGAGAGGGAGATAGAGATAGAAGCATCAGTGGTGAGAGGCAATCATTGATCGGCTGCCTTCTGCATGCCCCCACTGGGGATCGAGTCTGCAACCTGGGCTTGTGCCCTGACCAGCAATTGAACTCTGACCACCAGGTTCATAGGTTGATGCTCAATCACTAAGTCATGTCTGCTGGACTCTTTTATTTACTTTTTAAAAAATTATTTATTGTCTAAAGTTTTACATATGTCTCCTTTTTCCCTAATTGACCACTCCCCCTCCCCAGCCATTCCCACCCTGGGCAAACCCCCACCCCCCAGTGTCTGTGTCCATTGGTTATGATAATATTAGGGTCCCGGTGCATGAAATTCATGCACTGGAGCGGAGGGGGTCCCCTCAGCTTAGCCTGCCCCTCTCACATACTGGGAGCCCTCAGGGGATGTCCTACTGATGGCTTAGGCCCGTTCCCCATGGGGAGCGGGCCTAAGCCACAGTCTGGCCTCCCTTTGTGGGAGGCGACTGGGCTGATCAGGGAAAGGCACCAGCCCCATCACCCCACTGCTGCAGCCACTGCCAGTCACTGCAGCCACCAAGGTGTTTTCATCAACCCAGACTCCGGTCCCTTCACCATGAAAAACTGACAACTTTCTTTAGGCATTTTCAAGATGTGTCTTTCATAGGATATAATATTTCTTTATTTTTATTTATTTACCCTCACCTGAGGATATGTTTCCATTGATTTTTAGAGAGTGTGGAAGAGAAAGGAAAAGACAGAGAAACATCAAAGAGAGGGGAACACTTTGATTGGTTACCTCTGGCATGAGCCCTGGCCTGGGCCCTAGCCAGGGAGGAGGCTGCAACCTAGGTACATGCCCTTGATCAGAATAACCCAGACCCTGCGGTTGGCAAACCTAGGCATTATCCACTGAGCCAAACTGCCTAGGGAAAGGATATGATATTTCTTAGCCCTCCAACAGCAGACCTTTGTTGTTTTTTTCTCTAGGAGTGCAGTGAAAGAACCCTAGGTTACTTTTTTGGATTCTTGTACCCAAGTTACTAAGAATATTATCAGTGGTGTACAGGGAGCTTAGCCAATGAGTGGTCAGAAAAGGTGTTTCCTCTACAGTTCACATCTATCTCCTCTGATCTCCGGCTCCATCCCTGCCAAGGCCTAAAGCCTCTGGCCCTGGGTGAAGGACCCCCAGTTACCTGCGATTGTCCTGCTCCATCCAGGCCAAGGCCCGAAGCCTCTGGCCAAGGATCCAAGGGTCTAGGGCAGGGGACTTACTAGGACTTGACCGCTGTGCTAGGTCTAGGACCTAACTGCTCTGCTCTGAGGATGGGGCCCTGGGTGATCGCCCTGCTTCATCTCTGGCCAAAGCCGCAAGCCTCTGGCTGATGCTCTGATGATGGGACCCTGAGCGGTTGACCCCCAGAATGTGTGATTGCCCTGCTTCACTCCCAGCCAAAGCACAAGCCTCTGGCTGATACTCCAAGGCTGGGGCCCTGGGCGGTTGACCCCCAGCAGACGAGATCACCCTGCTGCCTCTGTTTGAGGCTTGGGCCCTGGGCAGTTGACTTCCAGCGCCGCCGCCCACCGTGCCGCCCCACCCCCTCTTCCTGATTGGCTGGTAGTGTAGCGAAGGTACAGTAATTTGCATGTATCTCTTTTATTAGATAACCTACCTTGTCCATACCGTTTGTCTCTGGATCTTTTCTTTTTCATCAAATTGTGTTGAACATGATATCCCACATATGAATGAGATCATGTGATATGTGTTTTTCTTTGATTGGCTTATTTCACTTAGCATAATGCTTTCCAGTTCCAACCATGCTGTTGTAAATGGTAAGAGTTCCTTCTTTTTTACAGCAGCATAGTATTCCATTTTTTTTAATACATTCATCTCCTGATGGGCACTTAGGCTGTTTCCAAATCTTAGCTATGGTAAATTGTGCTGCTATGAACATAGGGGTGCATATATCCTTTCTGATTGGTGTTTCTGGTTTCTTGGGATATAGTCCTAGAAGTGGGATAACTGGGTCAAATGGGAGTTCCATTTTTAACTTTTTGAGGAAAATCCATACTGTTCTCCACAGTGGCTGCACCAGTCTGCATTCCCACCAGCAGTGCATGAGGGTTCCTTTATCTTCGCATCCTCCTCAGCACTTGTTGTTTGTTGATTTGTTGATGATAGCCATTCTGACAGGTGTGGGTTGGTATCTCATTGTTGTTTTCATTTGCAGCTTTTGGATGATTAGTGACTTTGAGCATGTTTTCATATGTCTGGGCCTTCTGTATGTTCTCTTTCGATAAGTGTCTGTTTAGATTTTTTGCCCATATATTGATTGGATTGATTGGATCATTTATCTTTTGTTAAGTTGTATGAGTTCTCTGTAAATTTTGGAGATTAAACCCTTATTAGAAATATTACATATGTTCTCCCATGCAGTGGGCTTTCTTGTTGTTTTGTTGATGGTTTCTTTTGCTGTCCAGAAGCTTTTTATTTTGATGTAGTCCCATTTGTTTATTTTATCCTTAGTTTTTATTGGCCTAGGAGCTGTGTCTGTAAAGATATTGCTATGACATATGCCAGCTATTTTGCTGCCTATGGAGTCGTGCAGGATTTTCATGGTTTCCTGTCTTACATTCAAGTCCTTTAGCCATTTTGAGTTTGTTTTTGTGTGTGGTGTAAGTTGGTGTTCTAGTTTCATTTATTTTTGCATGTGTCTGACCAAATTTCCCAGCACCATTTATTAAAGAGACTGTTTTGACCCCATTGTATGCTCTTGCCTCCTTTGTCAAATATTGATTGAGCATAATGGCTTGGGTTGATTTCCCCTGGCCAAGGTCCCCTGCCCAAGGATGAAAGCCTCAGCCAGAGGCTTTTGGCGTTGGGCAGTCGGGGGAGGGGGGGGTCCGTCAGTAGGAAATTCCCTGAGGGCTCCCAGTATGTGAGAGGTAGCAGGTTGGGCTGAGGGACCTCCCCCCCACACCCAGTGCACAAATTTGTGCACCGGGCCCCTAGTCATTCATAATTGAAGGTCAGATAAAAAGCTTCACAGATAAGAGAAAGCTAAAGGAGTTCATCACCATTAAACCAAGATTATATGAAATGCTGAAGGTTATTCTCTAAGAAGAGGAAGAAGAAGAAAAAGGTAAAGATAAAAATTGTGAACAACAAATACATGTCTATCAACAAGTGAATCTAAAAGTCAAGTGAATTAAAAATCTGCCGAGACTTGGTTTGGCTCACTGGATAGAGCATCGGACTGCGGACTGAAGGGTCCCGGGTTCGATTCCAGCAAGGGCATGTACCTTAGCTGCGGGCACATCCCCAGTAGGGGTGTGCAAGAGGCAGCTGATCGATGTCTCTCTCTCATCGATGTTTCTGACTTTCTATCCCACTCCCTTCTGCTCTGTAAAACATCAATAAAATATATTTTAAAATAAAAATAAACATCTGATGAACAGAATAAACTGGTGAATATAATAGAATCAGGGGCATAGAAAGGGAGTTGACTGATAATTCTCAGAGGTTAAGGGGTGTGCGGGTTACAGGAAGAGACTGGACAAAAATCGTACATGTATGGATGAGGACAGTGGGAAGGGAGTTAAGGGCAGCGGGTGGATTAGGAACCCATTGGAGGGGAGTCATGGGGGGAAAAGGAATAATTATAATAATCTGAAAAAATAAAGATTTATTAAATTAAAAAAACAAAGTGATTATTGATAGGTACTTGTTGTCACCATTTTTATTCTTTATCCCTTCCTATTTCTTCTTTTTACAGCAGACCTGTTAGCATTTCTTTTATTGCTTGTTTGGTGGTAATAAACTCCCTTAGTTTAGTTTTAAAAAGTGATTATTTTTCATTTACATCTTATTAAACTTTTAAGGTCACATAATTTCCCAAAGTATACAGAAGAGGGCAGCATGGGCTTGTGAAACAGGAGTTCCAGGTATTTAACCTAAATATTGGAGTTTGTGCCTTCAATTGAAATATTCGATCCTTAGCTCTTACAAATAGAGATATAATATGAATGGTATATGTGACTATATATGTGCAATGCAGCTAATATTCACAGCTGGTAAGAGCAATTAACAAATGAGGTTTTTCTTAAAATGTACTCTACTTTTTAGTCTGAAAATGTACCTAAAGCTTTTGCCTGAATTAGCTCTTACTTTTGAATTTGGACTTTTGTTATTCTTTTAACTTGAGTATTACATTTAAAAAACAATGTCTATCATTATACCATAGTCTCTGAAGCCAAGCAGGTACACTTTGGAAATGTAAATTAAACAAATGCAAGAAATAGACCTATCATTAATTTTCTACAATATAATACAGTAGACACAATGTTCTGTAACATTCTTATTTCCTTGTAACACTTGATTCTCTTAGATTTTGATATCTGATATTTTTTTGCAGTCAGTACTTTTTGAAATAAATTTTTATTTGTTTTAAATTATTTAATTTAAATAAATAAAATACAGATATTTTCTATGTCATTAAGTATATTCTAATATCATTTAAATGTTATTCTGTAGTTTATTGAAATTTATCAGAAAATTTAGAATGTTGCTTTATTAAACATTATTTCTCTTATCAACAGTGGGGTTGAAAATTAGTATAGTTAAGTATGTTTGCACATCTGGAATGTTCTTTAAGGATAAATTCTTAAATGTGGAATTGCTGTATAAAAGGGCATATTAATTTTTAAAAGCTTTTGAATAGGTATTGCCAAATTGTCCTTTAATTGAACTTAGGAATAGACTTATACAACCATCATTTTACCCCCTTCATTCTACATTATCCTGCCTATAATTGTTTTAGTCTTGCTAGTTTTCTAGGCTTGTAAACAGGTATGTGTAGCATATGTGCAAGTGTACAGTACTTGTTTTCATTTTGAAAGCACAAATGTGTTTATATACCAATACTATATGGATTGTCCACTCATATTGGTTTGTATTGTATTCCTTACATTTTATGTTTTCTAGATTTTTATTACTATCATATTACTATTGTATTGAATAGTAATTATTGTAAAAATATAAAAATATTCCTGCTGTGGATACCAAATATGTATTCAAATATCGTAGTAAACCCTGTTTCTTATGTCAGAAGCTGAAAATATCAGTGATGCAATGAGAGTGCCAGTGAGGGGTCCTGTCAACAGTGATGAGAAGGACCGCATCCTTATTATGGCTGTGCTGATATAGCGCCAAACATTTTAGAAATTCCTCTATTTTGGAAAGGTTACTTTAGATCTTAAGTTACACCCTTAGTAGTGGAGAAGATTGCATTGGCGTAAATTTATTCTTAGTAAGTCAGAAGTGATTAGGTGCTGAACTTTCTGAATGAAGTGGTTGATTATTTTGATTTTTTATTTGGGGCTGAAAAGATAGTAGGACACAGGGCAAAAACTACTTTTTATTGAGTAACTTGATCATAAAAATTTTAAAATGAGTTAAAATTTCTCTTAAAATGGCAGAAATTATTAGAAAAAAAAACAAATGACTTAAGGTGGCTATGATTATAACATATTTTTATAGTAATTTATTTAGCAAATATCTAAGTGCCTGTCATATCCCATGTACCTTTGGAAACCAGACATATTATAGTGGACTAGAGTCCAGGTGCACAAAATTTGTGCACTGGGTAGGGGCGGTCCCCTCAGCCCAGCCTGCACCCCTTTGCAGTCTGGGATCCTCGGGGGATGTCTGCTTGCCGGGAATCAGGTCTAAGCCTGCAGCCAAACATCCCTCTCTCAGTCTGTGGTGCTAACTGTCTGGATCCCTTGCTCCTTACTGCCTCTGCCACTGTGCTCGCCAGCCTTAAGGCCAGCTTGTGGCTGAGTGGTGCTCCTCCTGTGGCACAATGACCACAAGGGGGCAGATCCTACATTGAGCATCTGCCCCTGGTGGTAGGTGCACATCATAACGACCAGTCGATTTGCATATTAGGGTTTTATTTTATAGGACTATGGGCCCAATGCACAAACTCATACACCTTGAAAGAAACTGTGGGCCATGAGGCTGTGGTGGGCACAGGGGCAGGTCTCGGCTCATCCTCCATACCCCTGCCTGGCCCCTCCCGCCATGGCCCCAGTCTCCCTATCTGCCTGCAGCCCCATCCCACCACCACTGCTTGCACCTGCTGATGTTGCGGAGCGATTAGGGCTGTTGCCAGCAGTGAGCAGGACCAGCTCCATAAGCAGGTGTGAGTAGTGGCTGCTTCCCTGATCACCTTTTAGGAGCTGGGGGAGATGGAGAAACCCTCAGGGGCGATTGGGGCCAGCACTGACACTTGCACCCACCTGCTGATGGTGCTGAGCGATCAAGACCGGCACTTGGCGCCGGCAGGGTGTGAGCTGTGGCTCTGGTGCTGCCTGTGGGTGTGAGTGGGGCTGCTGCTGGCAGTGGGTGTAAGCGATGGCTCTGGCGCTGGCAGCAGGTGTGAGCAGTGCCGTCGCCGGCAGCAGATGCAAGAGGTGGCTGCTGTCCTGATCTCCCCTCAGGAGCAGGGGAGGTGGAGAAAACCTGAGGGGCAATTGGAGCTGGCAGCAGCTGCTCATACCTGCTGACAGCACCGAGCAATCAGGGCTGGCACTGGGCACCGGCAGTGGGTGTGAGCACCCAGTGAGACCATAGCGCATGGGATCCAAGAATTTTCAATAACCACAAGAGGTCGCCCTGAAGCCAGTGACTGGTGCCCTGCCTTGGTCTGGTGTCCCCGCTCACCTGCTCCACAATCCCACCATGGCCGATGCCTGCCATGTTCCACTCTCTGCCGCCTGCTGCCAGTGCCTGCCATGTTTCGCACGCACCCCCTTGAGTCAGTGACATCGTAGCGACCAGTTGTTTGGTTGTTCCACTGTTCATTCTATTCGCATATTAGGGTTTTATATATAACCTAGGAGCCTGGTGCATGAAATTTGTGCACTGGGGATGGGTTAGCCCTCAGCCCAACCTGCCCCCTCAATGTGGCCAATGGCTGGCTCTGCCTTGGCTGCCTCAGCCTCACCCCCCGCAGCCCTGGCCTTAGCCCCAGCCACTGGCTACTGCCCAGCCCCCAGGGCCCCACTCCCCCAGCTCAGGCCTTAGCCCCAGCGGCGACTGCTCAGCCCTGGGGGTACCCCGCATTCATGCTGCTGCTAATGCCACCGGTTGGCCCCGCCCCTCTGCACCTCAGCTGCCCCGCCTCTCGCATCATGCGCGCCTCAGCAGCCCCACCCCCTGCCTCACACGCGCCTCGGCCCTGCCTTGTGTACTTGCCGGCCACTTTTGCCCTGGCCGCTGGTGAATGCCAGGCCCCAGGGGCCACACCCCCTTCGTGCTTGCTGGCCGCCTCACACACGCCTCGGCCCTACCCTCTGCCTCGTGTGTGCCTAGGCCGCCTCAGCCCCGCCCCCGCTCCTCATTGGCTGGTGGGCTCGGCTTGTGGGTATAGTGAAGGTACGGTCAAATTTGCATATTATTCTTTTATTAGATAGGATAGATAAGGTGTAGTCAAGTGCCTGCTTGATAGAATTTCATCTAATGAGGGAGTCAGAATAGAAAACAAGCAATTATGCAGCATGATAAATACTTTGAAGCACCTATTCTGTGACCTCCCTGAGTATGAGCCCCTCAGGAAGATTCTAGATGGGGTACCTAGTAAACTTTGAGAGTTTGGGAAGGTTTTCAAGTGAAAACCTTCGTACATAAGTGAAAATTTCTGTTTGCATAGGTACTTGGTACGTGATGGGGAGTAGTCTGGAGCATGTGAGAAGTTGCTGTGACTAGTACCTGATGGATCTAATATTACAAACACTGATAGGAATTACCATATTTGTATATTACTTTGAAAAGAACGATCAAGAAATCAGAGTACTGTATTTTCCGGCATATAAGACAACTGGAACTGATGATGATAGGAGGAAGATAACAGACAATAGAGAGAGAGCAAGTGCCAGGTGGGCAAGTCCTGGTGAGTTAGCAACGCCCATCATAACTGCAAGCTACGGTATTTTTACAGCTGGCATATAAGATGACCCCTGACTTTTGAGAAGATTTTCCTGGGTTAAAAAGTCGTCTTATACGCCGGAAAATATGGTAATGGTTTTGTTTGTGCTGTGGGCTAGTTGTAGGTGAGACCATTAGGGCACATGGTTTCATCCTATGTAGGAAGAGTATTTGAAAGAAAACAGTGAAGATGATAAAAATATGAAACCCTGCTCAAAAGTAAAATATGCAAGCTATTCTTCCAAACAAAGATTTGGCAAGAGAGTAAAGTGAAATATGTATTAAAAACAACAAAAGTGGCAGTTATTCTATAATGACTTTTTTGGGCGTCATAATCGGTGGTTTTCCTTAGATGTTGGTGCAAACTCTCTGAAAGAGTTGTAGACCACTTTCTGCTGTAAGGAGTGGGTCCTACACCAAGGAGCTCTTGTTGGTCAGATCCGTGAGCACATGGCCTTTAAAACCAAACAGACCTAACTCTTTCTTCATAGTTATCTTCTGTATGTAGTGAATGCATGATGTTTAAAATAGCCCCCAGAAGCCTTAATTTTCATATAGAACATAAATATCCAGTTAGATGGTTTGTCAGTATTTTTGTTGGTCTTATTTTCTAAAATAGCTATTAAAAACAAACAAATAGCTCTCTCCTTTTAAGTAGAAGGATGGGCTATGGATTTCTGAAGAAAAACTTATCTAGTTTTATGAGAGTGTGGAAATGAAATTAATATTCATAGGCACTTAATTTTCCCTCTAGGTAGAATATTTAAAAGTGATAAATGATGCATTTTAAATGCACATTTATGTTCCAGAGAAAGAGTTCTGGGAAGTACAAGAAATAATGATTAAGAGAACAGTGGGATTGATTTATGAGTGAAAGAAGCTGGTCACTTATAGCTTGTCTCAGGATGGACGTATTTATAAAGGAGAGACAGGATTTAGTGTTCATATATTTAAATAATATTCAGAAAATAGGACAGTTGTTTGAGGCAGCTAGGAGATTGCTTCTGAAATGATGGCGGGGGGGGGGGGAGAATAATTTAGTTTAGCAAACAAATTAGCAAAACCAGAAAAAAATATAATTGACATTGGGAACTGTTGGAAAGCAAGTCATCTCCCCAGGGAGCTAGTGAATGGGATAAACTTGCTGTCTCTGATTTCTGTAACTCATGGCAGATGCTGAGGAACAGGTTACATAAGAGGTTTCTGGGAATAGTTTAAGTGAAGTCTAGTAATATGCTAAGGTCAGGCCGGATGACCTAGGTGGTGTATTCTGACTCTCTCAGATTCTGTGATAGCTTGTGGCATTCTGCTGCTCAGCACTAATGTACCGTGGAGATTATATAATGGCAGATTCTATGAGACTTTGTTTTAGAATCATAATTCTCTGAACAATAATAATTAACCTTGGAATAAACTTACTTTGGCCCAGGATCCTTGCCCCAGTGATCTTACTTTTTCTAACAAAAAAATAGAGTTTTTACTTGGTTAAATGTTCTGTTGCTTATTGTCAACCTTGCTTTTAATTAGCTTATGATGTGATTGGTACATATTGCTTCCAGGGCAGAGTTAGTAGTGTTTGGAATAAGGATTTGGGTGATTTTCACCTATAAAATACCAAGCCAGCTTGATAGGATGCTTAGTCTGTGCTGTTCCATAACAGCACAAATAGCTAAGTGGTATTGATGTGCCAGTTGATACCAATGGTTGGTAAAATGGAATATTAGTGAGATAGTTGGGGTATGGGTTGTTTTTTGTCTGTGTGTGTTGTTAATCCTCACCCGACGATATTTTTCCACTGATTTTTAGGGAGTGGAAGAGAAAGGGAAAGACAGGGAAACTTCGATGTGTGAGAGAAACACATCGACTGGTTGCTCCTTGCGCAACCCTGGACCAGGGTCCAGGCAGGGGAGGAGCCTCAACCAAGTTATGACTGGAATCGAACCCGGGACCCTTTGGTCCGCAGGCTGATGCTCTATCCACTGAGCCAAACCAGCTTGGGCTAGAGCTTTTATTTATGTCATATTTTTAACATTAAAGATTAAGCTTCTGAACATTTGCTAGATGGAAGGACATTGGTGCCTCCCTTGTTCTGTACATCAGGTGGGCACATGCCTCTGTAGGAAGAGGGACACAGCATTGCTCTGAGTAGGTGTGCTTCCAGTGAAAATGTATTTATTCACTCAAGGGAATTTCAGCTTATATTCCATAGCTCTTAACCTCGCCATCACAAAATGGACAGAGAAAATAAAGATGAAAGGTATTGCCAATGAAAAATTAAATCTTTTCAGCAGCCACATTATGATGTTCAAGCAATGATCATTTTATTTATTTATTTATTTACTTATAATTCTTTATTGTTGAAAGTATTACATATGTCTCTTCCCCTCATCCCCCATTAACCTCCTTCCTGTCCACCTTCCCACCCTCCCCTCCCAGGACCTCACTGTCTGTGCCCATGGGCCATGCACATATGCATACAAGGTTTTTGGTTGATTACCTCCCACCAGCCCACTGTCTCCCATGTCTTCTATACTCTGTTCCATCAAGCAATGATCATTTGATCAATCTGGCAGGAAGGTATAAAAAAATCATAATTATATAAAATAATATTTGCATCTACTACAACAATAAAACCTTTCTAGCCTATATAATCCTATATAATAAAAGGCTAATGTGCAAATAGATTGAATAGTGGCATGACCAGTCACTATAATGTGCACTGACCACCAGGGGCAGACATTCAATGCAGGAGCTGCCCCCTGGTGGCCAGTGCGCTCCCACAGGGGAGTGCCGCTCAGCCAGAAGCCAGGCTCACGGCTGGCGAGCGCAGGGGAAGTGGCGGGAGCTTCTCCCACCTCCATTGCAGCGGTAAGGATGTCTGACTAAAGCCATCAGTTAGAAATACTCTGAGGGCTCCTGGACTATGAGAGGGCACAGGCTGGGCTGAGGGACCCCCCCCACTCCCCTAGTGCACGAATTTTGTGCACCAGGCCTCTAGTGCTAATATAAAGTTAAAGTTGTTAGCAAGACATTTATGACAACTTTTACTTCATCTTTAATTTGTTTATTTAAACTTTGAGTCATCCTTTTGAAATATATATTTTTGTTAATGGTTTACAGTGTACATGATTTATTGGCACAGTATGTATGTAATTTATAAATATATGTATAATGGGAATACATTGCAAAGTTTTTTAATGAATGGGTGTGTGGTCAAAAAGCTCTGAGCATAAATGCTTTTCAATTAATTTAAAGATATAAGGTTTCTATTATTTAGTAGTGTTATTATTTTAATTACAGAATTTAAATGTCTTAAAACACATTCTCATTATATTGCCCTGATGTTAAGTAATGTTTTAGGTGACTTTTCCAGTTGAAGTGAAAAAAAAATTAAATAGAATGAAATTAATCAAATTATAGAATAAATCACTGTCGGTGAAGAAAATGTTCAATAACCAAGATCTTCAGAATTTAATAATATTAATAATAATTCAGCTCCTTTGTGGGGAAGCCAAGTCTAAATCAAAGTGAGATAGGGGTTATAAGATATTCTTTAAGAAGTGCTTCTTTAATAATTTTGAGGACAGCTAAGAATAAACCAAGTTAATTGTGTTTTAGCAAATCTTTAAGGGCTTTCATTTAGCAAATAGCTGAGAATTATTTATCATTACTCTGTCCATTGTAGAATTAAAATTAATACCAAAGTGGTGCTTGAGAGTGGTCTTTTTCCGTTTTCTATTTAAATAGGCTAGACATTTGCTTTGTTTATATCATTAATTTGTTTTCACACAGCTTGCAAAGGTAACCACTTCAGAATTAATTAGTGGAATCAAAATTAATGAGGTTTTACTGTACTGGGCCATTTCCACTGTAGGCCAGTTTCTTCACATGAGTTGGACTAGCATTTTCTTGAAAGAAGAAAAATTAGATTTATTTTAATCCATATTTAAAAAGCAAAGAACCATCTTTTCTGGTGAGTTAAGTACCTCTAATAACTATGCTTTCTTGGGCTTAGTAATATCGATTTTTTTTTTTTAGTCTTGATTATTTTGGATATTTTCAGACTGTTGCTTATTACAGTAAAGCTAGAGTTAACTCTTCAGCTGCTTATTTTCCGTTATAGAAACCATGTGTCATTTTTATTTTGGATCATTTTTTTGTGTGGGTGGAGCATGTAATTTGCAAATTTTTTTATCATTTTTGTACTATATGAAAGAACAGATCTATTCTTTAAAACATACTGATGTAAATGTATGTGTTAGAGAAAATCCATTATGTGGAAACAAAAAGTTAGAATTTTTGGAATTGTAGTTCTTTGTTTCCCTTCAGAAAATTACATCCTATAATCTTTTTACTTAAAGCAGATCCAATGGTATTATTTAATATTTGATCTGTATACCCTTTATTTTTACTAATAAGAGTGATAACATGAACTATGAGGATAGATTGCATTTTCTTAGTTTTGAAATTGTCCACCTGCATATAAATGGGGAGGGTGAGAGTTCTGACTGAATTTCTCATGAGGGGTTGATGCTGAAGGTCAAGTTTCTCAAAGGAAAGGGAGGCCTTTTCGTTTGTTTGCCTAAAGTCCACAATTATAAACTACAGTAGGAGGTATTTGGCAGAGAGACAGAATGTGTAGTTAAGTGGTTGTAAGTTTTCTGTGATCTCAGATGTTGTGCTCTACTAACAGACTATAATTTGAGGAACATCGAATGCAGTAAAGAGTATTTGTAAAAATTCACCTGTTTTTTTAAGGTAAAATAAATGTTACCCAGACTCATGCCTCATCTTTTTCTGCCCTTTGAAAAGAATGACAAGAGGTTTGTGGAATATTATTGAAATGATAGTGAACTTGGGGCTAACAAGTAAGCTAGTTTAGGAGCATGCTTTTATTAAGAATAAGTTCATACTAAAGATGATTTTGTAGAGTTTGTGAGTCGAAGTAGCAGAATCAAAAGTTGTGACAGGTGTTTTGCATACTGTGGCAGATCTGTGCTTGATTAAAAGATGTGAATAGATGAAAAATACGTTGTTTAGGAATTATTTAAAAATTTTTTAAATTTTCCAATTAAATTGACATACATTATTATATTAGTTGCCAGTGTACAACATAGTGATTAGACATTTATATAACTTTTTCAGTGATCACCCTGGTAAGTGCATAATTATAATTACTGATTATAGGAATTAAAAAAAATCTGTTAGATATATTTTTTATAATGAGAGAAATACATAAATAACCACTTTTGGCCAATTGATGTTGCACAATAGGAAATAGAAGTTTACCATTTATTCAGCAAACATCTCTTTTTGTAAGTTGGATATATTTGATAAATACAGTCAGCACTAAAGGTAATCTGTAGAAATGTAAAGCCTCCATTGTATTATCTTCATTTTCCAATATATGTCTAGTGAAACTGATAAATATTTTATGTAGTGTGAAATAACTAAAAATAAAGTCATATATGTTTATGTGTTTTACCCTGTTTTATTTTAATATTGCCTATATTTAAATGAAATTTTTGTAGTTTGCCACTTTATTTACTACTTAATTATAAAGCTAATTTTTATGAACCATAAGTCAACTATCCCCCCATTCCTCAATACATGTTTTAAAGAAAGAAATCATATTTTTATGTCTGAATTGAATGCTTATCAAGAAACATGAAATAAGTAAGGTTAACAAATGCTTGTTTGAGAAACTTCTATCTGACCTATAATAATAAAAGCATAGCATGCTAATTAGACTGGATAGCCAAATGACCTGCCAGAAATCCTTCCGGACGACCTTCTGGATGAAGCTGGGGCTGCGAGGACCAAGCCCCTTGCACTAATTTTGTGCATCGGCCTCTAGTGTTTTAATAAAGGTTTTTAACATGATCTTTCTGAACTTAGTTTTAAAATTAGTAAACCTGGGTTGCATTTATTATGGTATTTAAAACATTCATTAAAAAAAAGGTACAAATAAAGCTAACACAGGATAAAAGAATAAAACACCCGAATCTAAGGAAAAGGTAGTTCAGTCTTAGTATCCATGTTTTATTAATCTTTTGTTTCATTCAAAAATAGATTTTAGGTTAAAAAAAATAAACATTATTGTCTTAGCCTGTTTGGCTTAGTGGATAGAGCATTAGCCTGCAGACAGTAGGGTCCCCGGTTCGATTCTGGTCAAGGGTATGCACCTTGGTTGCAGGTTCCTATACCTGACCTAGGCCCTATTTGGGCATGGGCAGGAGGCAACCAGTCAGTGTGTTTCTCTCACATCGATATTTCTCTCTGTCTTTCCCTCTCTCTTCCACTCTCTTTAAATATCAATGGAAA
Source organism: Antrozous pallidus (assembly GCA_027563665.1). NCBI lineage: Eukaryota > Metazoa > Chordata > Mammalia > Chiroptera > Vespertilionidae > Antrozous > Antrozous pallidus. The sequence goes on from CM050518.1 coordinate 42,840,285, forward strand.
AATATCCTTGGGTGAGGATTTAAAAAAAATAATAATAAGATAAACATTATTCAGTAGGATTAAAAATAAAGCTAATCATGGTGAAGAAAAAGTTAGAGCAGAAAGTAGATGAGACCAGTGAGACTCCACATTCAGAAATGTGTGTCCAGGGTCTCGTACTGTTATGGACAGAAAATTGAGACCTGAGTTTCTTAGGAGTCAAAACATAAAAAGAACCAGTTAGAGCAGTTCCCCCCAAACTGTGTTCCTCAACACCTAGGTAGCCATGGTCACATAAACTTGGAGATGAGTGATATTGTGTTAAAGGTTGTTAAAGGTTCTTGGAAGTTCTGTGGATAAAAGCAGGTATAAGTTGCATTCCCCATGTACATTTGGCCACCCACACCCTCCCTTTTTTAAAGAATTTGGATACATGTCAGCCTTTCTCACTCAATGAGATAGACCAGTCAGTGAGCTATTGTTCTTTAGCTAAGAACAGGCTATTTCACTTAAGTGAAGGCCAGCAGGGTGAGACGTGACACCTTCCCCTTTGGGTGCATTGAAGGGATAGTGTATACTAGTACGTAGTGCAGTGCGCCTCATCCGGGATAAGTAGCCTCAGTATATACAATCCTGAGCTTCAGATGGCTGTTTTCATATGGCTTCTTCTTAGTATGTGCTAAAAGCATAACCTAAGTCACTGAAAAAGTTAATTAAGTTTTTAAATTGCTTAGAAATTATCTCAAAAAGTATGAAGACTCATTTTTAATTTTCCAGGTCATGGATTGTGTTCTCTGTTGCTAGTGAAAAATCTTTACCATCTTTGTTCGATTATTTATATTGCATCTTGTGCTAAAAAGGAATTGAAGGGCAAAAACTGGAGACGAACAGAAAATGCACAGCAGAATGTTTAATTGGCTATTGTGTGTGGGTGAGGTGGTGCACCCCCTGACATTATAGACAGAAGCTCTGAAGCACATCCACAGATAATACAGACTCTCCGTGGCGCCTCAGAAATGATTGTGGCAGAGGGACCAGGAGGGCATTATTTTTGAGTAGAGGAGCTGGGAAGAGCATGGGTCTAAATGAAAGTCACAAACAGAAAGCAGCACCACGGAGAGCAGCCCTGGCAGCTAACAAAGGGAAGTTTACACTGTGGAAAGGGAACACATAATAACAGATCAATGTTCCCCAGCTCTGCCTGCTCATATAGAGCAGTCATTTTAGTGGCCACCTTCACATGTCAGCAGCAGATTTTCCAACGCATCTTTCCCACCCTTCATCAAGGCTTGTGCGTGTGTGTGTGTGTGTGTGTGTGTGTGTTGTTATTACTGATGTGGGTGTTTTATGTATAATGTAAAGAATCATATTTTCAGCATAACCAAATATTATGGATGGTTTTTCAGGAGTCCTGATGGCATAATTAGTTGTGATATACCTTATGGAGGATAGGATTAATTTTACTCTGAATTTAATCTAAAAGTAATTAAGGTTTATTCTTCTTTTCAGGCAAGAGTGCAGCACTGCGTCTGCTCTGTAGCCAGTGACCACTCGGTAGGACTCCTAAGTTTGCGAGAGAAAAAATGCATTATGTTGGCATCTCGTCATCTTTTCCCCATCCAAGTGATTAAGTGGAGGCCTTCTGATGATTACCTCGTAGTGGGATGTTCAGATGGCTCTGTGTACGTCTGGCAGATGGATACTGGTAAGAACAAGTGTTAAGAGATAGACTCTAGCCCTAGCTGGTTTGATTCAGTGGATAGACTGTCAGCCTGCAGACTGACGGGTCCTGGGTTCAATTCTAGTCAAGGGCACATGTCCAGGTTGTGGGCTCAATCCCCCATAGGGGGTGTGCAGGAGGCAGTCGATCAATGATTCTCTCTCATTGATGTTTCAATCTCCCTCTCTCTTCCTCTCTGAAATCAATACAAATAATATTTAAAAAAAGAGAGATAGACACGAAAATTAAATGGGTACATTTGATTTTCTAGAAATTAAAAAATTTCTGTAAGAGAAAAAAGGCTTGAAATGTAACAAGATTGCTGCTTTTATTTTTGATCGCTGTTTTTCTAAGTGTTGGATTATGCCAGTGGTTGGCAAACTACAGCTCGTAAGCCGCGGTTTGCCGCTCTCTTGACTAATGAGTTTGCCGACCACTGACCTAGACTCTCGATTCCAATAATTACAGGCTGTTGTTGTTCCTTGTGATTAAGCCCGTATCCCAGCGGTCAACAAACTCATTAGTCAACAGAGTAGCAAACCGCGGCTTGCAAGCCGCAGTTTGCCGATCACTGGACTATGCCAATTACTTGTAGTTGGCCAATTTTTAAAGGAATGTAATTGAAGACAATATACACATTAAGACAAACATATAGATAACAGACCAAAAATCCAGTGATCTATATAATTCATGAGGCAAAATGTGAGCAAGATGAAGAAATCACTTTTGTCTCAGATTCAAAAACAATAGGAATAAAGAAAACCCTCTTTTATTTGAACAGCAGAAAAACAATACAGGGCAATTAATTGTAGGAGGTGACTGAAATGAAAGTTTCAAGTTCTAGGGAGAGCATTTAAAGTTTCAATTCCAAAGATTTTATGTTTAAGGCATAATATAGAGCGGTAATGCTTAGCTTAAAAGAAAGGCAGTGATCTATCATGTTTAACATAGAATATTTTAGTTTTCTCTGGGAAATCTTTAAGTATGTAATTGAATGTGTTTATTAGTTTAGGCTTTAAAAACACATTTTATTCTACTTTTACTCATTTAAGTAATCATGTTCCAGTGATTAAAATTTTTTTTACATCCTTAATTGTATTCTACTATATAGTATTTCTACTGAATTTCATCTTTGTTTGTTTGTTTTAAATATTTCTTTTTTAAAATCAGAATATTTATTTATTTACTTATTATTATATTTCTGCCTGCATTGTGGTGCAGTAGGAGTCTCATATATATATATTTTGGAACAGATAGCCATATTGTCAACAGTCCTTTTTTTTTTTTTTTTAGAGTTCTCATTTTAACAGATAGTATGAAGATAGTATTGTCAAGAGGAAGCATACTCAGAGACTGTTTTTGCATTTAACTTTTTCTTTTTTTGTCTAATCGTGTAAGAGGTTCATACCTTTTGTCAAATTTTGAAAGCAAAAAGTATTAGAAAAGATGAGCCCAGGTTACTCTACTGAATGCTAAATGTTAACATTTTAACATGCTTTTTTATAGTCTTACAGGGGCTCAGTACATGAAATTCATGCACTGGTGGTGGGTGGTCCCTCACAGCCTAACCTGACCCCTCTCACATACTGGGAGCCCTCAGGGGATGTCCTGCTGATGGCTCACCCCCAGTCTGCCCAAGGCTGAAAGCCTCTGTCCGAGGCTTTCAGCCTTGGGCAGGGGACCTCAGCCAGGGGACTCTAGCCAGTGATCGCCCTGTGATCAGGCTGATCGCTGGGACCCCAGCCAGCGATCGCCCTGCGATCCAGCTGATCCCTGGCTGGCTATGTCCCAGCCCCAGCCTGCCTGCCCAAGGCCAGAAAAAGCCTCTTGGCGAGGCTTTTTCTGCCCTTGGGAACCTAGCGATCGCCTTGCCATGGGCAGCAGCCATCTTGGTTGGGTGTTAATTTGCATCTAGCTCCTGATTGCCTGGTGGGCATGGCTTGTGGGTGTGGCTTATTGGGTGTAGAGGAGGTATGGTAAATTTGCATATTATTCTTTTATTAGATAGGATTTCTGTCCATTTTTGTTTTAATATATTTTTATTGGTTTCAGAGTGGAAGGGAAAGGGAGAGAGAGATAGAAACATCAATGATGAGAGAGAATCATTGAATCATTGATTGGCTGCCTCCTGCACGCTCCAGACTGGGGTCCCACAGCCCTGGGCATGTGCCCTGACCAGGAATTGAACCCTGACCTCCTGGTTCATAGGTCGACGCTCAACCATTGGGCCACACCAGTTGGGCATCTGTCCATTTTTAAAACTAGAATTCCTGTCATACTACATATTCAATTTAGTATACATAAAAATCTTTTCTGTTTTTTGGTCACATTGTATCTGTTGTGAAGCACAGTTTTGTGTTTGCTGATTTGGTCCATTCCACCAACTAATTATGCAGAGTTTGTCTTGGGATCTGCAGCCAGACTGCTTGGTTTGAATTTAGAATCGACCACTTGCTAGCACTGTTACCTACAGCAAGTCATTGGGCTTTTGTCCCTCAATTTTCTCCATAAAATGAAGATAATAATAGTTACTGGGAGAATCAAATGACGTAGTTACTTGGTGAGTATCAAACATAATGTAAGTGTGTATATGTATGTTTGTGAACAAGTAGGTTTCTCTCTGTGTGTACATGCACGTGTGTTATTAAACATGGTGCTTAACCTATTGCTTTGTTGAACTTGGGAATATGACCTTACTTATATTTAGAAACATGTTTTTTGGGAATTAAAGAGTGTTTTTATAGCAATAATGACATTCATAAAATGTTCTTTTAAAATACTATAAATGTTAAATTAGCAATTGTTACATTTTAAATATAAAACTATGGTAACCTTGTATAGGACTTTTAAAAATGAAATAAATATAGTAATGGAAGGTAGTATAATTTTCCTGAATGTATACTTAAATAATGATACTTGAATATTTCAGATACTTTAAATTTTATATTTTTGACAAATGCAACCTTACTAAAAGGCAAAGTTACTTTTCCAGTAACTTTCATAGAAGGAAATGACAAATGGCCTCTACCTGTAGGTATGCTGGAAGATGTTATTCTTATAACCAGTTTAGTATTATTAAGCCCATTTTAGTGTAAACCATATATAATACCGAATTCACAATTCTGACCTTCAGGAGGATTTTTAGTCAACTATTAGTCAACATGGCAGTCTTTAATTGAGATAAATACGAATAAGCAGAATTTATTTTGGATATCAACCATAACAGGGAGTAAACATTATTTTTCTCTCCCTGCTGCTCAGACTTTAACTAGTGATGTAAAGGTGTCTGGGGAGTTAGTTAAGCACATCCTGAAGGTATTGACATTATTTATTTATTAAGTAAATAAATAATGAAGCTAAATAAGTCAGTTTCAGTCAAAGTTTGATGTATGAAATGTATTTAAACTCTGAGGAGATACTTTATCCCTCTTAGTGTTCTAGGAATGTATTTTTACAAATGAAGCTATATTACACTAAAACTACACATGCATATTATATAATTCTCTGTTTTGCTATTGAATTGCTTTGTAGGAAGGAGTTTGCACCCTAATGTAGACAAGAAATGTATAGAGGGAGTTAATGGAAAGTATGGCTGAATGAAGAAGCATTGAAGTGGCTTCAAGCTGAAGTAGTACTGGAAGACATTCCATTGGGTGTTAAGAATAAGAGTCAAGAAATTTGCAGACAGAATGAAAAGTTATAATTCTCTCTCCCTCCCCCCCGCCCCCCCCCCCCCCCCCCCCCCCCCCCCCCCCCGTTTTGTGGAGATTTCCTAGAAAAGCTTCAGGGATTGTTCAAGTAGAATAAACTGTAAAAATAGCAAACTTTGTATTTTTTGTTTAAGATTGGTATACAACTTAGAGGAAGGTGAAGTCATGGACTTTGATGTTTGTAGTAGAGTAATGGTGAGGATTGATCCAGGAGACTTAGAAGTGTAGAAGTGGAAAAGGCTGGGGGAGGTCATTAAAATCTTGGCTCTGAACTTGACTTTGTTGGGAAGTTGTGGAAGGGGCCTTCTGGGAAGGGACACAATAAAAGTAATGCTACATGGGACATGCTTAGAGGAAGGAAATACAAGAAAGTGTTTCTGGGAGGCACTGTTAAAACATATTTCTACATAAAAAAGTACCTGCTTTTTTTTTTTTTTTTTGTCTTAAACTATTTAAAATTATATAGTGTGTGTAATATGTGTGCATGCATGTCTTGCAGGTGCTTTGGATCGTTGTGTGATGGGGATAACAGCCGTAGAGATACTGAATGCTTGTGATGAAGCGGTTCCTGCCGCAGTTGATTCGCTTAGTCATCCGGCAGTCAACCTGAAACAAGCCGTGACAAGACGGAGCCTTGCTGCTCTGAAAAACATGGCCCATCATAAGCTACAGACCCTTGCAACTAACCTCTTGGCTTCTGAGGCATCTGACAAAGTAAGTTTTGTATGTGCGCTCCTGTGTTTGTTCCCTTTAACTTCGTTTAGTAACACAGCTTTGACATGACCTAGGGGATAATTTTGGGAGACGAACTGGTGAAAAAAAATCTTCTGATTATAATTTAGGCTTAGCTAACATAGTGTTAGATTATTACGAGTATTTGACATTTTGAAAATAAATCATTCTTACCATTAAAAATATTTTAACATGGTTGCTATTAAATTCAGTGATTTCAATTCCTGAAGTTAGAGGAGATTTTTTAAAAATATATTTTTATTGATTTCAGAGAGGAAGGAAGAGGGAAAAAGAGATAGAAACATCCATGATGAGAGAGAATCATGGATTGGCTGCTTTTTGTAAGTCCCCCACTGGGGACTGAGCCCACAACCCAGGCATGTGCCCATAACCAGAATCGAACCTGGGACCCTTCAGTTTGCAGGCCAATGCTCTATCCACTGAGCCATACTGGCCAGGGCCAGAGGAAATGTTTTATATATCTATATCTATATCTATATCTATATCTATATCTATATCTATATATCTATATATCTATATATCTATATCTATATCTATATCTATATCTATATCTATGTAATCTACCTTCTTGACTTTCTAACAGTCTTCCTTTTGAAGCAGTGTGGTTCTCAACCTTTCTAATGCCACGGCCTTTTAATACAGTTCCTCATGTTGTGGTGACCCCCAACCATAAAATTATTTTTGTTGCTACTTCATCACTGTAATTTTGCTACTGTTAATGAATCGTAATGTAACTATCTGTGTTTTCCGATGGTCTTAGGCTCTACCACAGCAGCTCTCAACCTGTGGATCGTGACCCACAGGTTGAGAACCACTAGCAGGGTCACCTAAGACCATCAGAAAATGCAGATATTTACATTATGATTCATAACAGTAGCAAAATTACAGTTATGAAGTAGCAACAAAAATTTATGTTTGGGGTAACCACAACATGAGGAACTGTATTAAAGGGTCGTGGCATTAGAAAGGTTGAGAACCACTGTTTTGAGGGATTGAACACTAGTTAATATCTCTAGGAGAAAACATAATAATTTAGGTACACAATTGAGATGTCTGTAATTGCAGCTTATCAATGTGTTTTAAAAGTTGATTTTGATTTTAGGCCATTATTTCTAAGGGATACCAACCAGAAAAAGTTGGGCCATTATTTCTAAGGGACACCAACAAGAAAAAGGGACTGAAGGAAATACTTGAGACTAGGTACAGTGGACTTGCACAAGTAATGGCATTTTAAGGTCAGACCTCAGCTCAGTCTCATGTTCCTTGCTGACACTTAGGATCAAAGCATCTGTTTCTTTTCCATTAAAAGAAAATGATCATACTAAAAGAAGAAACCATCTCAGTTAATTAATTGGTTACTTATCTTTAGTTTTGTAGAGGCTAGCCACTATTTGGTGTGTGGTATTTGTGTTCTGTGGTATTAGAACTAGTTTGTCTCTGGTAATGGACAAATGAAACTTAAGAGACAATCCCAATATTTCATCTGCGTCACAACTTAAAATTTCATCTTTAAAAAAAATATATCTTTAAGGGGTTTCAGAAAGGAAGGGAAAGGGAGAGAGAGATAGGAATATCAATGATGAGAGAGAACCATTGGTCGGCTGTCCCCTGCACACTGCACACTGAGGATCAAGCCTGCAGCCCAGGCATATATCCTGACAGGGAATTGAATTGTGACCTCCTGGTTCATAGGCTGATGCTCAACCACTGAGCCATGCCAGCTGGATGCTACATAAAATTTCTAATTTCCTCTAAGTATTCATTAGAATTATTAATGGGTAACACAAATACTTCTATTTTTATTCTCATTCCTGATTTTTCTTTTTTTTTAAATGGATTGACATACGAATAAATAGTGAAATGCTGACCTGCAAACTTGAAAATTTGCTTATGAATTACTGCTAATGACATATGAAATACTATAGACAGATCCAGTGACCCATGTCCACCAGTAATGGCAGTAATATTTGATCATTCTTATTTGATCAGCTATAAATGCTTTATTGGTTTTATTATATTGTATATTTCATAGATTGGAATTATGAAGTCCTTCTGTGCTTATTTTCATGTCTTCAGTCCCATATTCTGAGTTTGAATAGAAATCACAGCCTAAGTGCATTTGCCATGCCTATCATTTTTTTCAAGGGGCTGTGTAAATGTCCCTAGGAATTCAGTGTTCATAGCACATTAATGTTCTGTATAATTTTAATTTTGAGCAAATTTACAGGGCAGTATATTTAAAGGCAAGCATGTGTATGTAGTTTCCAAATATATTATTTTTCTTGTTGGTCCCTCTTAGAAATAAAAATTTGGAAAAATAACTATCTGGAAAATTAAAGAAATAGAAATGATATGGTAACATTTATGAATGGCTTTTGTAAGTGGTCATGGTCCATTATGTGATTTTTACAATCTTGTTTGTCCCTGTTTTAATAGCGCATTTTATAGTGCAATTAGTGATAAAGCACCAGATATCAGAGACACTACACTTATGTATTGTAAAATATATTGCTTGTGAACCTCCTCAGTCTTGTAGCAGTGGTAATTGTTGCCTGGCCTACAAGGAAAACAATTATAGGAGGGGGGAAGGCTTAGGAAGCTGAGGCTGCAGGAAGATAATCACTTTATGAAAAATGTATGTTGGCTAGACCATTAGGGATTTCTCTAACTATTTTCTCATGTTGAATTTGAGGCCCCTTCAGAGGTTATTTCTAATCTTAGGAGAAATAAAAGCCACCTAAACTTAAAAAAAAAACACAAAAACACAAAACACAACTAAGTTCTTAATGCAGGACTTTTTCTAGGATACGGGAGCTAACTTTTTCATGAGTCCGTCAACAAAAAGTCAGATCTCTGCAGGGATTCTCTATGTAAGGATCCTGCTCTGTCCTTGGTAGGTTGTCATTAGCAATTGGGCTATTTGGAAGTAAAGACATTTTATATTGCTAATTATGTTTATTATGGCTTTACAAACAAAAATGGGGAATTCACTGTCCTATGACTTTCTTTCACTGGAAGATCAAGAAGATACTAAGTAGAATTATCCTTTCTTCCTACATTGAATCTTTGCAAGGAGTGTGTATTTGAATCCTAGTGTGTTTCTCTTAGGACATATATCTTATTTTCCCTTTTATTATAATAACTTAGGTACTTACCTCATTCTTCCCACTGAAATTCAGCTTCCTTGCAGGCATGTGTTGTGATTTATTAATCTCTGTGTTTTCCCCAGGACATCTGGTAGCAGCTGTGTAGTGAACATGCGTTGAATTGGATGATGTGTAACAGAAGTGTTGCTAGCTTCTGCTTTAGCCTCTTTGCCCCCATCTTCTCCAATCCTGCACAGTTGATTGTCTTGACTTGACAAACAAATCTATCTCTGTTCATGAGCAGATGTGGATCATTTGTTAATAACGTTGCCCTCTGTTAGGTTTTGCTTTCTCCTCTTTGGTTTTTTTGAGCAATGTTGTCCAGGCATAGGTCATTCTCCTTCCTTGCCATCACTGTATCGTCAGTGTTCCAACTGGAGTTATCTCAACTGTATCCCCTCTTTAACTCCTGTTCCTTGTGGCTCTTGATCAGGGTTGCTCAACCTCAGAACTGCACTGGCATTTTGCATTTTTGATGGGATCCTTCTTTGCTGTTTTTTTTGTTTTGTTTGTTTTGTTTTTGTTATTGTTTTTGCTGGGGGAGCTGTCCTGTGTAAGGTAGGATGTCTTCTATCCAATGTTTGACAGTCATATCCCTTCTCCCCCGTGTGACAATCAGAAATTTTTTCTTATGTTGCCCTGGAGGGCAAAATTGCCTTTAGTTTAAAACCACTGCTTTGGGAGGAAATAAAAGGTTCAGAAATGGTAGGGATTCTATATCTTTTATCTTTCTTTCCCCTTTCACTCTTGCTTCTTTAGTCCCTCTCCTCTTTGAAAACAGTGAAGCCATTCCAACTCTTAATCCCTCAGTCCCCTGTGGCAGAATCAGTTCTCTTGCATTCTCTTTGTGCTCACACCTTCCTGTTAGACCTTTTCTAAAACACCTCATTTTGTATGGGGTTTTTCTTCTTTTCTTGATGCCTATCTTTCCTATTAGATTCTGAGCTTCTTGAGGGTAGGAGGTGAATGTCTCACCTTTTTATTTCTAGTGCTCAATTTAGTTTGTGAAGCATAGTTAAGTACCCAAGAAATTTAGTGCTCAATGCTCAACCACTGAACAACATTAGCTGGACTTCTAGTCTTCTTAATTTCCTTCCTGTAACTATGTTATAACCTATAAAGTTCTAAATAGTTATGGTTAATTTATGAAAGCAATAGTTAGGACTGCCCCCATAGGACAGCCCTGAGGTGGAGACATGCCGTCCCAGCCCATTCCACAGACCTGGCTTCCCCATCTGTTTGGAGGTTTACATTGGATTCATTGTTTGATCAGCTTGAACGCAAAGCTGAGGACTTAACTTGGTGAATAGTGATGTAATATGGAATAGTCTTTATTTCTTTATCAAAGATTGCATTAGTAAAATATAAAAGTGACCCACAGACTGGTTAAAAAATAGTAATACATATGTCTTATGTATATTAATCATTAATATATAAACCAATAACTAAAAGGTAAACAACCCAATAATTCAGGTTTTAAAAAAAACCATAAATTTCCACTTCAGAAAAGATAATCAAATGGCCAATAAGCACATGAAAAAACATTCAATATCATTAGACATCAGGGAAAATGCACATTAAAACCATAATGAGATGTCATTTCAAAACTAGTAGAGTAACTATTGAATAGCCTTAAAAGGATATTTTCAATTAAGAAGTATTTTGCCATATCTGACATTTGTATGCAGGACACATAAACATTGATGTAGGAAATGAATTGTGAAACTACTGGGATGATACAGTGAGGGGTACTGGTGACTGGACTGGGATTAGGCAGTGGAAATGTAGAAGAGGAGATGGCTTATAAGATATTGTGTAGGTTGAATGAACAGGACTTCACAAATGAGCAAGAGGCCCTAGGTGGTTTTACTCAGTGGATAGAGCATTGGCCTGCAGACTGAAGGGTCCCGGGTTCAATTCTGCTCAAGGGCACAAGCCCAGGTTGCAGGCTTGGTTCCTAGTGGGGGGGGGGGGGGTGCAGGAGGCAGTCAATTAGTGATTCTTTTTCATCATTAATGTTTCTGTCTCTCCCTTCCTCTCCCTTCCTCTCTGAAATCAATAAAAATATATTTAAAAAACAAAACCAAACAAAAAACCAAATGAGCAAGAGAAGGGAGGAGACATACAAGATGATTTTAGAGACCGAAGTCTAGTTGGAAGGAGAATGGTGGAGCTGTGAACAGAAATGAGCAACACCTGGAATAGGCTTTGAGGCTGATTATAATAGAAGACATTTGCCTCTTTTATGTCATATTGGGAGATGGGGTGTGTGCAGGGGAGGAAGAAAATCTCTAAGAAAGAAGTGACATGATGGTGAGAGAGAGTAGGGATGGGATTTTTCCCTTACGCAAATGCTGGGGTATGAAGCCTTATTAGACTGCAATTCACATTTTGCGATGTCTGCTATTATTAGATTATTCCAGATATGCTGCCTTCCTTAATTCTCCCTGCAAATACATGAGTTAGTTATTAGCATCCTCAAATTTGCAAATGACGAACCAAAAAGCCATTTGGTTAGCATAGGGATCGGCAAACATTTTCTGGAAAGTGCTTGATAATAAAAATTCAGGCTTTGTAGACCGTACAGTCTATCTCTTCTTGATTCAGCTCTGCCATTAGACGTCATGTCAGTGAATGAATGTGACTGGCTCCCGGTGAAACTTTATTTACAAAAATAGGCAAGGGTTGTATTTGGCCCCTGATCATGGTTTACTGACCCATGGCATTATTCATGTGAAGGTTGTAGATACAGTTATTTAATGGAATAGCCTTTGTTTCATTCTTGAAAAGCAGCTCAAAGGAGTGGTTAAGAGCCTGGGTTCTAGTGATAGGTATATTTGTGTACATCTCTGAAACTGTGGGTGACTTTGGGCAAGTAACCTCCAATAGCCTAGGTCACATTTATAATTGAAAATTATAAAGAAAGCAAAAGCCCAGAGTTGATCAGAGAAAGGAAATAACATTAAGACTTGGGGAAATAAAAAGACTGTTTGGAGTTAGTCATTGGGGAAGTCAGTGGCCATCATTAAGAGAGCTGCTTTGCATGTTGGACTGGAACTCAGCATGTGATGAGCTAGAAATAAGTAGGAAATGAAGTGGAGGTAGAGGGGGTGGAGGAAGTTTCCCTTGGAGAAAAGAGTAGTAACTTTCGTGGCTGTAGGATGATGAACAGCTTTTATACTGCCTGTAGGAGCTCACTGGTATTTTTGTTGGTGGAGGGGGTAACTGGTAGAGTCACATGAGAGGACGTGGTATTGAGAATAGAGTTGGAGAATTCATCCTTACCAGTCACTGTCTCCTTATAATCCATAATTCTGAGAGGGAAGTGAATATAACCAATTTATGTGCTGGGGGAGAGGAGAAAAGTAAGCTGTAATATCTGTTAAAAGGGAATAAGCTGTTTTAATCCCTTGAAGATAGAGTCATCTTTTTTTTTTTTAATACTCTATAACACCTAAGGAGTGCAAGGAGTGTACTGATTAGGAGTTAGAAGACTTGTAACATATAAGTAACTAGAGGCTCAGTGCATGAAAATTCAAGCACTGGAGGGGGGCGGTCCCTTAGCCAGGCCTGCCCCCTCTCACAGTCTTGGAGCCCTCAGGGGTGGGAGGTGATGCCCCATCACACCTCTGCTGGGGCACTGCCAACAGCACAAGCCTTGGCTGGCCCTGATTATCTGAGCCTTGGATGGCCCTGGGCAGCTGGGCAGCCACCATCTGAGGCTTGCCTGTGCCTCAGGCTGGCCCTGGGCAGCTTGGGGGCTTAAGGGACTGGGGAACTTTAGAGGTAGGCATGAGGCAGGGCTGAGGGAACTGGGCACCACCATCTTGTGGCTGTGGGTGCTGCCATCTTTGAGGGTTGGGCAATCAATTAGCATATTTCCTTCTTATTGGCTGTGGGCACCACCACCTCTGTGAAGGTGTGAGGGTCAATTAGCATATTCCCTCTTTATTATATAGGATTAGTGAATCATAGATAGCAACATGGTGGTATTTGATGAAGGCCTAAATAACTGTGTTAAGATGGTCTGAGCATATTAGAGGATCTTTGTGACCCGTTTTTTTTTTTTTTATAAAATACTTGCCATAAATACTGGTTCTTGGTGAAGAGATCTTGGGGGAACGCCAATGAGATTATATTCATGAAGCTGGGAAGACATTTCTTAGGCCTGGTGTGTGTACTTTTCTCTTCAGTACCTTTATATCTTAAGCATTGTTGTAGCAATCAGAATCACCCTGTTATATATTGAAAAATCACCAGGTTGAAGAAATTGAAAAATGACCAGGATGATTTATCTTTCACCTTACCTCTCTGTTGTCTAATTAGTCAAAAGCCTGAAAACATGAACGAGCTATATTTGCAAAGGTCAGTAGCTTTGTATTCTGTGTAACTAGGTAAGAGAATGGAATTTAGAACTCAAACATAAGCTACACTGTGTTTTTTGCCTACAAAAGTCGCTCTGAAAAAAAATTGGATTGATTGGATTGACTTTATGATTCATTGTAAAAAGGGCACTGTGAAGAACAGACAGGAGCAAGTCAAATGACGTTATATTTAGAACACTGGGCCTTGTCTGGTGAGCTCTTTTTGGCTGCAGAAAAATTCCTATGATATGTATGACCTTTGAAGAATCAATTAAACTCGCTTAACATTCTACTCCAAAACTTGAACGAATTTTAATACAAAGTATGAATATGCTGATTATATATTTATTATATTTACTGAAGGCCCAATGCAGGAAATTTGTGCATGGGGACAGGAAGTGGGGGGTATCCCTCAGCCCAGCCTGCCGGTGCCCTCTTTCAATCTGGGACCACTTGTTCCTAACTACCCACCTGCTCACTCCTCACAGCCCAAGGTCGCTGCTTGGCTTGCTGCTCCTTAGTGCTGCTGCAGAGACCATCACCACTGAGCTCCCCAGCCATGAGCCTAGTTTCTGGCTGAGCAAGTGCTCCTGCCTTGGTAGTACACTGACCACCAGATGGCAGCTTCTGCATTGAGTGCCTGCCCCCTGGTGGTCATTGCACATTACAGTGACAGTTCTGGTGGCTCCAATATATATATAGATAAGTGTATATATAAGTTCACTTTTTGCTTCTTCTAAATGGTTATTAGGATAAAAATTTATTGCACACTACTTGTCTAGAATAAATAAAGTTAGGAAGCATTAGCTAAGCTGACAAATCTTAAGAAAAATTTAAAAAAGGAATAAATTGTGATTGTAGGAGGAAAATGAATGGGTTTTTTTGGGTGTTGTTTTGTTTTGTTTGTTTTTCGAAGCCAAAAAAGTAAGGGCTGATTAGTTGAAGAAATGTCTCCAAGGAGAATTAACTTTTATTGAGTGTCTTTGTGATGGGTGATTCCCTGTAATGGGGGGTAATAATTAGAAACCACAGCTGGATGCTTTGTGCACTCATTGCTCCTACGGTGATGTTACAGGAGCTCTTGGTTGCATCAGTGTAAAGCTGGCCTACTTGCTGAACCTGTAGCCAAACCCAGTTTGTTCAGGTCTTGAAATCTCCAGAGAGCTGTATGTTTCATACCCTCGAGCATAAGATGAGCTCAGGTGGAAATGTTCCCAGTCCCAGACACAACCAGGGCCTTTCTTGAATTCAATAGGCTCCATTCCGTATCTGTTTAGACTAAGTATTCTCAGTGAGTTTTGGGTTTTTTTGGGGGTGACGGGGTTGTTACTGTTTACTGAATCCTCTAAATGTTGGCCATTTAGGTTGTTTTTAATTTTTTACTACTTTAAGTCATTCAAGCTAGTCAAGATACATCTTTGCACAAAGCTGTGAATGTTTCCATGAGATGAATCCTTAGAAATGGAATTTCAGGGTATGAAGTTCTAGTACTCAAGTCTTGGATCACTCTGTATCTCTGGTCTAGACTCCGATCCCCTCTTGTCTTCCTGAGCCATTCCAAAACATCACTTTCTGTGAGAAGCCTTCAGTTCCTTCCCCAGCACAGCCAGGTGCTTCCACCACTGGGTCCCTGTGCTCTGCTGTCTCCTGGGCCCAAGGTGTGGCAAAGAAGCCATCGGCTGCTCAACAACCAGGGGATCCTCAGCTCTCATCAGAATGTTCTCGTCCTTGAAAAGAAGCAGATAGGCCCTTTTTCTTTCATTCTTTTGTCAATTTAAAGACTATTTTTTAGAGTACACGTTTTTTATAGTATTTATAGTATCTGTTTGCAATAGAAAACTTGGAAGATGATAATAGTAAAAGTCACTTAGCCCCGCTGGCATACTGCAGTGGTTGAGCATTGACCTATGAACCAAGAGGTCCCAGTTCCATTCCTGGTCAGGGCACATGCCCAGGCCCCAGTGTAGGGTGAGCATATCCCCTGATAGGGTCAGCTGATCAATGATTCTTTCTCATCATTGATGTTTCTATCTTTCTCTCCCTCTCCTTTCCTCCCTGAAATCAATAAAAAATGTATTTTTTTCTAAAACAAACAAAAAACAATAAAATCACTTATAATCCTTGTCTAACATGATTATTAGGTGACGACTGATTTAGAAACTGCTTTCTTTTCTCCTCTTTACTCTATATTGTAAGCTTTTCCCCTATGTGATTAGATAGTCTGAGAAGGCTAGATTTTTATTCGTGGTATGGATGTACCATCGTTTATTTTATCAAGCTCCTATTGTTGCACATTAATGAACTTTTAACCAATTTAGAGTTGCTTTGGTGGTGGAATTCACCACAACAAAGGGGTCCAAAGAACTTTATAATTTATACCAAAGGCAGAGGAAAAGCTTATCTCTCCAAGTTGTGTTGCCACTGGAGGGACCTACAGTAACTTTGTTTAAAGCACCAATAAGGACAAAGGGTATTTTTGTTGTTTTTAATCCCAAGGAAGCCCTTGAAAGCCTGACCTTTCTGTGGTTGATCTCCTGTCCTGCACTGGCCTGCCAACTTTAACCCTTTCATCTTTAGCAGAAGCTCTGTTCATAGATTGGAGAAGTAGTCTTTGTAGGGCCATCTTTCTTTTCCTCCACAGTCATATGTGATGCTGGTTTAGGCTAACATTCATCATAGCCAATTAGTCCGCTCCATTCAACAAATATCTCTTCTGTTGCAAGAGTGGACCTAGCTGTGTGCTGAATGTTAAAAAACATTAAAAATGCAAAAACAAACTACAGACCTTCCAGGAATTTTTCTACCAGAAAATTAAAACTTGTAAGCATTTGGAGAGTTGGACTTTTCTACCTTTCTTATGTCACTTAATAAGAAATAATCATGTCTATACCATAATTATGAGCATAGACAATATATTACCACATGGGAGTTGGGGAGAATGGGAATAAATACAAAAACACATGAAAAAATATTAACTTGGTTTCCTTTGAGTATTAAAAATGAAAATTGCCTTTTTATGTGGGATTTAGAGAAATATAATAACTATGCTGCGATGATCTTTCCAGAATTCCTTTAAGTTTCTATATTTTTGATGTTAAGTATAAATTCAGTGAAATGAATTAGTTAAGGAGAAATATATTTTTATTGATTTCAGAGAGGAAGTGAGAGGGAGATAGAAACACCAATGATGAGAATCATTGATCAGCTGCCTCCTGCAACTAAACTCTCAAAACTAACTACATATTTAATCATATTTAATTGACATTTGCCAAATTATTTGGAGATTACAGGGTTTTTTATTTTCTTTCATTTTTTAGGATTTTTCATAGTCATTGCATAACATTGTCTATAATGTCATATGCAAGGGAAGTCCTCTTCCTAAAACTTAACTAATTTTATTGGCCCAGTACCTGACATATAATAGGTGTTTAATGGATTTGTGAATGGAATTTATAATTCATATTGAATATAATTTCTTTTAAAATTTATTTTTGTTGTGTCCATGGGCTATGCATATATGCAAATAAATTCCCAGGTTAATCTCTCCCCACCCACCTCCCTACCCAAGCCTTCCCTCTAAAATTCCACAGTCTGTTCCATGCTTCCATATCTCTAAGTCTATTTTATTTACCAGTTTATTTTGTTCATTAGATTCCACATATGAGTGAGATCATGTGATACTTACCTTTTCTGACTGGCTTATCTGGCTAGCATAATACTCTCCAGGTCCCTCTATGCTGTCTCAAATGATAAGAGATCCTTCTTTTTTACAGCTACATAATATTTCACACTGTAAATGTACCACAGCTTTTTTATCCACTCATCTCCTGATGGGTACTTAGGCTGTTTCTAGATCTTAGCTATTGTAAATTGCACCACTGTGAGTACACAGGTGTATATATTCTTTCTGATTGGTGTTTTGAGTTTCTTAGGCTATATCCCTTTAAATATAATTCTCAACCAAGAAAAGGCGGTCTTGTTCTAAGATGATTTTAAATTCAGGACAGTTTGTTTTTCCTTGGAAAAGATTAATGCATGATGCTACTGATGAGAAATTTAGATTGTTGTGCAACTCATGTGAGATATAGCAAAGGAGAAATTTCTTTTCTCATCTCACATAATAAATCAAATGGCAGATTGCTGAGAGAATAGGAAGGAATACTAGATAGATTAAGCCCTACGCCCTCCCAGCAGTCAGATCTTTCCAACCTTTGTGTATGACACTTTCTGTTTAACTCTTAATTGGAAACTTGAAGGCATTGTGGAGTAAATCTGCTAGAAGTATAAAGATTTGTGGCTAAATATGAATATGTTAGTACTTTAGGTAAGAAGTAATTTCTTTTGTTTTAATGTGCTTGAAATTATTGGGCTTTTTGTTAGACTATATAAGAGATTTTCAAACTTCTCGATTTTTATAAGCTCTGTTAGAGAATTGAATCAGTCTAGTTTGGTAAACATTTGTTGATTACTAGGTACTGTGTTAGGCCCTGAAGAACCAAAATGAATAAGACATGACATTTACCCCCAGGAAATATAAACAGATACATACAATGCAGTGTAGTAAATGAGATGGCTGAGGAATGCAGAAAGTATTGCAGAAATCTGTCCTAGCCTGAGGTGTTCAGGGCTGGCTTCTTGGAGGAGGATACATTAAAGAAAGAATATAATCAGACTAGGGGCCCGGTGCACAAAATTCATGCACTGGGGGTGGGTAGTCCCTCAATCCAACCTGCCCCCTCTCACATACTGAGAGCCCTCAGGGGATGTGTAACTGATGGCTCACCCCCAGCCTGCTTTAGGCCTTGGGCACCCAGCCATCACCCTGCTCAGCTCAGCCCCAATTGCCTACGACCACCCGGCCCCAGGGGCTGGGCGCTCACCGCCACTTCCGCTCACAGCGTCTGGGGGTCAGGCGCTCCCTGCCGCCGCCACCACCACCACCACCACCACCACCGCTGCTGCTCCCGCCGCTTACCCTCAAAGCACCCAGGGGCTGGGCGCTCGCTGCCACTGCCATTTCATATCCACCCCTGGTCCTGGTGTTCACACCACTTGGCCATGCCCCCACTCAAGATTGGCTGGTAGCATAGCCAATCAGGAGTGAAGGCCAGGTCAAATTTGCATGTTTCTATTTTATTATATAGGATTATGGCTGGAGATGGGTTGCAACGAAAGTCTAAAAACTGAGGTCATATGCTAAGTTAAAATTATAAATAGCAAAGTATAGAAATAGCAACCTGTAGCATAATTAGCACATGTGACCTTAATAGCTCACTAAATTACCCTGTGTTTAACATTGTCATTTGCCTTCCAACTTTGGATGGTTTTATATCCATAAGGGGGCCCCTTGGCCACCCATGGCTGCAGACCATACGTTGGAAATCACTGACCTAGATAGGTGGTGAAATCTCCCAGAATGATGGATGGCAAACCAGGCTGCAGGCCAGTGACAATGATTTTAAAGTTTTACAAATTTACAGATGTGAAATTCTTAAGATGATTTATGTGACGTGGTATTGCAGGCCCTAAAATTAACTTCAGGTGGACACATATTCATTAGTCAGTCTTCTGAAGGAGGCAGCTTATCCAGTAAGTACTAGTATATGGTTTGTAGTGGTTGAAGTTGGAATTCTATGCAGTGCTCTCAGTAAACTGGAAGAACCAAAGTATATGCAAAGATCCTTCTGGTCATGTCTTCCACACATCTCTCTCCTGGGATACCTCTTTTCCTTCATCACAGTCTCAATCACAGTCATACCTGGCAGCAATTTGCCTTGGTGGAAGTGCTATTTTCTAGAGGAGTAGATGGGAGTAAGGGAAGAGGGGGATGAAAGAAAGGCAGAGACAAAAAGGGCATCTGTCGGTGTCAATCGGGATTTTAGTTTTTCACAGTGCACTGTAACTTGGTTCCCAGTCTCCTTCACCTGTGTTCAGTAAACAGAGCACTCATATTTGCTGAACCTGCAGTACCCCTGTCTCTCCCCCCTCCCGGCTAACTTCCACTCATCTCATGAACCTCAGTTCTATGACCACCATCTCTGCAAAGGCTCCTGAATGTTCTAGTTAATGCTGCCGAGTCTAGTAGAGTCAGTGATATCTTCTCTGGTCCCCTGGTGTTTGGTTTCTGTTTCCAGCTCAGCGCTTATTCTCTGTGTTAAGCGAGGAGATATCTTTGTTGACATGTCTATTTCTCTGTGTCAGGGTTTTTAAACTTCAGCACTCCTGCCATTTGGTCTGGACAGTTCTTGTTCTGGGGGCTGTCCTGTGCATTGCAGCATGTGTAGTGGCGTCCCTGGTCTCTACCCACTAGATGTCATCAGCACCCTCTCCAGTTGAGACTAACAAAGATGTCTCCAGACATTGCCAGGTGCCCCTTTAGAGCTGGGGTTGGAGGAAACCTCATGCCTGGCTGAGAACTACTGCTGTACGCCAGACTAGCGGCTCCTCAAAGGCCTTTGGTATTTCTCCTTGTATGTCCAGTGCCCAGCACCAAGTGATCAATGAATCTCTGTGAATGGCCCAGAATGTGAGGGTTGATTAGTATGGGGTGGACACACTCTTCCCCTCACCTCATCTCAAGAATCTCTGCAGCACTCACTACTGCTGAGAACCTCTTGAACTAAAATGTCGGGCAGATACAGGAGCACCCTGACTTCCTCTTATATTCTAACTATTAACCCTAACTATTGATTACTGACATGCGATATGTGTGGCAGACTGACTTACCTCTTAGCTCCATTTGTTTTTAGCTTTACAGTAGAGGTAATAAGGTTGTAATGAAGTAAAATGGGTAGCATGTTTGAAAAGATCGATCACGATGGGTAGTCAACACACATTAATTTACTAGTCTTGATTGGTTCATTCATTCATTCATTCATTCATTCACTCACTCAGCACATAGCTAGGCCCTGAACTGGAGCGGTTGGAGAGTGCATTCATCACATCCACAGCCAGCACACCCTGGCCCTGGGAGCTCCTGCTCTGACGTGGGAAACAGTGTGCAGCTCATTGCGGGGAGGTTATACTGTGTAAGGTAGGAACTAAGTGGGAGAGGGCCCACAGGAGATGAGCTGACCTGAAGAGCGGTTGAGAAGGCTTTTCTAAAGCGACTCATTTGTGTAGAGGCTTAACATCAGAAAGCACAGTGGGGAAGAATATTCCAACAAAGGTAACTGTGCACATGGGGAGGGGATGGTGAACGGGCAAATGAAAACAGTGAGAAGTGGGCTGAGGTCAGCAGTGATGAGAGAGAGGGTTAAAAATGGGTTAGAACCAAATGAGTGTAAATATTTCTGAAGTTAGAGATTACTCACCACAGTGACCCAAGGTGGAGCAGATCAGTTTTCTTTTGTCCTCCTTTTGCATTATTCTGACCCTTTCTGTTACGAGATTGGCTTCAGATAATCTCCTCTCTGTCATTATTCATTCATAATGTGTCAAGGGAGCATAGGTTATAATAGGAGCACTTTTTTTTTTTTACTTCAGTTGGTTTAAATTATATATTCAGATCTGTTTTTAAATTCACTAGTTTGAGATAAAATAAGCTAGGTTTTATTAGCTCTGTTTTACCAGGGAAAGGAATGCTGCTTGTGTTAATCTGTTAGCTGTTTACAGCATCTCTCTGGAGCAGGCAGTCTCTATTTGGAAGAGAGATGAGGTGGTGCCAGGAGGTGAACTGATCCATAGGAAGGTCAGTCTATGAAGGAGTGGGGATGCCCCAGCCTCCAGGGCTCTTGGTCTTGTTGCTTGGATAACTTGGCTCTTTGGGAGGAGTTGCAAGTCAATCTCTTTGGTGTTTTAGTGTGAAAGCCTGATATATTAATATCCTGGTCTTTTAATATATTCATGCCATTTGGATATTATTATCAAGTAAGACATGTCCTGTAGAAATATCTTTAGAAGACATTTTCTTTTTCAAAGGCATAATCTAAGCATTTATATTTAGTACTTACAATTTACTTTTGAGTAATTTACATTTTATTTATATTATGACAAATTATAGTACAATATCAAATGTCAAAACTTAAAATCTTTTTTAATGCTTATTAGTATACTAGTTAATGAAATCACACAAAAGGAAGTGAAATAACATTATAATTAGTACCTTATCATAAAATCTTGTTCCATCCACAACCAAATATTTAAGATAAGTAACTTGTCTAATTTCAGTTTAAATGGATTCTCTAAAAAAGAACTCATCTGTCATCCTAACTAGTCGTATTAAGTAACAGCAATACAACAGCAGAGGGCACCAAATAGCCATTCCAGGAATGTTTTCTCTAGTTTTTTTTTTGTTTCTCCCTGCACCTCCCACCTCTTTTTCTCTTTCTCCCTCCTTCCCTTTCTTCCTTTTTCCTAGTACTTAAAATGATTAACATTAAAACCATCTTTTAAAAATAGTGGGTGGTGTAATTTTCCTTTAGCTAATTAAAAAAAAATTTTTTTTAGGAAATAAATAAATCAATGTGATTTATTTATTGAACCTTTGGCATTTAAAATTATGCATCAGAATTTCAGTTCTTTTAAAGCTCTTTGTTCAGTAAAATATCTATGAGCAAGAGTAAGATTCTTTTTATTTATTTTTCCTACCAAAATATTCTTAGTTAATAAGCCAGTTTTCATACCATGTTTAGCAAATTAAAAATTATTTAAACCATGCATTATGAGTCCACATACATAATTATTTTATAAAATATATTAATATTTTAAATACATATATTCTTGTGTTCTATTTTATTGTTTCAGTATTGATATTTATAGAAGTGTGTGTGTGTGTGAGTGTGTGCTATATATATAACACTTCTTAGTCTTATTCTTAGTATCGTTGATCTCTGGTTCCAAAGCAGATTCAAATTAAAAAAAAAAAATGATCCACTCTTCTGCTTTGTATTTTAGCATAAAAATCTGCTTATGTTTAATGCTCACTGGCATGAACCAACACAGTGTTTAGGTAGAAATCTGAACCATTTGATGTTATTCTTATAGAATGGACTTAGTGCTCTTTCAGGAAAAATAATAAATTATTTTAATAGTTAACTTTAAAAGAGCCTCAAAAAACTATGGTTTTAAAAAACAATTCAGAGATAAGTAAACTTTTAAATGAGGACTATTGATGTGAGGGGTGCAAGAGTAAATTACTGCCAATGTTTCAGATTTCTTTACGTCAGTGGATAAAATGAAATAAACTTAAAATATCATTATAACATTGGTTTTAGGGGACAGAGCTATTGGTGTTTCATCAAATGCGATTTAAAATAGCATATTAATTTTTTTTTAGTAACGATAAATGTTATAACAAGGACGCATTAATATTTTTTTCTCTGTAGATTGTAAGTTTTTGTTGTTGTTAATGGGGACTGCTGCTTATGATATGTATGTCTGTGCTGAAAAACTACCCATACTTGAGTAAGGAATTTTCTCATGATCGTCATTCTGTCATTTTCCCCTGAGACAATTTTACCTGCTACTCTTTTTTGTTGTTGTTAATCCTCACCTGAGGATATTTTTCCTTTGATTTTTAGAGAGAGTGGGAGGGAGGGGAAGAGACAGGAGAGAGAAACATTGATATGAGGCACATCAATTTGTTCCTTGATCACAGGCATCTAAGATATGTGCCTTTGACCAGAATCGAACCCAGGACCCTTCAGTCTGTGGGCTGACGCTCTATCCACTGAGCCAAACCACCTTGGGCATTACCTGCTACTCTGTTATTGCCGCAGGTTCACTTTTAGTGGTGAGCAAGCAGTTCAATAATGTTTTCCTATTGTTGCATTTCAGTTATATTTAAGTCAGGTTCCTTATATAGTACTTGAAATGGCCAAAACTGTATTTTCCCTATACAGATAATATAAAGATACTAGAGGCCTGGTGCATGAAATCCATGCATGGGGTTGAGGGGATTGACCCTCAGCCCAGCCTGTACCCTCTCCAGTCAGGAACCCCTTGAGGGATCAGGCCTAAACGGGCAGTTAAACGTTCTTCTCACAATCCAGGACTGCTGGCTCCCAACTGCTTGCATGCCTGCCTTTCTGATTGCCCCAACTGCTTCTGCCTGCCAGCCTGATCACCCCCTAACCACTATCCTGCCAGCCTGATTGATGTCTAACTGCTCCCCTGCCAGCCTGTTTCCCCTAACTTCCCTTCTCTACCAGCCTGGTCACCCCTAACTGCCCCCCCTGCAGGCTTGATCACCCCCAATTGCCCTCCCTTGCAGGCCTGGGTCCTCTCAACTGTCCTCCCCTGCTGGCCATCTTGTGGTGGCCATCTTGTGTCCACATGGGGGCAGGATATTTGATCACATGGGGCAGCCCTTTTGTGTGATGAAGTGATGGACAATCTGCATATTACTCTTTTATTAGTAGGATTATAGCTTAGTATTTTTAATGAAAATCTCAAAAACATGCCTACTAGCTTTAAAAGTAAGTGTATATATGTGTGTGTTGGCATTGAAGTGGCATCAGGTGTTAGACCAGTAGAGTCAGATTGGACCTTGATTTAGCAACCTCAGTACTCAAGTTCTGGCCAAGAGAGAATTCAGAGCCAAGACTACAAGATTAAAAGAGAAAGTTAATTGAGAAAGTAACAGAGGTAGAAGAAGCGAGCAGGAGAAGAAATGCACTCAGGAAGCAAGCTACAGAGGAAAGAAACAAAGGACCCTTAGAGCTTAGGAGAAAGAGCGGGATAAGGAAAACGTGCTTGGGGGTGGGGGTGAGAAAAGGGAAAGGTGAGGGTGCGCTCCATAGAGAGAGCCGTGCAGGGTCCATGTCCAGAGGTTGCTTATTTGGAGGTCTCAGGAGAGGGTCTCAATAGAATATTCATCAGCTTTTCAGGCTTGTCCCTTCAGGGTCGTGGTCTCTACCTATTGGTCGGTGCCAGGGCAGAGGGTCTTTAGTCTATGCAGCTGTTCCTGAGGTCAGCCAAGGTGTTGCTTGTCTGGTTTTGCTGCTTTTCTGGGCCTGGAGCTGAAACACAACTGAGGCCTAGATGTATTTGTTGGGTCAGAATCTCATTGTCCTGGGGGCTTAATGCCTAAGGGCTGCTCTCCACCCCCGTTTGTCCTCCGCTAAGGGGGTCTAGCCAACATGACTAGCAGCGTGTTGAGAGAGAGAAGGGCTGGGGAGGGTCTGAATCCCATGGCCTGCATATGAGGGGAGGAACATTGATGAGATGAAGTCTTTGTATTCCTATTTTTGCCCATTGCT
Source organism: Antrozous pallidus (assembly GCA_027563665.1). Lineage (NCBI taxonomy): Eukaryota > Metazoa > Chordata > Mammalia > Chiroptera > Vespertilionidae > Antrozous > Antrozous pallidus. The sequence goes on from CM050518.1 coordinate 42,865,158, forward strand.
AGGCACCCAGGGCGTTTGCTCCTGGGGACCTACTGTACCTGGACCATCGTCCTGGCTCTGCTCATGCCTGTCTGACTGTCTACCACATTTGTATTTTGCATTTACCATTGGGTTTTACCAATAAATTTGAGACCATTTCATTTATATATGAATGAAATTGTTGGCCTTTTTTCCAGTGTGTTTTTAAATTATTGCCGTTAAGTACAGAGGTTTTATTTTCTCCCACGCATCTTGCACATAATAGGCTCTCCACAAATATTTGTCAAGTTGAATTTAATCTTCCTCCATGGTAATGAAAAAGTGAGTTTGTGAGCACACATTTCAGCTGCTCTTAATAAAGGTGGCTGAGCAAGCGTACTAACCTTCCTGTGGAAGAATTCCCAGGTCAGAGAGCCTGCCTTTGACATTGTTAAGAATATACGGTTATTTGAATGAGTTAGTTTGCTTTAGACATGTATATCTGATGATTAAGCCAATAGTCCCTTGGAGTTTGATAAATGTTTTTATTCATTTTTCCTTTAGTTAATCTTAGTCTGACATATTAGAATATCAAACATGTTGGTGATCAATTCCGCCATCTCCATACATTTAACTGAAATCTTACCCTCTCAACTTTGCTGGTTATCTATGTTTTGTTGTTATGTAGTACTTGAAATGGCCAAATCTGTATTTCCCCCTTTACAGATAATATAAAGATATTATAGCTTAGTATTTATAATGAAAATGTCATAGACTCTATTTGTTAAGTTTGTGAAATCCATTGTCAGGCATTATAAGTTATATGAAAGACTTGGTGATGTCTTACAGTTCATCTACCGGACTTGGGCATGAGTCATTTTCTCTCCTTTCCTGCAGTCTCCCTCCATTCTCTTCTTACTTGCTTTTATTGTTTTGTTGTTTCCTTTTATGTTGCCCTCTTTTTCTGACTGGATTGCTATTAGCGCAGTCTTTGCCATGGTGACACAATCAGCAGCAGGGTGTGAGCGGTCGTGATAAGAGGAGTCACACACAAACACATCCAGATACCGTGGTACCAGACATGAGATAACCTTTCTGTGTCCAAGCACATGGGCAATCTGTTGGCACACCTTCTAACAGAGACAAATCTGAGCAGATCTGAGGGTGTTGAAAGGGGCACGCATATGTGGTTGACATCAGAAGAGAGAGCTTGAAAGTGACCTTGTGTCCTCACTCTTACCTTTTTTTTTCTTCAAGCCATTCTTGCTGCTTCAGTAATTTATTTACCAAACATGTTGGATTTTATGTTCCTTGGTGGAAATGGCCTCTCTTTCTCTTAAGAAAACTTTGTAGATCTTTACTGAAAAGACAATAACTGCTAAAGTACTCAAGGCTCTATTTTTTATCTAATATTGCTATTACCTATTCCCTCATACCTAGTGTCACATCTGTCTACCTAATATTGATATTAGATGATATTTTACCTTTTGCTGTGACATAACCAACCCTTATGCCCAGTTGAATGCATGCACCATAGCAGCAGTTTAGTATGTGGTGGCTATCATTATTAATAACACTTTTCACATCAATAATGTTATATTAGTTATAATATAATTATTAATATATAATTTTATGTATCTTTCAGTCAAATTAGTGTCAGTAGGTACAAAGCATTAAGTATAATTGTGACATTACATATTCAGTGTTTGAAAAAGCAATTATAAAGCACAATGCTGTGAGAAATAAAAGGATATTGTACAGAAATAAAAGGGTGATATGCAGAAATAAAAGGGTAATGCACACATTCTTCATTCTATCCTGTCTTCTACATTTTCAGGACTTTGCATACTTTTATCTTCTTTACCTGGATGGCTTCTGTTTCTGCCCAATTTATATTCATGACTCTGATATAATTTCTTTTCAGCCAACATTGCTGTTGGACAAAAATTTATAAAGTTAAATTTAATCATGTCAGTCACCTCATTCAAGTCTTTACACAAAAAGTGTCAAACTTTACAGCATAAGGTTATCTGGGGTAAGCATTAAACAGATTCCTACCCATTCCCTGGGACAGATTCAGGCCAGCCGTCAGGCCTGGGAATTGGTGTTTAAGAAGCACCTCTAGTCATAGCTGGTTTGGCCCAATGGACAGAGTGTTGGCCTGTGGACCAAAGGGTGCTGGGTTTGATTCCAGTCAAGGGCGTGTACCTTGGTTGCAGGCTCCTCCCTGGCCTTGGCCCTGGTTGGGGCTCATGCAAGAGGCAACCAATCAATCTGTTTCACATCGATATTTCTGTCTTTCCTCTCTCCCACTCTCCCTAAAAATCAGTGAAAAAATATTCTCAGGTGAGGATTAACAAAGGGAAGGAAGGAAGGAAGGAAGGAAGGAAGGAAGGAAGGAAGGAAGGAAGGAAGGAAGGAAGGAAGGAAGGAAGGAAAGAAGGAGGGAGGGAGGGAGGGAGGGAGGGAGGGAAGGAAGGAAGGAAGGGAGGAAGGAGGGAAGGAAGGAAGGAAGAAAAAAGAAAGAAAGAGAAAAGAAGCACCTCTGATGATTCTGAGCCTCTGCGTTAGTGGCCCGAGCCCACAGGACACAGTCCTGACTCCATGTGTATGGACCTTCATGCTCTCGAGGAGCACCCAAGTGTCCATTGCACTCTTCATCACAGCCAGCCTCCTGTGGTTTCATTACCATCCATCCTGTGATGCTTCCTGCCTTTATCTTTTTTCAAGTCTTGCTAACTTTCTGCAAGGACTGCCCTTTCATTGCTCAAGTACTCCTTCTCAGAGGATCTCTCTGGTCACCCAAACTGGAGTTGTACTTTTCGCTTGTGTCCCTTATCTTGCAGTCCCCTTTATTTATACCACTATTCACACCACATCATAATAATGTCTTCGCGTGTCACTATTTAACTGTCAGTTCTGAGTTCCACGACTAGAAAAACCTTCTTATTTACCTTTGTATCCCCAGTGCCTTGTAGAAACATAAGTGAGTGTGTTTTGAATGAATTCAATACAGGAATGAATTTCAGAGTCGACTTTTTTTTTACTTCGTGTTTTATGTAGTATAAATTTCCCTATTACTTATGTACCTAAGGTTCTTTAGCTATTGACTGGAAATAGTATTTATTTTCTACCTTCCTTTAAACGTCATTCATCGAGCTCAGAGCAGAGATTTATTAAAGGAAGCGGAATTAGTGACAATTCTGGAAATAATTTTCGGAAGAGCAGCCACTTGAGATCCTTCTTAAAGGATGGGTAGAAGTATGACTTGAGTGGCAGTAGAGAGATTGAGAAAGGAGCTTCATGGTGGCACAAATGATGCAAAGGAACAAAGGTCTGGTCTTGTAAAATGTGGAATTTGGTTGCAGTAGAAGATGTAAGGGTTGTAGTTAGAGATGAATTTGGAGGAGTAGGCAGCAGTATATTTTGGAGGAAGTTTTGTGCTTTGCAAAGATTTTATTCTTGGTTTATAAAAAGTAATTGAAACCTCTTAAACTAGAAAGAAACACAGATGGGAGGAGAATTTGAGGAAGAAAAGACACAAGGGAGTTTTGTAATTTTATGATAGAAGAATTGATTATCAATTAAAAATAATTTCATAAAGATTTTTATAATGTTCTTTGTTCATTCTGCCAAGCACTCTGATAGAAATAAATAAGGCATAGTACCATACAGTACACAAAAATATAACATAAATTAACTAATCATATAAATATAGCCAAGACATACAAATCTGTGTTATATAGTACATATAAAATGTTATGGAGGCCGGATTCATTGTCAACTAACTTTCCTGGGAGGACTAGGATTTGATGGAAGAGAAGGTACTGGAGTAGAGTAACAAAAATATTTTTGGCAAAGGAATAAATAAAAGAGTTACTGGGCCATACTGGTGTGGGCCATTTGGTTGAGCATGGTCCCATGCACCAGGAGGTTGCCAGTATGATTCCTCGTCAGGGCACACTCCCAGGTTACAGGCCTGATCCCCAGTAAGAGGCAGGTAGGAGGCAAATGATCCATGCTTCTCTCTCCTTTATGTTTTTTTCTGTCTCCCTTCCCCTTTCTCAAATCAGTAAAAACATATATATATATATATTTTTAAAGAGTTAATGGGAGAGGCACCATAGTTTGGTGCTAGAACCTGTGTTTGTTTGTTTTTTAATATATATTTTTTGCAGTATAACTTAGATTTAATAGTAGTACATATGTTTTCCTTTCCCCCCCCATTATCCTCTCCCCAGCCTCCCCTGCCCCCCAGCACATGTCCCCCTCCTCCCCCCCCCCCCCCCCCCCCCACCAGCCCCAGTGTCTTGCATCCACTGGCTATGCTCACATATGGATGCATACAAGTCCTTTGGTTGATCTCCCCCAGGACCCGCCCCCCACCCTCCCTAGTAGCTTGTTCAATGTCTCCCTGCCTCTATATCAATCACTGTCCCCTGTTTCTTGTCTTCAAAATATCTTGCCTCTGCATACTAGAAATACACGTACAAGAACAGAAAATGTTTGAGTCTTAGTTTCAATGTCCAACTGTTCTGAGTCCCAGTTTCATTGTCAAATAGTTCTTTATGTGTACATGTCAGTAATGGTATCCAGCTAGTGGACACATTGTGGCAATGCAAGATCCATCCTCTCTGGTTTGGTCCTGGGCTGCCTGCAGCCACACACAGCTGCTAACTGCTAGTATGGCAAGATGTTGTCAGTGTCCCCATCTCTGGACCATCCTCGTGACTGGAATAGACCCGTCATTTCCTCACTGTCGCAGGAACCCACATGGTCTTAGAGTTGTTCTCTGAAAACACACAAACACATTCTCGACCAAAAGTTAACAAAGGGATCCTCTCTGCAAATTAGATTTGGGATTCTTTTTATTTTTGCCTAAATGATTTTCCTTCAGCTTATTTTGACACCATGTGTGTTTTTCATGGGTATCCTGCTGTTGGTATTACAAATGGAAGTTCCTTTTCTGAAGTAAGAATTTTCTAGATGTATTTTACTTACACGATATTTTTCCTTACATGATATTACCCCACTATCCCCCCCCCCCACCACCTTTTTTTGATTAATGAGAGCTATTGGAAATTTTAGATTGCAGTCTTGATAATTTTAAATTTTAATTTTTGCACACAAATATGACTGCTTTAGGTTCTTTGGATGTTAGGCAATTTTACATTGAGATGAACTACTAATAGATATTTTAATTAGAATATGTTTGTTAAAGCTGGAAAGTATTTTGGCCTTGAATGTTGTGCTGAAGGATTTTGCATTTTATCTTAGAGGTTTCCTTTCTAATTATAAAAATCCTTTCTAATAAAGAGGGAATATGCTAATTGACCCTCACACTGTCACAAAGATGGCAGCACCCATAGCCAATAAGGAGGGGAAATGGCAATTGACTGCCACGCCCTCAAAAATGACGGCATCCACAGCCACAAGATGGTGGCACCCAGTCACTTCAGCCCCACTGGGGCAGCAGGCACATGGCAAGGCTGGGCTGGCTTGGCCTGCTCCACACCCCTGCCTCAGAAGTCCCCCAGTCCCTTCAGTCTCCCAGCCACCCAGGGCCGGCCTGAGGCGCAGGCAAGCCTTGGATGGTCCCTGCCCAGCTGCTCAGGGCTGCCTGAGGCTTAGGTAACCAGGGCCGGCCCAGGCTTGCACTGCCTGCAGTGGCAGCAGCAGAGGTGTGATGGGGCATCACCTTCCCCTGATGGCCGGGTTGCCTCCCACCCCTGAAGGCTCCTGGACTGTGAGAAGGGGCAGGCCAGGCTGAGGGACAATCCCCGCTGCAGTGCATGGATTTTCATGTAGTATATATTGATTATTTGTAATAAATATAAAGAAAATGAAAATCTTTTTAAATTTCAATTCAAAATGTAATTAATATTAACATTTTCATCTATTTATGGTGTTTTTCATCATGTTTCATATATGCTCTTAAATATGAAATAAATGAAATCAGAATCACTGTGTGTGTGTGTGCACACATATCTGTAATTTTTATCTCACTTAAAATTGGAAGTTGTCATTTTGCCTTGTAGTTAAATGTGCCCAGAAAGCATGTAGTAATTGCGATATTTACCCTACTATATGGCTATTCTTAAATTATTTACCTGTTTTCTTTCTTTCTTTCTTTTTTTTAATATATTTTATTGATTTTTTACAAAATGGAAGAGAGAGGGATAGAAAGTCCGAAACACTGATGAGAGAGAAACATCAATCAGCTGCCTCTTGCACGCCCCCTACTGGGGATGTGCCCGCAGCCAAGATACATGCCCCCAACTGGAATCGAACCCGGGACCCTCCAGTCCACAGTCTGACGCTCTATCCACTGAGCCAAACCGGTCTCGGCTACCTGTTTTCTTATTGTTAGATTATGTAAGTTTTCAATTTAAAGTAATGAATACTGTTTCACTGAACATCTTTGTATTTCTGATTACTTAGGATGGAGTTCTAGAAATGAATATTCTGGATCAATCAAACAATCTTAAGGGTTCAGAATGTATTTTGTCAAATTACTTTGTCAAAAAGCTACAATTTAAAGTCATATCTACAGTGTGTGTCTTTGATTTTCATTGTACTCCTGGCTCAGTATTCTTTAGTGTATACTGTTTGCTAATTTTAAAAATGGTATCTTGTGGTTATTTTAATCATTATTCCTTGACAACTAGATTGAGCAGGTTTTTCCTTATATTTATAGACTATGTTCCTTTTATTGTGAATTGTCCTTGATCTTTATGGTATTTTTCCCTTTTATTTTTCTTTTGATTTTAATTGTTATATAGATTATAATTTTATCATTCCTATTTCTGTCGCATTTTATTCCAATTTCTTGTCTTTCAGTGCTTTTATAGTGGTGAATTTTAAATTTAACTATGTTTGGAAAGTTTGTTCTAACAGATATAGCCACTTATATTTTGATTTAATTTTTAATACTTTTGTATTTTTTTTTTCTTTCACTAACCCATGATAAAGGCAATTCTTTGGCAGAAGACTGACAAAATTAGATTTATGCTTCAGAAAGAAGTCTGTGGCTCTATGGACAATGGGTTGGACTAGGGAGAGACTAGAGTAGGGGTAGTGGGACCTGTTTAGGGGAAAGATGAGAGTCTGAATGTGTTGATAGTGACAGAGGGGATAAAAGGAATATGGGCAGGTTTATGGGAGTGCAGATCAGGACATATGGAACAGGAGGTACTGTGAGACATCCACGTCCAAGTGTTGGAAATACAGGATTGAACTTCTTCAGGAGGCTGGTCTCGCTGCTGATTTTAGGGAGCTGCCTACATACAGGTGGTGGTTCTAATGTGGGGAGATTTAGTTTCAGGGCAGCTAACTGAGAAGGGTGGTCAGAATCAGAAGGCTCACCAGGACAGTGTCCTCTGGGAAGCTGGTCTTTCTTTTACCAAAAACAATGTCAGACACTGCACAGAGGTGGCATGGTCAGAGGATAACACTGTATTATGGAATCTAAATAGACTTGAACATGTTCTCTGTTGAGGGAAAGGAACCTGTGAATAAGGAGAGATGTCGAAAAAAGAGGGATTTGATAGTGCAGCAACTTAAAAGCATGAGAAGCTGTGATAAATGCATTATTCTCTCAGCTGGAATCATAGTTCATTCTCAGGGATAGAACTTACACATGAGTTATTGAAACGAAGTTTAATTTGTTCTATGAGTAAAAAAGACTCCTGGCTTCAATAATAAGCTTTTATTTCCTTTATTTCTTAAAAATGAATTGACAGTTTTATAATTATTTCAGGATAAAGTTCTGATCATATAAATTCATATTCTGTACATGCTTCTCATTGGCAAAGTTGGTGAGTTACTCTTAATAATACAGATACTTAAAAAGACAGCTTAATAAGTGTTTAAATGCCTTTGACTATTTAGTGTTTCGTTAATGAATGTATGAAATTAAACATTTTTCATTATAACCATCCTTTAAAAATCTTTATTGCAGGGAAATTTACCTAAATATTCTCATAACTCCCTGATGGTGCAAGCAATAAAGACAAACCTAACAGACCCGGACATACATGTGCTTTTCTTTGATGTGGAAGCTTTGATTATTCAACTCCTGACTGAAGAAGCCTCTAGGCCGAACACCGCGCTTATTTCCCCTGAGAATTTGCAGAAAGCATCTGGCAGGGCAGACAAAGGGGGCTCCTTTCTAACTGGAAAACGAGCAGCGGTTCTCTTCCAACAAGTGAAAGAAACAATCAAAGAGAACATAAAGGAGCATCTCCTTGACGAGGAAGAGGAGGACGAGGAGACCATGAGGCAGAGAAGAGAGGAGAGTGATCCTGAGTATCGGGCCAGCAAATCGAAGCCCCTGACCCTGTTAGAATATAATTTGACTATGGACACTGCAAAGTTGTTCATGTCCTGCCTTCATGCCTGGGGCTTGAATGAAGTTTTGGATGAAGTTTGTCTCGATCGTCTTGGAATGCTGAAACCCCACTGCCCAGTGTCGTTCGGTCTCTTATCGAGAGGAGGTCATATGTCACTGATGCTTCCTGGTTATAATCGGGCTGCCTGTGCACTGTCACAGGGGAAAGCAGAAGAAGAAAGAAAGCTTCCAGCAACGGAGGGAGTAGGGAAGGGCACGTATGGAGTGTCTCGAGCCGTCACCACACAGCATCTCCTGTCGGTCATCTCTTTGGCAAATACCTTGATGAGTATGACCAATGCAACTTTTATTGGTGATCATATGAAGAAGGGCCCTACCAGGTGTGACCATGATAGTTTGATTTCATTTTTTTTTTTCAAGAAAAAGAAACCTGTTTTATGATCGTCACTGTTTATAACCTTTTATTTTATTTTATTTTATTTTTGTTCTACCCACTGTAGCATTTTTGGGGCATCTCAGTGTTTCTCCCCTTTGAATTCATATGTATGATTTAAAACATGATAAAATTATATATTTTCATCTATACTCAGACATACTATCTAACTATTTTTTAAAAAATTTTCAGTGAGGGAATAGGTTACAGTTCAGCTTGAATAATCAGATTATAGAGTAGCATTTCAGCACATATAATCTTAGAATTATAGCCATCTAACATTTACACCAACACTTAAATTCAAAATGTATATTTAGTTAAATGCTTCTCTACACTGTGACCTATATGTAAGGAATAATATGTATTGAGTGATTGTTTTAAGAATATCTGACAAGTATAGTCAGAATATTTAACCTGAATTACTATTTCCTGTTTTCCAGAAGTGATGAAGGCTACTTTGTAAACTGTGCTTTTATTTTACTTTAGGGCAGTGGTCGGCAAACCACAGCTCGTGAGCCACATTCGGCTCTTTGGCCCCTTGAGTGTGGCTTTTCCACAAAATACCATGGCCTATTTGAAGAAGTAGCCTTAGAGGAAGTTTAAATTTAAAAAATTTGGCTCTCAAAAGAAATTTCAATCATTGTACTGTTGATATTTGGCTCTGTTGACTAATGAGTTTGCCAACCACTGCTTTAGGGCAGGTTGACCATGTTTAGATTTTTTAAAAAAAATCTAACAAACAGATACTTTCTCAATAAGGCTCTTAACCCTATAAGGTAGGCACTTTTATTATATTTTATTACAGACTAGAGGCCTGGTGCACAAAATTCATGCACGGGGGTCCAGGGGTGGGGGGCTGTCCCTCAGCCCAGCCTGCACTCTCTCCAATCTGGGACCCCTAAACGGGCAGTCGGACATCCTTTTCACAGGACTGCTAGCTCCAGACTGCTCGCCTGCCTGCCTCCATGATTGCCCCTAACCACTTCTGCCTGCCAGCCTGATCACCCCCTAACCACTACCCTGACAGTCTAATTGATGTCTAACTGTTCCCCTGCCAGCCTTTTTGCCCCCAACTTCCCTCCTCTGCCAGCCTGGTCACCTCTAACTGCCCTCCCTTGCAGGCTTGGTTCCTCCCAACTGCCCTCCCCTGCTGGCCTGATGGCCCACAACTGCCCTCCCTTGCAGGCCTGGGACCTCCCATTGTCCTCCTCTGCTGGCCATCTTGTGGTGGCCATCTTGTGTCCACATGGGGGCAGGATCTTTGACCACATGGGGGCAGCCCTCTTGTGTGTTGGAGTGATGGTCAATCTGCATATTACTCTTTTATTAGATAGGATAAGAAAACTGAGACACAGCGAGGTTAAGTAACTTGTCCAAGGTACACAGGCATTAAGTGGTGGAGCCAGAATTCAACATGAGATAGATTGCCTCTAGTCTCCAAGATTTCTTAATGCCTTATTACTTTTTTCAGATTTTAAGACTGAATTTTTTAAAACTCAATGTAATGTTTTGTGAACTCATTAGACCAATGATATGGGATGGGCTATAATCTCAGCATGCTAACAGTGAACACTGAAGAACTAATTGTGATATTTATGTCACTAACAGTATGTTGAAGTGTTCATAAATATTTCGTAAACTAGAGTCATTGATAATATCTTGAAGTTCTCTTAAATAGTTTTAAGCTAGACTAAAGCGTAAGTTGTAGATGCCAAATTCTTACTTGCTATATGCTAATTATTTAATTTACTGTATTAAAATTTGGAATGGAAAATATTAATAGGTACAAAACAAGCAAAAAATCCCCATTTTCTTGGAATGATAAATTGAAAATGTCTGTATGTGTTTCTTTTGTAATTAATTTGTAATTAGAAAGTGTAATATTTTATATCGTTCTGGAAATATAAAAATAAGAATACATATATATTCATCTTTTCTGCTTTAAAAAAAATTTTTTTTTTTTTTTTTACTTTTTCTTCTTTTCTTAAAAGGCCACCTAGACCAAGCACCCCAGAGCTTTCTAAGGCACGGGGTTCCCCTCCACCTTCCAGAAATATTGTGCAAGGACAAATTAAACAAGGTAAAATGAAATCTTATTAAGTAATTGACATAGCATCTCAGCTGTAGAAACTGAGGAGGCACAGCTAATGTATAATCATAACATTTTGTTTGTCTTAGATTGTTAAGAGAGAGAAAAGTTGTTATATTCCAGATGTAAATACAGATAATTAAGATGTCAGTTAAAAATAAATCAGATTTATTTAGAAATTGATAAATGAGCATATTTCACATAATTTTATTGTACTGCCTTTAGCCTTATTTTTATGCATTAAGGGCACCTTAACTTGACACATTGGTGCCTTAATTATGTGTATCTTGAGTTTAAAAGTTATACCTGTTGCTTAACTACATTTTAAAATGTTGAAGTTTATATTTCTATACTCTAGCTATTCTGCTATTTGCCAGTAGTTCATGCATTGCAGTCCACAAGTGGAAATCCTTTCTTTTTATTTAAGTCATTAGATTTTAACTTTGTAGCTTTTTTAGTAGGTGATAGAAGAAGAAAGGTTGAGTTTCTCTTTATTATCTTTTATACTCATTTTAAGGCTGACAGGTGAGCTCAGCAGAGAGTTGGAGGTGGAGCAGGGTCACTTCCACTTTGTGAGAGCATTCCTTCCAGCTGAGAGTCGTGACTCACAGGATGTGGTAGAAGTAAGAGAGGATGATGAAGTTCTGCTTGTAAACGATGACATCTTCGAGTGTTTTTTTTTTTTCCTTTTAGATTTAAAATTTTACAGTTTTAAGCCTCTTTAAAGAGTCAGTGATTTGCTAGATAAATAGCAGGTCTCCAACTTCATATGTACAATTTTGCCCTTCCCTGAACAAGGACTTTTCTCTCTCTGAGCTGATGATTTGGCATGTATTTTAATGCCGTAAGTGGGATGCTTGATTTTAGTTTTGGGTGCTGTCTGTTGGCTTCTCATTGTGGAAGACCAGCTCTCATAGTCTCTACACCACTGCCATCCTTCATTGCAACTCCACATGGTCGGTCACCCCTCTTGTTTATCAGTTTTCGCATTCAGCTTACATGTTTTTTATAGTTTATATTAGATTATATAAAAGTTGATAGTTTTGGTTATTTAACCTCTTATACTTGTGTACTATATATGAAATGTAACATACATCTAGAAAAGTCCACAAAACAGGTCTGTAGTTCAGTGACTTGTACACGCTAAACACCTTTGAACAGTGCCAGTGTCCCTCCCAACCAGACCTTCCCCTGCCAGAGGCAGTCATCCTGACTTTTAAGAAATCACTCTCTTTCTTTCCTTTGTAGTTGCACCCCCTAAGTTTAAATTCCTAAACATGTAGTTTAGTTTTGCGCATATTTTGAATTTTATATGAATTCAGTCAGTCATGGAGGATGTATTCTTTTGTATTTGGCTTCTTTTGTGAGATTTATCAATATTGTTGCATTAGACTGTGGCTTGTTCACTTTCATTGTTCATTTTTATTACTGTATGGTGTTCTGTTGAATGAATAGACCACGGCTTATTCATCCATTCATCCTGTCAATAGACATTTGCATTATTTCCAGTGTTTGGTTTTCATAAATAATTCTGGTATGGGCATTCTTATATTTGAATCTTAGTGTACATTATAAGCATTTCTGTTGTGTGTGTAACTCAAAGTGGAATTTCTGCATATATTTATCTTCAGCTTTAGCAGCTAATGTTAGCGTGTTTTCCTGAGAGATGAATATACATCCATCAAAATGAAAAAGATGGAAAATGTTGTTGTGCTTTTATGACTTGTTGGCTGCGATTGGAGTGGTGCTGTATGTCTAAAGCTAGCTGTTTCCCATCACCAACACAAGCCCTTCCTAAGTACTTTAGTGCTCCGTGGATTAGGAATTTTCCAGTCAGGCTGGTAGGAGCTGGCACTGTCTCTGGCCCTTGGGGAGGTTCTTTCCCAGTCTCGAGTCATTTCCTAACACACATGTACTCATCAGGACTCTGCTGAGTATCTGAAGAACCCTGATCTTCATAGCTCTCTCATCTCTGTTCTGTGAACTCTAGCTGCCCAGTTTCTTGAGACTCAGCTGTCTTCCCAAGTCAGGGAAACTGCTGGGCTCTTCCTCAGTTCCCCTCCCTCTCTTCTTGCATGGAGTCCTAGAAACTGCCCCAAGGCAGTCAGCTGAGGCGTTCATAGGGTCATCTTGTCTTCCTGACTCGAAGTCCCTCTTGATGTCCTGTGGCTTGGAACCATTGCTTTATGTATTTTTTTTTAATGGTTGCATCCTGGCTGGAAATAGTTTTTCTTTTTGCATGAAACATGTTCTGACTATACTATTACCTTATAAAGTAAAAATCCTTTATTTTGTATAGTTTTCACATTTTTAGAGCATTATTGCAGAGAGAAATGGAAGCAGACCCACACAGGACTGATATAAGTACACATATTGTGATTAGGACACAACCAGGCCCTTTTAGCTTAGCTTTAAATTCATTGATAACATCTTCCAGATTATACAGTACAAATCAGTGGCAGGGCTCCCCTACATTTAGTTAGTTTAAAGCTTTGTTTAAAATCTGTTCTTGCCAAAACCGGTTTGGCTCAGTGGATAGAGCATCAGCCTGTGAACGCGGAAGGGTCCCAGTTTTGATTCCGGTCAAGGGCATGTACCTTGGTTGTGGGCACATCCCCAGTGGGGGGTATGCAGGAGGCAGCTGATTGATGTTTCTGACTTTCCCTCTTCCTTCCTCTCTGTAAAAAATCAATAAAATGTATTTTTTAAAAAAATCTGTTCTTGTTAAAGATATTACTTGTCATCATCATTAGCTTCATTATCATTCTTTACTGTTGATGTTTCTTCTTGGATTGCATTTTTGTTACTCTGTATTATAGCGGATGGAAGCACTTGATTTCTTAAAACAGAAAAGCTGCTGTGCCAACTACCAAGTGCTTCTCTTCCTAAGGATTAGTGAAGACCAGGCAAAATTGTTCCAGCGCAGCCTCACATGGGGATAGACTGACACCAGGTCTATTATTGTTCAGTACTAGACATAACTTTTTCAGCTGTATTATTTTTCATTAAATCTTGAACTTTTTATTTTGGAAGTGGTACTTTTTTCTTATTACTATTGCTGATATTTTTCTGTATGTGAAAAAGATTTTAAGAGCTGTAGGTTTAAAAGCTCTAGCAGCATTTAATTTCATTATTCACAACTAATTGTGAAAGTAGTTTCAGTTATGACATATGCATAGACGGACTAAAGTAGTGTAAATAGATTTTTCTCCATGCAATTCTATATAAATAGGACTCCAGAAATATAATACCCAGAATCTATTTATTTTTATTATTAAAAATAAAGATACTTATATTGAACATTGTTTTATTAAGACACATTATTCTACCAACTTGGTCACAATATCCATACTTATATCATACCTGTGTGGGTCTGTTTCCATTTCTCTCTGAAATAATGCTCTAAAAATTATTCTAGCATTTCCATTTTCCTTTAGACTTGTGACTCAGAGAAAACATTCTAGTTTAATCCCACTATTTGACCCATGTAAGGTACTGTAGTAATCATTTTTAGCCCTAAACTTTTATTTACTTACTAAAAGCCCAGTGCACAGATTCATGCACCAGTGGGGTCCCTTAGCCTGGCCTTCAGGGATTGGGCCAAAATCGGCTCTCTGACATCCCCCAAAGGTTCCTGGATTGTGAGAGGACAGTTCTCAGGTGACATCCAGGAATCGGGCTCCCTCCTCCCTGGTTCTGGGCACATCACCTGGCAACCACAACTGCCAAGTCACTGCAGCTCCTGCATTGAGCATCTGTCCCCTGGTGGTCAGTGTGCATCATAACTACTGGTTGGAGCATCTTGTCCCCTGGGGGTCATTGTACCTCATAGCTACCTGCCAGTTGACTGGTCACTTAGGCCTTTATTTATATAGATAGATATTGAATTTCATTACTTTCTCCTTCTAGTGTCCTTTCAGAATTAAGGGTAAAATTAGATAGCATTAATAATCTCTTCTGGGATCATAATAATTTCCCCCTTTTTAAAAAAAGTGAAATTGTGGAAGTGTCCCTGCTATTGGAAACCACCAGAGGAACTTTCTCAACAATTTTGTTAACATGAAAGCTAAAACCTGAAACTTTCTTTGCCACTAAAGTTTACCAACATTTTGCATGAGGCAGTGAATAGGCTGTAATAACTGAACTTATAATTAAAGATGGACAAAAAATTATTCAATAGAATATAGAAATTTTGGGGATTTCTTTGCAAGATTACTTTGCAATGTTATTAATAGATCTTATGAAATATACAATGAAGAACAGCTCTATTTCTTTTATAAACATAGTATCATACACTGACTAAAATTTCATAAGGACTAAAAACAGTCTGTTATACTAAAAAATAACTTCCCAGATTAAACTTTTTTTCTGGGCAAGATCTGCTTCTTAGGGTTCATGGAGTTGGATTTTTTGTTTCTTAACTCCTGTTCACGTACTTCTTTTAGTTCTGTTGTTTCCCTCACACGTGCCTGATTGACATTATGATGCATTGGTGTGGGAATTATGAAAAGTTGTTTTCCTGCAGCTGGCCCATGCTTACAAAAGAACTTCACTGCATGAAAAGCAAACATATCACTCAGCAGACAATGCTTAATCTGTGCAGGAGCCCAAACCTATTGCTGTTCAGTGGCAGAAGAAAAAAGAAGGATTAATTTGAAGATGCTTGTGCATGACATATGGTAATTTCTCCATAGGAAGGAAGTGTCAAATGGTGACCTCTAAATCTCAACATTGACCTCCAGTTGTAGAATGTGTGTGCCATACGGTCCTTTTGCCTTTTCATATGATAATTTAAGCTGAAACATTTTCCTGGTAGCATAACTTTTGGGAGAGCATTTTATAAAGACTATAACATTCACAACAATTACTCTTAGAATATAAAGCTTTTGTATTGTAAAAATATTTTTGAACTCCAAAGAATAAACCTATATCAGGATTCTCCTAATAGTTAAATATAGTGTGTGTGTGTGTGTGTGTGTGTGTGTGTGTGTGTATGTATGTGTGTATGTATGTATACATATATTCTTTATAAGTTGGCATATTTTCAATGGAGTTTTGATCAAAGGAGGGTGAGAAATTGAAATTATTTCAGTGGATATTGGTTTGAGAGATTAGAAAATAATTTATACATAATGTTAGAAAATCATTAGAAAAAATGTAACTCCAACATAAACTTTACATTATGTGATGCATTTTTCAAAATTGAGTTACACTTTGCTAATTTTTAATGTGTTCACATTTTTCCATTGTAGCCTTATTTTGTTTTAGAACTTTTTCTATATTAGTTGATACATCATTCAATGTAATATTAAGTAGATTTTGGTTTTAAGAGGAATTTGAGCTACACTGTGATTGCTATTCAATGAAATATATAATTTTCCTGCTGTGATCTTTAATGAGCATGCCCGTCTGATTAAAATATCATTTTTTAGTTCTACATTTACTATATTTTGCCAACTTTGTTTTCATTCTTCACTAATACTGAGCTTTTTTTTTCCAGAAACCGCTGTACCTCAATTCTCTCTTTTTTATTTCTCTTCTTTTCCTCTGCAAGTTCCTGCACCTGTCATTTCCACTCGGTCTGATGCTGACCACTCTGGCTCTGACCCCACTTCTACTCCTGCTTTCCATTCCTGTTTCTTAGTAAATGAAGGTATTCTCTCTCAACTTCTTACCAACTTTCTTTCAATCTGTGCTTTATTCTAATTTGACATGTTCTTTTTTTATCTAATTTGTACACTTATCTGCTTTGGTATGTATGAGATGGTCAAGTTTCCATGTTCTAACTTTATTTGTTAATGTCAATAATAAGGGCCAGTTATAAAAGTATAATGTTATGGCAGGCTGGAATAAACCATGTTTCCTGTATCTAGAATACTGTTCAAGAGTGGCCAAGATGCTAATCTATTCTTTGATGTGAAGTGGGTGTTGAAAGGTGCACTGGTTTTCATGATAATGCTTGCCATGGGAACCCTGGTGTTAGAGCTGCCAGTTTATTTTTACCTGTAGCTTACCTATCTATCTTTACACACCATGCACCCTACTTAGAGGGGGATGTCACAGGTCCCTTAATTTACATTCTCATTTGAAAAGTCTTCACAGTGACGATTAGCAGCATTGATTATAAACTGGTGGGAAGTCACCTATTTTATCTTACTTACTATTTCTCTTTCTGGCCGAGTCAAAAATGGGTCATTTTAGTTTTGAAGATGTAGTTAGGCTATCATCTTATCCCTGTGGAGTTACATTATTGGGAAGTCTTTTTAGATTTCTGAAAATGTGAATGGAACCCACAAATCTTTATATTCCTCTGGGATTATTTATACTGCATGGAAGCTTAATGGAACTTGTGAGCTCTTGGCTATATTCACCCTCTTTATTGTGGGTTCAATCTTCACAAGTTTGTATAATATAAAAAGGGAGAAATTTATAAAATCTCAAATGTAACCTAGGATGATTCTGACTCTTCACTAAAAAGCATTATTTCCAGCCCATTCAAAAGGAAAGAGAAGTGCAATATCTGTAAAGTACAGAGCCCATGTTTTAAGTACCACTCTTTTGAAAAGAAAACATGGGCACTTAAAAATATAATGCATTTTTTTCTTTGGTTTCCCTGGTATAAACCTGTACTAAGGTTAGTATGCTAAGACTAGATTTTAACAAAAATAATTAGAGTCATCTTTGTTAAGCTATTGTGAAAGATAACAATATTTTAATTCAAAACAAACTGTTGACTTTGGAGAATGGTGAAAATCATCACATTAAAATTTAGCTCATAAATATATTCCATGCTTTTATGAGACATTAAAACACTTCAAGAAATTACTGGGTTGTAATATATATTACAAGTTCACAAGTACCAGTTACATAAGTTATATATATATATCTG
The DNA here is from genome assembly GCA_027563665.1 of Antrozous pallidus. NCBI lineage: Eukaryota > Metazoa > Chordata > Mammalia > Chiroptera > Vespertilionidae > Antrozous > Antrozous pallidus. The sequence goes on from CM050518.1 coordinate 42,882,877, forward strand.
ATTCACTCTCTTCATTGTGGGTTTAATCTTCACCAGTTTGGTGAAGCTAATAAATATCTGATTCACTTTCTAAGAAAAGGGATCAGTAAGAACTTTAATATATATCCCTCTGTTGAAAATAATTTATAATCTAAAAAGTACATACTCATCACCTTAATTAATGTAACTGTATATTCTCAGTTGAAGAGAATTTCCCTACTAATAGGATGGATCTTTAGATAGGTAGCTTGTCCCTCACTCACACATTCTCTTTTAATGATCCCAATAATCATTCTGAGGTAGGATTTTTGTTATTGTTAGTTTAGATTATTTTAAAATGTTGATTTGCTGAAATTCTATGATCATGGATAACTCACCTTTTAATGATAGTAGTAAACAAGTGTTTGTGCAGTTATTCTTTATTATTTGTCTTTAAATATTACCCTAGGAGGTAATGGTAGTTATTATACATTCATAGTAGCTTTATATATAATTTGGAAAGAATGAGGCATTTATTGTATATATATTTTTCAGTCGTCTTTAAAATAGGGTTGACATGATTACTGGAGAATGTCTGAATACTGGTACTTTAAAATACTGGTGGTTTACGGTGTTTTCTTCAGATAATCAGGTTCCATATTGTGAATTAGAATTTTGGCAAAAGTAATGTTTATTCCAAATAATGATGTTTATTTGTTATTGATGCTTCAGATTATGTACATTTTAGATGATAAGTTTATTATATTGTGGAATGTCTGAATTCACTTTCAAAATTAGTGTTTGTTACTTATTTCAGCTCTGATTGTGATTAAATATCTGATTCACTTTCTAAGAAAAGGGATCAATAAAGACCTTAATTAAAGGCCCTGTGACAGAGAAAGGGACATCTCTGTTGACTGACAGGATGGCAGTAGAGAGAGGGCCTGGCCTCATGATGGACATGACCTGTTTTTTGATATCTGTGTGAATGCTCTCGTAACTGAAAGTGGTTTCAAGTCTGTGGCTCTGGAACCTGCTTATTTCTGTGCATTCTTATCCTTGAATATGTGCTTGACTTTAGAGGGACTATTTAGAAATGTTGTTTTCCATGTGGAATTTGAACATACTTCACACGGAAATTTATTTTTATTTATTTAAGATTTGAGAGTCGTACGAGTACCAGTTACATAAGTTAGCAATGAAATACATTTGGTAGTACAGTTCTGTACAAAAAAAATCTAGTAATAAATTGAAATAATTTACAACAATTTAGCAGATCTGGCCCTTTTTTGTGTGTTTCTGGTATACGTATACAAAGAAAAACCATTGAATTAGGAAGGCCAGAATGTTTAAAGTGTTTTTAATATGTTACATTTTAATAGGCTGGAGTCAGCTGGCTGCGATGCATTGTGTGATGCTGCCAGACCTGCTGGGACTGGACAAGTTTCGGCCTCCACTTCTAGAGATGCTCGCTCGGAGATGGCAGGACCGATGCTTGGAGGTAATGTCGAGGTGACGAGGACAGAAAACAAAATCATCAGAAGGCGTTGGACAAGTGTAAATTTTAAACAAGAATGGTTAATGTTTGCCTAATTTTTTATCACCTATTATGTGGTAGGAAATATGGATTCATGATTTTTTTTTCAGCTTATGTACTAAACAGTAGTGTTTTGCTTGCATATTTGTTTACTTTTTTAACTAGTAAGTATTTGATAAAAAGTTTCATATACTTTATGGAACTGGTTCCTAAGTATTGCTTTCTATACAGATTATGCACATGTGTTCACACACACATGCAATAAACCCACCTCCCCCAAAACCAAATGATTATCAGGTATAATCTTACCAGTCAAATTCTCAGAGAATAGCCTTTGTCCAATAGAAGGGACTGTGCTATAATAAAAGGAGAGGGTCTTGGGACTAGAAGAGACCTGGATTTAAATATTAGTTCTGCCAATTATTAACTTTGTGACCCTGGGCAATTTACTTAACCTATTTGGAGCTCATTTGTAAAATGGGGATAATAATACATTACTCATGGGATTGCTGTCAGTGTCAAATAAGGTAATGCAAGTAAAGTAGTTAGTGCAACATCTGACACGCTGTAGGAGCTCAATAAATGATAGCTATTATTTTGTGCTAATGGACTATGCTGTATTAGATATTGCTTGGCATACAATATCACCAGGGACTTAGAAACATTTTAAAGAGATTTTCCTTATTATGGTATTTGACCTGTATAGCTATAGCAGTTTATATCATTCAAAAATTTTAACTTACCAAATAGAATTAACATATTTGCTCCTTTTCTTGTCTCCCTTTATTCCAAGTAGAATTGCAGCTTACTAAAATTTTCATGGTTTTGCCTTAAATAATATTTTAATTCACTTCAAAGTCAATTATAATTAAAACATTTTTTATTCAAATTCATATCAGATACTGCAGTTACCTTTTCCATTATAAATGTTAATTGATTGGTACATCACGGGACAATTGACTAGCTTCTTTAACCCCATGCCTGTGGCATTGTGTCAAAATAAAAAATAAACTAAAGCTGCAAAATAAAAGTTGTTGGAAGAAAAGGAAGAAAAATGAAAATAATACAATTTTGAAAACTAGTGTTCTTCTATAGAATTCATTACATGGGAATATATCTGTTGAAAACATGTTGTTTAAGCATATCTTAGGTATATATAAATGTGTGGATTGATATATGCATGGTGTGTAAACAATACCTATTTAATATATATACATATATGTACTAGTATATGATAAATATTCACTAGCTAAGGTTAAATTTCTTCATGCTAAAACAGAAGACAAACTTAATAGTTCTAATGACTTTTGACAATTTATATAGAAATTTTGAAATTGAATGTACAAAATTAATATGCAAGACTGTTTTAAAAGCTTTTGGAAAAAAGAAAATTTAAACTCAGAGCTAATTAAATGTACAAACATAATTCAGTCTATTAGTGTTAAAACTAGAGGCCTGGTACAAGAAATTCATGCATGGCGGTGTGTGTGTGTGTGTGTGTGTGTGTGTGTGTGTGTGTCGTGTCCCTCAGCCCAGCCTGCACCTTCTCCAATCTGGAATCAGGCCTAAACGGGCAGTTGGACATCCCTGTCATAATCCAGGACTGCTGGCTCCCACTGTTCACCTGTCTGCCTTCCTGATTGCCCCTAACTGCTTCTGCCTGCCAGCCTGATCACCTCCTAACCACTCCCCTGCCAGCCTGATTGATGCCTAACTGCTCTCATGCCAGCCTGTTCGCCCCTAACTGCCCTCTCCTGCAGGACAGGGTCCCCCACAACTGCCCTTCCCTGCAGGTCTGGTCAACTCTAACTTCCCTCCTCTGCCAGCCTGGTCACCCCTAACTGCCCTCCTCTGTAGGCTTGATTGCCCACAACTGACATCCCTTGCAGGCCTTGTCCCTCCCAAATGCCCTCCCCTACTGGCCATTTTGTAGTGGCCATCTTGTGTCCACATGGGGGCAGGATCTTTAACCACATGGAGGACAGCCATCTTGTGTCTTGAAGTGATGGTCAATCTGCATATTACTCTTTTATTAGATAGGATATTTTTCCATGAGAACAGTAATTAAAATGTCTTTGATTTGCAGGCATGCAATTTATTCCACTTAAAAGTCCTTAATTTCTTATTTGGTTAGTAGTTTTTGTCGTGTGGATATATGTGGTTTATGTAGTCTCATTCTGACTTCCTGGTTTTAAACATCTCACCTGCTGACCTGCTTTTCTACATCGGGCTCTGTGGTCTCAGGTCAGAGAAGCCGCACAGGCCCTGCTTCTGGCGGAGCTGCGGAGGATTGAGCAGGCGGGCCGGAAGGAAGCCATCGACGCCTGGGCTCCCTATTTACCTCAGTACATGGACCACGTCATGTCACGTAAGAGTTCTTATGTGTTTCCACAAAGCTTTCCGTGCTCGTTAGAAAAGTACCAAAACTAAAGTTAGTAATTTACCTTCCAGTGAAAACAGGGCCCTCAAATTCTGCACATTCTTTTTCTGAAATCCCTATGGATTGGAGTTTGGTTAGGAAATTAAAAAAAGGCAAAAGTTATATAAATATCAAGATATTCACTAATGGATTGATCCCTTATAAAATTAATCCCTCTAAAATCCTACCCTATTTAACACTGTGACTGCTCATTGCATTATGTTTAACAAGTGCCACCTTGCTAGATATTGATCTTAGGATATACAAGTACAAACACACAGGCGGATGCTTTCTAAGTTGAAGTTAGGATTGTGAATCCTTCAAAAATAAAGATCTGGCAGTTAAACTAGTGTACTATTGAAAAAGGGGAAATTAGCAAGGGTTTGACTAATGAATTTTTCAAATGAGTACAATTTGAAGGGATTGGGAAAGACCTTGGGAAAAATTGTTGAAACCTTTATATGGTTAATTCTTCCCAGAGGATATTTTTCCATATGCTTTTCAGAGAAAGTGGAAGGGAGAATAGGAGAGAGGGAGGGAGGGAGAAGAGGGAGAGAGAGAGAAATATCGATGTGGGAGAGACACATTGATTGGTTGCCTCCCATGTGTGCCCTGATCAGGGGATGGGGGATGAATCCACACCCCAAGTAATGCTCTTGACCGGGAATCAAATCCATAACTCCTTTGGTGCAGGGCTGGGGTGGGACACTGAGAAATACTGGCCAGGGCAAAATATTTTTCGCATAATGAAACCTTTGTAGTCATGCTGCTAGGTCAAATGTGTATTGAGGAAAAGTTGTATTTGGGCATTCATAATTTTTTTTTTATTTTGGAAAAGGTATGCTTCATCCCAGTTCAATATTTTATTCATTCTTTATTTTCAGAAGAATTCAGAATTAAAATTTTAATCTGTTATGAGTAGAAGATAAATAAATCCATTTTAGGTTTTTGTTTTTTTTTTTAAGATAAAGTCTTAATGAAACCTTATAAAAACATTTTTCTCTGGAAATTTGGCCTGAGTTTTAGATGGATTCAATTTAAATGACCTTTTGCCAATACCAGTTATTCCTGTCAATGAGATACTCATTACAGATGTCAAGAGAGACAATGCATGATTGTATAAGAAGGAAATGAAAGCCAGATTAAAATAGGATTACAATTGTTATAACTGATATAACTCTACCAGATGTTTGCCAGTGGTGACTACAGTGGTTGTTTACTTAGGTATGTGACCTTGGACACATAACCTTTCTCAGTGCAGTTTTATCACAGATGAAATGAAGATAGTGAGACATTATAGGATTCTTCTGAGGATGGAACGAGTTAATCTTTATTAAGCACGTAGAACCATGCATAGGCCATGGTAAGCACTATGTATTTGTTAAATAAGTACATTCGTAATCTGTAAATGTAAATATATTTTGCACATATAATTAAAATATTACAAATTAACTATCCCAATTAAAATTCTTTAATCTGTTTAGGGAAGAGTATTTACTGAGAATTTTATTTTATTTGTTTACTAGGAATTTTTTATTTGTTTACTGGGAATTTTTTTCATTTTAATTAAAGAAAGTTAAGTTAAAAAATGGGGATTTTAGATGTTAAAAAGACTATGTAAGTTATAAGGCTTAAAGCTCTTCCATAAATATTTATAGGTTTGCAATTTTTGTTGAATTTAGAGAAGTTTAAAAAAATAAGATAGTATGAAAAAAGCTCTGCTGTTGCATATTTGCAAGTTTGAAACAGTGTTCTTTGTTCTGTAGCTTGTGGCATTAAGTTTATAATCTTCCAGACAATAGAATGATCTCATCAGCTCATCATAAACCTTACTGAATAAAAGGGCCCCCAACTTAAGGACCAGCTATGAATGTAGTACTATGGAGCAGATTGAAGGTGAAACTAAATAGCAAATCACTAACGATTCTTTTAAAGGAGAACAACTTGGCTCACGTGGCTCAGTGGTTGAGCGTCTGCCTCTGAACCTGGAGGTCACAGTTCGATTCCTGGTCAGGGCACATGCCCAACCCCAGTGTGGAGCCTGCAGGAGGCAGCTGATCAGTGATTCTCTCTCATCATTGATATTTCTCTCTCTCTTTCCCTCTCCCTTCCTCTCTGAAATCTATAAAACGTATATTAAAAAAACAAACACTAAAACTAAAGGAGAACACTATTATGAAAATAATGAGAATCATTTGAAATACATTTAATTTAGAATGGACTAGTGTGGAGTGGGAAAATTGATTAAAGTAGAATAAATAGCTGAGAGGCTGTTACAGAAGGGAATAGAGGACCCAGACCTAAATATATAAGGGGTGGGATAGGAGATAATTCTGAGTCTTGATTACAGATTGCATTAAAAGGTCTAAGAAAAACACCAAAGATTAGTACAGCCTTGTATTCTTGACATTTTGGGAAGAGAGATACCATTAGCAATGGTGGTAGATACTATTTTATATTTTTCTTGGAAAGAAGAGAATGAGTTAGGTACACCATAAAGGCATTACATGATCACAGACAATTCGCTGAAGCAAAGATGAACATGTATATGTTGCTAGGTGAGATGTCTGTACCAGAGAGGGTACAATACAAGTAAAATATGGTAACACCTATCACTTTCTCTATCAGGCTTTTGTTACCTACTTGGTCTGTATTATTTTCCCAAACTATTGCAGTCAACCCTGTTGAGTAGGCACTGTTGTCATTATCACCCCTACTTCCTCCCTCCCCCAAATGAGTTGAGAAGCCAAGAGAGATTAAAGCACTTTCTGAAGTCCCTCAGTGACTGAATAGTTGTGAGACTACAAAACTCATGATCTTCACCACTGTTTATTGTCTTCTCCCTCCAGCATACTTAGATTTTAAATAGAATTGGAAGTGGAAGAATGAGTAGATATTTTGCTTAACTAATATTGCTTTTAGACAATGTCATTTTTAGCCTTATTAAATTTAACAACCACAAAATGGAGCACAAAAATTACTAAAATATTACTCGTAGTGTTTTGCATCATTATTTAAAGAAGCATACATTAGATTGTTCTTGGTCAAATTTGAATCTTTCCGTTAATGTAAATGAAAGTCCTTGGTATTTAGTTATTATATTCTGAAGTACTTTATAAATTAACCGAATTCTGTCTTATGCAAAATTTTAATCTTATTACTTGCTGCAATTGTAGTTTTTAGTAAAACAGGCATTGTGCATATAACTAAAACATCTTACTTCAACAGCTCTTGCTATAATATATTAATCTATTCTGGAACTTTTATATCGAGTAGGTGTAAAATTAGTTTTAATTTGCTTTGCCGGGAGCTTTCTAGTTTAATAAAAGGATGTCAAGCTAAGGAGCAGAGTTTCTGAATGTGTGAAAGGAGAAGAAAGCATACAGCAAATGAGGAAGGACCACATAGGGCTGCTGAACAGATTTGCTGTCCGAAGGGATCAAAGGTTATGGAGCCAGCTGGTGGGCAGCCCACACCTGCCATCAACATGCTTGTAGTGAAGTTGCTTCTGCCGTTGTCATTTATGTTTGGGGAGATGATGATTGTAGCAAGTTTTAGCGTGAAGCAATCTTTTAAAAACTTGAAACTTATTCTAGCATAGGAATCTTCTTAATCACTAAAGTAGGTAAAATATTAAGCAGTATATCTGGTAAATACACTCATCTGATATTTTCTTATACTTTAATCATCGCAAGCACTTAAAAATATGTAATAATTGCCTAAGCAATATTGGCAGCTCCTAACTTATAACTGAGCTTGATCTAAAAGTCCCTTGGTTAATTATTTGAAACTCAGAATGCTTTTACCTGAAGAGCAGATGTCATCCTGGGCTGGTTGGTGGACTGTGGTGGCCATCTGTCTTAGAGATGCGGAGTGAAGTTGCAAGTGTCTAGCAACTTTCTCTGACTTCACAGTCAATGAGTGAGCTGGGATGATAAGTCAACTGGCCATATTGACTGGGGTCTTCTGGAGTTTTAGGTGCATTATGCAATTTGAACCTTTTGTAGGTTTGTCTGAGAACGTAAGGAAAGGAGAGGGCCAGAAGCCAGTTGCCTTTCTTAGGACTATTGAGAGCACTGAACAAGAAGCTTTGGACAGCACCCAGCCCAGTATGTACATAACACAGGCAGGGAATGTTGGCTGGCTGTCCCCTATCCTTTCCTGTGCCGGATTCTATGGTTTCGTCCTTCTAATTGTCGCTGTCTCAAAATTGACCTTTCTTTATATTGCCCAGGGATTCTGGCAGTGGACCAGAAGTCACTGGGGAGGCAAAGCAGCAATAGTCCACCTTAACTGAATAGCCAGTTCACAGATTTTTCACTAAAACCAAGTCTTAATTTAGTGATATAAGAATTTTGTTTCAGGTAATGGAGCTCTGTCCCTAAACCTGTTAGGAAACATTCCGTCACTTACATATACAGACAGTACGTGTGGTGTGTGCTTTTTTAATGCCTAATTTTTGGTAGAAAATTAAAGGTTAAGTGCATTGTGATTCTTACTCTCACAGTAACAGGATATAGAATATACATTTTTAAGTGACATAACTGTTGTAAATATGTTCTGAGTTATCACTCTTTAGCATGTATTTACAATCACTTTTATGCTTTAGCATGTATTTACAATCACTTTTATGCTACAAAACACTTAAAATTTTATTGATTATTCTTAATAAGAAAGGATTAATGCTGTTTTCTGTTGTCATATTATAATTCAGATGAAAATAAAATATAAGTTGTCTTAGATTTATTTTGAAGTGAAGCGATTTTGCATAATCCAATTTTATGTATTTCTTATTTGTGACATTCTACATGTAGCATTTTGATAATTGACTTTTTTATGAGGTCAAGCACCTGCTAGTTTATGAAATATACCCACACTTGCCCCCTTCATTCCAGGCAGTGACTACTGTGAGGTAAATGTTGATGGTTCCTGATTTCCTTTGGCCTGAGATGCAGAATGACCTTACAGGGCATGAGGTCACAAGCGTAATTATTTCTTGCACGTTGTATTCTGCTTGCTCACAGTGGCTCATCTCCTTTAATTTCAGAGACATTAAACACATAAAAGATACTACCATTATATAAATCAAAACCTCTTCTAAAGAGGGTGCTATGGTAATGTTATGCAGTTATTACCAGTGTAGTATTAATTTGCAAATTTATCATCTCAGATATTGATAGAAGGATGTGTACCACATCGTGTTTAATACGTATTGATGTCATCAGAAAGAACAATCCTTTGTTCTTATCGAGTCCCTGCCTTTTTAGCATCCTTTTGTGTTAAGGTTACCAGGGTTAGCCTCGTCTTTTTATCCCCTTTGGAAACAGAATAGGATCTCTTTGTTCAATGAAAGGCACTTCTAGTCAGTGTTTTGGGTTTGACTTTCAGCAAGCCACACTGTAGTACCTGGAATTGAAGTCACTTTTCTGGTGATTATAAAGTAGTGATCATTCTGAGCACAAATGTGGATGGACCAACAATATACAAGAAGGTAAGGTGGAACTATATATTTTAGTAGAAAAGTATATTGTAGTCAGTAAAAATAATGTAAATATTAGTGCATTCTTTGGTAGGCATCTTTTTCAAGGTTTGCTGGGAGAGAGAGGATGGGGGAAAAATAGGGAGGGGTTTGATAAATATCATTTAAGAGAGTCCTTCAGTACCCCCTTTAAAAGGCTTTAAACTACATAGCATTTCTTCCTCTTTTCTTTGTATATGTGCCTCAGTCACTTGGAAGTCACTAACAGTCTTCTTAGGAATGATTTTCTAGATAACTGAGGGTTTAAACATCACTAGATGCTCAAACTAAAATAAAAAAAATTATTCTTTTTGTTGTAATATTTCAAAACATCTCAGTTGCAAGAGTCGTTTTGATCCTTGATGTAAAATTACCACCACTTGCTTATTGAAGATAGTGGACCTTTTTAATTGGAACTAAAAGTACCCAGATTGGAATATCTCTTGCATTTCATCTTCTGTTTTTAGAAAATATTTTTTTCTTTCTCGAAACTCTTTGTATTGTCTTGTAATTGCTACCAATTTCAGCTCTTGGATTGTTTCATCTCACTCCTAGGAGCTTCTGCCCTGTTTCTATGGTTCTGGGAGTGTGGAAGCCAGGTAACCAAACATATGTGAGATAAATATAAAATAGGAGTAAACTAGCTAAGAATAGGCCTCTCTGATGAAAAGAATCCCAAGCTTCAGTGTAAGTGCTTTGTGGCCTCCCTGTTGGCTCCTCACATTCTGCTTACTTGACTGTTTTTTTTTTTTTCTTTAGGTCTTTTGTTGCATTCTGGGTGTAGCTTTCTTTTTGGTGAAAAATATACTAAATTAAAATTGAGAAAAGAAAGGGAAAATCATTTATTTGCTCATGAAGAACCAATAATTCTGAAATACCCCTTGTGGAATGAATGCCTGTTTTGTGAATTTGCTGGAATTAAAAGACGAGGTTTCCTCAGAAATATCCAGTAGTTGTCTTACAGTGCTCACAAAGCCCCTGGAGAGGAGTATGCATTGTGATTAGAAAGGGAAAAGGAAATTATGACTAAATGATCTATCTAAAAAGGACTTCATGTTCTGTGGAATTTTTATATTGGGAGGCAGCAAGGGTTTGTCTGGAGATAAACTGTATTATGCAAAGCACACTGTATCTGTATGGTATCTGTTTGCAGTGTTTCACCGGGACCTAAGGGATTGGTTCCTCTTTCTTCTTCCAGAATGTCAGAGCTGTTGAGCTTAATTTTAAGCACTCTAGACTGATCATGTATTTAACAGCATTAAACTGTTCTTCTTATCTACATTTGGCTACTAACCCAGGGGGAATAACAATGAAATTTCTCTTTTCTTGGTCAGAGCTATCTAAAGGAAAATCTTTTAGTTCCACATGGCTTGAGTTCCTGGAGGTGATATTTAATATTCTTATAATTTTCTTTATATCCTTTTACAAATCTTAGAAATGAGAAGTGGTAAATTAAAAATGAAAGCATTACTGGGTCAACTGGTCAGACTTTCTAAGTAATAAACAGAGAAGTTTGTTATGGAGTAATGCTGCAGGTTAGGGCCCCACAGGATTAAGTCACTCGCTGCTCCTAGGAAAGGCTTCTGAAGAAGAGGTGCAGTAACAGGAGCCAAGCAGCCTGGTTTAGGTTGTCAGTAGGAGCCCATGACAGTGCTTCCTCCTGTGGAGCAAGGCAAGGAGTGGAGTCCAAGGAAATTCAGTAACTTGTTCCTTGAATAACTATGCGGACTTGGGATTCCATCAAGTGTGGGCTCCTTGCCTGCCTCTTTCCTTTCATTCCACCTAAGGAACACTGGCTGTCAATTGTCACCGTGGAAAAACTTCTGGCACAGAAAGGATGTGGAATAATTTGTGACTTTCTCATCCCCCTTTCTTTTTCTCTTTCACACGTCTCCCCTCAGGACAGAAATCGGTTCCCTCTTCTAGAGTTGTAGTTGGTGGCAAGGCCCCTAGGCGGCATGGCTGGCTTTCTTTGAGTGTTGGTTTCCCTTATCATCTGCTTTAAGAAGTTGAAGGCACTTGAGTCTGACCACTGAAGACTATTTTATAAAAGAAAAACTCAATCCACCTGTGACACATGGTGTGCTTTTTTAAACTGGTGTTCAAATAGAAATGCCTGGTCTACCTTTAGCTGAGGTTCTAGTGGCCTTTGCAATAATAAATTCCCTAATATTAGTTACTATGAAGAGTAGGATATTGATTTGTGCCATCAGTCTCTTGCTGATTTGCTGAAGAACAAAAATGCATAATGCTAATGGAAATAAAGTACTTTACAAAACTCTACACATGAATACCGGAACATGTCTGTAATAGAACCAGTGTCTAGGAAGCTTTTAAATATAAATTTTCCTTATTCTAGTACAATTATTCCAGTTCAGGAACTCAGAGTTCTGCTCAACTTGCTGTTATAGAGCAGAAAGCTGATTGATCATCTTATGATGTTTTAAATCTTAGACACTGAATATGCATGAATGAATCCAGTTTTCATTAAAAGTGAGACATTTATAATTTTATACCATATTTATAATTTTATTATCTCTTTCTATCGACTGGGTATTATATGTAATTGCATTGTTTTAATATTTTAGTTTAGAGTCTCATGATCTGCATGAGACAGTAGATTTTAGAGTTTGGAAGGACAACAATAATTTAAAGCTATAGCAAGAAAATTATATGAACCTATATATTATGTATAGTATTTTGATTATAAATAGCTAATGGTAGATTTTTGTTGTAGTGTTATTTGTGTGTTCTGGGATTAGAGTGATGAAATTATACTAACATATCTTTGCTTAATTCATTCTCCCTTCCTCTTTATGATTTTTTGAGGAAGTATAATATGTTATATTTAATTTTTCCTTAGTAACATTGTCATCATGATTTATTAACATCTGCTATCTATTTTTATTAAGCAGATTTTGATACAAATAAGTATTTTAAATGTGTCTTAATATTTATAAATTGTTTCACTGTGCATGACATTTTCAGACTTGGTTAATATTTTAGCACTTCTGGTCCACAAACATGAAGAAAAAAATTTATTTTATTGGTTTGAGCACCCGAATTGACCCCAGCAAGATTGAGATTGATCTGGTTTCTTTCAGCCTGTTAAATGCCAATCCAGTCATCTGTAACGGTACTTAGTATTTTTGTAATTCTTCTGTACATACTTTCTGTGTTTGTTCTATAAATTTTACCCATCACTTGAAAAGACATTCTTACTTGATTTAGAGATGAAAAAAAACAACAACCACAACCACCCATTTTAAGGCTGTCATTTGAAAACATTGTGTCTGCAGTTAATGCCAGTGCTATAATCACAGTTATTTCTTTTTGTAATCCTTACAAAAGGCCCTTACATTTGACTAGGAAAAGACGATGAGTCTTACATTTGAAATGTGTACTTGGACTAAGGAACATTCAGCTTTGGGAAAGGAACAGGAAAAGGGGGGATAGTTTTTAGTACATGAACATTCCCACTGATTTTGAAGACATATAATGAAATTACATACATCTGATAATTAAACATTATTTAAAAAGTCTGGCATAGCTTGTGGATACAAAGACATACATTACGTATTTTGAGATACTCTTGCATCTCAGGCAAGAAGTGAAGAAAGCTTTTTCTTTACTGTCTGCTAGGGGGTGGCTAGTGGATCTTAAACTCAGGTTTGGTTTGGTTTTGCTCTTTGCTTACCCTCTACCCCTTAAAACAAGGCTCAGACTTGAAAACATTCTTTGAAAGTCAGAGGAACTAAACATGAAGTGAATTTCTGAGATCTGGATGAGGGTTGAGGATGGGACATTTGTAGTCTTTATAGTGTCATGTAGTCTTTAGAGTGATGCTTTTCAGAAAATATTCTCAAGGGGTTTAAAGTGACCATAACATACCAGTGTGATCTGTTATTTTAAGATGTGATCAGGAACCGAGACAGCCCCAGCTTGTCCTCTATAGAAGGTGGGTACTTGGGCCGGAAGCCTTTCCCAGGCCATTTCTGCACTGCTCACGCTTATGGAGAAGAGATTTGAGCATAATGATTCTCAAAGGGTGAGAGGCAGGAGGGGTGACTTCAAAAGGTAATTCTCCTAAACATTACTCCCTCCTTGATCAAGGATCTGTAGTCATTCATTTCATAATTTTCCAATTAAGTCCAATAAGCAGGAAGAAAAAATAGTTTCTCCCCCAAAGGATTTTTCTAATGATGGGTAAACTACTAGTTTACTGAACCAGATTACTGGTCGGAAGTCCAGTGGAAAGAGGGTATCATAAGATCCGGCAGCTTGTCCTGCTTCAGCACGTGGTAGCTGTAACCCAGAGAGGTCACAGTGCATTTCCTTACCTGTTTCAGTTTCTTTCTGGCTAAAAGAAGGGAAATAATCAAACTCATGTTTTTCAAACGTTTTTAGTAGTAAATTTCTATGTAAAATCTTAACCAGAATTTCCATATATAAAACAGATTTTTAAGAAATTGAAGACCTTTTTTAGGCAGTTTGAACCTTTTTTGGTTTTGTTTTTAGTGAAGAAAACTTTTATTTCTTATACATTTTAAAACCTCATGTTCTTCTTTTGTCTTCTGGAGTTCGATATAGCACAGTTAAAAACTAGTTCAGTATCTGCTCCCTAAATGACTCTTGCTCTAACAAATGATCCGTGACCCCCCCTCCCCCCCTCCCAAAACAAATAGTGATACAGGGCAGAGTTACAAACTTGTCCTTATATCCAGCCATTTCTAAAAATTTGTCTGCAGGAGAACTTCCAGTGCCTGTATAACTCCTCTGGTTTTAGATAGCAGCCGACAGATACATTCTCGCCACTTTTCCAGCAGACACTGTGTTTTTAATGGAGCTTCAGCAGCTTGAACCTAGTCAGGTGTGGCCTCATGTGTGCTTTAAAATAATCTCTGAAATAGTTCTCCTGGAAGCACAGAGACACTTTTGAATATACTATATAATGTTTGATACATAATTTATTATTTTGATTTAAGAATGTGCTAACCCTGCCCTGACTAGTTTGGCTCAGTGGATAGAGAGTTGGCTTGCAGACTGAATGGTCCTAGATTCGATTCTGGTCAAAGGCATGTACCTTGGTTGTGGGTGCATCCCCAGTATGGAGTGTGCAGGAGGCAGCTGATCGATGTTTCTCTCTCATCAATGTTTCTAACACTCTATCCCTCTCCCTTCCTCTCTGTAAAAAAATTAATAAAATATATTTTTTAAAATGTGCTAATTCATTAGATACAATTGGCCAACTGGTTTTAGAACTTATTTGTTCTTATCCTATCTAATAAAAGAGTAATATGCAAATTGACCATCACTCCAACACACAAGATGGCCACCCCCATGTGGATATAAGATGGCCACCACAAGGTGGCCTGCAAGGGAGGGCAGTTGTGGGCAATCAGGCCAGTAGAGGAGAGCAGTTGGGGGAGGTCAGGCCAGCAGGGGAGGGCAGTTGGGAGGGACCAGGCTTGCAAGGGAGGGCAGTTGGGGGTAATCAGGCCTGCAGGGGAGGGTAGTTAGGGTTGATCGGGCTGGAAGGGGAGAGCAGTTGGGGGAAGACCCAGGCCTGCAGGGGAGGGCAGTTAGGAGTGACCAGGCCAGCAGGGGAGGGAAGTAGAGGGGGGGACCAGACCAGTAGGGTAGGGCTATTAGGGACAATTTGGCTGGCAGGGGAGCAGTTAGGTGTCAATCAGGCTGGCAGGCAGGCAGGTGAGCAGTTGGGAGCCAGCAGTCCTGGATTGTAAGAGGGATGTCTGACTGCCTGTTTAGGCCCGATCCCAGATTGGAGAGGGTGCAGGCTGGGCTGAGGGACACCCCCCCTCTCCCATGCATGAATTTCATGCACCAGGACTCTAGTGTAAGTAAAATTGTAAAATGTGAATATAGATCCATATATATTCAGTCATCTTTTAGTAGCTATGATCCACTTAATAGACCACTGTAATAATCACTTTTGGTCTATGTGATTTAATAAATCATCATTGTATGTAGTTCAATCAGTTAATTGACATATTTCCCCCTCCCCCACTACACAAGGCATAGTAATGCAGTAATGTTTATGTGATGTATTCTATGTGGATCCAGTAAATTTATTTGTATACCTTCTCAAGAAGCTTGTTACCTGAGTTTTGATTTTTTTTTTGCATTGAATATTTAAAGGCTTATTTTGCAAGAGATTTTGTTTTAGATTAATTTTTTGTTTTACACAAAAGTTGTTTTTTAGGAATTCTTATGCAATTCTGCATACACTTGCTTCTTCTTGGCCTTGCACTCGTGGTATGCATGAGATTATCACGATGCACAACAGAGATATCTGTTCTTGCAGTGGACCAGGCTACATGACACATGAGCAGGGTAACATAGATGAGGGTTTTTTTTTTGTGTTTTGTTTTGCCTTTGACCAAAGTATGTTTAAATGCTTCTTATAAAAATATGCTTACTTCTTTCCTTTCTATTAATTATGTGCCAGTCTTAGTAATGATTGTTAGATAGGTAGGGGGTTGAGGGGAAAACTCAAATAGGGACTATTTCAAAGGAATTGCATTAACCTTTACTAATCAGTAACTCTTGATTTCCTTATTCCTCTTGGAATTGCTGCATAGAGATATCGGGATGGTTTGTGAAATGATCTATTTGAACGTCAAGTGCAACTTTATAGACTAGTTTGGATAAAAGATAAATGTGTCCTCCTATTCAGTTTTTCAAACTTTTTATTTTGGAGCATTTTGAACATATGTAGAAGTAATATAATGAATCTCCATGTACTTGTTGCCTAACTATAACAGTTACTAACTCGTAGGCAGTCTTACTTTATCTAGTCCTAACACCTCTCCCTACCTTATTTGGAAGCAATTCTCAGACATCACATCATCTTTTCTATAAATATCTCAGTTTTTATTTAAAAAGGTAATACATCATTTTTAATATAAAATGCTAATACCATTGGAATGCCAAAACCTCTCATTTTTAGATATTATGTAATAACTGTTTGTATTTCCCCAATAGTCTCACATTTTTTTAATTTGTTAATTCAATATAGGTTTCAAAAATTCATATATTACAGTTGGTTTATATGTCTCTTACATTTCTTTTAATACATTGAATTTCAATCAATCAGTCAATTATCTATCTACTTGTCTCTAGCCTCCTCTCCCCTCTCCTTTTCTTCATCCTTTTTCTTTGTGTGTGGAATAAATTAGGGAGCTTATACTGTGGTGATTCATGCAATGTAGTAGGCACTTTTTTCTTTCTTTCTTTCTTTCTTTAATTGCATTTATTGGGATGGCATCCTATATAACAAAAGGCTGTTATGCAAATTGGAAGAAGGGCAGATGCGCACTGACCACCAGAGGCAAATGTTCAACGCAGGAGCTGCCCCTGCTGGTCAGTGCCTCCCACAGGGGGAGCGCTGCTCAGCCAGAAGCTGGGCTCAGGGCTGGCTAGCACAGCAATGGTGGCAGGAGCCTCTCCTGCCTCCGCAGCAGTGCTAAGGATGTCTGACTGATGGCTTAGGCCCGTTCCCCATCAGGGAGGGGAGCGGGCTTAAGCTGACAGTCAGACATCCCCCAAGAAGTCCCTGAATGTGAGAGGGCACAGGCCGGACCCAGACCCCTCCCCCCCACCCCCAAGTGCATGGATTTCATGCACTGGGCCTCTAGTTGGTTAATAAAACCATACAAGTTTCACGTGTACAATAAAACATCGTCTGCATACTGCATCTTGTGCTCATTGCCCAAAGTAAAGTCTCTTTAGATTATAAATATTCTAATGAGTGATCTAGAAGGAAACACATGGAACAGAAAGAAATGAAAAGAAAAGGTAAAAAAATTAAGATCATCTCCAAATTTCCTACTATAGTACTTAAAGAAGTTTGAAATGTGATGTGTTGTGTGTGTGTGTGTGTGTTTTAACTTACAGAAATAGGTAACAAATTAAACTGTAACTATAGTCCTAAGGATTGAAGATGTTTTCCTTTGCTTCAAACTTAGTAGTGGAATCTTAAATGCAAAAGAAGAAATCTCCCTCTAACAGATTATTGAAAATAAATAGAAATTTTAAGGATTCATTCTCTGATTGGTCATTAATTAGTTCCACACAGTTTTTAAAATATAATTGCCAGGTAGCATTATCCCAATACATTGAGGTTTTGGTTCCTGGCAATTATCGATAGTTTGGTTCAAATAAACTCACATACAAAAAAAAAATCATACATAATAAAAGGATAATATGCAAATTGTACCTAAGCGCTAGGAATGACCAGTCACTATCACTCGCACTGACCACTAGGGGGCAGACGCTCAATGCCAGAGGTGCCCCCTGGTGGTCAGTGTGCCTCCCGCAGGCGGAACTCTGCTCAGCCACAAGCCAGGCTGAGGGCTGCAAGCGCAGTGGTGGTGGCAGGAGTCTCTCGTGCCTCCTCGGTAGTGCTAAGAATGTCTGATTGACGGCTTAGGCCCACTTCCCACAGGGAACAGGCCTGAGCCATCAGTTGAACATCGCCTGAGGGCTCCTGGGCTGCCAGAGGGATGTCTGACTGCCAGCTTAGGCCTGATCCCTTGGGGAGCAGGTCCAAGCCAGTAGGTGGACATCCCCTGAAGGGTCCCAGACTATGAGAGGGCACAGGCCAGGCTGAGGGACCCCCATCCCTGAGTGCATGAATTTCCCTGCACCAGGCCTCTAGTATCCTATCTAATAAAAGAGTAATATGCATATTGACCATACCTTCACTACACCACAAGCCATGCCCACAGCCACACCCACCAGCCAATCAGGAGCAGGTTATGCAAATAAACCCCAACCAAGATAGCTACCACCACTGAGAGCAGGAGGAAGGATTGGGTTTCCCCAGCAACAAAGAAAGCCAAGTTTTCCACCTGCTATTGCTGGCCTAGCCTCCACTCAATGCTACAAAGTTTCAATTATAAAAGATACAGAAATGGCGGCAGCCACTGAGCTGGAGAGAACAGAGGCTTGGGTTTCTCTGGCAACAGAGAAAGCCAAGCTTTCCACCTGCCATTGCCCACCTAGGCCTCCACTCTAGGTTACAAAGTTTCAAACAGAAATGGCTGCTACCCCAGAGCGAGCAGAAGGCTTGGATCAGCTCCAGGCTACAAAGTTTCAATTGTAGACATAGATTAATCCCAGATACCAGGGCCTCCACTTGGGTCACTGAGGGGCGTGGCCAGCCTGCAAACCTCCACAGGCCCCTTGCCCAGGTCGCCCCTCGCCCCAAGGGAACCCCCAACCTGATCTGGGACACTCTTCAGGGCAAACCAGCTGGCTCCCACCCATGTACCAGGCCTCTATCCTATCTAATAAAAGAGTAATTTGCAGATTGACCATCACTCTCACACACAAGAGGGCTGCCCCCATGTGGTCAAAGATCCTGCTCCCATGTGGACACAAGATGGCCACCACAAGATGGCCAGCAGGGGAGGGCAGTTGGGAGGGACCAGACCTGCAAAGGAGGGCAGTTGGGGGCAATCAAGACTGCAAGGGAGGGCAGTTAGCGGTGACCAGGCTGGTGGAGGAGGAAAATTGGGCACAAACAGGCTGGCAGGGGAGCAGTTAGACATCAATTAGGCTGGCAGGGTAGTGGTTAGGGGGTGATCAGGCTGGCAGGCAGAAGCAGTCAGGGGCAATCTGGGAGGCAGGCAGGTGAGCAGTTTGGAGCCAGCAGTCCTGAATTGTGAGAAGGATGTCCGACTGCCCTACCAGGATCGGGCCTAAACAAGCAGTCAGACATCCCTCGAGGGGTTCCAGATTAGAGAGGGTGCAGGCTGGGCTAAGGGACATCCCCGCCCCCGTGCACGAATTTTGTGCACCGGGCCTCTAGTCTATACTAATAAAAGGGTAATGTGCTAATTAGACTGGAAGACCTTCCAGGAGACCTTCTGAATGTTCTTCTGGACAAAGCCAAGGTGGCAGGGCCGAGGCATAGGTGGTTAGGGGTAATCAGGCCAGGAGGAGAGGGCAGTTAGGGGTGATCAAGCCAGCAAGGGGGGTGCAGTTGCGGGTGAGCAGGCCGACGGGGAGCAGCTGGGGGTGATCAGGCTGGCCGGGGCGGGGGGGGGGACAAATGGGAATGAGAAGGCTGGTGGGAGGGCAGTAGGAAGCGAGAAGGCTGGCAGGGAGATTGATTAGGGGTGATCAGGCAAGCAGGTGAGCAGTTAGGAACCAGCGGTCCTGGATTGTGAGAGAGATGTCTGGCAGTCAGACATCCCCCAAGGGGTCCTAGATTGGAGAGAGTGGAGGCTGGGCTGAGGGACACCCCCATCCCACCCCCATGCATGAATTTCATGCACCAGACCACTAGTATATATATAATTGCCATAAAACAGATATAAATAAGATACAGCTCAGCCTGCATGACTCAGTGGTTGAGTGTCAACCTGTGAACCAGAGACACAATTAATTCCCAATTAAGGACACATACACAGGTTGTGGGCTCAATCCTCAGTGTGGGGCGTGCAGGAGGCAGCTGATCAATAATTCTCTCATCGTTGATGTTTCTATCTCTCCCTCTTCATTCTTTTCTGAAGTCAATAAAAAATATATACACAGGAAAAAGGGAAGAAGCAATTAATTCTTCTTTGAAGACTAAATTCATTAATATATTCCAGCTTCACATTTCTTTACTGGTTGGTGATAATTCTCAGAGTACTATATCTCTTCATTGTAGATTTCCCCCAGTCCCAAGGCAACAATCCCATCTGGTGGATTCATCAGAGTAAAATTTTATGTCTGTCTAAAAATAAGCCCGCTAAATCGTAAAGTAGCATTAAGTCATTTGACAAAACTGTGTTTGCACATACTCAGAGCATGATATTGTAGTAGATGCTGGATAGTTTTTAAAAAGGAGATCCCATTTAATTCAATTTTTCTATCTCCACTTTGATGTTTATAGCTACTTGAAGCCTATCATCTTTATAAATTTTCCCTTTTCTATCTTTTCGACTACTTTTTTGCACTGTGGTCACTTTTTATTTATATGTCCTAAAGAAATATATGGTTGATGATTTATTAATGGATCAAAGATGACAATATTTCCCTGCTTAAAAATATTAAGTTGTCACAATTTTACTTTAGTGCTATAGAAAACTTAGTCATAATTAGATAGCAGTCACTGGAGAAAAAATCTCAATCAGCCTTGGTGGGACAATGCATTTTTGTTAATTATAGTGGTTATAGGGTTGGGGGCATGGTGAGTTAACATTGGTAAGAACCTTTTGAATAAAATATATCCCACTTCACCTAACTTGGAGGTTTTGAAATGAAGCTTAGAGAATCATTAGTCTAAAGCAATGCTTATTAACCTAGAGCAATTTTGCACACTCCCCATCCCCACATTTGGCAACACTTGGGGACATCTTTATCACAACCCAGGGAGGGTGTGATACTGTCATCTAGTGGCTAGAGATGCTGCTAAACAGAAAGTCCTTCTAATCCCCGCCCCTCCCAAGAATTACTTAGTGAAAAATATTAGTAGTGATGGGGTTAAGAAACCCTGGGCTAGAGTAATTAAATTAATTTTCTAAGGAATAGCACGCATATGCTTAAGTGGTAGAGGATGACACAACATTTGAGTAGATGGTATTTTTCAATGGTATTTATATAAAATTAATTACCTAGTTTATTTTCTTTCAATTTAGTATTTTCTGTTTCTTTTAAGAAAAACAGTTTTCATAATACTGCATTTTATAACTTCTATCATAGGCTTTTTGATTCTTAATAAGAATATCTGAAACAGATATACACTGGGGTATATGCTAAAACTTCATTTGTGAATGATCTGCATATTTACTGTGAATTGCTTTCAGAAATAATAAAAGACTAAAAACAACTTGAAGTAAATGTCCTTGTCAATCTATACATCAGAACATATCCTTGATCTTTCCCTCCCTGTTCCAGCAGCTATTTATTAAGGGCTAAACAAGCTGTGGACACTGGGGAACATGATGCACGGGCCAGTCATGCCCCTGTCTTCATGGAGCTTGTTTTCCATTAGGAAGGCAGGTGGTTGAATGAGCAGTACAACAGTGTGGTAAGAGCTTACTGAACAGTGGGAGTGTCAGCAGAGCTGAAAACAAAGATGTAAACATGGAAATTAGTCATGGTATTTGGAAGTGCCAGAGTCTTAATGTAAAAAATAAATTTGGGGAAATACTAATAAAACTTTTTTAAAGGTAAAAACAATTTTAACTATATAAGTATATTTAATTTTATGTAAATTTAGACTATTTTTGCAATGTAATTAAGGGTAAATGGAAAAGGATGACATTACTTCAGTTAAATATTGTGATCAGATATTTGTATTCTTTATGTAAAATTTTAGTTCTGTTTTTTTATTCATCAGAATTGTGATTACTAATAATTGTTACAAATATATAATTAAAAAAGCAGTGGGACATATATAGTGGAATACTATGCAGCTGTAAAAAAAGAGGGATCTCTTATCTTTTGGGACAGCATGGAAGGACTAAGCCAGAGAAAGACAAATGTCACCTGATCTCACTTATTTGTGGAATCTAATGAACAAAATGAATTAACTGACAAAATGAGACCTGAAGCATGGAGGGATGGAACAGACTGACATATCTTGATATGGGGGTGGGGGAAAAAGGAGAGATCAACCAAAGAACTTATATACTTACTAGAGGCACAGTGCATGAAATTCGTGCAAGAGTAGGCCTTCCTTCCCCCAGCTCCTGGCACTGGCTTCCCTCTGGCACCCAGGATCTGGGCTTTTCTCTAGCTACGGCAGGCTTTGTCTGGAAAGTCATCTGGAACGATGTCTGGTCTAATTAACATATTGCACTTTTATTATTATAGATATGCATAGACCAGGGACACAGATAGTAAAGTAGTGAAGGCTTAGGGTGGGTGAGTAGGGGCTGGGGGGGTGGGGAATAAAAGACAGGGGGACCAATGGGAGACATCTGTAATACTTTCATCAGTAAAATAAAAAAAATTATAATAGTGTTGGCAATATGTAAGGTGCTATGGAGATCATAAAAGAGCTGGGAACACTGAATATAATATAATGTAGCTGTACATGTGTTTCATACAACACTTAATAAAGCATTAATAATATATAAAGCACTTCTTAGAACAATACTTTAGACATAAACATTTTGTATTTTAATATATTGGCCTCTATTATTTCATTTTCTTCATCATTATCATCATAAGTAAAGAGTATTTGAAAAGAATGTGTAAGCCAGCCTGATAAAATGTGGATATGTACTACTTATCCTAAAAGAATTAGTGTAGTTTTAAGATGTGCTGTGGGACACTTTAATAGAAGTTAATGGTGGAGGTGGAGTGTTTGCAATATCAGATATGGATTCCCATGACGTCAAGTAGATCAGATGCATTCAGTTAACTTCTTTAAAGTATAGTTCTTTATTGTTGGCTTCTCTGTAAGACTAAGTCTTTTCATGTTTCTTTAATGATAGTTTACTTTTAGTGATTCTATGTTTCTTTTCCTGGTACTTCCCATCCCCCACCCACTTCCTGCCACTAGATTAGTGGAAAAATTAGTGCTAATCTAAGCATGGCCACCTAATTTAAAACATATTTTTATTTGTGGCATTGGATTAAAAAAGGAAATTTATATTCTCTGCACATTATAGTACCCACTATCTTCGTACTCATCTGACTCATTTTTCATTCTTTTTATAACTTTGATTGCAAGTTAATTCTTTAAAAAAAAACTCTGCCAGAAGCAGTGATTGGTGTTCCCTTAGTTAATTTGACTTTCCATCCTCCTCTAAATCATTGGTTAGATATGAATAGCCTTTTCAATGGATTGTGAGATTTAATCAGTGTAATGTGGAATAATGATATGCTTCTATGGATGCTGTATGCTCATTACAGTGTACAAATGTTAGATGTTCAGCAGTTTGATGCCATTTTGTCATGTTTCCAGGCTGAAGTAAACATATTTCATACACCTGCTTACTTAGTTTTATTTGAGGTTTACCATTTTACTTCTTCCTTCATATTTACTGAGACATCATTTGTAGTTCCTTATGATAATGGAACCATACACTGTTCATAAAAACTAATATGTGTAATGAATACTGCATTGAGATCATCTTGGGGCCAAGGTCCAGGACCTTATGTTTGCTCTTCAAATGACCCAGTACCAAGTCCTTAGCAGAATTAACTGAGGACTAGACCTTTTGTAATGCCAATTTGTTGCTCAAATTATTTCAACATTGGTCATGGGGAACTCTTAAACTGGTTCCAGTAGCATTTTGATATTATCCCGTCTTTCTTTCTTTTTTTTAAAATGTATATTTTATTGATTTCAGAGAGGAAGGGAGAAGGAGAGAGATAGAAACATCAATGATGTTTCATTAATCGGCTGCCTCCTGCAAGCCCCACATTGCAGATTGAGCCCACCATCTGGGCTTGTGCCCTGACTGGGAATCGAACCGTGATCTCCTGGTTCATAGGTTGAAGCCCATCTACTGAACCATGCTGGGTGATCTTTCTTGAAAGCACCATCACCTTGCATTCCCTCTGCCGTCTTCCTAGAATCATTCATTTCCCAAGGTCCCCTGGTTCCTTATAATGCAGATATTAGGCAGTAAGATTTGGGTGCTGGGTGGGCTTGTTTTTACTGGGATCCTACCTCTTCTAGGCCCTCTCACTGGACAGACTTGGAAATATGTAGGTATACACTAACTCATCTATCTCTACTATCTGCAATTATTTCTACATCTAGCTCTCTATATATGTTAGCATAGATACACGTTCATAGCGTATCTCCCACTTTAACCCATCAGCACAGACTCCACTTTTGCTTATTTGTGATTTTTTTCTTCAGAGTGTAGGAAACCCGACTCTCATTATCTATAATAGATTTACTTGTTTTTTCAACCTTCCTCGACATAAACAGTAATTTAGAATTGCTAACTCTTATCTCTGAGAAAAATCAGTTTACCAACTAGAATACAGTATTTGTGTACAGTTCTTTCTGTCTTTAGCTTTGCAGTAAGCAGTGTTGAACCTTTTTTCCCCAGTTATGTAGGTCAGTTCCTTTTTTTCCTTTAAAGTGAGGTTACGCCATACATTTATAGTATAGTTAAATTAATTTGTCACGGGCTGCAGTTCATCCTGGGTTCCCTGGCAACCTGGTGAATTCTTTTTTTTAAAGATTTGTGTGTCGTCAAATTTATTCTTTGGCCATATAGGCCTTTGGGTTTTGACAAGGGACTAGAGTGAGATGTCTACCAGAATGGTACCATACAGAACATTCCCAACATCTTGGAAAGTTCCTCTGGAGCCTCTGGCTATCAATCCCACCCCTACCTCACTGGTCCTTAGCAACCGCTGATCTGTTTTACATCCTTATAGTTTTGCCTTTTCCCAAATTCTATCATTTAAGTTCATGCTTTAGTACAGTTGTGTGTCAAGACAAATTTGCCTTTGTTTCTCAACCCGTTGTAGGCTGAATAGTAAATCTCTGTCATATTGTGTCTTCTGTAACCAACATTGGTGTTGAGTTAGCTCGTAGCCAGCAAATCAAAAAGAAATAATTGAAAAAGTACATGCAGTGATTAAACATATTAGGTGCGATTTTTACCATGGAACATTTCCAGGTCTTTTGGGAAAGAGGAATAATATGAAAGCCTTATAGTTTTACATTAACATTCTGTTGGTTCAGCCCACTTCCTGTCTTTTCTATTCCTCTTGAATTTTTCAGTAAATAAGTTTCTTTTGTTGTTTTCAGAACTGTTGATAATTACATTTTATGTGAGAGCAGTTTTCTTTAAAAAATATAAATGCTATTTAGGAAAAAAAAGTATTTTGTTTCCTTAAAAATAAGTACCAAAGCATATTACTAAGGGATTATTATATTTTTGTTCAGGCTTGAAGACATTTTGCTTATTTTTAACTGTATTTTTTATTTTTCTATTTGATTTGTAGCCTTTAGTAAAGTAACTTCTTTTTGATCAATTGAAATTATCTCTATTTAGAATAAGAAATAAATAAAACATTTCGTACAGCAAGATTTTTCTCTGAGACATCTGTTCTGTTTTATTTTATATTTTTGATGGTGTTGCCGAAGGAAAAGTGAATACTGTGTCTTTAATGGAAAGCAAAAGGTTATCTTTCTCTGGCCTTTGTGTGCTGATGTGGTGTAGGCAGCCAGACAGGCAATGTGTGCAGAGAGACCGGGGAACTGGCTGCAGATCGATAGGAGTGGTGTGAAGTGAATTAATGCGAGGCAGGCCGTCTGTCTGTCATAAGGTTTGTGGAGAATGTGGGGCAGTGTGGTCAGTGACTGCAGAGATCTGCTTCCAATAAATTCAAGCCTTCTGCCTGAGAATAAACTCCCTTCCTTATTGTTAAATTTTATTTTATTTAAAGTAAACATTCATGTCAAATTATTGCCTCTTGTTTATTTTTATTGGACCACTAGAAAACCGTAGTTGTGAGAAACTGATGAAATAAAAATACTTGCTTTTCTTTTAGATCCATTTTTTTTTAACGCAGTAAAGATCTATATTATGGAATGATAAATATAATTGTGGTTAATATTTATAAATATTCTGGTACATATTTTTCTTTCTGACTTCTAACAATATGGTTTATCGCTTCCATCTAATCTTTAATGAAATAATAAAATTATAATGAACTCAACTGATTTTATATTCCAGTATTGGTTAAAGTGCTATATTTTAAGTATTACTTTATTAAACTTTAGTATTTAATCTTTGATTATTAAGTTAATCACATGACACTGAAGTCTTTTGAGTTCAAATAATTTCAAATAATTTATCATTACTCAATTATTATTTGCCAGCAGGGTAAAAATGATTATAAAGGTAATTTATAAGCTTTTGAAAGATGAATTTTAGAATAATATTTTACTGGTGGGGAGAGACAAGTACAGTTTTATAACATTGATTTTGAAAACTATTTCCTTTAAAAATGTTGCATACAGATGGGGAAGTTGTACATTTTGTTATCTAAGTATGTAGAAGTCTAGATGGCATGAAGATATCACCATGGAAGTTACTTTAGGAGTTGAACCTTTCAGCAACTGCATATATAGTATCCTTCAAAATATTTAAAAAACCAAAAGCTACAAATATTCAAAGATTTATTTTCTTCTAACATATATTAACTTAAACATGTCTGTGTGATATTCACCCTTGCTGCCTTGGGCTTATGACAGGCACCCAGAGAAGGAACCTGAGTCATTAGCCATCAAGAACAGTCCAGGATTAAACGTAGCAGTGGCAGCTCCAAGGTCTAACCACTTAAATTTGGGAACAGAATGTACCATGTTTGTGCCACCACTTTGTACAGAACTGCTGCAATGGAAAATTAACAGTGCTGTATCAATGGCCCCTGTTGAATTCAAAATGACAAAGCCATTCCTTTGCAGAATCACTTTGTGATTGATTTTTCAGATAAAATTTTAAAATAAAGGAGGGGAATTACTAGAAAATCAGTAGTAAGTCCATTAAAAATAGCTATCCTATATAATAAAAGCCTAATATGCTAATTGTCCAGTTGTTTGTTCAATCAAACCATAATACGCTAATGATATGCTAAGGCTGCTCAACTGTTCGCTATGAGGTGCACTGACCACCAGGGGGCAGACAGTTGACCAGTCGCTATGACAGGCACTGACCACCATTGGGCAGACACTTTGACTGGTAGGTTAACTTGCTGCTGGGGTCCTGCTGATCAGGACTGAGAGAGATGCGCCAGACACACCCTGGAGCCCTCCCATGCTCCTTTCTCTGCTGGTCAATTTCCTGCTTCCCTCCCTGGCCCCAATTGTGCAATGGTGGGGTCCCTCGGCCTGTCCTATGCCCTCTTGCAATCCGGGACCCCTCAGGGGATGTCAGAGAGCTGGTTTCAGCCCAATCCCACAAGCCAGGCTGAGGGACTCCTCCTCCCGAGTGCATGAATTTCATGTATCAGGTCTCTAATATAAAATAATCACAAAGAGGAGATAAGAAGGTAAACACTACATTCCTATATAAAGGCTTATTGCTTAAATACAAAATCAAAGATTGTTTCAGATTATTAAATTAAAATATAATTTAAGAGACTAAGAGATTTCTTAGTCTCATTTCTTGCTTAATCCTTGATAATTTTTAAAATGATTAGAGAAACAAGGAAAAGACATTAAGGAACAGTTGAGATAATAACAATCATTTCTTAGTAGTATTTTTCTTTTCTGTAAAGTTAAAAGTTTCCATAAAAATAAAGCTGGCATTTATATGTAAGAAGTTTATAAATCCATTTAAATTACTCTCATTTAATCAGAGAGGTTAAGTAATTGCTCAACAACACACAGCTACTATATTCAGGAACAGTATTAACATGTAGGTCTTTTGATTTCAAATCCCAATATCCTTTACTACCAAAACCTTCCAGGGACTGAGTTCCAGGACAGGAGGTATGACAGAACACCACATCACAACCATGAGAAATCATGGAATCATATGATACTGAGTTTAAATACTTCCCAGCCCTTCGTGGTGTTCTTGGGCTGTCCCAGGTAACTGCTCAAATGAGGGCATTCAGTGTTTTGGGAGAATGCTTAAGGAACAAACATGTATATCTCAGAGGAGGCAAGGCTGAAAGACCAAGTAGGTAGCTGAAACTGGTAAGAGATATAAAATCCCTTATCTCTTAGCAGATAAAGGAAAATGCAAAGAATAGAATAAAACTACAAACCAATGTCTCTAATAAATATAGTCTCAAAAACCCTTAGCAAAATATAAGCAAATAGAATTTAGCAACATATAAAAAGAATTATAAAATAGCCCTAACCAGTTTGGTTCAGTGGATAGAGCATCAGCCTGTGGACTAAAGGGTCCCAGGTTCGATTCCGGTCAAGGGCATGTATCTTGGTTGTGGGCACATCCCCAGTAGGCGGTGTGCCGAAGGCAGCTGATGTATGTTTTGCTCTCATCGATGTTTCTAACTCTCTGTCCCTCTCCCTTCCTCTCTGCAAAAATCAATAAAATATATTAAAAAAAAGAATTTTATAGCATTACCGAGTGAGGTTTAGTCTAAGAATGTAAGTCTAGTTATATTTTTAAAAAAACAAAAAAACAAGCCCTAACCCCTATGGCTCAGTGGATAGCATTGGCCAGAGGACTGAAGGATTCCTGGTTTAATTCTTGTCAAGGGCACATGTCTGGGTTGCAGGCTCGATCCCCAGTAAAGGGTGTACAGGAGGCAGCCAGTCAATGATTCTCTGTCATCATTGATGTTTCTATCTCTCCCTTCCTCCCTGAAATCAATAAAAATAGATATTTTAAAAAAAAAGAAAGAAAAAAAGCAATCAATATAATGAAAAATATAAACATGCTAAAGAAAAAAATCATATGGTCTTTAGCAATCATTTAACAATGTTCAATATCAAATAATGATTTTTTTAAAACTCAGAAAAATGAGAATAAAGAGGAACTTCAACTTAATAAAAAAGAATATCTACTAAAAATCTATAGCTAACAGTATAGTTAATGGTAAAAGACTGAATGCTTCTCTCTTATCGTCATGAATGAAGCAAAGATATCTACACTGGCCACTTGCATTTAACACAGCATTAGGAATTCTAGCCAGTATAATAAAGCAAGAAAAGACAGCAACAACCATACGGTTTGGAAAAGGTTGAGGTCAATTGTCCTTATCAAAGGATCAAATAACTGTCCACATGGAAAAACCAAAGCATTCTTAAAAAAATAATAAATTTATTATTAACTCTTAATAAATGAGTACAGCAAGGCTACAGAATACAAGAAATTTTGTTTTAAAAATCAATCATTTCTATATGCTAGCAATGAAAATGCGGAAGCCTAAATTTAAAATATACGATTAATACTAGTAATGGTTCAAAAATTGATACACTTAGAAATAAGTCATAAAAAACATATATAGGACTTATGTGCTGACACCTATAAGACACAGATGAAAGAAATCAAAGAAGACCTAAATAATGAAACAGACACATGCAGGGTGAGACGAAGCAGATTTACAGTTGTGAGTATATAAGAGTTTATTCTTGCTTTATTATTTATTAATTATTGTATTACTTTTCATATGAACAACTGTACATGTACTTTTGCCTTTCCCTGTAGTGTTCATGGGCTTGTGGGTTCATGTAGAACATTCAACATAGTAAAGATGTCGATTCTTTATAAATTGATATAATCCTAGCATAATCCCAGCATAATTTTTGGAAAAATTATTCTAAATTTATGTAAAGACAAAGGAATTAGCTAAAAGAGTTTTGGAGGAAAAAAAGTAAGGTAGGAATAATTTGTCTGCCTCATTTCAAGACATCATATAATGTTATTAAAACTACTGAAGACCCGGTGCATGAATTTGTGCACGGTGAGGTCCTTCTGCCTGGCCAGCAGTCAGGGCCAATGAGGAGGGCTGGCCAGCCAGGGAGAGGGACTGCGGGAGGTTGGCCTGCTAGAGGAAGGAACCGAGGGAGGTTGTCTGGTGGGGGGAGGGATTGTGTAAGGTTGGCCGGCTGGCCGGGGGTGGGGGCGGGGGCGGGGGGAGGAAGGACCGTGGGAGGTTGGCTGGCCAGCTGCGGAAGGTTGGTTGTGGGAGCACAATAATCACCAGGAGGCAGCTCCTGTGTTAGGTGTCTGCCCCCTGGTGGTCAGTGCACATCATAGTGACCAGTTTTTCAGTCAAGTGGTCGTTCGGTTGCTTAGGGTTTTATATATATAGAAGATTAGAGGCCCAGTGCATGAATTCGAGCATGGGTGGGGTCTGGCTGGATTGGACTGGGCCTGTCAGGAGGAGGAGATGGCAAGAAGTTGACAAGCTGGTCCTCTCTGACCGGGCCGAATCAGGGCTGGGCAACTGGGGGAAGGAGCTACGGGTGATTGACTGGTGGGCCCTACCCCTGATTGGGGTGGGGGGCCAATTGAGGGCAGAGCCAGCTATGGAGAGAGGCTGGTGGGTGGTGAGCCGGCCGACCCCACCCCTGAATTGGATGGGAATGCTGATGGGGGCCCAGTGGCCTGGGGGAGGGAGCATAGATGGTTGGCCAGCCAGCACTGCCCCTGATCAGGGTGGGGGGGGGGCCGATCTGGAGTGGGGCTGGGCAGGGGGAGGGGCTGCAGGAGGTTGGTTGGCTGGCACAGTCCTTATTGGGGTTGGGTGGCGATCAGGGGCTGGGCTGCCTGGGGGGAAGGGCTGCGGGCTGGTCAGTGTGGTGGGGGCCCATTGGGGTCAGGGCCACCTGGGGGGAGAGGCTAGAGGGGTGGCTGATGGCTCCACCCCCTATTGGGGTCGAGGGGTGACCAGGGGTGGGACTGGGCAGGGGAAGGGTTGTGGCTGATCAGGGTGGTGGGGGCCCATTGGGGGTGTGGCCAGCTGGGGTTAGGGGCTGCAGAAGGTTGGCCACCCAGCCCTGTCCCCTATTGGGGTGGAGGAGTGCGATCAGGGGCGGGCTGGTTGGGGGTAGGGGCTGCAGGCCTATCATGGTAGGGTGGGCTGATCAAAGGTGAGGCTGTCCTTGGGGGAAGAGAGGGGAGTTTGGCCAATAGCCTGTGCTT
This sequence comes from Antrozous pallidus, assembly GCA_027563665.1. Lineage (NCBI taxonomy): Eukaryota > Metazoa > Chordata > Mammalia > Chiroptera > Vespertilionidae > Antrozous > Antrozous pallidus. The sequence continues at coordinate 42,913,872 of CM050518.1, forward strand.
GAATGAGGTAGGAGAATCTGATCAGGGTTGGGTGGCAGGGTTAGGGGCTGCGAGGTTGGCCGGCTGGACCCACCCCCTGATCTGGATGTTCGCTGGCTACAGTTGGCGCCATAGCGACTGGTTGTTAGGGTTGTTATGATCGTTAAGGTCACTGGCTTTTTATATATATAGACTAGAGGTGGGGGATGTCCCTTAGCCCAGCCTGCACCCTCTCCAATCTGGGACCCCTTGAGGGATGTCCGACTGCCTGTTTAGGCCCGATCCTACTAGGACTTCATTCTCACAATCCAGGACTGCTGGTTCCAAACAGCTCACCTGCCTGCCTCCCTGATTGCCCCTAACCGCTTCTGCCTGCCAGCCTGATCATCCCCTAACCACTACTCTGTCAGTCTAACTGATGTCTAACTGCTCCCCTGCCAGCCTGTTTGCCCCCATCTTCCCTCCTCTGCCGGCCTGGTCACCCCTAACTGCCCTCCCCTGCAGGCTTGATCACCCCCAACTGCCCTCCCTTGCAGGCCTGGTTCCTCTGAACTGCCCTCCCCTGCTGGCCTGATCGCCAACTGCCCTTACTTGCAGGGCCTGGGACCTCCAACGACCCTCCCCTACTGACCATATTATAGTGGCCATCTTGTGTCCACATGGGGACAGGATCTTTGACCACATGGAGGCAGCCCTCTTGTGTGTTGGAGTGATGGTCAATCTGTAAATTACTCTTTTATTAGATAGGATAGAGGCCTGGTGCATGGGTGGGGGCCAGCTGGTTTGCCCTGAAGAGTGTCCCAGATCAGGGTGGGGGTTCCCTTGGGGTGAGGGGCAGCTTGGGCAAGGGGCCTGTGGAGGTTTGCAGGACAGCCACGCCCCCCAGCGACCCAAGTGGAGACCCTGGTATCTGGGATTAATCTATGTCTACAATTGAAACTGTGTAGCCTGGAGCGGAGCCAAGCCTTCTGGTAGCTCTGGAGAGGCAGCCATTTCTGTTTGAAACATTGTAGCTTAGAGTGGAGACCTAGGCCAGCAACGGCAGACTGAAAGCTTGGCTTCCTCTGTTGCCAGGGAAACCCAAGCCTCTGTTCTTTCCAGCTCAGTGGCTGCCGCCATTTCTGTATCTTTTATAATTGAAACTTTGTAACATTGCGTGGAGGCCTAGGCAGGTGGAAAGCTTGGCTTCCTCTGTTGCTGGGGAAACCCAACCCTTCCCCCTGTTCTCAGTGGTGGCAGCCATCTTGGTTGGGGTTTATTTGCATAATCTGTTCCTGATTGGCTGGTGGGTATGGCTTGTGGCTGTGAAAAAGGTACGGTCAAATTTGCATATTACTCTTTTGTCAGATAGGATGTGACTTTAGGCTAATAGAATAGAGAACCCATAAAAGATTCATACAAATAAAGCCCATTTGCTATCGGATAGGTGCAAAAATGATTCAATGGAGGAAAGACAGTCTCCTTTATAACTGTAATTTTGCTACTGTTAATGAATTTAATGTAAATATCTGTGTTTTCTGATGGTCTTAAGTGACCCTGCTAGTGGTTTTCAACCATCCTTCTCTCCTATCTTCAGCGACAGGTTGAGAACCACTGTTGCAGAGCCTAAGACCACCAGAAAACTGGTATTTACATTACACTTCATAACAGTAGCAAAATTACAGTTACGAAGTAGCAACAAAAATAATTTTATGGTTGGGGGGTCACCACAACATGAGGAACTGTATTAAAGGGTCATGGCATCATTAGGAAGGTTGAGAACCACTGCTCTAAAGGTTAAACATAAGAGTTATCATATGACCTAGCAATTCCACTCCCAGGGAATGAACATGTCCACAAAAAGACTTGTATGTGAGTGTTCACAGCAGCATTATTCATACAAGTCAATAGTTTTTAAAATATGAATGTTCGCCAACTGAGGAATGCATGCATGAATCTATCACAATTTATTGATGAAAAATAATGGTGATACACTCATACAATGCAATATTAATCAAGGGAATATAATATAAGGGAATGAAGTACTAAGTAAAAGCTGCCAGTTACAAAACATCACCTGTGAGAATGTCCAGAACAGGCAAGACCAGAGACACAGAAGGACATTGGTGGTTGCTTAAGGCTGTATAGCTTGGGGGAACAGAGGAGTGATATGGGTAGGGTTTCTTTTTTGGGTGATAAAAATGCTCCCAAATTGATTGTGGTGACAGCTGTACAACTCTGTGAATATGCTAAAACCCACTGAATTATATATTTTAAAGACAAATTTTATGGTGTGCAAATTATATTGTAATGAATCTGTTTTTAAAAGTTGTTTTTCTAACAATTCCATATTAACTAAGGAATTCGTACCACTTCTGTATATTCCCTCGGTGGCTCTTCTCTAGCGCAAGGAAGCAAAACAAAACATCTAGCCGGCAGTGTAGTTAATGGTAAAAGACTGAATGCCTCTCTCCTATCATCAGGAATGAAGCAAACATGTCTACACTGGCCACTTGTATTTAACACAGCAGCCTGATCTAGTTCACCTGTCTGCTTTCAATTAGGTTCCTTTCAATGTGATTATTATCTGACCTCATATCTAATTCCTTCATAGACAGACATGTTATACGCTTTCGGGGCAATGCATTTCAAGTCCTTTACATTGATCCAGAGACAAATCCTGCTTTTGTCCTCCCTCATTCTTCTTCCCACCGCCTAATTATAAGCAAACTAATATTAAAGAGAAATAAAATTTTTAAATAGTTCTCAATTTCTGTGTATTTTTTCTCTTTTAGCATAATTATGTCTAAATCAGCTAAAGCAAAAACGTTGAAAGGGAACCAGTAAAAATGTAATTTACTTCAGCTTTATTTTTTTTGTTTTTCCCAGATCTTAGTGAAAAAGTCAATATAGTTTCTATCCATGTGTGTATACACACACACACACACACACACACACATAAAGAAACAGAGCCCATATTAATGTTGTTTTGTTACTTTGTGTCTCTTCCTAATTTGGGTTAATGTACAGGGGTGAGTATCTAGTTTTACAGCTCTGAGTATGCAACAGTTTATTCTTGTATTATTATTAATTGTATTATTTTTCATGATAACAACTGTAAACTTACTTTTGCTCACCCCTGTAGTTGCTTTTTAAAAAAATGCATTATGTTTGCATCCCGTAAGTTAAAAGGTTTTAGGAGTCTTGACCTACCTTTCTTTTAGTTCTTAAAAACTGAACCTTGTGATTCCCGTTTGTTCTAGCTGGGGTCTCAGCAGAAGCCATGCAGACCATCCCCACTGCTCCTGACACCGCCTCGGGGCCCGAAGCCAAAGTCCAAGAGGAAGAGCACGACCTTGCAGACGATGACATCACAACAGGTAGGGAAACGTCTTTAACATAATCTGGAGGAGCCTTGTCCAGTATTGGAAAATGCTTGTCTGTCATTTATAGTGGGACTAAGTATGTTGATGGAGAGGATGATGGAGAGTATTGATGGAGTGTTTGGCTTTACAAGACTCTTTAGTGTCCTTTTTGATCTTGAAGTGGAAAGAAGTGGAACCATTTATTTGGTCTGGGTTTGCTCATTGTTGCTCTAACAATGACCCTGCTAGCTGTGCATTTGATTTTCTGGGGACCTTCTAATGCAGAGGCGAGGCTCATTTCCAAAGGCTCGGAACATGTGGAGGAATACACCTATTATGTTATGAAAGGTTTTGCAATTCTAAGGTGAACTGAAGCTATTGAAGTTGTAATAGCAATATATGCAATGTAGACTACCTAACGAAACTTACAGATACTATTTTTTATGTATACTACAGAAATAAATAACTGCTTTTAAATGTTATTTACATTCTTATATGTGTTATTTATCACCTTACCAGGCATAAAGTAAAATTCAGAAAAGCCATGTAGTACATATTTTCAGCCTGTCATTTTTATGGATTTAAACAGTTCCAATTACTGGATCTTCAAATGCATTCAACTCAATTTCTTTTTAATGCACAGAGGATAAAAAAACAATCCAGTATAGATATTTTTATTGGTATTAAGAATGATAAACTTTTGTTTTTGGTGTGGATGGTTAAAATGTAAAATCTGATGACATATGTCTATAATTATCGTGAAGCAACAAATATTAACTCGATAGTAATCAATAATTTGAGAAGAAGCATGCCCAGAAAATATCAGTAAACTTCCTAACAGAAATTAAAGGGAGAAAGGAACAAAGGGGAAGTTTATTTTGTTCTTCTTTTAAAGCTCTGAGTGGCAGGTTCCTTACTGTTAGCACCTGAATGCCTTTAAAATTGCTTTACTGGGAAGAAAGTGAGGGAGCCTAATGATCTCCCTTGAAAATTTACAAAGCCTGTGTTACTTTAAAACCCATGTTTGTGTCACTGCTGCAAATAAGGAATTGACTAAGTTGGGGAGCATCTGGTTTTCAATCAAAATAAGATGATGGTGGCTCTTCTTTCTTCTTTTTAATGTTACCAGTTCATTGATATTTTAAAAATCAGCCCTGACTGTGTCCCAGGTTCAGTTCTGGTCAAGGACATGCATGTGCTTTGGTTGCGGGCACATCTCTGGTGGGGGGTGTGCAGGAGGTGGTTGATCAATGTTTCTCTCTCATCCATGTTTCTAACTCTCTATCCCTGCCCCTTCCTCTCTGTAAAAAAAATCAATAAAATACATTAAAAAATCATCTATCTTAAATATAAATTATTTTCAAAATTTCACCTTTTCTGAAAGTCATTTGTACTTCACAATTATGGAATTTGTTTCAGTAGCTATAACAGAAATTACTTCATTTGCAAGTTTTTAAAATCATTTTTTATTTTATTCCATTTTCATTGCTTTTTATAAATGTTTTGTTATATACTAATTCCTATAACTTTTAAAGGCCTTCTTCTATAAAAAGTAGTGGTTTAATTCATAGGAAAAAAGAAGAGGTTACCTTTGCAATAGTAGAATAATTCAATTTGCATTCTGAATAAAAGGTAAATTTTTGAGCACTCAAATAATACTAAATTAATACATTGAAATTTTGAATTCTTCACTGCCAAAGTCATAAGAGTGCATTATAACATATGACTCTTTTTGTTTGGTTGCTAAAACAAATCAAGAAGCTTAAAAATGAAAATCTAATGTTGGAGAACCAATTATTGCTATACAACTGTATTTGAATCTGTATGAAGTTTAGTTACACATGTGATGAGTGGCTTCTATCAGTTGATTTCTTCATTTCCTGTCATGGATACTAGAACCAAGAATGTTCAAAACACAGAGAATTTAAATAACTAAAAAAAGCCTCCCTTAACCATGTTGTCAAAGCAACTAGTATGCTGCAGTCTGCAGATCGTGCAGGTTAGATTGTGTGACTTGATTAAGATGTGGTAAAGATTTTTATGAAGGTTTAGAAGAAAACCATATTTCTTTTTATTGACTAGAATCCTATATAAATTGCATTATGAAAAATATGGTAGATGCATCAAGAGAAAACTGTTCCAAGCATAATAATCTTATTTGGGGATAACCAGCATTGTAGAGCACAAATACAAAAGGGAAAACTGGTCAGCTTAGTCATTCACATTGAAAAATCTGATTGCTTTTTCAGTTATTTAAAAGAAATCGCTCTAATAATGTCGTCTCGTAAAATAAGTAGAAATTATATCATGATAGAGCTCTTTGCCTATATTTTGAATGGATTCTTATTTGGAGACTATTGTTAAACTAATATGTATCATTGTATTAATTATATATTTTTAGTAATTGGAACTTAATTTTTCAATTAACTCAATTAAAAAACTGACCAGTGTATCAATTAAAATATGAAGAATAACTGAGATCCTTTGCTATAGGAAGAATAGTCATTTTTGAAATTTTTCTTTTGGGTGAGGAATGAAGGAAGTATAAATGTGGTCTTGTGACACTGGACTCAGAACCTAGCAGTCTTTGTTTGTGTTGCCTTATAAAAATAAAGATCCATGGATAAAACCATGTGTTGGCTGTGGTCAATTGGAACTAATTAAATTTATTTGAAATGAAGAGTCTTAACTGGAAGAGAACAGCTGGAAAAACTGGGAAGAAAAAATTGAGTCTTGATTGAGACAATTTAAACCTTCTCACTGTCATTTAAGGAATATGCTGCAGCTTCTTTCTATATCTTTCTTTAAAGCTAATATCTATTGATCGGCTCTACAAAGTAATGCTACAGTGCGCCTTGGTCAACACATACACTCGGTTTTTCTTAGCATCCTACCTGAGGATCATCAAATCCCTTCCTTTAACCGCATGTCTTAAATAACACATCAAAGCTATATTAGCTATTTTTGCAGATTAATATTGTTTTTAATGTAGGAAAATATTAAAACTTCTTCCATTCTTTAGATTGTATAGTATGCATGGTAATGTACTTTCTTTTTCAATGAAATTGCTCAGGTTTTGCACTACTTTATGTAAAATCAGTTTTAACAATAATAGTATTTTTCTTTAACGTTAAATGAATGGCATTAAGGTTGTTTCTAAATTATTTCAGAGTCGCAAGAATATTACTCTACACCTTTTTTTAATATTAATACTTTTATTTTTAGAATTGTAATTTAAATGTTTCTGTAGAATATCCTGTCACCAATATTTGTAAATAATATGTTCTTATTTTCATTATGATATTAGTATGTTATAGTTATATCAACGGAATAAATCTCACTAAAAACTGACTTGCATAGAAAAAAATTAGATAAATCATTTTAAAGATAGACCTTTTAGGTAACTTTGTTAATTATCCTCATGTATTTTTCATCATTGTAAAGGATGGTATTTGTGTAAGCATGAAGCTGTATATCCCTAAATGTTGCATTTTAAAACAACCTCCCCTAAGTGCAGATTAAAAGTAATTTTGGAAGGGTTTCATTCACAAACCTGCGTGGATCCATTTAAGAAAGTCACTATATTTTTCTGCGGGTCACACTGCAGTGTCCTGCATCTTTCTTGTACAATGTTGCAAGGACACAAACTGACTATATAACAGTGATAAAGGGTCAGGAGTCACTGACGTGGTCAAATAGAGACAACTTGATAGCAAATGACCAGTACAGTTGATAGATTCAACTGCTAACTACAAAATCAGATGTGGGTCTAAGATGGGTCTGTTGTATTTTTGTAAAATTTAAATTTATTATTTTAAAAGGTGAGAAGTGCTATGGATAAAAGAATAGGGAAGGTTAAGAGAAATGGAAAGTTACATCTTTTGATAACTTTTTTATTTTTTTATTCTTTAAAGTATTACAAATAGTAATACATATGTTTTCCTTTTTTCCCCCCATTGTCCTCCCCTCGACCTTCCCTACCCCCCAGCATATGTCCTCACCTGTCCCCCCGCCCCAGTGTCTTGTATCCATTGGTTATGCCTACATGCATGCATACAAGTCCTTCAGTTGATCTCTTACAGCCCCTGCCCCCCACCCTCCCCAGCCTTCCCCCCATAGTTTGACAGTCTGTTCAATGTTTCTCTACCTCTATATCAATCTTTTCCCTTGTTTCTTTTCTTTACAAAGATCTTGCATCTGCATACTGGAAATAAATGTATAAGAACAAAAAATGTTTGAGTCCCAGTTTTAATGTCAAATAGTTCCTTATGTGTACATGTCAGCAATGGTATCTGGATGGTGGACATATGGTGGCAATGCAGGTTCCACCCTCTCTGGTTTGGTCCTGGGCTGCCTGCAGCAACACAAAGCTGCTGACTGCTAGCATGGCAAGGTGTCATCAGTGTCTTCCATCTCTGGACTCTCTTCATGATTGGAACAGACCTGTCAGTTACTCATTGTTGCAGGAACCCATATGGTCTTGGAGTTGTTTTCTGAAAATATACAAACATATTCTCGACCAAAAGTTAATAAAGGATCTTTTCTGTAAATTAGACTTGGGATTCTTTTTATTTTTGCCCAAATGATTTTCCTTTGGCTTATTTTGACACTATGTGTGTTTTTCATAAGTGTCCTGCTATTGTCATTACAAATGGAAGTTACTTTTCTTTATCCAGGGGATCTCTGCCCTTCCCAGTTGCAAATTATCTCGCCAGCTGTGTCTCCTTTGCCAATTTGGGCTGGATTCCACTCGTTTCAGCTGCTCCCTCTATTTGCTCCGGGAGAAGGCTCAGGACACATCTGTCTATTCTGCTGCCATTTTCTCCTCCCCCTCTTTTGATAACTTACAATATCCAAGCACTTTACACTCGACTCTTACAGCATTTCTCGGAAGTCGATACCAGTGTTTTCCCACCTATGTAGATGAGGAAACCAGCCCAGAGTGGTCACTTTTATAAGGTCCCACATTTAACAGGTGATAGATCTGGGACTTCAAATGAGTCCCGCTGATTCCAAAGTTTATGTGTGGTCTTACGCACCACCCCAACCTGCCTCACATTCTTAAACTCATTAACCTTTGGCAGATTTTCATTTTCTTTTGAAATGTGAGGTTATGTCAGTCTACATGTATTGTTATGACATCAGGCATTAGCCCTGGAATTTGCTAGATATCCTGTCTTAATATTTAAAATGCACACTTGTTATTTAAATGCAGACCACAGATTATCGTCTTTAGAGGAAAAAAAAATCTCACGTATTTGTTCCTTAAATTTTTAGCCATTGTTTCAGACTACTGTGATATAAAACTGTAGTATAAGTAGTGTTTATTACTAAACAGTTATTTTATTGCGTACATGTAAAGTGAAATATTTATTGTTCTGTCTAGCTTTTGAAGTCATCAGTATAAAACAGACATCTTAACATATATTCATAACTAAAAGTCAACATCTTTAGTACGTTAAGATTGAGCAGACAAGGACATCTAGTCTGAGACTGAGTATTGATTTGTACATTTTACCATTTACTAAAAGCTTTATTTATAAAATGTTTATACATTGTTTTTTTTTGGCTGAAAGATAGGAAATTCATGCTGTTAAAGTACATATAAGTTCCAAAGAGCAAAATTTATGGCATTATGTATTCAGAAATCAGAAGTACTTTCTAAGCTGAGAGCCAGGGGCCTTATAATTAGTAAACTAGAGTAAAACTTCTACATTGCACCCTTTCCCTTTCTCACTCTTTAATTTATAATTAACAGTCTAAAAATTAATCTAAATAACTCATAATTAGATCTATGTGATTTTCGAATTGTGATCACTCCCCTTACTTTTGCCTTCAGAATATTATCTACTATAAAATATAAATTTACTATATTAAGGTTTTTGGATAATTACAAATCACAAACACTGGTTTATTTTCCATGTAATTTTTATGAACAAAGATATTAAGCAAAATAAAAGTGTGGATTTTATAGTTTTCTGGATGAAACTTATCACTCCAAATAATTTATCTTTCTATACTTTTTTCAATCTAAGGGAAGACAATGTAAATTAAAATATTTTTTATTTAGTGTTTGACTCTTGGTTCTAGTTTTATGTTGACAAGCTATTAAGTAGATTATTTCTGCAGGGTATTTGAGATTTCCTGACAGGAATACAGCCAAGTTATGGGTTTTAGTCATTTATTTTTTTTTCTCACATTGCCCCTCTGGATGACTGACCTCTTTTCTTTGGTTTGACTACCACTTGCATGTTAATGATGATCCATTATGTAACCTAGGCTTTTCTTCTGAGAATCAGGTTCATATGTCCTCCTGTCTCAGTGTCCCATAGATGCCTGAATTTCAAGTCCAGAATAAGTTCATATTTCTTCCTAGAACTCATTTCCTTTGATATTTGTACTGGAGATTCGGTGCACGAATTCGTGCATAGGTGGGGGTCCGTAGGCCTGGCTGATGATCAGGGCTGGTCAGGGCCGGGCCAGTTGGGGCCTGCCAGCCGGGAAGAAGGATAGGGGGAGGGACTACTGGAGGTTGGCTGGCTGAGGGAGGATGGCAGACTGCGGGAGGTTGGCTGTGCATGTCACAGTGACTTGTCGACCAGTCGTTCTGGTCATTCTGGTTGTTTGGTCCTAAGGATTACTTAGGCTTTTATATATGTAGATCTCATTTAAAGCTATCACTAAGGGATGGGTACCATTAGCCACCCAACATCCCAACCGAGACACCAGAAATAACCTAGCTTCCCCTCTTTTTTGCCGTGTCCACACGGAGTTGGTGCCAGTTCTTGTAAAGGTGCATGTTAAATAGCTCCCAGTGAGCTTCTGTTCACCATGTCCACAAAGAATATCTAGGTCCACACGTTCAATTTTTTTCTACTTTGGATTGTTATTATATTCTTCTGTATCAATCTCCCTTTCTTCATTCCCTTATTCTTCTCTAGCTCATATTTTCTGTCACTCTGAGAGTTTCATAAGCCAGTTCATCTCCCTTCACCCTCTTTAATTGTTGCTTAATGGCTTCTCATTGATTATAGCACAAAATCCAAACATCTTAGCCAGATATAGAGAGCCCTTTGAAGACTGACCCCTAGTTTCACCAGTTGTTAAGCAATATTAAACTCTTCCTCAGAGTCTCCTAATTCATGACTCATAGTTTGCATGTGCCTCTCCATCTAGCTGGAATATTCTCATCTCTCTTACCTTTAGTGGTTAAGTTCTCTGGTTTCCCTTCAAACCCAGCTTGGGTGACACTGTCTTTGGGTGACACTGTTTTCCCAAATTCCTTGAACCCTCTTATGTAGGATCTCCTGGTTGGTTGTGTGCACTTCTGCTGTGATACTGTTGGGTGTACTCTACTTCCCTTGTCCTTGTCATGTGTGGTCATGTGACTTTTGCCTTTTTATATTTCTAGCTTTAAAACAGTACCCAGTATACCAGATAGTACCCAGATCTTCTTGTATCTCAAATCGCATTTCTTATGTACTATAGACTATATGTTATAAATAAACATATCCTATCTAATAAAAGAATAACATGCAAATTTGACTACCTTCACCACACCCACAAGCCACGCCCACAGCCATGCCCACCAGCCAATCAGGAGCAGATTATGCAAATAAATCCCAACCAAGATGGCTGCCGCCACTGAGAGCAGGAGGAAGGCTTGAGTTTCCCTGCCAACAGAGGAAGCCAAGCTTTCTGCCTGCCTAGGCCTCCACTCAATATTACAAAGTTTCAATTATAAAAGATACAGAAATGGCAGCAGCCACTGAGCTGGAAAGAACAGAGGCTTGGGTTTTCCTGACAATAGAGGCAGCCAAACTTTCAGCCTGCCATTGCCAGCCTAGGCCTGCAATCTAGGCTACAAAGTTTCAAACAGAAATGACTGCCACCCAGGAGTGAGCAAAAGGCTTAGCTCTGCTCCAGGCTACAAAGTTTCAATTGTAGACATAGATTAATTCCAAATACCAGAGCCTCTGCTTGGATCGCTGGGGGGCATGGCCAGCCTGCAAACCTCCACAGGCCCCTCACCCAGGCTGCCCCTCACTCCAAGGGAACCCCAACCCTGATCCAGGACATTCTTCAGGGCAAACCAGCTGGCCCCCACCCATGTACCAGGCCTCTATCCTATCTAATAAAAGAGAAATACACAGATTTACCATCACTCCCACACACAAGAGGGCTGTCCCCATGTGGTCAAAGATCCTGCCCCCATGTGGACACAAGATGGCCACCACAAGATGGCCAGCAGGGGAGGGCCGTTGGGAAGTTCCAGGCCCTGCAAGGGAGGGCAGTTGTGGGCGATCAGGCTAGCAGGGGAGAGCAGTTGGGAGGGACTAGGTCTGCAAGGGAGGGCATTTGGGGGCAATCAAGCCTGCCGGGTAGGGCAGTTAGGGGTGACCAGGCAGGCAGAGGAGGGAAGTTGGGGGCAAACAGGCTAGCAGGGGAGCAGTTAGACATCAGTTAGACTGGCAGGGTAATAGTTAGTGGATGATCAAGCTGGCAGGCAAAAGCGGTTAGGGGCAATCAGGGAGGCAGGCAGGTAAGCATTTTGTAGCCAGCAGTCCTGGATTGTGAGAAGGATGTCCGACTGCCCATTTAGGCCCTACCAAGATCAGGCCTAAACGTGCAGTCGGACATCCCTCGAGGAGTCCGAGATTGGAGAGGGTGCAGGCTGGGCTAAGGGACATCCCCCGCCCCCGTGCACGAATTTCGTGCACCAGGCCTATAGTATGTTATATAAGAATTTTTGTTATATAAGAATAGGATATATTTATATATCTTATATAACATACATCGGGGGAGGGGGTGTTTATGTGTATGTGTATGCATCTTTAACCTTCCCCCTTCTTAGTGGGTATTTAATGGCTCAAAAAGCAACAGATTAGTGAAGGAATAGACTTATTTCCAGATAAACTCTGGTCTTGATATTGTGAAAATGAGACTTGGAACAGATCTAAGAGCATGATTAGGTCTACTGATTAGTCACTATTGATTCCCATTTAAAAGTCTTTTTCATTTGAAAAGTAATATATCTCCAAAATTAGAGAAAGAGGTGACCCATAGGATTTGGATGAGAAAGATATGAAAAATTACCAGGGATAAATGTGTTTTGTAATTGATATATATCCTATCTAATAAAAGAGTAATATGCAAATTGACTATACCTCCAATCAAGCCACACCCACCAGCCAATCAGGAGCAAATAAACCCCAACCAATATGGCTGTGGCCACTGAGAGCAGGAGGAAGGCTTGGGTTTCTCTGGCAATGGAAGAAGCCAAGCTTTGCACCTGCCGTTGCGGGCCTACGCCTACACTCAATGCTGCAAAGCTTCAATTATAGAAGATATATCCCACCAGAAATGGTGGCAGCCACGGAGCTGGAGAGAGCAGAGGCTAGGGTTGCACAGGCGATGGAGGAAGCCAAGCTTCTACAGCCCTAGCACCTAGGCCTCCACTATCAGCTACAAAATTTCAATTATAGAATTTAAATACACCCAAACAGAAATGGCTGTCACCATGGAGCAAGCAGAAGGCTTGGATCTGCTCCAGGCTATAAATTTTCAATTGTAGAACATAAATTAATCCCATATCCCAGGGCCTCCACTTAGGTTCCTGGGGTGTGTGGCCAGCCTACAAACCACCACAGGCCCCTTGCCCAGGTCACCCCATGCCCCAAGGGAACCCCCACCCTGATCGGGGACACCCTTCAGGGCAAACCAGCTGGCCCCCATCCTTGCGCCAGGCCTCTAGCCTATCTAATAAAAGAGTAATTTGCAGATGGACCATCACTCCAACACACAAGAGGGCTGCCCCCAGGTGGTCAAAGATCCTGCCCCCATGTGGACACAAGATGGCCACCACAAGATGGCCAGCAGGGGAGGGCCGCTGGAGGTCCCAGGCCCTGCAAGGGAGGGCAGTTGTGGGTGATCAGGCCAGCAGGGGAGGGCAGTTGGGAGGGACCAGGCCTGCAAGGGAAGGCAGTTGGGGACGATCAAGCCTGCAGGGGAGGGCACTTAGAAGTGACCAGGCTTGCAGGAGAGTGCAGTTAGGGGCAATCAGGCTGGCAGGGGAGCAGTTAGGCATCAATCAGCCTGGCAGGGTAGTGGTTAGGGGGTGGTCAGGCTGGCAGGCAGAAGCGGTTAGGGGCAATCAGGAAGGCAGGCAGGTGAGCATTTTGGAGCCATCAGTCCTGGATTGTGAGAAGGATGTCCGACTGCCTGCGGGTCCCAGATTGGAGAGGGTGCAGGCTGGGCTGAGGGACATCCCCCGCCTCCCATGCATAAATTTCGTGCACCGGGCCTCTAGTGTGTGTGTGTGTGTGTGTGTGTGTGTGTGTGTGTGTGCGCGCGTGCATTTCAGAGAGGAAGAGAGAGTAAGATAGTTACACACTCCAAACATCAATGATGAGAGAGAATCATTGATTGGCTGCCTCCTGCACATCCTCTACTTGGGATCAAGTCTGCAACCCGGGCATGTGTCCTTGACTGGAATCGAACCCAGGACCCTCCAGTCCACAAGCCATGCTCTGTTCACTGAGCCAAACTGGCTAGGGTTGCAATCTGTGTTAGAGGGTAGAAGGTGGGCTGCGCGGTCAGAGGAATGGCTCTCAGAGCTCCTGTAGAGTCCTAGGTCTGTGGTCCATGTTGACCAGGCAGTGGAGATGTGCCGATGTAAGTCTGTGATCCCCTGTTTTGGTTGCTCTCTTTTTATCCATGCTTTTCTTCCTTCTTTGTATGTCTCTCTCATTGCCCTGGGGATTGTGCCACCTCATTTCTAGGCCCACCTACCTCTGTCAATGAAAACCCCAAATCGTGTGGTTTTCCAGGAGCTAGAGATACCAGGGTAGTTGTTCTCCATGAGGTCACTCTGGGATTTGGTGGTCCGCTGCAGGAGCAGCAAGGGGGCTGATGTGGGAGGCAGAAAGAAGAGAAAGGGGAGATGCCTACAGGAATAAGAGAACGGCAGAGTTTTTCCAGGAGACTTGGCATTTAAACATACTCCACTGGAAGAGTGAGAGTGGAGTCCTGCTGTGTGGTGGTGTATGTGGTGTGTCTGTGGCGTTCCGCTGGGTGCCTGCTATCAGTTATTTAGCACCAAGAAGACTTGCTTTTTACCGTCTATTGAAAATTGCAAGTTACACACTCCAATTTAATGTGTTCAGGCTGATGGTTAAAGGCTTGGCCTGGGGTGACTTGCCTAAGAAAAAGCACAAAAGAAAAAGAGGCAAGAGAGCAAGGACAAAGCATGGCTAATAAACACCAAAGTTCAGTTTCTGTTTAAAAAATTTTAGACTTTTACAAATGGAAATATACTTAACATCAGTGTATTTTGACCAAGAAATACACTGTAGTTAAATGAATTAAATATTGTCCATAACATAAATTAATCAACTGTTGCCTTGGCACTGAGTCTTTCATAATGATATTTTCCAATAATAGCACTTTTTAAAAAATGTGTGTATATATAGTCTGTTTGCATATAACACTTTTGCAAGAGGTTGGCCAAATAAGTAATCATTGACATTATCTTAGCAAACTTATCTAAAAATCAGGGGCTTAAAATAATAACCATCACAATAACTCATCAGCATCTAATTGAGTACTTAATGTGTGTCAGGTTGTGCTGTAGATTCTTTTAACTCTTCATAGCAACTCATTATAATAGAGCCTCATTCTCACTTCCATTTTACAAGAGAGGAAAATGAGGCACAGAATGGTCTGGTCACCTTCCGAGTCAAGGCCACAGACAGTCTGGAATGGCAGAGTCAGGATTTGAATCCAGGTCATGTGATTTTAAAAACCTTATAAGAAAGCAGAGAAACAAATATATTCATTACAACATAACCTTTTCTCTTTGTGTATTATAAAAACTCCTATTTAAATTTTTAATATAGTTATAAATTGTTGTTAATCCACCAAGGATATTTTTCCTTTGATTTTTTTAGAGAGAGTGGAAAGGAGGGAGAGAGACCGAGAGAGAGAATCATCCATGTGAGAGAGACACATTGATTGGTTGCTTCCTGCATGAGCCGGGGATCAAGCCTGCAACCAAGGTACCCTAGACTGGGATCGAATTGGGGTCCCTTCAGTCTATGGGGCGATGCTCTACCCACTGAGCCCAATCAACTGGGGCTAGTTATAATTTTTTATGTAGTACACAGAAATGTTTACAATGTAAGGAAAAGACTGTTTCCTTTAAAAAGAAACATAGATAATTAATACAAGAAGTAATTTTACATATTTCCTAAATAAAATTATTTTATGTTCATACAAAATTACACACATAAATGTGCCAGCACATATATAATATTCAATCACAAAACTTAAGTTTTGGTTTTCAGGTTTAAAAAAAAATCTTTATTGTTGAAAAGTATTACATAGATCCTCATTTATATATTCTCTTTGGTAAATTTAGACAAAATAGAAAAAAGCAGGAATATTTAGATAAGAATGTAGGGGCTGTTTTTTGTTTGTTTGTTTGTTTGTTTTTTTAAAGCCTTTTTTATGAGTGGATAACCTTCAGGATGAAATTAAAGTTTGGCCTTTTGTGAGCTATGTAATAACATCTCATGGATAAGAATGAATTGCATTAGATTGTGGCACACTATTGTATATGTGTATATTACATGAATTGCCATTATAATTGATAACAAACCCATATGACCAAAAGTTGTAATTCACAAAAGTAATGACAACAAGGTCTCATAACTCACAGACTTGTTGTCACACCTGTGAGTGATTACTCCTACTGTGCAAGCCATGTTAAAAAGGAAGAACAGGTTTTAAAACGGATGTGGCATTTTGAAGGGTTCCTTCTGTTATTTTATAGTCACTTTTAATACACAAAAAGATAATCAAATTGAGTCGCATGCTTGAATTATTTCCTCATTTCTTGGATTAAAATTAATTGTCAAACATTTAATAAACAAAATGCTTTTTATTTTTATTTTTTATTTGAAATTTTTAATGTGTTTCTATTGATTTCAGAGAGAGTGGAAAGAGGAGGGAGCTAGAGATCAAGCCCACAGTCGGGGCATGTGCCTGGACCAGGAATCAAACCAATGAACTTTTAGTGCACGGGATAACGCTCAACCAACGAGCCACACCAGCTAGAGCAATCTGAAATTTTTAAGCACAAATGAAAGTTAACATTTTCTTAAAGTGAAGACAATCATAAACCTGAATGTATTTTGACCTCATGTGATATACCAGAAAGAGGGGTTCTCCCTCATAAAGAGGATAAAAATCAAGTAGAATACATACCCGTCTCTTCATTTTTATAACTATACTCGAGGCCCGGTGCAGAGGCTGGGGGATGTCCCTCAGCCCAATCTGCAACCTCTCCAATCTGGGAGCCCTCAAAGGACATCCTTCTCACAATTCAGGACTGCTGGCTCCAAACTGCTCACCTGCCTGCCTCCCTGATTGCCCCTAACCGCTTCTGCCTGCCAGCCTGATCACCCCCTAACCACTATTCTGTCAGCCTGATATATGTCTATCTGCTCCCCTGCCAGCCTGATTGCCCCTAACTGCCCTCTCCTGCAAGCCTGGTCATTTCTAAGTGCCCTCTCCTGCAGGCTTGATTGCCCCCAGCTGCCCTCCCTTGCAGGCCTGGTCCCTCCCACTGTCCTCCCCTGGTGACCATCTTGTAGTGGCCATCTTGTGTACACATGTGGGCAGCCATCTTGTGTGACAGTCAATTTGCATATTACTATTTTATTAGGTAGGATAGAGGCCTGGTTCATGGGTGGGGGCAGCTGGTTTGCCCTGAAAGGTATCCCTGAGCAGGGTGAGGGTTTCCTTGGGGTGTGGGGAGGCCTAGGCAAGGGGCCTATTATAGTTTGCAGGCTGGCCACTCCACCTGGCAACCCAAGCAGAGGCCCTGGTATCTGGGATTTACTTATCTTCTATAATTGAAACTTTTTGCCTTGAGCAGAGGCCAGGGCCAGCCAGGGCAGGTAGGAAGCTTGGCTTCCTTCATCACCAAGGGCAACCCAACCCTCCAGCTGGCTCCAGCTCCGTGCCTGCTGCCATTTTTGTTGGGATGTATTTATCTTCTATAATTAAGACTTTGTAGCTTTGAGCAGAGGCCAGCACTGGCCATTGCAGTTGGAAGCTTAGCTTTCTCCAACACTGGAGACAACCCAAGCCTCCTGCTTGCTCCAGCTCCGTGGCCACTGCCATATTTGTTGGGTTAATTTGTATACTCTCTTCTGATTGGCCTGTGGGCATGGCTTGTGGGCATAGCGGAGGTACGGTGAGTTTGTATGTTTCTCTTTTATTAGATAGGATGTCCTAAATATAGAAGGGTGACTTAAATGAAGTAAAGCTAATTTCAAAGGATCCAGGGAAACGGAATCAGCTACTCCCCCTTTGTCCTTTTTCTATATATTTTCCAATGTCTTTGGTGCCAGTAAAAGAAGTGTAAGGATTGTTTCATTTAATTCAAGAAGAACATTAACATGCACCTTATATTTATTTTTTTTATCAGCGCATGCCAGGGATTTAATATATCAATTAGTTGAGAATGTGAAGTCTGATTTTAGAAGCTGTGTGTTGGCACATAGCTGTTGCACACACGTACACAACAAAAATGTACATACAATAGGCTTTAGATGGGAATTCTAGGAGCTATGGATGAGTTAAGGGTAGGAATTTTATGAATGAGGGAAGCCTGTATTTGGGGCAGAGGTGGACAGACTGGGAAAAGCTTTTGAGTCGAACTGTTAGTTTAGAGACCTTGAAGTAAAGGCTGTGAAGAGTTGAGAAGAACGGCTGCCTGTGGCTGAAGGACTGCAGTGCCATCCAGGCACGAGACTCCGCTATCAGGTTAGACATGTTCCTTGGGAACATACCAGATTTTACATCGCATGACATGTATTACTTGAAAGCAGGGTTTATTATCAAACAGATATGGAAAGGTTTTAAAATGTTGATGAAAGGTATTGGCTTCATGCCCAATGTGCTTAATTCTACCTTGATGGCCCTTTTTTTTTTTTTTTTTTTTTTTTTTTTTTTTTTTTTTATTCAACAGGTTTTTGTGAGCACCTACTAGGTAGGTACTGCACACTTACAGACGCTGAGTAGAGGGTGGAGTTTTTGCTCCAAAGGGCAGACTGATGACTGGTCCTGTTTATTATCTGTGGGAAATTTTTTACCTTAATAACTGTTATTCCTGAAGGTTTAATAACTCATGCTACTGTGATGGAAAACTTAAATTTCATATGTATGTCTAAAAGTAAATCCAGAGATTTCATAGAAATGGGAAAACAAAATGAAACAGTAAAAACAGCTAGATGAAAAGCTGGTCTGCCATAGGAAATATATAATTAGAATATTTAAAATATACACGGTTGCAGCACAGGCTCTAGTGTCTCTTGTGCTCAAATCTCAGCTTCCCTGCTTATTATATACAGGTTACTTGCTCACACCAAGCCTCAATTTTCTCACCTGCAATACCAGGGTAGTAAGGTTGCATGGAGGATTAAACGAGATGGCACAAGCCATCTTAGCACAGGAACTGGCACATAATAAGTGTTCAAGTAATGTTACCTGCCTTTCTTTCTTCTCTCATTGCTATCGGTAAGTGATTTGCTTTAGTAAATAGAATAACTGGTTTGTAACTAACTTATAATTCAGTTCTTCTAGATGGCTTGATTCTAAGTAGTTTGATCATCAGTCCTAGGAATATAAATTTATGAGACATATTTATGCTTTACTGATAGAGAAATAAGCTACATACAAAATTCCATGCACATTTTCAGAAATTTCTAAAAGCAGGCTCATGAAATGTAGGTGAATTATACCTTCTTAAATACTTTTATGTTGGCTTTTCTTTACCATATCACTTGTCTGAGCTGAATCTGACCACGAAGAGTGAATCGTTTGGTGAAATGGAAGTAAGAATGGGAGGGAGAGAATGATGCAGATAAGATTTCTGCAGCTCCTAATAGGACTATGTAGTTGAGTTACTGCTAGACTTAGGAAAGCATTTTTAGAAGAGGATAAAGTCTAAAGGATAAAAGCAGATCTTCTCCACACTGTTATTAACAGCCTTACCAAGGAAGAAAAGTGAGAAATCTTGAATGGAGCTCTCATCCTTGAATAGATGCTTACTTATTAGCTCAAAAGTGTACCTTCAGAAGTAGTATAAGGTATACCACACCAGAATATCAATTAAGTCTGAGAGTAGAATGAAAACATTTTCAGAATGCAAAATCTCAAAATAAATAAAATAGTACCACTCATGCTCTTTTATCAGAAACTAGTGGGGATGGTGCTCCATCCAAAAAAAGGGAGCAAGAGGAAGGGAAATCTGGGATCCAGTGGTCCAGGCTACCTGGTGTACGGAGTCTGGCTCCTGTTTGTTTTAGGTTTGTAAATTCTATCCCACTGTTTCGAGAGCCGCCATTGCTTAGGAGTGTAACCTCAGGAACCTAGCCCCGCTGAGGAAGACAGGGAGCAGAGACTTCTGGGAGAAAAGCCTTTGTATTTCAAGGTCTAGCAGCACCTCCTCATGGGAAGAATATCATAGTGATCAGAGTAATTTTTCTGAGGTTTCTTCAAATGCATAGAACTATGTTGTAGATATTTGGCAAGATCTGTTGTACTTCCCAGACTGGGCTTGATTTCTGCTCCCTAGCTTATGTCCCCATATTACAGATGAACACAACCGGGTGAGAATTTGGAGGTCAGTTATTGAAACCCATAGAAAACCAGGAAACAACAACAATTAAAGACAGTTATTAACCACAGGGAGGAAAAAAAGCAATACCAAAAAAGTTGTCATGATTGATAAACCACGTGGTTGGCTGTGAATACCATGCACATCATCATGAAAATATAAACATTGATTATGATATAGTTTTAATAATTATCCTATATAATAAAAGCCTAATATATGCTAAGTGTCTGCTTGTCCAGTCTGCCATTCAACCAATCAAAGCATAATATGCTAATGATATGTTAAGGCCACTCAATGATGTGCACTGACCACCAGGGGGCAGACGCTCCAACCAGTAGGTTAGCTTGCTGCTGAGGTCCAGCCAATAGGGACTGAGTAAGATGGGCCAGACATGCCCTGGAGCCCTCCCTCAGTTCCTTCCCAGCCGGCCAACCTCTTATATCCCTCCCTGGCCCTGATCTGCACCAGTGTGGTACCTAGGTCTGCCCTATGCCCTCTTGCAGTCTGGGACCCCTCGGGGGTGTCGGAGAACTGGTTTTCAGCCAGATCCTGCAGACCAGGCAGAGGAACTCCACTGGAGCACGAATTCACGTGCACCAGACCTCTAGTGATATAATAAATTGGAAGGCAGAGGAAGAAGACCGAAGACAGAGTGTGTGAATGTGGTATGTATGTGTGTGTGTGAGATGTTTAAGTTGTGCATATGTGATGGAGAACCCAGTTTTCATAGTGGGGAATTATAAGCTTAAAGATAAGGTAAACCTAATCCGAAAAGTTAGGAAGTAGCAACACAGTGTTTTCTGAAAGAGCCAAAGGTGGTTTTTGCAGAGGAAACAGTGGGATGGGTTTGAGGGACTGCTGCTCTTTTATACTAACTTATGGAACTGTTTTAGTTTTTAAACAGTGTACAGTTTTATCAATTAAAACTAAATATAATTGTAAAAAAATTCTAAACAGTAGAACAAGTGAGCACCTACTAAAGGTGATAGTGAAAGGTGATGCCACCAAGTCCAAGCCAGAATGAACTAGAAGCAAGTGGTGTATTCCTGCCCACCCTCTTCCCTTTTCTTTTCCTGGCTGTGCTCCAGAGAAGAAAACCAAGAAGAGAGAGCTCCAGTGCAGTAGGAGAAGCATAGGATAGAAAGCGGGAGAGAGGTGTTAAACACGCTTAGTTGACGTGGGTAGAAGAGTGAAGGGAACTCAGATATATTTTTTTCTTTTAAACTTTATTGTTGAAAGTATTACATAGGTCTTCCTCTTCCCTCATTAACTTCTTCCAGCCTGCTTCTGTCTTCCCTCCAACCCCCCGCACCCTCAGGGACTCAGATACTTTAAAGTTATTTTTTTCATGATCTAGTGAGCTGCATCAGGGTTATAAAAACTTGCTGCAGTGGTAATAGAATCACTCTTAGTTAATTATGAAAAAGAAAATGTGAAGAGTGAAAATAAAAGTCTGCAGATGGATGAAAGTCTTTATTTTTTTTAAAAAAAGAGACAAATGGATCTAAGACACTCTAAACTGGTTAGTGTACTGTTCAGATATACTGGAAATCTGCAGTAGATTTTAAAATACGATTTGGGAGCATCTAGAAGAAACTGAGAATCCGTACAGGTGCCCTGAGCCTTCCCACACCTGAATTTCATCACAGTGTTTCAGTTACCATCTATCACCTAAAATAATTTTGATGTTTTGGTGCAAGATGTGTAAGATTTATCATAAAATGACATTTATACTCTTCTGTGGTTTTCACTGCATACAGTACTCTATGGAATGGGCCATTCTTCTGATCATGGGAAGCTATTTCTCATGATATATTTGGATTTTTAATAATTTGGTTTGACATCACTGTATAGCCATTACCTGCACAAGTATTGCCAATGCCTTACTCATTATTTTCTCATGATGAATTTATCCACCAACTTAGAGATTAGGAAAGAGAACTGAAGAAAAGGAAGCAGCATATAAAGAAAATTCTAGCAATACAGCTCAAGAATCATCAAGACAGCAAACCAACCCGTCTATAGTAGTAATTACTGCTACAGTGCCACTTCCAGGTCATCACTTGGTGCTTTTGCTACTTATTATGCTAAGGTGTGTGTCTGACTCAATTACATATTTTCACGTGGAAGTTTTTGCCCATTCCAGTAAATAGATGATCTTTAAGAGGGTCCTGCTGATGTCACAGCACACTTTTTACTGTTTAATGTACAGAAAGCGGTATTCACTACTTCTAGCACCGCGGTGCATCTGGCAGATGTCTGCCCCTCAGGAGCATGTTCCTTAGCCTAGCCAGACAGGCCTGGGAGGTCCTGTGGGAGCTCACAACACACTAGTTGAGTATCACTGAACTGGAGGGAATTAGCCAGGCAGAAAGGACAGAGGGGAACGCTTTCCAAGCTGGTGTCAAGGTTTGGGAGGAATAGAGCAAGTAGTGTGGTATTTGGGGGAAAGTGTAAGTGGTTCACTATGAATGTGTACAGAGCAGGGCGGGGATGGGTCGGATAAGAGATGATACTGAAGGAGGCCAGAGGATGAAAGGTTTTGTTGGGCAGTCTGAGCTGCTTTATACTTATTCAGGGGGTAGTCAGAAACCATTGAAGATTTTTAAGCCAGGTAAATTTGATTTTCCATTAGTGAAAACACACTGGCTATATATAGTGCTGACTATGTTGGGGCTCAATGCGGGTGGGGGATCACAGTTAACCAGGGCTAGGGAAAGCAGTTAAGAGGATGCTGCAGTGCCGCTGAGGAGGGCCTGAACTAAGGCAGTCCGAGTCGAGCTCAATAGATGGATACACTAAGAGCTAAGTAGTAATACTCTGAATTTTCTGAGAGTGATATTTGTTTAATTATATTTAAAACATTCTAATTATTTGAAGTTCTCTAGGTTTACAATCAAAATAAGGTGATTATTACCTAATCTATAATAATAAAAACGTAATATGCTGATTAGATTGGATGTCCTTCTGAACTACCCCCCTCTCTTTCTCTTTCTCTCCCCCCCCCCCATTCCACTCTCTGAAAAATCAATGGAAAATATATCCTCAATGAGGATTAACAACAACAACAAAAAGAACACAAAAAGAAACAGGACTTGATATTTATCTTTTTTTGTTTTTATCTTGTTGGGTTCAGCCCAACATTGAGACTAGGGATCTTCTCTCTGCTCTCCAGTAGGTTAGTGAGTCCTTCAGCCTTGAGTCCTCCCTGAAGGTGATAAACAGCCTTCTATGTGTTACACACTAACTAGCTCATTGTGGACCAGCCTCCATTGAGACTCGTGCGGCTCTTGGCTGGGAGCTGCTCCACCTCATCACCAGCACTGACATTACCGTGTAGGTTTAGTTTTCCAACTCAGTGCAAACCAGCCCTTCTGCAGTGTCCCCTGGCTCAGATTTCCCCATCCTGTTCATACAAATACTCCCAGATATTTCTTCAGGTGCCTTGCTGAGATCAGGATACATTGCATGTATGGACAGTATAGATTTAAGATAAGGGGTTTTAAATTTGTGATACTGAGTCTAACCTACAAGCATTGAAAGGAGTCTTAAGTCATTCTTGAAATGCATTGAGTTGCATTGGTATTAGAAATTTGTAACTTTTGTCAAAACCGGTTTGGCTCAGTGGATAGAGCGTTGGCCTGCGGACTGAAAGGTCCCGGGTGCGATTCTGGTCAAGGGCATGTATGTTGGCTGCGGGCACATCACCAGTAGGAGGTATGCAGGAGGCAGCTGATCGATGTTTCTGACTTTCTATCTCTCTCCCTTCCTCTCTGTAAAAAAAATCAATAAACTATATTTAAAAAAAAAAGAAATTTGTAACTTTTTAATTAGCAAACAACAGCAGTAATCATCTTCCTGGTTTTCAGGGGTCACTTCAAGCATTATCACTGGATGATTGCCATGTGATAGAACAGATATAACCATTTGCCGACAGGCATCAGAAAGTTATATATGCACAAATATATCTCAACAATATAGAAAAATTTTTATTTATGACTACCTATGTTGTGATTTTTGTGACAAATATTTATTGATGGAGTATTTATAAGAATGTACAAATGCGCCGAGACCGGTTTGGCTCAGTGGATAGAGCGTCGGACTGGGGACTGAAGGGTCCCGGGTTCGATTCCGGCAAGGGCATGTACCTTGGCTGCGGGCACATCCCCAGTAGGGGGCGTGCAAGAGGCAGCTGATCGATGTCTCTCTCTCATCGATGTTTCTGACTTTCTATCCCTCTCCCTTCCGCTCTGTAAAAAAATCAATAAAATATATTTAAAAAAAATTAATACCAACTTTAAAAAAAAAAAAAAGAATGTACAAATGCTTGATTTAAAACTTAGGTATTGTGTTACTATGGTTTAGCAAAAGGATAGTAGATCAAGGATGTATAAAAATTATGTATGAATCATATTACTTTAAAATATCACTTTAAGAAAACTTAGTTTGGGATAGAAAAATAAGAATCCAAGCACTGAAGGCATTAATATTTTGATTATATTTGGTATTTAGATATTTCCAGTTGAATGTATGATTCATGAACTATGTAAAGAACCTTACCTATTTATAAATGAGCTGTATATTTTTAGAATAATTTCTTTAAATATGAGGTGTATTTTTTAAAGCTTCATAAATTTAATTTTAAAGAAAAGAAGAAAATGTGAAGACTAATAGATTTGTGTATTCATATAAAAGTAGTCAAATAGCCAGCCTACTCGTAATGTTTTATTGACTAGCTAAAGCCAAATTTAACAGATTTTTCCTTATTCTCTTCCAACTGGAGTTGGTTCTTTTTGAAGTAAAACCAACAGGTGCAGTACTTTCCTCTCATCTCTGGCCAAGATTCACCTAAATTTTGGTGAAGGGTGAAAATGTAGAACAAATGAAACCATCTGCCACTCCTGACCAAGTAGCCCCTAAGCCACTGCTGGGGACAATGCTGGTGCCACAGGCGTCAGCCCCTGGACAGCGCTCCTGCTGGGCCTCATTTCAGAGGGTAGGGCCCATCCTGTCAGCACACATTTTGGGGCAGTTCCCTCACCAGACAGCCTTACGGAGATCAAAGCAGCTTTTAATTTGTCTTTAATTACTCTTTGAGAAGCCATCCCAGCTTCAGCAATAGCTATTGAATGAAAAACAACCACATAAGTATATCCTTCTTTTTAAAATCTGAAATAGACTTACTCTCTTTGAATGCTAAATATAAATTTATTAATTCCTTCTTGCATATCTTTTAATCTTTCTCATAAAGTATTAGTAAAAGAAGATAATATGAACAGAAATAATTATTTTGTTTTAATGATTTATGCTTTCTAATAATTTTCATTTCTTTGAAAGTAGCCTTTCAAATAAAACTTGTAAAAGATAGTTTAGCCCATTGGTCAATGGGAAATTTTATACCAACATATAACTTCAAATTAGAGTAAATTGATACTTATTTCCTGAGACTATTTTATTAAACTTAATAGGATTGTACTTTTTATTCTCTTGTGAATTTTTAGAGTTTAATAAAAAAAATCACTAGATATCTTGTAGTCAAAGCTATGACTGATAAACATCTGTGACACAACAAATTTGCATAAACAACTTGTCCTTTGTCAGATTCATGAGTTGACATCTGTTGAATGACAGATGTCATTGCAGCTAAGTGTAATTTAATTTGGGGATGTTACTTTAGAAGAGGCTCACTTTTTAGTCATTTGCATTTTAAAAGTGAACTTGGCCATTGACATTCATTGAGATGATTGGCTTCTTCCCTGACGAAAAAGCATGAACCCACCATGCTAGTAACTGTTTGGATTAAGCTGTTTAGGGGTATGACCTGCAAAGGGATCTCAGAATCAGTCATTGTGACCACTTTGTGAGCCACTGTGACCAGTCAGAGAAGAAGGCTATCGATTAGCGATGGCTGACATTTCAAAATGGCCGTGTGGAAAAATGTTATTGGATTTATTAATGTTTCTCATCAACTGTAATCACCAGCAAATTTAAGTAAAAATGTCACAAGCTGAATCCGTTTAACAATTTGCTATTGTGAAATTTTGAACAAGTTTTATAGCCTCTCATTTTGCTTAGTATATTAAAAAATGTCACATTATCAAATCATTACTAGTGGACTTAAGAAAAAAATATGGGAAAAATGGCTATAAAATTAGGTTTACATATTGAAAGATTTTGATTTCTTATTGAGGTGAAATTTATGTAACATACATTTAACCACTTTAAAGTAAGCACTTTGATTTGTTTTATAAAACACATTAAGAGCTGACATACTTCTATTGTATGACAGAGATGGCTATATATCGATGTAAAATGAAGAAATTAGAACATTTCTATTCAGGCAAAATTCTAAGAGTTATTTAAGAATTTGCATGTTAACTAGCTTATAAATTTAATACTTTTTTTCTTAGGGCACACCCAGCATTGTGGACATCAGAATTGTCTCCATAGAAAAAGCTTTAAAAAAAAAGTTTCACTGATTCAGTTATTTGGCACTAATTTTAATTTTGGTGCATGTATTTAAAACTGGAAAAAGGTGAGAGACACAGGCTGTGTTTTAAAGTCAGATGCACAGGTTGTCACAAATTGTAATTGGAATGTAGGGTTTACATAGTCTCCATTTTAAGGAATTTAAGCCACATGTGATGTGAAATGTTTTGTATATTTAGTGTGTAGAACATGTTAATCATAGCATTACTGTAATGATTTGATACTTTATTAGCTTAAAATGTTTACTATTTTGTAGTGATATACATATATAAAATATTAAATATTAGCACATCTAAACACATAGAGACCCAGTTTAATTCAGCATCATTTTTCTTATCCTCTCACCTTAGGATATATTTATTGATTTCGGAGAGAGAGAGAGGGAGAGGGAGAGAGAGAGAGAGAGAGAGAGAGAGAGAGAGGGAGAGAGAGAGAAGGAGAGAGAAGAAGAGAAGAGAGAAACAAGAGAACCATTGATCTGTTGGGTGCAGAAAGGCTGGAATCCAAACTTTGTGTGATAATGCCAAAGCTTAGACTCTTTCTAGTATGCCACACTGTCTCATATGTGCAAGATACCTAATGTATTGCCTGAGATATGATACCTATTCAAAAAGAGTTGTCTTTCTAACCAGCAATGGGGGGGAAACAGAGATAGATTCTCATACAAATGCACAGTCCTGAATCTGTAGGTAAATGTGGGATGGCCCAGAACTATTTTCTGGGCAGTTGAGCCTTCAGCTGGCAAGAGAGCCGGAACTAGAAGTTACTTATAATTAATCAATTTATTGATTATGTCCTGTAAGAATGCATATAAGTTACATCCTTTCTAGTAAATAACAATTCTATTTGTTTTAATGGCCATCTTAGAAATTTACTGTATTTTCATATTTATCCAAGTATCAAGAGGTTAACATTAATTTTAATTTTCCAGAAGAACTTTTCAAGCCATTCTGAGGACACATTGATGTAAAGGCTTACACAAGTATATTACAAATATAAATCTTCATGTGTGAAAGACACATATATATTTACACATATAGCGGTATATGGACTACAATATTTAGATTCCTGAGTACCTGTGGATATTTATATTTATTCATTCACAATTTAAAAATGCAGATACTTTTGCTGATGAAATTAATGTCTTCAACTAAAGTTCTTCAGCATGATTTTTAAAAATATTTCTTACACTTAGAATTACACTGAGAGTTGACATGTTGGCAGGTTCTAACATTAAGTTAACATGTTTATCCTATATAAATATACAAAAAGGTATAAATTCATTAAATTAGTGGTAAACTTGTAAACATTAGTTACTGGTTTATAGGGAAATGAAGAGCTCAGGCAAAATATGAAAATTTCCTAACAGATTATTTTCCCTTGTATGTATGAAGTTCTAAATACTTTTTAACATTGTAAGAGTAATGTAAATTCCCTTGCAGAAATGTTAGAAAAAAGAAAAGGTAAAAAAATATGGACTGCCACCACCCCACCACAATAACTGTTAACATGGTGATGAATTTTTTTGCCTTCATTTCTATGACAGGGAGCACACAATTTTATATCCTAATGTTTTCTCCCTTGCTTAGCCTTATATCAGAAGCATTATTCTTAACCTCAGTTTTGATAGTTTAAAAGATTGCATAAGGTATAAACAAATAATGTACCTTTCATTTCTGTTTTTGCTCAGGGTGTTTCCCCTCTTTAACATAGGCAGAAAACCAAACATACACAAAACAGTCATCATTGATTCATTACATTAAAGGATTGTTTTATTTGATTTAATAAATTTAAAATATATTTTATACCAGAGGCCCGGAACATGAAATTCGTGCCTGGGTAGGGTCACCAGGCCTGGCTGGCTGTCAGTGCTGATCTGTGGGGCAACCGGTGGGGTGATTGAGTGGCCCCTAATGGCACTCACTTTGGCTGGCCTGGGGCCTGCAGTCTGGGGGTAGCTCCTGTGTTGAGCATCTGCCCCCTGGTGGTCAGTGCACATCATAGTAACTGGTCATTCTACCAGTTGTTTTACTCTTCTGCCGTTTGGTCGATTTACATATTAGGCTTTTATTATATAGGATAATCAATTAACTGACTATAGTTACTATGTTACACTTGAACTCACCACACCATCTAAACCAAGAACTATATTATTGCCAGTGATTTATATCTACATGAGTGTTCTTCCCTGTTCTATCCTCTTGCTTGCTCTTAGAGATAACCACCCTTTTGAATTTTGTCTGTTGTTTTGCTTTGTATTTGTTTTGTCTCAAGAATAACAAAGTTATTGCTTAGTTTCACTGTTTTAAACTTTATAGAAAGCTGTCACAATGTATACAATCATTTTGTACTTGATTTTTCACTAGTATTTTTGTAATATTTTGTATTATAAAGATCCATTTATATTGTATGTAGCTATAGTTCAGTTATTTTTACTACTTACTAGTAGTAAATGGGGGGAAGCATACTTTGTCTATTCATGTTCTGTCAATGAACATTTGAGTTATTAGGTTTTTTTGTGTGATTACAAACAATACTGCTTTGCATACTCTACACAACTGCATATGATTTTTCCTTGAATATCTATACTAATAAAAGAGTAATATGCTAATTAGACCGAGTTGACTGGACATCTTTCGGACATCCCACTTCCTCCCACACAAAGCCACAGTGCTGGGGGCTGAGGCAGAGGCAGTTAGGGGCCATCAGGCCAGCAGGGGAGGAAGCAGTTAGGGGTGCAATCAGGCTAGCGCTGGGGAGCAAGCAATCAGGGGTGCAATCAGGCCAACTACGAGGAGCAAGCAGTTAGGGGCACAATCAGGTGAGATCAGGCTGGCATGGGGGAGCAAGCAGTTAGGGGCGAGATCAGGCCGGTACAGGGGAGCAAGTAGGGGGCAATCAGGCTGGCAGAGAAAGGCAGTTGGGGGCGATCAAGCCAGTAGGGGAGTGCAATTGGAGGTAACCAGGCTGGCAGGGGGCAAGTTAAGGGCGATCAGGCTGGCAGGGGAGTGTTTAGGAGACGATCAGGCAGGCAGGCAGAAGCAGTTAGGGGTGATCAGGTAGGCAGGCAGGCAAGTGGTTAGGAGCCATCAGTCCTGGATTGTGAGAGGGATGTCCGAGGGGGTCCCAGATTGGAGAGGGTGTAGGCTGGGCTGAGGGACACCCCCCTTCCCGTGCATGAATTTTGTGCACTGGACCTCTAGTATACCTAAGACATTTACTGTTTTAGGATATGCAAATTATCAACTTGATTGTATAGAATAAGATTCTTATCCAGAGAATATGACAGATACTATTGACCTACATCTTCTCCGACAGTTGACATATACAATTTTGCCTTTTGAAAGAATTGAAAACTGTACCTTATTGTGGCCCTGACTGGCACTGACTTGTTTGCTAATGAGTTGCGTATTTATGTGTCTTCTTCTGTGAAATGTCTGTTCAAGTTTTTTGCCCATTTTTTAAAAATTGGATCATTTGTCTTTCTAGTCGCATTTAGAATACTAATAGTTTGTCAGTTATATTCATATTAAAAATCTTCTCTTGGCTTGTATCTTATATTTACATTTCTGTAAGATAACGCTGATAAAAAGCTGTCTTTTATTTTTATGTAATTTAATTTATTCTTTCCTTTTGACTAGTGCTTTTAGGAACTTATCAATTAATTCTATCATCTGCTTTTGCACAAAAGTTTTAAACTATTGTTACTGACATATAAATTCTTCACCTACTTGTAGTTGCTTTTTAATATATGGTATAGAGTTCCAATTTTATTTTTATTCATATAAATAAACTTTTTAAATAATATATGTATCTTTTCTTTTTTAAAAATTATTTTTCAGTTACGGTTTACATTCAGTATTATTTTGTGTTTGTTTCAGGTGAAGAGCATAGTGGTTAGAGAATCAGATTCTCCAGAAAGTGCCCCACCCCCAATATTTTCAGTACCTGACACCAATGTAGATGTGTCTTCGCTCTTTTTTTTTCCTTCTTATTTAATTGTATTAGTAAATTTATCTATTCCTTCACCAAAACGTGCTGTTTTAATTACTTTAGCTTTATAATTGATCTTTATATCCAGGGTATAGCTTCGCTCTTTTTCAGAAGTCTCTTGGTTATTCTTGGCCCTTTGTTCTTCTATAATACATTTTACAGTTAGATTAATTATTCATCACAGGCTGTGCTGGAAAATTTCTGCCTTTCCCCTCTGTGCACCTGCTTCTGTAAAACTCATGACTGAGAGAAGCGCAGAATATCTGCCCTTTGCAAGTGAACATATCCAAATAGAAGGAAAGGCGCTGAGTTACCACTCGTAACAAATTCTGTATCCTGGACTCATCCATCAGAAAAGTCATTCCAGTGCTCCTGGGAAATGCTGAATGAAGGATGGGCCAGGACAGGGACCTTAGGGAAAATCTCTTCAAGGAAACTAGGAACTGGTGAACAAGACCTCCCCTGACTTCCAACCATTTTCTAAAATTTCTAAGACCAACTCCATGGAGATAATCAGCGTGCCACAATACACTTCAAGCATCGAGTCGTAGCAGATGGTCCTTTGTGTGTATTTAGTCTACCGAAGAAATCAACTTCCATTTTTGTGAAGATCCTTTAGCTTCTAAAATCTTTTAAAAAAAATAAGAATAATCCACATTTTACTTAAGTAGAAGATTTATTGTTAGTTTATATTCCTAGGCTATTATCCTACAATTACCAAAACTTTCCTGTATTGATGCCTATGATATACAACAAAATATTGAATAGCTTTCTGTTCTTAAAATTTCTTAAAGACAAAAACAACAGTACTTTAGAGCAAGTACTTTGAATGCCATTTTGTTGTCTTCCCTTCCTCTTTCCCTGGTGCATTTTTTTCCCCACTTGGAAAGCACTTTTAATGAGGATCACAAAAAATTGGAATTTTTACTAAGTAGGCTCAAATTGGTGCAATGGGTTTTCGTTCACTTTCAGATAATTTAAATTTTGAACACTCTATATTGCTAAACTTTATCTGATACAAACATAGATGATGTCTGTCTTTACACCAGAGTTTTTGACCATTTCTGTTAAAAATGATAATGATACAGTTGAACTAATATCTACCATATTTGTTTCCTATTTGTTGCCCTTGTTCTTTGTTCATATTTTAGTCTTCAACTCATTTTCTGCTTTTTATGTGATTTTTTTCAAATTAAGATATAATTGATGTACAATTGTATGTTATTTTTGTGTATGTAACACATTGATTCAATATTTGTACATATTTCAAAATGATCCCCACAAGTCTACTTAGCACCATCACCACATATAGTTATAGTTTCCTTCTGCCTATTGTAGCTTTAAGTGAGTCCCCTGGTGCATTTTTGAGAACTAGATATTATTAGCTGAGACCACAGCTATTCTATAATTTTTGCTTATGGCCACCTTTCCCCCTTATGTAATCCTTTTTATAACCTGGAAGGGAGAAAGTTATGTAATCTGAGGGATATGTCTGCTTTCATCCCTTTCTAATAGCTGCCGCTGAGGACCCTATCAGCATATGTCAGTAACCTCCCCTAAGCATGAGGCTTAACTTCTGTAGGCATTGTTGGCCCTATGCTGCTAAATTCCTTCACTGGTTCATTACCAAACATTCCAGGGTAATTTTCTGTCTTTTATATGAGAGAGAAGGAGAGCACTGCGAAATGATTTTCCATTTGGTATTTTCCCTTCGAGCCTGAGCTCTTAGTGGACCAGGAGCATGTTGGCAGCAGGACACTTTATGCACACATTCTGGCTCACATACATACCTAAGTACATATTGGCAGCCAAAATCTTACGTATACACTCAGACACACACATATGCATATGTGTACTCATATGTACATACGTATACATGTGTGCTTATGAGTGTGCATGCTGGGACACCTCAGATACCGCCTGGGGATATAAAGGGATAGAAGACATACAAAGTGGCAAATCACAAAAGTAATACTATTGTGAAGTTTCACACTAAGCAGTGTCTGCATAGAGGGCAAGGTGGTTGAGGGACTTGACATTTCAGTGGCGATATGAGAGGCTGTGTAGAGATTTGTTGAGGTTTGTCGGAAGGAGAAAGTAGAAAAAGGAGACTCTCCTAAATTCTCCATGGCTCCCTTTCTGTCTCCTAAAGTTTCATAGTAATTCAGCTTTTCCCAGAGTTCTCTGCACAGACCTCTCTCTCCTCTTCCTCGGTCAGCTCAGCCAACATCACTTCTTACCAGACCAGGAATAATTTTGGGCTTTATCCGAACTTCTCTCCGTTCAAATCCAGGCTTTTATTTTCAGCTGCTCCCTAGAATTTATCAGGGTAGCATTATGATGCTTTAAATCCAGTTATGTATAAACCGAATTTATTTTTATTAATGGCATCATTTGCCCAGATTTGAAACCTTAGTATTCTGTTTGACTCTATACTTCTTAGTGCTGTTAAGCAGAGACAGCACAACAATGCCTACAGAAACACAAAGTTTCGAGTGCTGTAATATATTTCTTAGTTTCCATTTCACGGCCACCATCCTAGTTTATAGCTTTCAGCATCTCAGGTTAAGGATACAGTTGTCAGATTGGCCTTCCTAATAATCTCCATGTAATTCAAAAAATTTCACTGCCTTTTCAGTTGCTTTAGAATATAATTTAATCCCCTTAGCCTGGTTTTAAAGACCTTAGCATTCTAGAGCGACTTCACATTCTGGGCTCAGCTTCTGTTTATTGCTTTCATGATCTCTATTTTGGGCCAGATCAAACTGGTCTTGTTTCCTATGTACGACTGGAGCTGTTCTGCTTGTGAGCTGTATTCATTATCACAGCAAATACTGGTTAAGCATCTGTGTGCCAGGCATTGTTCGAGGGCTAGGCCCTTGAACAGTATCTGTGGGCGAAATGACAAAAACCTCAATTCCTATCCTCATGCAGCTTACATTCTAGTAAGGAGAGGAGGAGGGGGAGATAAACATATGAAATTAATGTATTTTATAGTACGTTAGGAGGTGGTAGGCACCATGGGAGAAAACAGAGGGAGCTAAAGCGGGAATGAGAGGGAGCAGGAGGATGAGGTTGGGGGGCAAGAATGGGTGATGATTGAAACAGGCCTCTACTTCTGCTGTAATTCTCATTCTTTAGCTGCAGCCCCATTTCTTCTTATCAAATCCAAATGGATTTGGGGACCTGTCTGGAACGGCACCTCCTCTGTGAGGCCTGCCTTCTCCCAGCTCAGGTCAACTTTCTCTGAATATTGTTGTTGGCCTTGCTAAGTAACAGGAATTGATTTCTTCCTTGGGTTTCAATGATTTGTTCATTTATCTTTGCTCTCCTAGTAAGAGCAGGGGCCCATGAAGAAAAAAAGGGTTTATTGTACTTCAGTCTGTCCGGGTTCCCATCCTGGCCTCACATCTTGGCCTCATTACTTACCTGCCATGAAACTCGTGTAACCCATCCCTGCTCCATTCCTCAGCTTCCTTATCTGCCATCCCTCTGTCTAAAATTGTTAGGTTTCTGCCTTATTTGCCATGCCAGTCTCCTGTATTTTATAACTTGTAGTTGTGTTGGCCCTCCTTCCCTGAATGATAGCTGCAGGAAGGTGGACAGGGTCATCTGTCTTGTCCCCTGGTGTCCCCGTCCCACTCTAGTGAGTGGGTGTTTGTGTTACGTAGACATGTTTGAACCTGTGTGTCCTGTATAAATATGGGAACTACACAAGATGGTAAGAAATGCACAGTGAACACTTGGGACCATTGAACACAGAGAAGTCTTTTGCTAATATTTCTTAATAATGGTGAAGAAAAAGAATATCCGATCTTTGCATGGTTTCTAATTTGTTTTATTTCGGAAATCTGGCTCTTGCATCTAGTCTGTTTCCCTTAGAGCTCATATAGGCATTTTCTACTTTAATGTCTTTATATTTATGGATTCATTAGCATCCGTTTTTGTAAAGAGTAACCAGTAAATGATTATTTAAGATATTTTATGAGTATAAATGCAAAAAAAAATAAATAAAAAGGATTTTATAATAATGGATGGGAAAGAGAGAGGAAAAAGGATTCCCACACTCCTGCACTGAATCTCAGCCCCTCTGTGTGCAATAGTTCCTGGAACATGGTGGTCAGTACTGCTTCCCCAGCCCACCCCGCTGCTGACTGGAAATGCAGTGACGGGTCAGGCTTCCAAGAATATGTGACTGGCCTGGAGGGAATACTCAAATTAACCCATGTTCCATCCAAATTCTGATAAACTGTTCTACTTTATAACCATTCATCTCCATGTGATTTCCCTATGTAAATTAACTGTGAGTGCATGGTTTAATACATTTCCCATGGAAGAGCTAACATGTAAAAAGAGCCATAGCTCATTCCAGCCAGAGCAAAATGGTTCAGTTTTACCATCCCTGCATTTGACCTCTGTTTACATCTGTTTATAAAATCTGAGCATCCCCCCACCCTGCCTCAACCCAGTGCTTCAATGATTTTTTCTAATAAAAAAATCAATATATGCATCCAGCACTCATGAGTAACCCTATAATAATGCATAGTACATACAATTGAAAAAATAATTTCAGGAAAAAACTGATTAGGATTGTGGTCAACCACAGAATGTTTTAAAAAAGAGGTGTTATGCAGTATTAGGAATATAATAATACTTCTAATTTGCCTATGCCACTTTCTTGACAAATCTTAATCTTACTTAAAATAACCTTTATTAGAACACTAGGGGCCCAGTGCACGAAATTTGTGCACTGGGGATGGGTGGTCCCTCAACCCAACCTGCCCCCTCTCACGTACTGGGAGCCCTCAGGAGATGTCCAACTGATGGCTCACCCCCAGTCTCCCCAAGGCCTAAAGCCTCTAGTGATGCTTTAGACCTTGGGCACCCAGCCATCACCCTGCTCAGCTCAGCCCCGGCTGCCTTCGACCACCTGGCCCCGGGGGCTGGGTGCTCGCCGCCACTTTCGCTCACAGCATCCGGGGGCTGGGTGCTCCCTGCCGCTGCCCCTTTGCTGCTGCTGCCATTGCTTCCCCTCACAGTGCCTGGGGGCTGGGTGCTCGCCACCACTGCTGTTTCATCTCCACCCCTGGAGCTTGGTGCTCATGCCACTTGGCCCTGCCCTCACTCCTGATTGGCTGGTAGCATAGCCAATCAGGAGCGAAGGTATGGTCAAATTTGCATGTTTCTCTTTTATTATAAAGGAGGATGTTTGGCATTCATTCCCTTCATACAGTTAAGGATACGGTTAACTTAAGGAATTCTAAATTAAAATTTTTAAAAATCTCTGACTTAATTCAACTTTATAATTCTTTTCCTGCCTCTATTTGATGAACAATGATAATGTGAACATTTATAAAAGAGTATTTGCATTATGAATTGTCAATTTTGCATCCTATTTTTATTGTTCTAGAAAAAATTGCTTTATTTTTGCACTGATCACTTTGTACTGCTAATTTTCCATATCACAAAATGTTTACATTAAAAAATAAAATATGCTTAAAAATATGAATTCTTTATACCTTTTTGCAAACACATCTTCTTATGCAATGTAGGGAATGTACAGTTCCTATTATTCACTCTTTTACTAATCTTTGATGCTTGCACTTTGATAAATAAATAGATCATCTAAGATTCAATAGGCCAATTGCAGCATATAATAGCTATTCAGAGGCAATTAAACTGCCTTTTTTTGTGCCGGCATGTGAGCCGCCCTTTCACAACCTTCAACTTGATTCGTGGTGATTCAAAATTAACTTAAAAGTCTTGTTTGCTGACAGCTTAAAGCTTAATTGACTGAAAGCCAAATAGAGTGTGTTCTGTATTCAGCACTAAGGCTATTGATAAAGCCATGTGTAAATCGCGCATGGTGAAAGACAGCGATTGGGCCCCCTGTTCTTGTGTTAGCCCACAACTTAGCATTGCCTTGCAGTCAGAATTGCTTTGTCAAGTCTTTTATCACAGGAGCTTAACTCTGGAGCTCCTCCAGCAGCAGGGAGGACAGTATTGAGCTCCTGCAGTACAGTGGGGCCTGCTGTAATTCTCTTACTTATTTGTGGTTGCATTTTTTTTCTTTAATATAGTATTGGCCTTTCATTTCTGAACAGGGCTGTTGTTGGTAGCATATTTCAATAACCTACTGATTTTCTGTATTTGTCTCTTTAGGAAAAAGCAGGGTGTTTATGTTTGAAAGTTTTGGAGAATATTTTAAGAAAAATAAGCTTCATGATAGTAATTTGTCTCCCTTATGAAGATGAAATCTAGCCATTTTAATATTTAATCAGATTGAGGAACTCATGTGTAATAGCTTGGAGTGTAATACAACTATCACATTACTCTAACAATTACACTCTGTTGCGTTATTTCAGTACTTTTACACAAAAATATATTTCGGTGATTATTGTATCATATAGATATGTGTATTTTTTTTAAACTGATACTTGAGGAATAACTGAAGTGGATTATTAATGTATATTAGTATATTTTACAAAATGTCATAGTTATGCCTTTTCCCTAGTAAGCCTAACTAAATCCAGTTTTATAGAAAGTAGAAATTAATTTGCACATAAGTATTTACTAATAATAAATGAAACTTTCAGAATAAAGCAAAAACAATTTTCAGAAGCCCTCTTTAATGTTGCCAACTATTATGTTTATATATTTCGGATGTGTATGTTCTTTATTTTTGATCTGACATTGATTTAATAACAAAAAATGCAAATTCACTGTGTAATGTATTTTGAAGGTATTTCTTAAGTAATAGCTATCTTCTAAGTTTGGCTTTTTGGATTAATTCTATCTGTAATGACATTTAAATACATATGAACACTCTCTTCTATTTTTATTTCTTATCTTAATTTTGTACAGTCAACTCTTAGGTTGAGTATAGCAGATTTACTTTGTTGTTTTTTGAAAAATTTTTAAATTTCCTTCATATCTCTTCTTACTTACATATTTAAAATGTAATAAACCTTAAATTGCCAATATTATGTTCTTATATTTTAGTGTAATTGCTTTAGTGTCTGGGACATTCAAAATGTAAAATAAAATTCAGTTTTGGTAATTTTTGATGAAAATATTTTTTTCATTGTATATTTCAGAATACATAATGGTATTGAATATATAGTCTTCATTTTAAATATTTGTTGCAAAAAATGCCTTTTATTTTAGTATCTTTTTTTAATTTTAGCATAAGACTTAGTATTGGATAATGCCATCTCTTATTGGTATTCTGGTAACCATGGCTATCTAATTTTCCTGCTTTCCAATTGATTTCCAATAAGAACCTCATCTATTCACACAGAGTCAGGATAAGTTGCAACTTAGTTTCAAAATGACTATGATTTAAAATAGTGTGTTACTCCTATATACTTTTCAATAAAATAGTAATCATGCTTCAAAATGTAAAATCCAGAAGAGTACTGCTTTTATTGCAGGTTCACCTGCACCCAGTGAGATTGGAGAGGCAAGAAGGAATTGCTTGTATTGATCATGTTTGTGTATTAACAGTTAATCTAACATATATTTAAGGGCATGAATTATTTGAAAAGAAAATTTTGTTTCTTTTTTGTAACATAGTTGTTTAGTATGTATAAAACAGTTGTATTGCTAGGTAGGGCAAAGAAAATCCCTTTTATTTTATTTTTTATCTTTTAAAAAGGCTAAAACTAATTGTAGAGATAAGTCAATTTTGTTTTAAAGTAATTAAATAATTGTGATAAAAATGCAAAACTTTTGACCTAATATTTAGGAAAGATGCTATAAATATTGATTCCACAGAGATGAGCAGTTAGAGATTCTTATACAGGTTCTTAAAGGGTTAGAAGCACTTTGCTGACTTTGCCAGCACTGTTTTATAGATTTAAGAAATGATAACTTGCTTGAGGTTCTGAGAGACTTTACATGTTCCAAGGAGAATGAGGTCAAAGTCAAGTTCAGTGGTATACATTTTGTTATTTATACTTTTTTGAGAAATATTTCATTTTTCTGGCAAATTATTATAATTGTGAAACTATATTTTATTTATTACACCTATGTTTTCAAAATTTTTGGAGAAAAGGTTCTTCCAGGAAAGTGTGACATTCATATTTACAATATTCATGCTACTTTCAGATATTTCCCCTTCCTCGTATCTGCAGATTGTACTTTTACAATAAGTAGATGTTTTCAGTTTACTATCTTGTATTTTTCCAAAGCCATTTCTTTTTTTTTTTTTATAGTGACTAGACTGTTATTTTGGTTTTTTGTACACCATTTAATTGTTCAGTGTAACTATTGATGTACCTTACCAAGTGAAAAGATTGGCTATTTTTTATTCCATCATATATGGAAAATGTATCTCAAGGTAGCATCTATTGGAAAATTTGATCATTAAAAAGCAACTGTGATGAGATTTAGTTTTATATTACCTTCTATAATTTCTGAACAACATTTACCAAACTATCCATGTAATATTGCACTAGTTCATATCTTAGCAATTGAAACTTTATGTTAGAGTATTAATAGAAAAGTGTCAAATTAGATGGAATTGGCTGATAATTAGAATACTTGAAAGTTTCTAACTATTATAGTTTATATTTATACAATATGTATTTGGCATTTTAAAGTACCTAATAACTAAAGTAATACTTTAATTTTGCATTTAATTATCTAAATACTTCTGGGAAAATATGATGTGCCATCTAGTTAAATAAAATGTTCATATAATATCATTTAGGTTGAACTCTATATTAAAATCCAAAGCAATAAGTTATAAAACTATATATGAGGTCATAAGTATCAGGCCATATATTTTTATTTGAGCTTTTAAAAAT
Source organism: Antrozous pallidus (assembly GCA_027563665.1). NCBI lineage: Eukaryota > Metazoa > Chordata > Mammalia > Chiroptera > Vespertilionidae > Antrozous > Antrozous pallidus. The sequence continues at coordinate 42,953,174 of CM050518.1, forward strand.
GAAGAACAAATTACTGTGTTTCAGAAATGACATGTTCATTAATTTTAGCTTGAAATTGAGAGGATTCATATAATAACATAAGAATTAACATCTGATAAGTATAGAGAAAATTACCCTTTACCATCAAATTCATGCATATGGTCCAGAACGTTATTAAATACAGATTATTAAATAAAGATTATTTACTTAATCTTTCAGCTATAGGAAGAAGATACATATGTTTTAATTTTCTGTGTATCTTATGATATCTAAAATAAAACAGGGCCCATTGTAGTTGAGCACTGAGATAATCCTATATTGATAGTGAGATATGAATAGCATTGATAAAATAAGCATTATTTTAAAATACATACAGGATCAAAGACAAGATTACTTACTGATGAATTCGCTATTGTGGGTAGCTTAATTTTATTTGGCTTATATGTGATGCTGAATTATATATGATGCTGAGTGATAGGAAAGACATCAGGTTTTGTTTGGTGAGATCAGATGGGCAAAAGTTGTTTGTAATTCTGTGAGTTACACCATGTTGTCCAAAAGAGGATGATTGTTATGTTGATGTCCTTTTTACTCATCATTTGTATAAATTGTCCCCTAATTTTGTGGTAAATATGTGTTACTATTTTTGCGATATTTTTGATAAGACAATTCATGGTTAAACAGAGTGGTTGAAACATCCCTAAATGTTAATGAGTACTTACTTGGTAGTCTATACTAATGCTTTAGTGGATGCTGAACAAGTTTAGATGTTAAGCTTTTTAGGAAGAGTGAATGATGGCTAATGATTATTTAATGACAGATCTCTGGACTGAAAGGCATTTAGCACTCAAAGTATACTGCAAAGCCTATTTCTCAAAGCTTCAGACAGGTTTATTTGGTCTCACCTTGAATAGAACAGTGCTGTATTGATTTCATTGGTGTGGATTTAAACACACTATCGGCTTAGAATAGCACTAGTATGCAGCAGAAAATGATTCTCTTAACCCTTATGGTGACTCTAAGCTACTCTGATATTATGATGTGAACTTCGGAAATGATCATTAATTTATTGGCAATATTTGGAGTTTAGTACATGGGTATGGACAATATTTATGCTCCTCCTATCTAATCAAAGAGTAACATGCAAATGTGACCGTACCTTGGCTCCTGATTGGCTATGCTACCAGCCAATCAGCAGCAGGGGGTGGGGCCGATGGGCGGGGCTGAGCGGCACAAAGGCTGGGCCCTGGGGGTGGAGAGGAAGCAGTAGTGGCAGTGAGCACCACGGTGCCCTGGCCGCCCGAACTTGGAGGCGGCCAGGGCATGGGGGTGGGGCGAGCACAGGGTGCCACCACCTGAGCTTGGAGGCGGCGAGGGGGGCGGGACAAGCGACCTGGGCATGGGAACGGAGGTGAGCGTCCAGCCCCTGGGGCCGGGTGGTCACAGGCAGCTGGAGCTGAGCTGAGCAGGGAGATGGCTGAGTGCCCAAGCCTCAGGTGAGGCTTTAGGCCTTGGGCAGGCTAGGGGTGAGTCATCAGTTAGACATCCCCTAAGGGCTCCCAGTATGTGAGAGGGGGCAGGTTGGGCTGAGGGACCACTCCCCTCCCCATGCACGAATTTTGTGCACCGGGCCACTAGTGAGCTTATAGTAGCTGTTTACTTATGTAGGGGGGATGCTTATATAGAGGTAACTAAAACTTAAAGTTATACTTTTAATTCGCGTTTTCCTTCATATATTCTATTTGAAAACATTTTTCATCTGTGAGGATTGTTGATGTTCCTGTAAGTGATGTACTGATTTTTATTATCCTGTTGAATAATACATTATTTAAATATTGGGTCTCTGAATGGTATTAATGTTTATGCTCAGTACTCTATATTGTTTAAGTGTGTTTCAATATTCCATGACATTCCATATAAATTACAGTTCATATACTTGATAGAATACTTTCCCTGAATTTTTAAAATTTGTAATAGATAGTCCAAGTATAAAATATATATATATAACATTATTATATGCTGTAGACCTAAACTTATTTTAAGATTTTTTCTAATTATAAATTCTATTCATGTGTAATTTTTTTAAGAAACATTTTTAATTGTGTAGGATTTGAAGATATCTAATATTGCAACAGGCATCAGGTAGATTTTAACTAGTTTATGTTCAAATAAACACTGACTGAAAGCCAAATGAAGATTCTAGAAATCAGTTTGGAATGGTTTTGCCTGAATGTCCACTCTCTTTGTGCTCTTCACCTTGTCACATGAGCACTTATCTCACTTAACCTTCCTTATCTATAAAATAGGAGTATTGGTTTGGTGAATAGAGCTCAGATTTCTTTTCCCTCTAAAATTCTGAAAGGTTCCGACTAACAGTCATCTAAACTGGGATTAAGAGATATTTTGCATACTCCTGGTTTGTTTTCTTTTCCTTTTAAGTTCTTAATGGCATATCTGTTTCTGTAAAGGAATTGGGAAAGTGGTTGCAGTAGGCCTGTAATTGCCATTGTAACAGAGAGAGTATTGGCAGGTATGGAAAGCACTCTAAGTAAGCAGATGGAATTTGTATGGGTCTAATATTTTTGTCTACTTAAAAGATGGACTTCAGCCGAGACCGGTTTGGCTCAGTGGATAGAGCGTCGGACTGCGGACTGAAGGGTCCCGGGTTTGATTCCGGTCAAGGGCATGTACCTTGGCTGAGGGCACATCCCCAGTGGGGGGCGTGCAAGAGGCAGCTGATCCATGTCTCTCTCTCATCGATGTTTCTGACTTTCTATCCCTCTCCCTTGTGCTCTGTAAAAAAATCAATAAAATATATTAAAAAAAAAAAAAGATCGACTTCAGGTTTTTCTGTTGTTTTTTAAATTGGGAGCCTTTTGCCTTTGACCTATCTTAAGGTTTCTTAGAACCATAAGTAAATACTGCAGTTTATTTGAGTATAATGTAGAAATAAAAGACATTGGATAAAATATTATAGAAATTCAAATTTTTTTCATTTGCTAATAAGAGGAAAAATTGTAAGCCCTGGTAATTTCTTGCTCTGGATAGTCTTCATCTGCCTGTGTTGAAGCTTGTATGGTGATTTATGCTACTGGCACTGGTGGCCTGCCCCAGTGGTGGTGGAGGGAGTTCTAGCCAATTTTATCTTCTCTTGATTCTATGTTCCTTCTTTTCTCTGCCAGAGTCTTGGAGCAGTTAATAAGAGCCATTCTGAATGTATATGTTTACCCAACATCAGTACCTGTATTTACATAGGAAGTATCTGTTTTGGTAAAAGATGAGTTAAGAGATTATAAAATTACCTCTTCACAACTCCTGAATAACATAATGATTTAAGCTAGTCAGGCAGAATTTTGAAAAATGATGTTATCATGTAGCAGAAATAGATTTTTTTTTTAAATAGTCTTATAGCACGACATCTCACAAACCTGAGTTTCTGACTACATACACATATCGGTTAAAACATTAAATTTGTCTCATTCTATTCACTTCAGGCATTGTAGCTTTTCCAAATCCACAGTCCTAACAAACCAATGACCTAGATACCCCAGATCTCAGGGCGTGTGTACTCATTAGCCCTTTGGTTAAACATTGGAAGGACTGTGCAGCAATTCAAGGACCAAAGGCTGTTTTGATTTTTTTAAAATATGTTTTATTGATTTTTTTTTTTTTACAAAGAGGAAGGGAGGGGGATAGAAAGTCAGAAACATCAATGAGAGAGAAACATTGATCAGCTGCCTCCTGCACCCCCCCCCCACTAGGGATGTGCCCTCAACCAAGGTACATGCCCCTGACTGGATTAGAACCTGGGACCCTTCAGTCTGCAGGCCAACGCTCTATCCACTGAGCCAAACTGGTTTCGGCCCCAAAGGCCGTTTTAGTTTGACATATGCAAGATAGGCTACTCAGATCCAAATTATAAATGGAATTAACTAATTAACAGGAAATTATATAACCTATTTACATTAAAGAGATTAATAAATGCCAAAATCTGTATATGCTTATTTAAGAAAGTATATAGTGAAAGAAATTACATAAACAGAAAAAATATGTAAAAAATATTTACCAAATAATAAGTAGGATCAATTTGATAGACTAGTTATGTCCTTCATAAAATGAGAAAATGTAAATTAATCTCAAGATCTATAATGTTTTTAAAGGCACACAATTATTCTCTCTACATGTAGCTTAAAATAATGAACGTGTACATGTAGCAAACATGTAAAGAGATCAGCTGTCTAATAATAGCAATTCAAGCATTCTTTTTTTTTAAGCTCTCTGAAGCTGCTTAGAAATCTCTGGAAAGCAGGCTAGTATGTCATTTACACATGTGCATATTCCTTAGGCTATAGATAGGTTACTTTTTCTATGAGTATTTCCTTAAGAGTTTGAAATTATGGTTTGTCTTATCAATGGCTTTTAGCAGAAATGGTTAGTCTACTTTTGCTTATTGGCTCTTTCTTTTTCAAAGTTTTGCTTTCCTGATCATCTGTTAACGTGATTAGTAATTAAAAGTCAAAATTGTCTTTGACCTTTTTAGTTCTCTAAATTTCTTTACTTATTACTTTATTTCTTTCTAATTTTATTTCTTCTTTAAATTTAAAAATATTTTTCTTTTAAATCTCTTTACTTATTCAGTTCTTAGGAACTGTAACATATGTTAAGCTACATCAACTTTTAATAACTTAACAAGGTGTTTTTAAAAAAGATAAATCTTATGTATTTCTGCCAACTGTATCCTGGGTTATTACAGTCCTTATTCTATAAAACTTTGCTTAGGGCTTACCCACCACGACCTTTCCTAGATGTGTTATCACTTCCAAAGCCTTGCCATTAATTTCCAAGACATTTGTTGTCCTGACTTTGCTTCATTATTTCTACTTAACACCTCACTTATAGTGAAGAAAGAAGAAGTGCGGTAAGGTGATCATTTTTCTACTCTAAACATGCATTTTATTTTATATTTCAGTAAAATTATATACTGCTTTGTTGTTGTTTTTATACCATAGTGGCTAGACAACTGTATACTTCACAAAGTGTTCATTCTCCACCTATATTTCTAGTACTCTGGTGGCACCATACATAGTTATTACAGTATTATTGACTATATCCCCTATGCTGTACTTTACATCCCTGTGACTGTTTTGTAATTACCATCTGTACTTCCTAATTCCTTCAAGGTGATCATTTTTTCAAAATGAGAGAAAAATTCAAGCGAGAAATCCCTTAGACGTTCTAATTTACTGCAAACAAACCTTTAAAAAATAAGTTTTAGTTGCATGTCATTTTTTATTATTGTAACCAAATGTAATTCAGAAAAATGAATAGTACAAATATTCTTCTGAATGAACAGATGCACTTGTTAACTTCTCATAGGTAGAACAAGGCAGTAATCACGTTTCATTTTGTTTTATGCCACTGGGGTGATAGAGATAATTACATAGGTGAAAACATTTTTCAGGCGACTACAAGAGATGATTTGTCATTTTGTGAATAAAAATGACTTCATGGCACTGTGTTGTAGTGCTCAGGTATAAAATACTCAGAGAAGGTGTTCTAACAGTCCACCAAATGTTAAGTCCCATGTGTTCCATTTGATCTTTTAACAAAACATATCCTCATGTCTTCTTTAGTATTTTTATTTTAAGTAAATCTCAATGTACAAGTTGTCTTTTCCTGACCATTAACTCTATGGAAAAAAAAGCTTATAAGAATGATTGGCTATGCTTTCAAATTTATATAATTTTAAAAGCCACTAAACACTATTTTTGAAATATTTCTTTCCTTCTGAAAAAGCTTATGATGGTCTTCCTAATGTTACAGTTTGTGGTTTTTCAAACTTGATATGTATCTGAGATTTGAACATTAGTCTTGACAATTATTAAGTACAAGATTTCTAATTAAGAGATGTCTTAGATATGTGGAATTTTTAAGCCTCAAATTTTTCCTGAACTGAGAATGTTTGTACTAACAATAAAGTAAAAGGGGAAAAAATGGACTTTTTTATGTTCAGGTAGAGAATAAGGGGAAGAAGAAGATAATACAGATTGTAGAAAAAACAGACACAGAACTTGTCTATATGAAGAATAAGAAATTGTTACAAGAATTACTTGATAAATCTGCAAGTTGGTCTCAAAAATTTAAGATTTCTTATTTTTAAATAATTGACATAACGAAGATAGTGATATTAAATTTCCTTTAAAAAAGAAAATCATTTTGTAATGTTTATTTATTTTCTTCTTAATCAATTGTGTGGAAAAGGGATTTGATATGTTTTGTCAAGTGCATATACACATAAAACATGCATGTTTAAGAAGCATTATTTTTTAATGGCTTTATCAGCAACAGTAGAAAGATACATGCATTTGCAGACCTATTGTGTTCCAGCAGGGGGCTATAGAGCATACATACAAATTAATGGAACTTCCATTTCCCAGTGAGGTGTAATGGTGCAGGAACAACAAAAATAGCAAAACCTCAGAGATTTGGGGAGAACTTTCATATATGCTCAGTCATTAGGTGTGAGGAAAACACTGCAGATGTGTCACAAGGCAGCTGTGCAAAGGAGGAAGTGCTTGTGCTGGTGACAGTGAATACTGAAAGTACTCTACACACACACTAGCTTTGGTAATGATGTGAAAGTTTGGAAAGAAACGTTGAAGTACTTGATTATTGTCATATTTAGGCAATTCATCTTTTCTTTTCTCCTAAGGAGGGCAGAAGAACATTCAGAAAACTTGCATGTTTTATTTCTTTGGGGTGGACAGATAGAAATTTACATAGTGGCCATTCAACCATCTGTAATTTTAAATTTTTTCCATATAATAAAAATTTGCCATATTTTGTAGAAATTGCAGAATTTGCAGTGATCTAAATTGTGACAACAGTGAAAATAATATGAGATGTATACTAATATATATATTAGAGACCCGTTGCAGGAAGATTCCTGCAAGAATAGAGCTTCCTGTGGCATAAGGAAAGCTCCCTCCCTTTTCTGTTGCCTTGCTCCCTTCTCCACTACCTCGCTCTCTCCCATCTCTGCTGCCTTGCTCACTCCCATCTCCACTGCTTCACTCCCTTCTCTGCTGCCTTGCTTCCTTCTCTGCTGCCTCCCTTCCTCTTGTCTCCTCTGCCTTGCTCCCTCCTCCTCTGCCCCTCTTGCTTCTCTGCAGCTTTGCTCCCTTCCACAGTGCTTAGCTTCCTTCTACGCTGTCTCCTATGCGCAGATATGCAAATTAACCGACATCTTGGTTAGGTTAATTGGTTTGTGGGGTGGCTTGTGGGTGTAGTGAAGGTACAGTCAATTTGCATATTACTCTTTTACTAGATAGGATATATATAAAAGGCTAATATACTAAGTGTACAACTGTCCAACCAGACTCTCTGATGTGCACTGACCACTAATGGGCAGATGCTCAATGTAGGAGCTGCCATGATGCACACTGGCACCATGGACCTGGCGCCCACAAGCAACACTCAGCTTCCCCCAAGTGGGACACAAGCCCCATCACCACCCTGGAGCAACAGCCCACCAAATCACAGCAAATGCTGCTGAGACTCCATGGTGCAAAATGCAGCCCACAGCCCAGCTCAGCCCAGAAATGGTTGCTGTGGTTGTGGGGTAATAATATCACATGGCAATGCCCAGCTTCTTCTCCCTAACAAGAACTAGCCTCCTTGCAGTTTCTTCAGCCCAGAAACACAACTTGCTTTATAGCCAGGTACAAACATTTTACACTAGAACCAAATGTCTGTGAACCGTTTTCCCTATGCCTCACCTCATTTGATCCTCACAGAGGTAGATAGGTGACTCGGGAGAATCCTATTTTCTCCTCATTAGGTGGAAAATGAAGATTTAGAAAGTTTAGAAACTTGACTTGACTGAAAAGAAGTAAGAAATAGTGGACCGTAAAAACAACTTCAGGTTTTCTCACTGCACAGAATATAGTCAAATACTGCTGCAGTTAAATATTTTACCTTTTGTATGATCTACATGGTGTCAATCACATGCATCATTGTCATTTTCGATCATGAATTTGGTTGACACTTCTATTATAGAGAAAGGGCAAATAGTAATATTAAAATATTTCTTCTAATTAATTTCCTTTCAATGTGCATGAGTCCATGCACCAGGCCACTAGTATTCCTATAAAACACTTGGCTGAAGAGGAGGAACTTAATTATATACACTTACAATGGCAGAGACCCATGGAGTCCTCGGATGAACTTAAATCCTCCAGATTTACTACCAAGGAAAGTGAGGTCCTTGAGCCTTTTTTATACACCAAGCTATGCTTTTTTGTGTCCTATTTAACAAATTTATCTTTGAAGTATTTGAGAACTGGGAGAAATTGGATAACTGAAATTTAATTAGTAAACTATACTCTTTTAAAACCAAATTGTTTTTGAAAATTAATATTTGAAGATTTTTGCTTATTTTAAGTATAACAAAGCTTATTTAGAAAATTACTACTACATATCTGGTAAAACTTGACATTTTTATAACATTGTACTTTATCACGCCTAAGCAACCCTAATAATAAATAGCAAGTAGGTATGGAAAATGTTCCGGCCAAACATATGTGGAAACAATTTACGTCGTGAAAACTCCACAGAAGGCCAAGATTGTTTTCATTGTGATTTTAAAACATAGATAACACATTATAAATATAATCTCAAAAATATAGTTCTAGCTCACTTAGTTATTCTGATTAAAATAAACATCTAAAGTAGTACATGGCAGTGATGTTTATGTTAACATAACTACTTTAAACTGCCATGTACTACTTTAAACTCATCTTTACTTAATATACAATCATAAATGTTTTTATAGTTAGTATTAGCTTATAATGTCACATTACATTTAAAATGTCTTTGGGGCTGAGAAGGCAAAATAGATAAAAATGAAAATTTGGAAGAATCCTTTACTAGTTTTTGAAAATAGAAATATTTATAGTTTTATTGAATAACATTTGTAGAACTTCAAATGATATATATATATATATATATGCTTAAGATTATTCTAATTGTAGGAAAGCATTATAAACAGGAATTCATATTTAATTCAAAAAATTCTCTTGTTCCCAGATTGCCAATATTAACAAAGTTCACTTTGCTAAATTTACTTTTGTTCTTTAATAATTAAACCTAATATTACCAAATATACTTTATCACAAATAAAGCAGTTGTAAAGAACCACAATAGAAACTATTTTCTAGCCTAATTCAAATTATTATTTTAAACGATCTCTCCCTGCTGCCCTTTAGTTTTCTGCTGTGAGATCTTGCAGCTTACTTTTTCCTATCATTCATCATCTCACAGTTATTTACTCATATATAAAACATATCCCTTATTAAATACAAACTGTAATTTTTGCTCTGCTAGTCAGTGCATAGTAAAAGCATATAATTCCAAAAACACATTTATTAAATAATGAAAAAATAAAGACAAACATTTATATTTTTATTTACTGTGAATAAATAAAATTCAGAAAGACATTGCTGAATGTCCAAAGTGATGTTTTAGTGAATATTGAAGTTTATATCAAATTCAGAAATATTTATATCTTTGAAAATGTTACTTGGAGTATCACATGCAGAAATTTCTGGCATAAAATTGCTAAAGCCAATCTGAATGTCATATTTTTGTTTAAGAAAACCCTTGGGATATATTTATTATTTAGTTTTAAGTACTTTGAACATAGTTATAATCTTGATGTGAATGGGATTGAATTGCCGTATCATTTTATTAATTTTTACTAAAGCTTTAAATATTATAACATGTCAGCTATAAAAAGCATTATGATACTCAATCCTAAACAAAGAATCAAATTTTTAAGAACAATTTTTCCAGGTCAAATCACACAGTTCTTAAAGTATATTCTCAGAATAGAGAATTGGTTGGTTTCTTCTTATCTAAGGTTTTAATACCTAATGCGATAACAGAGCTTCATCAATATATGGCTAATAGCAGATGTAAAGTATGTGCTGGTAGTCCATCTCTCATAAAACTGCCTTTAGCTTTAATTCAAATCCATTGATTTCTACTCCAGTTAAAACTGAAGAACTTAATATGTCTTTTAATCCCTTTATTGTAAGCTAGGATAAAATTAATTTTACCCTGGAACTGCACAAAGCCAATTAACATGATCTTTAGAGTTATTTAGTAAAGTGCTTCAAATTGTTAAATTTATCTTGACCTCTTGGTTGCACTCTCTGACTGCTTTTTAAATGAAGTAATCAATATCTCACAGCCCTTTAAATAGCTTAAACTTCTCAAATATTTTACCTGTGTTCTAGTTAAGCTGTAAGTGAAGTGTTTAGTCCTGGTCATGTAAATCTAGAGTCAATTATGCTAAATCTAAAGACAATTATGTACTTTTGAGGAACACATCATGAATTAAATGGTTGTTTTAATAAAATCAAAGGCTCAAATCATGTATAAAGTAACTCAGTAATGAGTAAACCTATTTTCTACGCAGAACATGTATTCTCTTTGCAACTTATATAGAGCATTTATGTTCTTTTTGTTGCATGGAGCTTCTGTTTTCCACACAGGGCTAGTTGAAGGCATTAATTTTTCTCCTGTGATGGGGTGATCAACCGTCCTGTCAAGAAAATGGATCTCCATGTCACCCTTTAGCATGATTAAATGGAGGCATGTGTCTGAAAAAAAATACCAAAATTTCATGAGACAAATGGAACTGTAGAAAGTTCTGCTTTTCCAAAATGGTTTTGTTTTTAATATCTCAAAATGTCCCATTTGGTTGTCAGTTTATCTATAGGAAAACATTGTAGCTAGTTGCATATGTCTTATATTATTTCAGAGAAAACACAGGCACAAGCCAATGATTTAAAATATTTCCAAATCTGAAAACTCAAAAGAATAAAAAACTGCTGTGTATTATCAGAAAAAAAGGAGGGATGGGCATCTGTACCTTAAACACACTTATCCGTCTGTGTCTCTTTTAGGGGGACCTCTCCTTGCTCTTACTTCCTCTACTTGTTAACAAAGAACTATCATCTTTCCAGATCTGAGTTCTGATAAAAATTAGGTCCCATGGAGTTGCAGCCTCTGTAGTGTTCATAGCTAGCTGGACAGTGTTCTTAGCAGCCTGTGCACATGCCAAACTTTAAATTATACTAAGTGATGTTACTTGACAGCTAATTAAGATTTCATATTTTGGCCACTTAGCAGAGGGCACCTGTTATGACTCTTTCTATTAGCTTAAGGATACAATTTACAAATGGCTATCTTAAAGTACATTATTAAAACTTCCCTAAAGTCTTAATTCTTTGCTGAGGAGTGGGAGTTAAGACAAGATTGAGGTAATTAAACAAAAGGAACTTAGAGAAGGTGGAGGGCCAGAGTGGAGGCGGAACTCTCCAGATGCCCCTGTTGTTTAATTTCCTACTGGAAGCAGCCCCTGTGTGCTTCTGTGCCCCCTCCCCCTTCCAGCAGTGGCCGTTGCGGAGGCTGACCGGCTGGGGTCAATGCCTTGCCTATTGATCAGTATCCCTGCAGTCCCTGCTCCGGCAGCTGCTTCATTGCCTTCTTTCAGGGCCTGCTTCAGTACATTAGAATAGAAATCCATAACCAGAGCTGTGCTCATCCAAGCAGGGGAAGAAACTAAATTAAATGGTATAAAACAATCTTGGATCAGGAGTTTGTGCCAATTCATCTTGATCTAAGATGTCACACCGGGCTCTCTGTCTGAGCACCTGGGCTAGAGGCAGCCATAGTGAAAATAGATGGAGCTGCGATCATTCATTTGTCAGCTAAGGAGCAAGGCAGCGGTTAGCAATTCCCTTCTGCAGAGGTCAGCTGACAGAACAATCAGTGCAACTGCAGAATAGAGCTTTCCTTTGAACTATTGTTATGGAGCATGCTCTTGCTGAGGCCTGGGGGAGGGGAGCCTCGCTTGCTTCCTGTTTCAAAAATACTATGTAAAGAGTAAAATGTATACTACACAAATATAGATGCAGCTGCACAGAGCTCTTATCCCCGGGTCTGTTCTTGTACATAAATAAAGTTGGTTTTAAATGCATGTACTGAGGTATAGATTATGAAACTGTTAAGTATCACTTTGCCTAGAATTAGGGGCCATTTTCATCCTTCTAAACACACAGGCAGTGATTATTGATTTTTTTTTCTTTCTTCTTGGTATGGTTAAGCTTTTAGGATATTCCTCCTCTTTAGTAACTCTTACAAATCAGTGTTAAACTTTGAATCTATAATCACACATACATATTTGTACTTTTGCTTTCACGTTTCTTGTCTTTCAAACTAGAAAAAAAAATCCACGAAGAAACAGAAATGCATACTATGATACCAGATTAAAAGCTATTTCTTATGTTACTTAAATATTTTATTTTATCTTATTTTATTTTGTTGAATTTATTGGTATGACATTGGCTAATAAAACTTTGATTACCAAAATGTTTAATTGAAGCTTTTTATAAGAAATGTTGTTAGAAAATATGACTTAAACCTTGGAAGTTGTAATTTTATAAAATTGGAGAAATAATTATGAAGCAGCCTGCATGTGATTTGAAATATACCATATGAAATTAAATTAGAAAAATGAATAATAACTAACACTTTAAAGGAAATATTTAAAAATACGAATCTATTCTCTGTGGACTAATTTTAGATTTTTGTCTTTCTATACACTGCTTAAAAACAGATGTCAAATGTCCAAGACTAACTTTTTTTCAACAATAAAGTATGACATGCAGAAGTTAAGAAACTATAGCTGCTACAACAACACATCTTTTCTGTACTTAATTGCACCAAACTTTTCTTGGACTCCAAATAAACAGTAACTATTCTTCGATGTTATCATCTTAATTTTATAGATAATCCATCTCCCCCCATTTTCCCCTTAAATACTTTAATACTGCTTTCTTATTCAATTTTACTTTCTTATTCTTTCCAACTCCTAAATTTTTTTAAAAGTATTTTTATTGATTTCAGAGAGGAAAAGAGATATAGAAATATCAAAAATGAGAGAGAATCATTCAACTGCCTACTGCACAGCCTCTCCTGGGGATCGAGCCCACAACCTGGGCATGTGTCCTTGACTGGAATCAAGCCTGAGACCCATCAGTTTGTAGGCTGACACTATCCACTGAGCCAAACTATCTGGTGCCCATCACATAAATTCTTTATAATATCCTACCATTTCCACTTCTTAAACTCCTGTAGCTCATTTTGCCCACATTTTACTCAGCCTTTCAGCACAGGTAAATTCATGAAATTTCAAGTATATTCTTAAAAGCTTTGTGCTTAAGGGTTGTTTTTTTTTCTCTCTTTTTTCTTTTTTTCTTTTTTTTCCAGCTTTTGAAAAACCCATATCTAACTTTCTGGCAAGAATTTTGTTTTGTGTTACTTTTAGTAAATTGGGATTTTTTTTTTAAAGGATTCAGGATAAGATATCTGATATCCTTTGGCAGTGTTACCATTAACTGCTCAGACCTCACAGTGAATCCTGAAGCTGTTCATTTCTCTGCATCTCCTGTTTTACATCCCAACACCAAGCAACCTTAATCTCTCCCTTTGATTTGTACAGTACCTTCCTAATTGACCACCTCAGTTCCAGCATTCTTCATATGCTCGCAGAATGGTTTTCTAAACCCTGAATCTAATTAGGTTACTGTGTGGCTTAAACCCTGTCTTGATTATCTTTCCATTGCTGCTGGTGGAAATCATGCTCTTCCTCAGAGTCAGACCCACGTGTTGGGGGTGGGGGTGGAGAGGGGTTGTGGCATGATAAGGTTAGAAGGCTGCCCCTGGGCGCGCAATGTCTCATTTCCATCCATCCCATCATGGAAAAAGTCCAGCTTCACCTTCATCAAGGCCAGTCAGTGCCCAAGGGTCTGTGCCATTGGTCTGGCTCAGCAGTCTCGGTCCCTGTCTAGGTAGCGCTGTTCCTGGCTGAAATGCGTTGCTGTGCTGCTGTACCCAGGTTCCTCCTTGGAGCCTGTGTGTAGAGTCCAGGCAGCTGCCTGCCTGCAGCTCTTAAGGCCACATGGTTACTATGGAGAGAGACCATGGGAATAAACTGGGCTAGTGGGTGTCACTGTGAAAGAGAGAAGAGGGCTTCGTCTTTGTTAGGCTCAGGTTATATTATCTCGGGCTTGGGAAAGATCAGCCACCTTTTTTCAAACTAACCAATAAACTTCCCAAGTTTTCATGGACTTCTGATAGGCCTACCCCTAACCATTCATTTCCCAGGCTAGACTGACAGGCCTCTGTGGTTGGCATTTTGGCTCCTACTGTACGTGTGCTTATCTTCCCTGTTATTGTTCTAGCCTTTTCTCCAGTGATCTGCAGGGAGCAGACCAGGGGATCCCCTGGGCGTGTGTGACGTTGTAACTTCACGGTGAAGTGAACAGGCATATGCTCTCTAGTTGATTATGCTTCATAATGTCTGATTTCCTTTGTGCTCTTCCTTTATTAGTATCTGGCTACCTATGCAAACACATATCCCCCCAAGACTCTTGGGCCTTGTAATCTTACAACAGTAAGTGGATGAAGGCCTCATTTTTTGTACTTTCTTCTTGCTGTCAAGGGATGTAGCCCTGCCTCGCCTCAGGCCCAGAGATTCTTCCTACCAGCCAGAGAAAGATGTCTGGAGGATGGCACTTCTGGACAAGTTGGCATCCTTGTTGTATTGTAAAGGTGACAGATTTGAAAAAAAACTGGCTACCTACGCTAACTCCGTTATTTAAAGGATAAAAATTTAAATGTGAATATGACCAATAGAGCTCTCTATGATCTGGCCCTTTCCTGACTCTTACCTCATTTTCTACCATTCTCCTCTTCACTCAGAGAGTTCTAGATCAGTTATCTATCCTTGAAATAGAATGTTCAGATTTCTTCTTGCTTTAGGTTCTTAAACAATATTATTCTCTCAGTTCGTAAAGTTCTTATTGACTTTGTAACCTTTACATTTCTAATTTTTGTTTAATAGCCTTTAAGGTTAATAAGGACAGAGACCTTGCTTTTTATCACCCCGATTAATTCATATTAACTCATTAATTCCTATTAGCATAATGCCATGTACTCTAGATGTTCAATTTTATGTGCTGAATGAATGACTAACTGATGGAATGAATGACTTTGTCCCACCACGGGCACTTCCTATTTTCTACTTGATCATTGCAAGGGTTGTTTCTTGGTTCCACTTGTCTTGTTTTTCCTCACAATCTACCTTCCATGCTGCTACTATCATGACCTCTCCAACAATGAATGAACCTGATGTCACCACCCTATACAGAATTGTTCAGTGGCCTTCCATTAATCAAAGGTTAAAAGTCTTTAGCTTGCTGTACAAAGGCCATCATGGTTTGATGCCTCTCCAGCCGTTTTTCTCCCCCCCACCCCCCCTCGCACCCCGCCCGCTGTTATTCAGCTGCCTTACCTTCAGTAGTATAGAATGACAAAGCAAAAGGACATGAGAAAAAATAAAATAAAACAAAACATCTAAAAGTATTCAGAGGCCCATGCTGCTAATTTCTTGGTTGGTATACTGAACTCTGAAGGCTCCCCCTTTTTTTTGTCTTGATTTAATTAATGTATAGAGCAACGTAATGAAAAAGGCCAGAAAAACTGGATGGATTAATATTTGAAGGAGCAGAAAGGTGAACTCCAATCAAGCTGGCTCCGGAAGTTCCCTTTTAAATCCCTCAGTACCAAAGATATAGCTATGATGGATAAAATATACAAATAGAAAACCAAAGAGGCATAACCAGACCCAGGAAAGATAGATATCTCTGTGGACAGGTAATGGAATAGAAATGCAGTCATTTGGGCTGAAACCATTAGCCGCTTAGCTGCTTTCCAGAAGCAGGCTTTGGCTCCTATGAGCAGAGAGGGCTTAAAATATACCATGAATAAAACTTAAAGCCAGGATCTAGGCTGTGGCTTCCTTAGTTCCTGAAAGGACATTGAAAAGATATGAGTACATTGTTACTTGGTTAAAATTGAGATTGTATTATTAAAGGAGAAGGGGAAAATGGATATTAACTATGTGACTGGCAGTGTTTACTGTAACAGAAAATAAGTGAGTTGTGGCCCTTGCCCGGTGGATTGGTTGGTGGGAGTATTTTCTGTACACCAAAAAGGTTGTGGGTTCTATTCCCGGTCAGGACACAACCTAGATTCTGGGTTTGATCCCATACAAGAAACTTGGGGTACATACAGGAGACAATAGTCAATCTCACAATGATTCTCTCTCTCTGTCTCCTCTCTCAAACCAATAAGAAAACAAAACAACAGAAAAACACAAAAAAGAATATCCTTGAGTGAAAATAAAAAATAAATAAGTGAATTGTCTTCATCCTAATAACCTAAAACTAGAACAAAGAAAAAGAGAGATTAGAGATGAAACCTAAAGAAAGTGGAAAAAATAACAGCAAAAATTAGTGAAATAGAAAGCAATGAAATAATGTCAAAACCATCATGTGTTTTTTTTTAATCTGATAAAGTATATATTTCTAGCAAACTGATCAAGAAAGGCATGAAACATAATATTAGATAAGGCACAAATAAACTATTTAAAGTGATTATAGGAACTGGTACAATTGAGTTTTTTAAATCAGATACAATAGGGTAAATAATTTCACATCAATAAATATAAAAACTTGGATGAAATAGATATTTTAAAATTATAAGTTGTCAGAAGTGACTCAAGAAGAAATAGAAAGCCCTGGGTTCAGTAGATAGAGCATCAGCCTGTGGACTGGATGCTGGCAGGCAAGCCTCAGTCAACCCTGGTTACCTGAGCCTGGGGCAGTCCTGGGCGGCTGGGCAGCCACCATTTGAGGCTTGCCTGCATGTTGGGCCGGCCTTGGGGAGCTAGGGAACTGAGAGGACTGGGGACTCCCAATGAAGCTGTGCAGCAAGGCCAGGCCTGCCTGGGGGTGGATCTGGCCTTATTGCGAGCCTGTCACCCCAGAGGGGCTAAGGGGACTGGGCGCCACCATCTTGTGGCTGTGGGCACCGCCATCTTCGAGGGTAAGGCAGTCAATTAGCATGTTCCCTCCTTATTGGCTGTGGGTGCTGCAACCTTTGTGAGGGTCAATTAGCATATCCCCCTTTATTAGATAGGATAACTTTTTATCATCTCAAAAACCTAGCACTCATTAGCTATCCTTAACCATTTCACTCCTGTCCCACCTCTAGGCAATCACTCATCTACTTACTGTCTTTATAGATTTTTCTAGTCTGGACATTTTATGCAAATGGAATCATACAATTTGTGATTATTTATAAGGACCTTTTCCTTAGCATAATGTTTTCAAGGTCATCCACATTGAGAATATATCAGTACTTGATTACTTATTATTACTGAATAATATTTTATTGGATGGATATACCACATTTTGTTTATCCATTTATCAGTTGATGGACATTTGAGTTTTTCCCACTTCTTGGCTATTATGAATAATACTGCTGTGAATATTCATGTACAAGCTTTTGTGTACACATTTGTTTTCATTTCTCTTGGGTAGATATATACCCAGGAGTGGAATTGTTGGCCCATATGGAACTGCCAGACTATTTTCCAAAGTAGTGGTACCGTTTACATTCCCACCACCATTGCATGAGGGTTTCAATTTCTCTACATTCTCAACAACACAAGTTCTTTACTGACTGTTCTTTTTATTAGAGCCATCCCAGTGGATAGGAAATGGTATCTCACTGAGTTTTTTATTCACATTTTTCGAATGACCAGCAATATTGAGCATCTTTTAATGTGTATATTGGCCATTCATATGTCTTTGAAAAATTAGCTATTCAAATTTCTGCCAATTTTAAGAGTAGAGTTTTCTTATTATTGAGTTGTAACATCTATTCTGGATACAACCCCTTATTAGATTATGACTGACAATATTTTCTCTCAGTCTATGTGTTGTTTTTACTTTCTTGATACTGTATTTAAAGTGAAAACATGTTTAATATTGATGAAATCCATTAAAATATTTCAAAATTACTTTTGCTTTTGGGATCATATCTAAGAAATCACTGACTAACTAAAGATCATGAAGATATGCATCTATATTTTCTTCTGCAAGTTCTTTAATTTTAGCTCTAATATACAGGGCTAAAATCCATTCTGAGTTGACTTTTTTCAAGGTGAGAGGTAGAAGTCCAAATTCATTCCTTTGTATGTGGATAACCAGTTGTCCTGGTACCATTTATTTTTAAGACTGTTCTTTCCTGAATGAGCAATCTTGAATGGTTTTATAATCAGATGTCTTTTTGTATTGGTATTCTTTTAATTTATATTCTTATGTTTTGATTTTCAGGTTGCTTATCAAGTGTCCCACAAGTGAAAAAAATTTCCACATCTTATGAGGAAAGACGGAAACAAGCTACTGCTATTGTTCTACTAGGAGTCATAGGAGCTGAATTTGGTGCTGAAATTGAACCCCCTAAACTGTTGACCAGACCTCGAAGCTCTAGTCAGATTCCTGAGGGATTTGGTTTGACTAGTGGTGGATCCAACTACTCACTGGCCAGACATACTTGTAAGTTTTGAAATTCCTAATGCTGATTATCGCTTCTCAGTACATATTATTTGTTAACAAAAATCTAAGAATATTGAATATATCCCCAGTTTCAACTCACATAGAAAGCTCGGATGAAGTTAATCTGTTTGGCACATTACCCTCTGTCATAGTTGCCCAAACTTCTTTTCTTTTTAAAAGTTCAGTGTAATTTTTAAATGCTTTTCTTAACACATTCCTGACATTTGAGTTTTCACAATTTGGTCAAAATTTTAGCCAAAATTTATGAAACTGGCTTTAAGTTAAAACTTTTAATCTATAAAAATCATTTCTCAAAAACTACCTCTCATGTCCTGAAGATGATTTGAAAAGTCGGCCGGGGGGGGGGGGGTTGGGGGGAGAACACCAATTATTTTCATTTAAAAATATTTCAAAGTGCATGAATGAAGAATTCGGAATTTCCTCTAATTTAAAAAATATTCCAATACCAGTTTTAAAATGATGAAAGAATTACAATCAGAGCTCAAAGGGCTTGTGTCATGTTGCTCTAGTTCTGGAGTCGGTATGTTTATAACAGGTAAGGGTATTTTATAATGATGTTACCTTAATATTGGAACTTCTTTACATAGGTCAAAATGTTCTTGCCACATTGCAAAATCATTTCTAATGTCAAATATCCTACTGAATACATCACAAGCTTTTTTTTTAGAACAGATTGCAATATGTTCTTTTGGGGTATGTGTGTGTGTGTGTTTTTGTTGTTGTTGTTGTTGTTGTTGTTGTTGTTGTTGATGATGTTTTTTAACCTTTAACACAGGAAAAAGATATATGTTAATTTGGGAGTTACGATGGCCGAGAACTTCATTGGATCATTATCCTGTACTTTTGCTGTAAAATCAAGGAACTGTGTTGGAGGCTTTTATTACTGAAGCCCTATTATAACTTAGCTGTCATCCTCCCTCCCCTTTAGTTCAGAAAGCAGCAAATATTTATTAGTGTTTGTAATCTTTTCATCTCTACTTGATATTGAGAATCAGAGAGTAATAATACCAAGACCACTACCAACAATAATAAAGCTACTAATTGTTTTGAGCACAATTTTAAGCTTTTTTATATGCATTAACTCAGTCCTCATAGTCACCTTTCCTTTTAAAAAATATTTTTATTGATTTTAGAGAGGAAGAGAGAGATATATAGAAACATAGAAACATCAATGATGAGAGATAATCATTGATTGGCTGCTCTTACACCCCCCCAATGGGGATCGAGCCCACAACCTGGGCATGTACCCTGACCGGGAATCCAGCTCTAACATCTTGGTTCATCTGTTGATGCTCAACCACCAAGCCATGCCAATTGGGCCATGGTTACCTTTTAAAGTGATATCTGCATTTAACACATTAGGCTAGAGGGCACAAAAGGGTTTAGTCAGCCTGGCCGAGTTCATACCTCTAGGAAATGGCCTTTTGAGGCTCAGCACCATCTGTTGGTTCAAAAGCTCATGCTTTTGACCAGTATATAAACTGCTGCTATTCAGTGGCTGCTGGTTGAAAGGGCTTAATGACTAACCTATGCTATCACTTTATAATTTGAAAAGTACTTTTTTTGGGGGTGGGGTGGGATGGGGGGGTTGCCTTTAAATTTCATTCCATTACCCTACTTTTTAATCAAAGATCTTAGGTTTCTTGGCACTAAATTTGCCTACCACAGTTTATAATTATCAGTTTAAATCTTGCTCTTCTTGTTAGAAATAGTTAGCAATCTAAATATGCTGTGTTTTACTTAGGCTCTTTTCAATTAGTTGTGTATTAATTAACCAGTTATAATGTTACCTGCTTTAAATTGCTGTATATATTGCCATGTTATTTGTTTATGTGGCATTTACTAGTAGGATGTATTGGTACCATTACAAACTTAGCCTTTATGGCATCTCATTGAATGAGATAATAATTATTATCCTCATTTTGAGATAAGGCTATTAAGATACAATATTTGATGAACTTTAATTGCTAATGTAGTTAGAGGTATAGAGGTGAAGTCTAAACTTCCTCATAAAGCCATTCTGTGAAAACTCTTTATGTCCCAATTATCCACACTGATGGGAGGAAAGAGTGATACTGATACTTAATTCAAAAGTCATTTTTAGCCTCTCTCCCCCTCTCTCTTTAAAGTTAATACAAACATTTTGAAGAAAAAAAAAAAACCTTAAAAAAAAGGCATATTTAGTTTGGTTTTAGAATACATTTTATACTTAGATTTGAATATATATGAATCTTTTGTGGGTGTTACACTTCACATTAAACATCAAAATCACATATTGAAGACAAAGCTGAAGGACTCTGTAATCAAGAGGTCCATACTAATCCACTCTATTGCCTGTACCCTTAATAAGTGAAGTGTCCCTCTGGATCACAGTTTCCTCTTACATAAAATAAAATACCGAAACTATTCTCTTTTTATAGTCCTTTTTGTCCAATTAGTCTCTCCTTCTGAAAAGAAATAGAAAGCATCTCAGGAAATTCACCTTCTTCATAACCTTCCCATTTTCTTCTCCACATACCGATGGATGCTTCACATCAGCCCAACTTCAGTCGAGATTCTTCATTTGTGTTTGGTTCCACAAAATAAAGCATTTTAGACTATTTTAGGGTATTGTTTACAATATTACCTTGTAAGACTTTTGGTTCTTTCATTTGGTCTCTTCTGTTAGTTTATAATTGTGGAATTATGCTGGCAAGTCTCTAGTAAATCCCATTTTGATCTCTCATTAGCTTTCTTATTTTGGGCAAGTGTCATAAGTCATTTCCCTAGGCAGCAGACTCTGAGGCAGATTTGTATGCAGACCTGTTCTGGGATCAATACCTTTAGGAGAGTGAAAGAAGCAGGATTGGGCAGGGGAGAAGTTGAATTGCATTTCAATTGTCTACAAAGCCTCAGCCCATCTCAGGGAACTCTGGAGCTGGGTTGGTCCTTCAGACTTGTTCTGAACTAGGACTGAGGGCTTGGCCTTTTATCCTTGTGTCATTCAGTCACTGGCATCAAGTCATTGGTGCTCTGAGCAGAGGTGTGATCTTGAGTGAGACAGCTCTGTCATTTAAGTCAAACTCTACAGAGGGACTGGGCTGAGGTGTATTCGCCACTAAGGCACCAGGAGATTGGGAAGTTAGGGCTTCAGTCGTGTTGGGGAGGAGATGGGCAACCTCTCCAGTTCCCACTCAGGCGGTAAGTCGGGGGTGGGGAACCTTCTTTCTGTCAAGGGCTGTTTGGATATTTGATAACATCTTCGTGGGCCGTTCAAAATTATCAACTTAAAAATTAGCCTGCTATATTTGGTCAAACATTTAACTCACTCCTAATACCTTAGCAGAGTCAGACCAAATGATTTCAAGGGCCTTATATGGGCCGGATATTTCCCACCCCTGATGTAATTAATTTATGTGTATCCTAGTTTCCTTTCTATCAACTGAAATGACGAGCGGGACTGCTATTTATTTAACACACTTTTTATTCCAACTTTATACTGAGCTCCTATTACTCTGCAAGACAGATATTTCTTCTAGCACCTACCATGATACAAGACTCATTAATAATAATAACTGAGCATTTACACCGTGGCAGGCATTTTGCCCTTATTATCTTATGTGATCTTCTAATCCTATCAAGTCAGTCCTAATATTATTCCCATTTTTCAGATGAAGAAACTGAGGCTTTGGATTAAACTTTCTTCCTGCAGACAATAAATTGAGGGCACAGGTTAAATGTTTTAAGGTCATACTGCTAAAAAGTATCAAGCCTGGACTTGAGCATCTATCTTCCAACTCT
Organism: Antrozous pallidus; assembly: GCA_027563665.1. Classification (NCBI taxonomy): domain Eukaryota; kingdom Metazoa; phylum Chordata; class Mammalia; order Chiroptera; family Vespertilionidae; genus Antrozous; species Antrozous pallidus. The sequence goes on from CM050518.1 coordinate 42,975,490, forward strand.
AAGTCAGTGTATTTTCACCATTTCAAATAGTTTTCTTGTATTACAAACAAGAAAGATTCAGAAGTGGTGCTGGAAAAAAGGAGGATCAAGGCAGCAGGCACTAGGCCACCTTTAAATCTGAACATTTATTGAATTGCTCTTTAGGGATGGACTGGTGCCATGGAGATACCAATGTGTGCAAAATCCACACCCCTGTAATTGTGAACTGTGGTGTAACATATTTAGATTAGAAAACAAAAATCACTTTTTCCCTACTGTGGGGCTTTCAAAATATTAGGGTTCATCAGCTAGCCAAGGTGTATAACCTCACTGATGTTACATGGAAAATACTATCTTTATGTGCATTTGTGTTTTTGCTCTGGGAAAAGCATCCACAAATTTCATTCAATTCTCAAAACAGTCATTAAAATAAAAATGGATAAGAACTCCAAAAGTCTGTTAGAATAAATTATTACTATGATTTTAAAAACAATAAGTCATGTCCCTCTTAACTAACTCAATTATAATACCACCAAATAGGAGCTTCAGTTTGATGTCACTTAAGGAATATTTCAATTATATGAGACACTGTATTTAGTTTCCTATGGTGTTATGTTGTAGTCTGTTATTGTGAAAATGATTCTCCAAATATTTCCTATGCTTCCTAACAATGCATGATTTGTTTAATGAATATGTTAATATTAGTTAAGGATGATTTTATAATGAATTTACTTCCTAAATTTTAAGGTAAGAAAGTTAAACCAAACCTCAGATGTTTCAGCAGCAAGATCAGGACAACTAGTGGTAGCAAAACCAATGCTAGTCACTAGATATAGAAAAAGTGCCAACAATGATGAGGAAAGCGGCATGATGCCAGGATAAGCAATGGAAAAAGAGTGTATGTTTTCAAAGTGTACAAACAAGTCATCAGATTGCTGCTGAGTTGCTGCTGTGTCCACGGCGACTGCATTTCTCATCGCTTAGCCTCCTCTTTCTAGCCTGGCCTTTCTGGCACGGGGATGGAGTCCCGCCCTCTCGTCTGGCTTCTTACTCCACCATCCATTTCACTCAGTTCATCCTCATTGCACCAACTCAGCTTTCCATGTTCTTTCCCACTACTTCTCATTTGTAATTTTACCTTTGGAAATCATCTGGTCCAGACACCACTTTATTTGCATCGCCATTACACCTTCTGTGTTTAGAGCTGTAATTCTTCACTCTGGCTGTGCACTAAAATCATATGTAGCGTGCCTTAAGAATACATAAGCATTGCCCTAAAGTTTGTATTCAAGAAGCCGGGGGTGGAATTTGGGCATCTATGTTATTTGTAAAGCTTCGTATGTAATTTTCTTTCATAGCCAGAGTAGAGAATCCTAGTATAATATAGAATTCATTAAGTTGTTTTAATTGTTATATGGTTGTTCTGGTCATTAAACTACCTTAATGTACAAATTATAATTTTCTTTGTATTTTAAGATAGAAGAGAAAATGGGAATTAATCAGAGTGAATAGGTGGCATTTTATTACCCTCCGAGTTAACTCTTTTTAAATATGTATATTTTTATTGATTTCAGAGGGTAAGGCAGAGGGAGAGAGAGATAGAGACATCAATGGTTAAAGAGAATCATCAGTCTTCTGCATGGCCCCTGTTGGGGATCAAGCCAGCAAACAATGCAAGTACCCCAATAGGCCATCAGACCATGACCTCCTGGTTTGTAGGTGGACACTCAACTATTGAGCCACACTGGCCAGGCTGTCAGAGCTAATTCTTGAGGTAGTTCAACTTTTTTATTGGAATTTTATTGTTCTGGATTACTTGGGTTTCAGTCTTGATATCACCACAAAGTAACTGGTAACTTAGTTTCTTTAACTAAACATGGAATTATTGTGAGGATTAAGTAAATTAGTGTATGGGAAGCATTTAGAAAGTGCTTGACATTCAAGTGTTAGCCAGATGTTAGTAGTTATTATTTTTACTAGAAATGTTTATAAGAGGATAAGGAAATGAAATAGCTCTTTTTAAAGCATTCTTATCTAACAGGAGATTTATATGCTACATTTTAAAATCTTTTTCAAGAACCTTAGGAGGTAGGTATTGCTATCAATATTTCATATATGAGTTAACTGATACTCACAAAAATTAAATAATTTCCTTAAGGTTGCCTGTCTTGTAAGGGATTTGAATTCAGATGTATTTCCCCCACAAGCCCAGAATACTTTTCCTACAATACATACATATTCCCACTGTTTGTGGTAAAGCACATTTCTCCTAGAGGATTTATGTAAAAATATACTAAAACACCAAGTTTTTTTATAAAGCCATGTGTTTTACCTTGTTTCTCATTTTAACCACATCAACAATATGAAGCTCAGATCCAATGGAAAATTTCACTATTCTTCTGTTTTTCCTTGTAAATAATTTATGTTGTGTAACAGCTTTATCATTTTTAACAGAGATCTGACACTTGCATTATAGGCCTTGTTTGGTGATGTAATCCCAACCTTGTTCTCCCAAAATAACTTTAATTTACAAACATTTTTTGTTAATTCACTGCACTGATGGGCTTTAGAAATAACCTTGTTCAACAAACAAGTTGGACAAGGTTATTTCTAAAGCCACTTCATCTAAAATTGCAGGGTTCTGTGAAATTATTAATGTGATTATTCTTACTCTAACTATAGATTGCTTGTGTTTATTACTGCCACTTGAACTTGCTTATCTTATTTTGTTTGTACCAATTGTTCTGCTTTTGTAGGTTCTACAGCTATGCCATATGTTTGACACTGAGCATCTTTAATATATTTTCTGCCGTCCCTCCTTATGGGATTCTTATATCAGCTTACCAGGCTACAGTTATTTCTACATCATATATTCTCTACACATATCCAGCATCATGGACATGCGTAATATTGAATTTAGTTCAGTAGCAAAATATAATATTTATGGTAGTTTGAGATTTGTACCTTATAGAAATAGAGTGTGAAGTCATTATAACAATATTTTGCTTTAGATTGTGATGCAGCATTGGTATAAGATTCTGACAACCATCTAATGTGTGTATTAGTTACCTTGATTCAGTTTTCAATTTTAGTTCAATTTTAAATGCCTTTGATTTCTTGTTCCCAGGACTGTCTGAGTGTAGTTGAGTCAGTGACAAGTGTTAGCATTGTATTGCAAATGGCAATTCCCCACCCTCCTTTTTTCCTATAGGAAATTCCTAGGTCTGGTTTTTAAAATAATCTTGGTCTGAGGTTTTCTGACAGCTCTGCAGAATGGTTCCTTCCAATTTATATGTCTTTTTTCAATTATAGTTTGGATTCAATATTATTTTATAATAGTTTCAGATGGAAGCCATAGTGGTTAGACATTTATATAATTTCCAAGGTGATCCTCCTGGCAAGTCTAGAGAACTCACCTGGCACTGTATGTAGTGATTACAATATTGACTATATTCCCTATGCTGTACTGTATGTCAGTAGGGGGAAAAGAAGGACATAGATAATACTTTTAACAATAAAGATTTAAGAAACAAAAAAATCTAAGATCATATCATATCACTCAGGGGTAGCTAGATGATTAACCAGCAAGACAAATAACAAAAAAATCAGTAGCTTTTCTATAAACTAGTGAACAAAATAGGGACATAAATGTGTCCATTTTTATTCAATTTTAGCATAAATAGTATCTACTCAAGGCTCTAAAATAACAGTGATCAAAGTACTAAAAATGGTTCTCCCGGTTACAAGTAAGGGACTACATTAGAAGGAATCTTGAGATAGGTGGTCTTCAGTATGCATACAGATAGATAAAGAAATGCAGACTTGTGTGGCTGACTACCAAAAGAGGTAGAAGAAACTCCTAGGGGCTCAGAAGTAACAGAAGATCAGCTACTTGTCTAGGATGAAATAAAATGGATCATAAGGGAACTTGGGACTGGGAGAGACCCTCTTTCTAAGGACGTGGAGCTACTGAGGAAACTCCCAGCCTGTGGGGCATGAGAGAGCCTGCCCAAGGCAGGGCCTGTTGTCTGTGAGCAGTGTGGAGGGATGGGGCTGAAGGTGCTCTGATGCAGCACCTGTTACTGGGGGCAAGTGATGGTCCACATGAGTCAGAGCAGCCTGCTATTTCCCAGGGTCCGCAGGCCAGAGCTGCTTGTGGGGAAGTGTCTTTTCTCTTGCAGGATCACTCTGTTGCTCTCTGTTGACCAAACTTAACATTCTCCAGCTGGCAAAGATGTGTTTACAGAGTCCAGCACTACTGTTTCAAAGCCAGGGGGAGGTAGTTGATTTGGAGCTGAGAGACTATAAATTGATAACTGTCCTAGAAGAAATAATTGATCATTATTGTTCTAAAATCCAATCTAGTAAGTCAGATCACTAAAATTTTATTCTCTGCTTGGTCCTTTATAATGAAACAATTATTTTCTCCATAAGTATTTTTTGAATCAAGTTATTATAGTATTATTTTATGGTTTGAAAGACCGACCAAGAAATTGTTCTCTATATTTCTTTCTGAAAACTATCTTTATCATAGCTGAATAGATCCTAGATAATGTAGTCATATACCTACTGAAAGGTATAGGCTTACTACAGAACTGCACCGGGCCTCACAAAATTGCACTCTGGGCTTCACAAAACCGGACTCTGCCCATGTGTGGTCAGCACAACAAACTCTGTTCTGCATTTACAGATAAATAAATTATGGTTGGCAACTATTGTTCCAAATTTGCATTTCAGTGGCCTACTAATGTCCCATCACTTATTACTACTTCTCAGGGATGTTAGTGATAAGGAATACTGAATGATTTGTTAACAAGATCAGATCTTTGATTATAATGTACAATAGGTGTACAAATTATATATTAACTTTTATTTGCCTTTTAATTGCTATGGATTTCTGGGCCTGCTACTTGCTACTTTATTAGACTGAAGAAATGGTTCCTATAATCTCTCATCTGCAGTCCCAGTAGACATTACCATGTATTTTCTCCAGAACAGAGAAGGCAGCCCACTTCCATTAGACGTGGTGGAATGTTGCAGTGACATCCATTTAGGTTGTCAGTCACCGGGACAGCATCTGGCCTTAGGAAAGGATGAGAATGCCAGGCAGAGGGCTTACTAGTGTTTTCCTGTTGAATGGTCTATAGGGGATCACTATTGGTAGGTAGAGGATTCTTTGGATTTTTAAGCACTGGAGAAGTTTAGGCCAAGAGAAGGTAATGTATTAAGCCCGAGCTCATTTAAAATTTTACTGTGTCTGATGGACCATCGCATTACAGAGCAGTCTTCTCAGAATGTCTCCAGAGCCGGTACTCTGCCCTTCCAGAGCTTCCTATGGCATTGGCTTGACTGGAGCAGGTTGTTCTGCTTCTGGGAAGGGGAGAGTTCTGGGCAGTAACACAAGCCCTAAAATATTGATGTGGCCACTCCGAAAGTATAGTAATATTCTATAGTTATAGGCAGTATGTCATTCAAGCTGTTTTCATTGCCCAGAAATCGTTATGCTGAACCTATAGCTTGTCAATCAAGTTAATTTTGGTAACTGCACAGTAGATTGTGCCTTTGTGGATGTGTATATATAATATGCTTATTCAGTGGGTTTAAAAGATTAAAAAGTCTTCATATTTAGTGCCTCTGTTATATCACATATATGTAGTCACCTGATTGCACAAAGGTAGAAGGCCCATGTGACTCTTGTCCCTAAATGCATATGCTGCAGGTATGGTGGTAGTAAGGACTATGATGTATCAAGTGTTAGCTTGTACCCCATGGCAATGCCATTCTTTAATGTCAAAGTGGTCAAATATAGGCAGGCCTCAGAGATATTGTGGGTTCAGCGCCAGACCACTGTAATAGAGCAAGGCATAATATTTTTGTTGGTGAAGGGGCTTGCCTTCAATTTGTAAAAACCCAACATCTGTGAAGCACAATAAAGCTAAGGGCAATGAAATGAGGTCTGCCTTATTGGCTATTTCACATGGTTCAACTTCATATTAAAGCATAGGCTGTGCTGTGATTTGGAAGAGCACCAAGTCATTAAAGCAAATTATATAAGCCAGAACCCAAATTAACCACAATTGGACGAGAGACAGAAATGATGTTAAGGAAAGTAAAGCTAATTGGTGACTTATGACTCGATCCTATACAGAGGCGGCAAATGTGAGGTGAGCCCCTCATCACCCTCATTGGCAAAAAAGATTTTGGTCAAGGGATTTTTTGCTCTCTGAATCATGTGTTTTATGTCTAGGATTATATAAATCCTTGCAGATAACTCCTTTGATGTTTGCTTATCTGGTTGCCTTCTGACATACCTAACACAGCAGATTTTTCTTTCTAAACTCTTTGCTGCCTTTCTAACTTTTGAGCATCAAGGTGATTGCCCCTTGGTAGTATTGTATATTTGCTACTATGGTGGCATTTTTGTGTTATCCTATCTAATAAAAGAGTAATATGCAAATTGACTGTCACTCAAAGACACAAGATGGCCACCCCCATGTGGCCAAAGATGGCTGCCCCCATGTGGACACAAGATGGCCAACACAAGATGGCTGGCAGAGGGAGGCAGTTGTGAGCAGTTGGGGGAGACCAGGCCAGCAAGGGAGGGAATTTGGGGGCACCAGGCCTGTAAGGGAGGGCAGTTGTGGGGGACCAGGCCTGAAGGAGAGAGCAATTGTGGGGGGATCAGGCCTACAAGGGAGGGCAGTTTGGAGGGGACCAGGCCTGCAGGGGAGGGCAGTTGTGGTCTATCAAGACATCAGGGAGGGCATTTGGGATGACTGGGTCAGTAGGAAGGGCAGTTGGGGGGGACCAGGCCTGCATGGGAGGGCAGTTTTGGGGCAACCAAACCTACAGGGGAGACCAGATGTGGGGGACCAGGCCTACAAGGGAGGGCATTTGGGGGGAACCAGGCCTGCAGGGGAGGGCAGTTGTGGTTTACCAGGCCAGCAGGGAGAGCAGTTAGGGTGACCGGGCCAGCAGAGGAGGGCAGTTGAGGGGGACCAGGCCTGCAGGGGAAGGCAGTTGGGGGGGGGACCAGGACAGCAAGGGAAGACAATTGGGGGGACCCAGGCCTGCAGGGGAGGGCAGTTTGGGGGGGGGACCCAGCCTGCAGGGGAGGACAGTTGGGGAGACCAGGCCAGCAGGAGATGGCAGTTGGAGGGGGGACCAGGCCTGCTGGGGACAACAGTTGGGGAGGACCAGGACAATAGGGGAAGATAGTTGGGGGGCAGGGGGAACCCAGGTCTGCAGGGGAGGGCTGTTGGGAGGACCAGGCCTGCAGGGGAGGATATTTAGAGGTGACCAGGCCAGTTGGGGAGGATCAGACCTGCTGGGAAGGGCAGTTGAGGGGTGTCAGGCCTGGATGGGAGGGCAGTTTGGGGGAACAGGACAGCAGGGGAGGACAGTTGAGGGGGACCCAGGCCTGTAGGAGAGGGCAGTTGTGGGAACTAGGCCTGCAGGGGAGGTCAGTTTGGGGGGGGCAGGCCTGCAGGGGAGGGCAGTTAGGGGTGACCAGGCCTGCAGGAGAGGGCAGTTGTGGGCAACCAGGGCTGCAGGGGAGGACAGTTAGGGGTCATCAGACTGGCAGGGGAGGGCAGTTATGAGTGACCAGGCCAGCAGGGGAGGGCAGTTAGGGGCAATCAGGCCAGCCAGAGAGCAGTTATGAATTGATCAGGCTGGCAGTGGAGTGGTTAGGGGGTAATCAGGCTGGCAGGCAGAAGTGGTTAGGGCCAATCAGGCAGAAGCAGGCGAGCAGTTGGAAACCAGCAGTCCTGGATTGTGAGGGTTGTTCGACCGCCCGTTTAGGCTAGATCCTATGTCAGACATCCCTCAAGATGTCTCAGATTGGAGAAGGTGCAGGCTTTGCTGAATGACACCCCTCCCCTCCTGCACGAATTTTGTGCATTGGGGCTCTAGTATTTAATGAATAGCCTTGACTGCAAAGATGATATTAGGAAGCAGCTCATCTACCTTTAAGATTGTGCATTTTTTTTATTGGTTTACTTTTATATCGTGATTTTTCATAAAGATAAGGGCTACCAAGGTCTTCGAATTCTGTGAATGAAATTATTAGTTTGATATTATTTTTAATAATCTTCATTCTTGTGGTAAGATATATTTGTTCTTTTCAGAACTGAGCTATGGATAGTGAGTATCCATTAATAAAACAGCAGCCTGTTGACATTTGTTTTTCCATTTTTAATACAAGTTTGATTCTGAGTTGTTCTGTCAACCTCAAGAAAAGGGCAGCAGATAAACTGGTAGACCTGGTGCCGTCTCACTGGTGACGAGCAGTCAGTTTTCCCATGTCATCCAGACGTGAGTTTATTTAAATATTTTGATTGGGACCTAGATTGATTTCACAATATATTTCAATTACAATGGACTATCCTTAGTAATAATTCATGGCTTTCCATTTAAAGTACAGTAATAGAATGTTTATAAAGTTAATGGGTTGCTAAATTTGTAAGGCTATTATATCTCAAATATGAAAATGCAAGGACTAAATTTGAATACAGTGTATGTTTTAAAATCTTAGCTGTTGATGAAGCTATTAATTAGAAGTGTTTTTGCTCTTAAATTTAATTACTTCCAAACTTAGTGACATTAGCCTAACTCTGGGGGGCAATGATGTGTTTTGTGGCCTTTTGAATCCAAGATACTCAGATGATTTAACATGGGACATTATCATATTTAAACTGTATGACTGTGTGGAAAGTACAGATTGGCAGTCACTCCTGCCTTCTACATGTGGAAACCAAGAAAAGTAATGTATTTCACTCCTGACAGATAGGAATAATCCAGTAAGCAGAGTCTTTGCTCTAGTAAGTCACTATGTGAAGATTCATGTTTGAATGTATTACCGAGGAAATGTCACTTTCCGATACCCTTTCTTTAGCTTTTTCCCTCAAAATTCCAGAATCTTTGTGGTATGGTCATCTTCAGATGAACTACAAAACTTAAATTTTTTCATTTTTTTTTTAATGGAACAGTGAGAGGATTGGAAGGGATGAAGCAGGTGGAAGTAAATATTAGGGCAAATATTCTAATGCAAGAAATTGGCATGAAGTTATGACAAGTAGAATAAGAAAACATATAGATAGTCTCACAGATATTAAAGGGTACGTACAACCTAGAGTATATAGGAAACAGAAGTTTGATGAAATAAGAAAAGACTAAAATTTAAATTAAACTTGAAATCTAAGAAATATGTTATCCAAAACCATTTAAAAAACTCCTACATGGTATTGATTCTCTTATTTCAAATCATTTTCAAAAATATTGTTAAGAATTTCATTTAGTTTTTAACTAGTTTTATTCTAATGGGTTTAGAGATATAAGTGTTTTTGCTCTAAAAACTTACAGTTTAAGACAGGCAATCTGTTTTATATTCGATACCTACTTGAAATTTTATTTATATATTACATGAAATCATATGAGTGCTAAAAGTAAACTAATTTGTTGTAGAAATGGTTCTCCACATGACTCACAATTCAGAAGCAAGTTAAATTATTTATATTTAAAGACAAGTAAAAAGGCAATAAAAATAAGCACAGTGGATCAAAACAGAAACACATCCACTTATTTTGATGCAAGAGTTTGATGATCTGATGCTGAGGGGGAAAATCACACAAACCTCAGCACTGCTTTTGAATGATGCCAGAAATAAACCTGTTATTGTGAAAATTCATAAATAAAGAGAAATAAACATTTACTCTGTGTATTTTATACAAATCATCTCATTGTAACAAAATGGTTGAAGCGAGAACATTCTTCTTGATAACAGTATTCTAGCTAATAAATGAAGAAGAGATGAGAGGACATCACCATTTTGGATCCTAATCAATTAATGCCTCTTTAAGATGACCAAAAAAGGGACAGCTGAGCATTATATACTTCTTGATGGAAATACATCTAAGAAATAATTTTTAAAAATTCAAACCTGAATCTCTTCAGGCAATTTATAGAAATACCGGAACAGAGGTCAGAAGAACACTCTTTAAATACCATGAAAAGTCTATCTCAGCAGAATTGGATTTTAGGAATCTCAGTGGGACAAAAGAAATGATATCTTCCCAGAAGGGGCAGGGGCAAATTGTAGAATAAGAGATTTAATGAAGAGACATATTTGGATTAGGATTCCAAAAGACAAATGTGAAAAAGTGAAGAAAAGAAAGAAAAAGAGGGAGAAGCAGCAAGGGGAACAGAATCACTAAAATGTGAACAGCAATTGGCTATTTGATGATATTAGGAATTATTGATAATTTTGTTTACTGTGGTAATAGTATAGTGGTTGTTTTATTTTAAGTCTCAATCTCCAATCTTTTAGACACCTATACTGAAGTAGTTACAGATGAAATTTGCTACAAAGTAATTCAAGGTGTTGGGGAGACTCAGTGAGGGGTTAGAGGAAACAAGATTGGCCAGGAGGTCACGCTGTTGAAGCTGGTTATTATACTTTTCTTTCTACTTTTTTGAAGTTTTATGTAATAAAACAAGGTGTCTAACAATGGAACCGGCTGTCCCACAGGATAGTGAACTCCATGCCACCGGACTCAGTGTTCTGGATTTATAGGTCTGCAGTGAGTCCACAAATTTGTGGACTAAGAATTAGAAATCTCTGGGCCAGATCATCTCTCAAGTCCATTCTAATTCTGAGCTTTCTAAGTCTGTATTTCTTTGAGTGGCATGAACAAGAGGCACTCAATGTCCTGTGGGCCAGGACATTAGAAAGGTTGAGAGTGACGCACAGGTTGAGAACCGCTAGCAGGGGTGCCTAAGACCACCAGAAAACACAGATATTTACATTATGATTCATAACAGTAGCAAAATTACAGTTATGAAGTAGCAATGAAAGTAATTTTATGGTTGTGAGGTCACCACAACATAAGGAACTGTATTAAAGGGTTGCGGCATTAAAAAGGTTGAGAACCAGTGATTTAGAGGAAGGTGCATAACCTGACTCAGCCTGTTTTCTGATCTATCATAATGAGAAGATTGGACCATTCCAGCCCTTATCTTTTTTTACAAAATATGATGATGCATGAAGATATTTTGCTCTACAGCTTTTACTATAAATATGGATGGTATGGTATGTGGAACTAAATTTTTCTTTTCTTTTTTTTTTTTTTTTTACCCTATCAATAGCTGTGAAATTTGCTCATCACTGGGAGTGGGTGAAGGTATTTTCTCTCTCTCTCTCTCTCTCTCTCTCTCTCTCTCTCTCTCTCTCCCTCCCTCTCTCTCTCTCCCTCTCTTTTTTTTTTTTTTTGCCTCTGTAATATAGTTGTATAAACAAATATTTATGCTGGCATAATTAGATTCTCTCCATAAACCCAAACAGGTCTGATCTTAAGCTCATTGACTGCCTTGGAACAGAATTGATCTTGCTTTCACATTTGATTCACCCACTGCAGCTTTTGAGAGGAAGAAAAATCGCATTGTGAGCTGTGTGTAACTAGGCCAGAGATAACAGGAGGAGGTTGGGAAACCAGTGTTATATTTGTTTGCTTTTCTTTGTCTTAATTTTATGTGTTAATGTACGTAGATCATTCTGATAACAGTTCCAGCCATCCTTGAAGAGCGCTGCCTGTTAGACTTTTCTTTCTTCATACAGGTTAAAATGATTCAGCGATTATTTGATTGTCATGAAACCATTTGACAGTTTCTGGGATTACCAGGAGAAAAGCGAGTTGATATATTTAAATTGCAACATTAAATGTAAAATTTCTTTGCAGATCTTATCTTAAGCTAGACTATGACATAACCTATTACTTTTAAATAAATACTATAAATAACATAATGGACAAAACAGAGGATTTCAAGTCAGGCAAACCTTATTGTGGCATTACTAGCAGTATAATCTAGAATAAGTTATTTAAGTGTCTGAGAAGCAGTTTTCCTCATCTTCCGATTTGAAACTAATATCATATTCCCACAGAACTAGTTTCAGAATTAAATAAAATACCGCATATAAAGGCCCCAGTGCACTACCTGCCACCTATCAGCCAGTCAACAAATATAATTTTCCTTTCTTCCCTCTTTCCATCCCTTCCCTTCATTTATTCTTTTTACTTTTTCATACTCTTTGGTAAAATGCTTTATATTATATATTTTTAAAAAGACTAGAGTCCTAGTAGTTTTCCACTTTTACAAAAGTCCATTTGTGAAGTCTTAGTATAATATACAAATTAATACCTGTGGTTGAAGAAAATAAGGAACAATTTCTGTGTAATTATATACTGGGAGATGGAGGGGGGAGGAATATGTCAAGGCAAAGTGGGTGTTAGATCATTTAATTCTCCTGTCAACTCGAGAAATAGGTCTCTTCCCCATCCTATTGAATGTCATTAGATGAAGAAATGAATGCCTAAAATCAAATTGTAAGTTTGAGCCCAGCCCATGTGCTCACTGGTTGAGCATCCACTTATGAATCAGGAAGTCATGGTTCGATTCCTGGTCAGGGAACATGGCCAGGGCTCCATCCCTAGTAGGGGGCGTGCATGAAGTAGCCAATCGATGACTGTTGTCATTAATGTTTCTCTCCCTCTCCCTTCCTCTCTCTGAAATAAATTTAAAATATATATATATATATATATATATATATCTAGTGGGCTTCAGGTTAGAATGCAGATCTTACTTCAGAGCTCTCTACTACTACCCATGATTTTCAGTCACTGGAGAGAGGAGGGTAGCTTTTGCCTCCTGACTAGAGGGACAAGGCCAAGGTATGGAGTGTGGAACATAAATGAATTCTGCAGAGGAGTTTCTCAAATTATACTCATGACTTTCTGCTCCCGACCTGCCATAATAATACAGGGTTTGGTAATATGTAATATTCCTCAAGTATCTTGGGATAGGAAAAAAGATCGAATATATTGTTCTATGATATGCTGCTGAGATATGAAGTTATTATATAATTATATCAAATTAAATCCATACCATGGCTGTGAAGTCTTAAAAATATTTTGATAGCCTTATTTATTTTTCTTTATTGCTCCTAGACAGTTTAGAAGTATTTGGACATTGTTATATGTCCTGTGTTATAAGAAGTAAATAATACTGAAATGTGTATATTTTTCAGGTTATACTTAGCTGTCAATGACAGTAGAGTAACAGAAAAAAATTATTTCTTATTTTGGTTTGCAGCATTACTTCTTTTATTGAAAATGAAACTGGTCTATAGTGCTTTTATCAATCTAAATTTGATTTTATAAAAGGATTAATGAAAATTAAGCCAACATAACTGGTTTGTAAATTTAGTAAAAATAAACTATATTGAGGGAAATTTTTAAAATTTTTCAGGAGCCAATAAGGTGTGAGGCAGCTAATTGCTTCCTGTCCCTTTCGAAATTACTCAGCCTGGAAAAAGATAGCACGTATTGATTTACTGTACAGTAAATGTTCCACATCTCTCCTCCTCTAACACCCAGACACACACACTGCACATACACAGCAGTGGTATACACAGCAGTGGTGGCGAGGAACTGTCTATCTAACCATTTCTTTCATCAGACTTTCATAAGAACAAATGTGGGACAGAACCTTTCCTTCCTCTTTAAAGAAAATAATATAACATTATTAAAATGTGCATAATGAATGTCAGCCTAGTGTTGTCTTGAATTCATGACGTGTTATTTTTTTGTTTGTTTGCTTGTTTGTTTTTTACAGAAAGGAAAGGAGAGAGTTAGAGAGTTAGAAACATTGATGAGAGAGAAACATCGATCAGCTGCCTCCTGCATACTCCCTACTGGGGATTTGCCCACAACCAAGGTACATGCCCTTGACCAGAATCAAATTTGGTACCCTTCAGTATGCAGGCGGATGCTCTATCTACTGAGCCAAACCGGTTTCAGCAAAACTTAGCTTATTTTTGATAGTTTTGGAGGGAGTTATTATAAACATTATGCAAAGTCAAATTGTGCTCTTCAGTGTGGTCTTTTCCTTTATTTCTGGAATGATCCACTAATCTAGAGGATAGGTGTTTTACTCATACATGTTTTATTCTTGTTGTTAATCCCCAGCCCAGGATATTTCCCCATTGATTTTTAGAGAAAGTGGGAGGGAGGGGGAGAGAAACATTGATGTTAGAGAGTCATTGATTGGTTGCCTCCTGCAGGATTGGTTGCCTCCTGCACGTGGCCCTGTGCTCTGACCAGGGCTGGGGTGAATCCTGCAACCAAGGTGCATGTACTTGACTGGAATTGAACCTAGAGTTCTTCAATCTGCAGGCTGATGCTCTTTCCACTGAACCAAATCAGCGAGGGCCATGCATGCTGTATGTTAATTCATAGATTCTTTCCTGCTACTTTTGACTTTCCTGTAAGCATCTGATGCTTTTCTCATCATAGACTTTGCAGTGCTAGTTTTGGTTGTCCTAAAGCCAAATCAGCCAACTTAGCGAGTTTTAAAAAAACAACACTAAAACACATCTATAGCAAGCTGCTCTGAAGGAGAATTTGTAGGTATTTGTGTCAACATACATATTTCAGAAGTGTAATACCATGTATATTTCTTTTTCTGTCTTAAATGAACAGGAATTATTATCCATGACTTTAATTGTGATCTTGGTTGCTTCTATAACTCAGATAGGCAGGAATGCACTGCATTGTGGCCGTTTATCGAAGGGATCAGAGCATCCTTTCTGTAGAAGAGAGAGACTTTAATAGTTAGAGTAACTTTCCTTTGTCACATTGTATATTGCTTAGCATATTGTTAGGTATGCATTTGTTAAAAAATAATTCTTTGGAAATATGTTTGCCCTCTCTCTTTGTTTGATGTTAACATTTATTCCCCAAAGAGCTCTTTTTCAGCTTTTCAGGGAGTTTTGCTGATTTCTCTCTTGTAAACCCAGCACCACCCTTTGGTCCCAGAATTCTCAGGGCAGGCTTAGCTGCTCCAGCAAGGCCGCTGTTTCCTGGTGAGTCTCCATTAACATAGCCACCACTCCTGGGTTAGATAATGGACTCAAAGGTTAAGAGCAGAGGATCTCAACAGCTCCAATCAGCGGGGCTTTTGCAGGGCTAATTACCTCTTTACTGCGCTGACTCTAATGTGACATGTTTATTGCCTTAACTAACAACTCATTAGCTTAGTTGATGTTTTTGTCAATATTAATTCGTTCATTTAAGCCAAGTCAAAGCTTAAACAAAGATGTCCAGACTGAGAAACGGGCAGCAGAGTGACTCTTGTTTGTTCATCTTTTTTTTTTCCCCCCTCCTTACTCAACTTCAATAAAATAAATGTGTAGAAAGGAAACATGTAGAGTGCTCGTGTTGGGAATGTTGGTATTTGTCCCTCTGTCTGCATATAACCCAATTCTGAGGTTATTTTTCCTGTGGTTACTCCATTCTCCCTATCACAACTTAGTATTTAGTGTCTGCTAGGGACATGTACTTCTAGTTGGTGCTACAC
This sequence comes from Antrozous pallidus, assembly GCA_027563665.1. Taxonomy (NCBI): domain Eukaryota; kingdom Metazoa; phylum Chordata; class Mammalia; order Chiroptera; family Vespertilionidae; genus Antrozous; species Antrozous pallidus. Next base: position 42,990,880 of record CM050518.1, read on the forward strand.
ATCTGTAAAGGCTTAACATCCAGCAGGTCCTTGTGCCAGTGGGAGGTTTCAGTGTGGTCATTAGAAAAGAGACCAAGTAATTTTTCATGTAATTTTAATCTCCTCTAGACTACCCAGAAGATTACCTTTTGATTTATCTTGTAATGATTACTAACTTAGTCTGTGTGGATTACTTAAAAACAAGGGCCACCAATGAAGTTGTCATGAAACGTTTGTGTTTTTTTGCCATAACATTAATGATATTTCTTAGAGAATGTCATTGTTTTGATTTTATGTATTTTTTTTAATTTTATTTTATTTACAATATAGCTTATATTTAATAGTAGTACATATGTTTTCCTCCCCCCCCCAATATCTTCCCCCCAGCCTCCCTTACCCCCCAGCACATGTCCCTACCTGCCCCCCTCCCCGCCCCAGTGTCTTTCATTCATTGGTTATGCTCATATGTATGCATACAAGTCCTTCGGTTGATCTCCCCCAGCATCTGCCACCCATCCACTCCAGCCTTCCCCCTGTAGCTTGACAGCCTGTTCAAGGCCACCCTGCCTCTATATCAATCACTGTCCCCTGTTTCTTTTCTTCAAAAATATCTTGCCTCTGCATACTGAAAACAAACGTATAAGAGCAAAAAAAGTTTGAGTGTCAGTTTCAATGTCCAACTGTTCTGAGTCCCAGTTTCAATGTCAAATAGTTCTTCATATGTACATGTCAGCAATGGTATCCAGATGGTGGACACATCGTGGCAATGCAAGATCCATCCTCTCTGGTATGGTCCTGGGCCGCCTGCAGCAACGCACAGCTGCCGACTGCTAGCATGGCAAGGTGTCGTCAGCGTCCGCCATCTCTGGACCGTCCTCGTGGCTGGAACAGACCCGTCAGTTCCTCACTGTCGCAGGAACCCACATGGTCTTGGAGTTGTTCTCTGCAAACACACAAACACATTCTCGACCAAAAGTTAACAAAGGGATCCTCTCTGCAAAACAGACTTGGGATTCTTTTTATTTTTGCCTAAATGATTTTCCTTTGGCTTATTTTGACACCATGAGTGTTTTTTCATGGGTGTCCTGCAGTTGGTTTTACAAATGGAATTTTCTTTTCTGGAGTAAGAATTTTCTACATGTATTTTACTTATAGGATATTTTCCCTTACATGATATTACCCCACTGTCCCCCTCCCCCTTTTTTTGGTTAATAGGGGCTTTTGGGAATTTTATCTTGCAGTCTTGGTAATTTTAAATTTTACTTTTTGCACACAAATATTACTGCTTTAGGTTCTTTGGATGTTAGGCAGTTTTGCAGTGAGATGAACTACTAATAGATATTTTAGTTAATGTTTTAGGAAAAGCTTTTTGTCCAGTACAGTTAGATTCTCTTGAGTATTCACTTATTTCACTTGTCCAATTTAAATTAATATGAAAACTTGATTACTATTTTACTGTCAATTTTAATACTCAAGCAGAAATCTTAGTTTACCCAGTAAATACTTGTGGAAAGGAATATTTGCATTTTTGAGTAGGTCCTCAGCATTCCTGGTAATAAACTAAATTTAGATATAGGGCAGCTATTGCTGGCCGAGTCTCTGTCTGCCACCTGGGTCCCGGTTGATTTCATGTATTTTTAAGTAACAACTAAATTCTAAAAGTGCTGGAGTCGTGCAAATGCATGAAATAACTGATTGTGAGCCTTTTATTCAGTGGTGAGTCGGTTACTTTGGAGAGCTCCATTGGCATCCTGAGAACCATGGAATCTGGCAGCATGCCACCTGGTGTACAGAAAGGGTGCAGATGCTTTCCTGGTCAGAGTGAAGCTTCAGGCTTAGGGGAGTTTATTCCTGGAGCCAGTCTCTGCTTTGAAGGCCAGGGGCTCCCTCTGATTGGTTGGTTCTTGGATGTGATCAGCCCAGAGAAGGCTGATGAAGGCCATACACAGGACATGGAATACTACGGTATTCATGTTCAGTGAGCAATACATAATGTATCAGATACTCATTTATCTCATTTTTCATCCTATAGCTATAGGTCACATGGATGCTAACTTGTCAGTAGTCATAAGAAATCAAAGTATAATTGTGTCCACTCTAGAATCAATATTCTGACTACCTTCACCTTCTTTCTTTGTCTACCATTCTTCGATGAATCTGTTTCACAGGCTCTCCTAGCTTTCATTCCATGGAAACCTTTCAGTTAGGTGACCAGTGACTTATGCGTTACCAGATCCAGTTAGCTGGCCTCAGCCCTTGTCTCTGTCTCCTGACAGCAGGTAATTCCAGCTGTGTGGAAACTTGACACTTCCCTTGCTTTACTTTCCATGACATTCCCCTCTCCTGGTTCCCTGGCCTCATTAGCCCCTGGTGCTCACTGTTGGCGTTCCTATTCTTCCCAGCCTGTGGAGGGTCTGCTGCACCCACGCTGATTCCCGAGGCATCACTCAGTCCCACAGCATCAAAACCATCTATACTCCAGTGACTGCACACGTCCCTGTCATTTCGCTCAGGTCTCTGTTTAAATGTCACCTTCCACAGAGTCCTTCCCTCCTTATTACTTGCGACATTCTTACTCTGCTTTATTTTTCTTCACAGGACTTAGAACTACCTGACATATATATGTGTTTGTTTGGTTTTTACATCCCAACTAGAATATAAGCTTCATGAGAGCAGACTTTGTCATCCTGCACTTAAAACAGTGCCTATTACGGAGCCTATTACTATGGATTAAATGAATTAAAAGGTCACTCAGCCAATAGGTGCTAGAGCTGGTGTTTAAACCCTTGCTCTCTTGTCCCCTTCCCTCTCCCCTCCTGCTTATGTTGTTCAATAACCCCACACCTTTTGGGAACAGGACATAAAAGTGTTTGGACCACTCACTAAAGATTTGGTAGACTTTAAGATTTTTTTTTTCCTTTTTACTTCTTTGATATCTTTAGTCTGCCACCTGAAATACATTAATTACTCAAAGCAAGATGACATTAAATGTCGCCCTATATGAAAACTTGGTTAATTTATAACTCAAAATAGAGCAGAAAAAAATACTTGGAATCATGGAGCTTTTGAATTCTATATGCTTCTGACTCTAGGACACGAAACAGCTAATTACTTTGAATTAGGGCTGTTTTGATTAACCTAGTATTAGATTAATGAGTTTTAAAATATCTTTATGAAATGAATTTCCTAATTTAACAGAGTTATCTTATTCTTTTTATTAAAAGAAATGATGACTTGCTTGTTATGCCATGCAGCATGTTAAAAGTTTAAAAGCAGTTTTTAATAACTGCATTAGTGCAAAGCATCTAGTTGTAGAAATGTTTGTTAATTATTCCATATCCATGAGCAATGCACTCTACATTGGAATTATTTTTAATCAAATCAGGTACCTGAATAAAGCAAAGTAATGGAATTCTAGACAGCACTCTGCCAGGCTTGCTCTTTGATGGACATTAGCAAATGGAAAAGGGCTTCATTCTCTTGGTTACACTTTGAAATAAGTGGCCAATCATTATTAATTCATTTGCACTCATTGTAATGGCATAAATCATCATAAATTCGCTTGGTCTAAAGTGCATATAATATATTCTCCCACAGGAATTTTCTTGTAATTGAGCTATTAATTAATGTATTTTTTAATATGACCTTTTCCCTTCTCTACTATTTAGAGCCAACGATGGTTAGTGGCTATTTCTTCATTCATAATTTTCTTTTAAGTATGAGAAACGAGTTCGTCTTAACTATACCTGTAGACTGGCCCAGGCTGGACTAAAGCCCAAGAAAATTCCCTCCACAGTCCAGATCTCTGTCCCCTTTGAATGCACTGTTTGTTCTATAGTTTCCTCCTTCAGTCTCTTCAGTGACCAGTGCTGCTTCCTTCCTCACACCTGGTTAGAGAAATTGGCTGTGAGGTAACCAAGGATTCCTGTGAGGTCTTCATGCTTCTAGGAAAGCATCATGGGAGAGAAAACTCCCCCTCCCACTTCCCAAAAAATAAAAGAAAATAAAAATTACAAATAGAGAGCTTGAGAAAAATGTTAAAATGTCATGGATTTTTTAATGACTTTTTAAAGTGAACTTTTCTTATTTAGTGCCATTGCTTCACAATTGAGTAAAACAAACAAACAAACAAAAAACGATTCATGTTCATATCATGAACGATATCATGAACATATCATGTTAGTAGTATCTGTGGTTCTATGGAAATAAAAGTTTAAATTAGTTTAAAAGGTGTTCTGTTTAGTGTACTTAATTGCAGTTGACTCTGCGTGTGTGTTTTCAGTGAGTAAAAGAAGTCTAGAAGTGTTATTTTTTTAATCAAATGAATGATGATGATACTCAGACTAGAAATATATAACTATAGTTCTTTATAGTTAACAGTGTTTTCATGTCATAGGCATTTAATAAATGTAGCTGTGTTAATAAAGTAGCTTGTGATAACGTTAAATAAGTACTGCAGAAAACAAATTATAACCTAAGTAATAGCATTTGTGTGTGTATGTGTATGTGAGTGTAGGGAGGGGGGGTGTTACTGTAAAGGCTTGTGTGTTAATCTTTTAAAAGAGCTGGTCATTATAACCGGCTAGATACTACAAAATTTTTAAAAATCTATGTTTTTTATTACTCAGTTCATGATTGGACAACATTCATTTTAACAGTGCAAAGCAACAAGTTAGTCGCAGTGTAAAACTCTCAGGTTTTTTTTTTTTTTTACCACTATTTATATAAGCTTTACTTTGTTGTTTCTGTCTCAACCCTCTTCTCATCCTTTGCATTTTGCTGTCACAGCAAAATGTAAATATTTTCTTGCAGCTTTGCTCTTTTGTAGCACTTTTTAACAGACAGTAAGACTGAAGTCAGAACACACACACACACACACACACACACACACACACAAAGCTTGAGGTAAAATAGCACTAAAATATGAGCTATTGTTATCACTCTTGACTGCATGACAACAGAATTAGTCTCTCAACTGCCAGAGGGTCGCAGTTAATTGTGATTTATCCAAGGCTGGATGTTTGTGCTTTCTGCTTTTTAAAAGGTTTTGTTGTGATTTGTTTTCTAGTGTTTGGAGGCTGTCTGCATTTTGGTAGTTCATTTGGACACTTGACTAGATTACAGGGGAGGTAGTAATGGAGTGCCTGCTGCTGGCTGAATTCCTACTACAAAGCTGCCGCCGCAGTATCTGTGCCACTCAGCTACCTTACAGTTCAGAAAGACCAGTTTGGGAACTTGACCTTGAATATGGTCCCAGGTTGTTGACTTGAATAATGCTGAACTTCACCCTGCAACAAGCTGAGTTAGGAGCCTGTTGGCAGTCTCAGTTAAGAGCCAGGGACCAGTAGGAGGAGTTATTAGTTGTAATAATTATAGTGGGAGAAGGTACTCAGTTCTTTGGGACAGTAAGTGAATTATAAATAGAACTGTTTTCAAGATTTTTGATAACATGGGCCAGTAAAATTTCCAAAAACAAAGTGTGAGGGTGTTTAGCAATATTTTAAAGTTTTTTATTCTGCTGAGTACAAACATTAAAGAATACTCTCTTCATCATTTTATTTTAAAAATATTTTATTCACCTCAATGTTGTAAGAACATAACATTAGAATAAGCATTCTTTTAAGTTGAAAAAGTTTAGCTTTATGAAAAGGATTTATTAACACATCGTTTTGATATTTTACCATTTCACCATAGAGCCACCAGCAAGGTATATGGCAAACTCTTGGAAATTTCTGAACTGTGTATAATTTTGTTGACTGTGCTAGGTACAGTATAAAGTAATTTTTAGTATTTGCCAAAGCAACAAAACTAAGCACTTACTTAAAAATAAGGCACTGTGCTAAGCCTATGTCAAACATTAAAGTTTTTTTTTGTTGTTGTTGTTTTTGTTTGTTTTTTAATTTTCATGAGTCCCATGGAACTTACTCAGTTAGCAGACAGGAAAAGGTAATAAAATAAAATGAAAATAAGTGAAGAAAATTAGCTTTAGACAATAGAACAAGAGATGCTTTATTGTTGTTTGTTAAATGTATGGATAATAATTGCTATGTCAATAAAATGTCATTCTAAGGTAAGCGGGAAAATGTGGCAGAAATTTCTAACTACCTATGCAACATTCTCGCCTTCTCTGTGAACAAAACCTCGGTTTGGCCCAGCCAGTGCGGCTCCGTGATTGAGCATCTACCTATGAACCAGGCGGTCACAGTTCGATTTGCTGTCAGGGCACGTACCTAGGTTGTTGGCTAGATCCTTAGTTGGGAGGCATGAAGGAGGCAGCCAATCAATGATTTTCTCTCATCATTGATGTATCTTATCTCTCCCTCTCCCTTCCTCTCTAAAATAAATAATAATATATTTTTAAAAAAGGAAAGAAAATGAGCAGTGATTCTTAAAAAACAAACAAAACAAAAACAAAAACCAACCCCACTCAGTTTTGTTAAAGATAGCTGTGTGCCCAGCTCAAAAATTACATTTCCCAGTCTTCCTTGAAACCAAGGTAATTATTGTGTGATATAATTCTGACCAGTGGAATGTAATCAGACTTCAAAAGGGGGATTGACTTAACTGGCACATGTTTTTGCCCTTCATCCTTCTACTTCTTCCTGCCTGTAAGGAAGATGCAATGCTGGGTGTACAGTAAACAATTTTGTGACCATGATTCAACTAAGTTACAACCAAGACAATCAGAGGAACTTATTATGGCTATATTTAGCTGCCGAACAAGGTACAGGAACCTTCTCATAGTATGAGAAAAGATAAAACCTATAATTTATTTAATCTGTTTTACAGAGACACTGGTAATGGCAGCTTCATATATTTTGTAATTAAGAGGGAGGAAGAGATTGAGCATAAAGTGTATAGTTTTGAATCCATAGTTGGGTAGAGTGTCATGAATAAAATATTGCCTCTTACCTACTATGGTTCTGTGTTATTTCATCCAAAGCGTAGTAATAGATGAGTGTTTTTCCAAAGCTCTTTTAACTAGAAAATCCTATGATTCTAAAGAATCCATTTGGCTGGGGATGAGTAGATCACAATTACAAGGCAGTAGGGCTTTTTCTCCAATGATCCCCTTTCTAGTCAACAAGACAGCCTAAACACTCATTTCTACAATGAAAATCTGATCATACTCCTTTTTTGATTAAAACTTTCCAGTGGTTCCCCAATGTCACCAGAACAGACAGACTCTTTGCATGGCGTATGCGGCCTTTGTGATCAGGCTCTAAGCCCTGTCCCGCCCCATGTCTCACCGCTCCATTCCATCTGCCTTGCCCTCCTTCCCCCTTGCCATTGCCCATTGCCTCAGCACCTTTGCTCCCCCAATAACATTTTCAGCCATGTTGAGCTTTGTGCAATCCGTGATCCTACTGTATTCTTGCTCATTGCCTGGTCTTTAGGCATGCTATTCTCTCTGCCTGGAGTGTTTCCTTTCCCTACTCCTCCTCTCTGAGTTGCTAATTCCTGCAAATGTATTAGGTTTTGGTATAGGGGTCACCTTTCCCCGGAAGCCTTTTCAAACCCCTGAGATGGGGTTCAGTGCCTCTGTTAAATTCTTTCATGATGAGATGTGCTTATAAATATAACACTGTTCATATATATTCAAATTACCTGGTTGCTCACCTGTCTCCTGAGCTAGAATGTATTTTCTTGAGGGGAAGAGTTGAGTGTTATTCCTGTTTGTTTCCCCAGTACCTAGTACAATATAGCAATACTCTATGAAGAGGTATTACATGAATCTTTGGATGGAGAGATTTGGACCAAATTGTGGAAAGCCTTGGGTGAATATCAGGCCGGTTTGTTGAACTTTTTAATACTTGCACTAGAGAGTTTTTATGAAGGAGTTAGTTATGATGGTGGATCGTTGTCCACGTCTTTACTCAGTGAGAAACTATGGAATAGTGGGGCGTTTACGTAAAATAAGTCAATTTGTATTTCTGTGGAAAATTAGAGTCTACCCTATACAGGTTAAAATACAAACTTTATTGGGTTCCAAACACTTAAGAAAATTCTGACAGGTAAAGTTCAAATTCACAAAATTCTAGTCCTGAGACTTTTTCTATCAATAGGAAAGGTACTGTCATCTTGATTTTAGCTTTTCATCACCTTGGTCCATTTTGTAGAACATCTACATTATATAGATTTATAAGTTAAATCAACCCTAAATTTGAGAATGTAAGTTGAGGATACATTTATCTATCCCTTTTTATTATCATGTCGTTTTTTAAAGGTTGGCTCCTTAGTGTCAGCAAGAAGAATATGTGATTAGGAAGTTCGAAATCTTAGGCGTCCTAGATTGTTCCTTCAGAACATAGGTGTCATTAATGCCGGTAGCATTAAAGTCCTAAGTATCCTATTCATCAACAGGGCTGAACACTAAAGTTTTAACTTGAAAATCCTCTTCATCTTCTATTATTTACATGTCTTATTTGGAATAAGTTGTCAGAGACAGATGTGGAATTTTAACATTAATGTGTCTTTATAATTCCAGAGCAAATCATTGGAAAAAACATACATAGGCTAGAAGATTTAAAATGTGTGTTACACAGGCCATTTTTCTCACTGCTTCTCTTGATGCCCCACCCTGGCCTTCTAGAGCTGAAGGGATCTGTGCTCTGTGTTACCAGAGACTTGGAGAACTAAAGAGGGGGAGATGCTGGAGGAGACGTTTGTTTGCAAGAAGTGATTGAGGGGGAGGGGTGATGGGCCACAGGGTGAGGGGTGTTCACACTTTGCTGTGACCATACAGGGCCAGGGATCTGTCAGAAAACGCTTACTGTTTTTCCTTCTCTGTCATTTCATCGGAGGACAAGTGATCAGTCCCCTAGTCTAGGTTTCCCACTTTGTCAGGAAAATGATGGAAAATAGCAAGAAATAGGCCACTTATTGTTTATTATTGCTCACCAGGAAAGAAATTGTCAAAGTGGTGAGGAAGCTGCCTCTAGAGTTCCCACCACAGAAAAACCAGCCGGGTCCCTCTATTGCCAGAGTGCTCTCCCCTGTCACAAATACAGAACAGGGAGAGGGCAGTTAAGGAAAATGATGATTGAAATGCTATAAAACGTGGTACTCAGGGAACTTCACTTCCCCTTTGCAATATCTCTTATCCAGGACACACCTCCAGGGAGCCCTAGCCCTTAGATTGGAAGCCATTGCTGTGGTGTTTTGGACATCTACAGGGAACAGCGCGGGGGGGGGGGGGGGGGAGGTGTTTTCTGCAGCTCCTAGTAGTAAAGAAGATACAGAAAGTGGTAGACTTGTGGACATTTTGAAGTATTGCTCTGACAAGCTGGGGCAAGGAGCTGCATTAGAAATGTACATGCCGTAAAGGTAGACTTATTTTCCCGTTTAGGTCCATAATGTGTGCGAAGCTCTGTGCTTGGTGTTTTGGGAAACACAAAGTTATATGTTACACACTCCTACCCTCCACGGCACCTGCTGAGGAAAAGGGAAGTGCTCAGAAATGCTTACGTTTAAAACCATCCTGTGATCCAGGGCACACACATGCTGGCAGACCTTGGAGAACAATGGGTCACTCTTTTAAAGGGGTATACATTCTTGTGATCCACAAAACTTGAAGCTATCCATACATTTACATGGCTAAGTGTGAGAGTAAAATTTACAAATGCACTCATGAATGAAGTATGAGTCAGGGGATGGTTTCTCAAGGAGGCTTTCCCTATATAGGTACCTTTTTTGTTCACCTCAGGCAGTGTTAACCCAATGCCCATGGCCTCCTGAAATATTTTCTGCAGAATTTAGTAGATAAGTATATGTATGTAGTTGCCTGGGGAAAGGACCAATGGCTTTCAACCGATTCTTGAAGGGTCTGTGCCTGAGAAGAAGCTCAGATCGGCTAATTTACAGACTGCAACCATACACACTTGTCCTGGCTCTGCAATGCCCTTTCCCTCTTTTCGCTTCCTTTGCAGCCATTCTCACTCAACAGTCAGCCATCACGTAAGTGTTTGTCATTGTTGAGTGCATTGAAGTTTAGATGCCATGTTCCTACTTTTGAAGACAAGCCAGTTCAACATGTTTTCATACTAAGCCCTGACTGCCACTTATTGAGGCATTCATTTCACACCCAGATGCTTCATGAGAGTTAACTATTGTTATCCCCATTGTACAGGAAACGGAGGCTCACTGAGTCCCTTCCTAAGCCTGCCCCCTAATAAATTATGAAACTGTGGTTAATCCTGTCTTAAACCTGAAGCTGGTGCTTGCCTATCCAGTCTACTATTCTATGATTTATAAACTGTTTTGTCTCTTTCTTTCAAAGAACAAATACACACACACACACACACACACACACACAAAAAAAAAAAAAACAACAACTCTTCTAAATTGCAGTTTGCTCTTCACAGTCTCTCGTGCTTTTCTTTTTTAAATATCAAAACGCCTATTGAAGGAGATGGGCTTCTGCAGCTTCATCGCCACTGGGTGCATATGTACAAACTGTCAGCATTGTCTTCACCAGAAAGCAGGACATGTTAATTAAAATGTAGATCGTTTTTAACAGCTTTAAACATCATACTAGTCGTGTGTATTTTTTTAATGTATTTATTGATTTCTGAGAGGAAGGGAGAGGGAGAGAGCTAGAAACATCAATGATAACAATCATTGATCAGCTGCCTCCTGCACACTTTCTACTGAGGATTGAGCCTGAAACCTGGGCATGTACCCTGACCGGGAATTGAACTGTGACCTCCTGATTCATAGACCAATGCTCATCCACTGAGCCACACTAGCTGGGCAAGCTGCATTTAATTTAATCGACTGCCGGAAGAATTTCTTGCACGCCTAACACCATACTACTCAATAACAACAGGAAGTGGAGGGGGTACACTCTAGGAGAGGACACTTTTTCATGCTGCACACTCTGCCTTCTCCTGTGGGTGAACCTTGTCCATAATGAGATGTGTCACGGTGGGAAGTGCTTGACACATGAACTCTGGTAGATGCAGAAGAAAGGTGAAGAAACCATATTCCATCATTTGAAGCCATCTGCATCTTGCAGAATTCTTAATAGGGAGAAACACTGGAAATTTAGGATCACTGATAAGTTTGGAAGTTGTGTATACTTATGTGATTTTTATGGAATTAAAACACTTCAGAATATGATATAAGTCTGGTCGGCAAACTGAGGCTTGCGAGCCGCGGTTTGCCGCTCTGTTGACTAATGAGTTTGCTGACCACTGGTATAAGATATTGTCACCTAAATAATGCTCAGTCACATATGTAAACTCAAGATCTCTCATAATCTATCAAAATAAAAAGAAATCCAAAGTAGTTTACATTTTGAAAATATGCCTGAAAGAAAACCTCACAAAAGTAAGATTGCTTTATTGCTCTGCATTTTATTTTGTAATTTTAGGCAAGGCACTGACATATCTTCTGCTCCAGCCACCGAGCCCCAAGCTGCCTCCGCACAGCACCATCCGGAGAACGGCCATCGACCTGATCGGACGCGGGTTCACCGTGTGGGAGCCGTACATGGACGTGTCCGCCGTCCTCATGGGGCTGCTGGAGCTCTGCGCCGATGCCGAGAAGCAGCTCGCCAAGTACGTGCTCACTTCCCATTGATGTGATTTGTTTCTGTTGTGTTTGTTTTGTTGCCAGCGATTACCCTTTATATATTGTGTGTCTTCAATAGAAAAATTAACAAATGTCTCAATATATGAAATTTTGGATGTGGACAATGGAAGGGAAGTTTGTTCCTGTAATTTTAACACCATTGGGATTTAGCATTGAGCCCATTAATGATCAGTCAGTAACAGTTTTAAAATTGTTTATTGTGATTGTTAGCTAATCCTATATAATAAAAGAGACACATGCAAATTTGACCGTACTTTTGCTATGCTACCAGCCAATTAGGAGCGGGGCGGGTGGGACCGAGGCATGGGGGGGCGGGGCCAAGGTGGGCACCGGCAGCGGCATCATGGCACCAGGTCCCCTGGCGTTGGGATGGGGGACCTGAGGCCAGGCCAAGGGACCTAAGGCTGGACCCTGTGCTCCTGCACCAGGCCAGGGGACCTGAGGCTGCACCCCCTGCCTGGAGGGGCTTGACAGGACACCTGAGGCCACATCTCCCACCTCAGCACTGGGAAACCTGAGGCCAAGCTGGAGGTCCTAAGGCTGCACCCCCTGCCCTGGTGCCAGGGCCAAGGGACATGAGGCTGTGCCAGGGGACCTGAAGCTGCACCCTCTGACCTCACATCTGGCCAGGGGACCTAAGGCTGTGCTGGGGGACCTGAGGCCATGCTCCCTGCATGGGGGACCTGAAGCTGTGCCCTCTGCCCTTCAGGGCTTCATGGGGATGGGGCTGGCTGAGTCTGGGTCTTGCACGATTTCAAGGTGAACATGGGTGAGTGGAGACTTGACTCTGGGATCCGTGGCATGCCCCAGACTCTGACAGGAATTGAGATTTTCATATACATTTTATTAATTTTCTTTCATCTCTGACACTTCTATTATAGAGAAAGGGAAAATGGCAATATTAAAATATTTCCTCTAATTAATTCCCTTTTAATGTGCATGGATTTCATGCACCAGGCCTCTAGTAATAGTATAAACATCATTGATAAGGAATGTTACATTTCCCAAATTGCTTTACTAATAGAATGTGTGACCCAGTAGTTTGGGCATTATTTCTTTGTACTCATTTTGATTTTTAAATCACCTTTATTGAAGTTTTACTTGCACACAGTGAAAGACCAGTCATCTGGGAGCAATGATGACAGTAATGGAGTAGGAAGATGAGCTAAGGGACTTGCTAAAATGAACTAAATGGAAACACTTGGTCAGGAAGGCTACGAGTGGGGGTTGGGATGTGGGTGGGAGAGGTTAGTGTTGACTTGAGAATTCAGCCTCCTGATTCCGGAGGAAGCCCCCCTCCGCCTTTTGTTGATATAATACTCATAACATTAAATTTGCCACTATAGTCATCTTAAAGCAATAATTATGTGACATTAAGTGCATTCACAAGGTTATGCAGCCATCACTGCTATCAAGTTCCTGTAGTAGTTGCTCCAAATGGAAACTCTGTATCCATTAAGCAACCACTCACTCCCTATTCTCCCCACTCCCACCCCCACCCAGTCCTGGGCAGTCACTGATGTTTTCTATCCATGAATGTGCCTATTCTAAAAATTTCATTTAAGTGGAATTATGCAATATGTGGCCTTTTATGTCTAGCTTCTTTCACGTAGCAACTTTCCAAGGTTCCTTCATGTTGTAGTATGTATTAATAACTTCCTTTCTGTAGTTGGATAATATTCCATTTAATGGATGTACCACATTTTGTTTCTATCCACTTACCTGTAGATGGAAATTTGGGTTGTTTCTACCTTTTGGCTATTGTAAACAATGATGCTATGAACAGTCATGCACAGGTATTGGTTTGAATATCTATTTTCAATGGAATTTTTGAGTCATATGGTAATTCTATGTTTAAATTATTATCGAGGAGCCACTATTTCCCCCAGTGGCTGCACCATTTTGCATTCCTACCAGCTATGCACAAGAGTTCCATTTTCCCTGCATGCTCACCAACACTTTTTTCTGCTTGTGAATGGGAATGCCCAGTGGTAGGAATTCTGAAACTGTCCCATGATGTCCCTCTTCATGCAAATGTGATCACCTCTTTGATTTTCTCAATGATTGGAATGTCATTCTTATCATAGTTAATCTTTAACAAAAACCTTGAGTTCTCTGTCCTTTTATTCTTGGTTGCCTTTCTCATACCCCAAATTCTCTTCTGTTCTAGCATGCTTTGGACTGTAGTCTTTCTGATGTCTGCTCTGGGCTCAGAAAGTGGGGACCAGACAAACAAGTGAAGCCTAGACTTGAAGGCTTGACTTTTTCTGCAAACTAGACATGCCCAGCCCCAAATCCCAAGTTGATTGGTAAGAGGCAGGTATTTATTTCAAACATAGGCAGCCATCTCCCTATCACCTCATATCTCCATGCTCCCCAACTTCACCTGGATGCCTCCCTGGCTGTATGCCCTTCAGCAAATTACTTCATTTCTTATCTCAGTTCCAACTATATTTGGGGCTAATTAATAACACTTCAGAAGGTCGCTATGAAATGAGTTTATATTTGCAAAGTGCTTAGAAGAGTATTAGCTCAAAGATGAAATTATTGCTACCTACATGGTGGTAGTGCAGGGTCATTGTTCTAATGTTCAGTAAATCAGGTCCTGCCCATTTCTAGAATAAACAGTTGGACATAGTGGGAGACAGCCTAGTTTATGGATACTGAAGGTTGGAAGTTTCTCGACTGACTTTAAGGATTAGGAGGAAATATGAGCCCTTGATTTTGTGGCCATAGTGAGAGGCAGCTAGCCTTTGAGCAAAACTCCAGAAAGTGTTTCCAGCCTTTGCCCTCCCCCCCACCCTCCACCCACACCTCTGGCTGTGGGGGCCATGCATACCCTCCAAAGAGCCCCCTGCCGGCTGCTGTGACCACAGCTCCCTGGGTGACAGGGAGCCTTTAGCACTTTCCGATTCTCTAAAATTTTACTTTGACTTAATTTTATTGTTTTCAAATCTGAACTAAATACAATTTCAGCAGTATCCACTCTTGTTTTGTAGTGTAGGAAGAGAAGTGGTAGGCCTTTATTTTAGGTTTTTGTATTTAATACTTTGTTTTTTAATAAATTTACTTGAAACTTTTATCAGCAAACATAAAGATGCACTTACGTTTTTTCTACATGTAGTATGTCTACAGACACAAATACTGTAGTTTTCCCGTAAGTAATTTACACATTGCTATTATATCCTTTTCTGTCACTAAGATTAGTATGACTCTATACAACGCTCCGAATAAATGAATGCATCAGCATTTAGCCTTGAGGAGTTCAATGTAATTTTCATCATGATAAATTGCATAATAAGCAAGAAAATGTTTGCTTATTAATCTGTAACAAGATTTAGATTGAAAATGGCCTTTTCCACCCATGACACACGTGGCACAGGCTGCAGGAGGACTGAGGGGGGAGAAGGGGAGCGTGGCGTGTGCGGGGCGGGGTTATGTGTGCACCTCATGCTCTCACAGCCTCCTCTGCCGCCCTGTACCTGCCTCACTAAGGGCATGATTATGGTGCTCAGCTGCCTGTTCACGGTGGCGATGTCAAGTTTGCTTCATTAAGAAGCTTTTGCTTCGTAAAATTTTAGTTGGTGTTTATTGAAAACCGCACAGGCAGCGGTTTTCTCTTTCTTCCCATTCTTGTGAGTCCATGAGGGATGGGGTTTGGGGGAGGGGCCTGTTGTCTTGTCTGGGCAGTGTATCTTTCAGCAGTTTCCTCTTCCCTTCCTCTCTTGGGTATGGACTCCTCTATCAGAGATGACTCCCCCGGGGGGGGGTCTACAAAAACTGTATAAGGCTCAAGATGAATAGCGGGTTTTCCAAATTAACAACGCCTTTATTTTAGAAATATGACTTGGAATTTTCCATCTTTGAAATCAAAATCTCACCAATTATTTTCTGGTGTTTTCAAATATTTTGCATAATTTTAAACTATGATTATTAACTAGCAGCTAATGTGTGGGAGGAACAATGTTAGGTAGTGTACGTTGCTGTAAAGTTTCAGACAACAAAGACCCTGTCTCTAAGGCACTTGCAGTCTTACAAGAAAGGTAAGACCCGATACGAAGGGAGGACGAGAGGAAGGGGTCTGCCTGTCAGAGCATCAGGAGAGACGGACAGCGGGGTGTGCATGGAAGAGCTTCATGTGGTTGCTTATGAGGAGAGGAGGGGAAGGAAAAGGACATGCAAATGGACAGAGATGGGACAGCACAGGTGTGCCTGGAAGATGCTGAGTAGTGAAAGTAAATGTTGATTTTAACAAATCTTATCCACTAATTTCTGGCAGAACTTAAACTGTGGCATGGTTCTATCTAAACTCTAGCATGATGTCCTTCCTAGTTGCTTCTGGGGAATAAAATTAAGGTGAAAGGGAACATTGGTTTTACCTTTTACTTTATAAAAAGAGTGTTAGTGCGTTTCTTCCTTAATTTAGCACCTGCCACAGACCTAGCAGCGTGCAGGGAAACAGGTGTGGAACGCAGCCCTCTTACGGAACACTTCCTCCCTGAGAGTTTTGTGCTACACACTCCACAAATGTTCCTATCTAAATAGAGGGAAACTCAAGAAATAAGCATTATCATTCCCAGTTTGCAGATGAGGAAAATGTGAATCTTTTCTCTTGTCTACAATAAAATGCTGGGATTCAAACCCAGGTTTCACTGACTCTAAAAACCATGCTCTTACTAGGGTGCCACCTACCATTCAAAATCTAATACCCACACCATGGCCGATGTGGCTCAGTTGGTTGGTTGTTGTCCCATGCACCAAAAGATTGCTGGTTCGATTCCCAGTAGGGCACATGCTCAAGTTGTAGGTTCGATCCCTGGTGGGAACATATAGGAGGCAGCCAATCAATGTTGTGCTCTCACAATGGTTTCTCTGTTCTCCCTTCCTCTCTCTCTACAAATCAATAAATTGTTCTTAACAAAATAGCTAATACCCACAGAATTACAGACCAATCAAGTAGTAAATTAACAGCAACCTAATGAAAGGATGTAGAGCGGTCAGCTCAGTGTATACTTTTCGGATTTTTAAGGTATAGTTAATGAAATTATTTTCATTGAGAATTTTGTGCCTTCTAGAACTATTTAGAAAATAAATAAATAAGCAAGCAAGCCTATTTAAATATGAGATAAGCACTATTGAATGTGACTTGTGGGCGATTCAATTAAATATTTTTCTCCTGAATATTCCTTTACAGCACTCCTTTATTTGAAGATGGGCAAGTCTGACAATTTTAGGCGGTGACATTTAACTGAAGTGGTCTTATATGTAACTTTTAAAATGCTTTACCACAATGAAGTTAGGACCAGGGCAGGATTAATGAGCAACCATGTAAGGAATGAGCGCAGACAGTGGGCCATTTTTCTATTCATGTTTTTATTTATAATATCTGTCATCTCTGGTATTTCATTTTGCATGTGTATACTGAAATGCTGAGGAAATAGAGAGTGTGTCATATCATATTCTTTTAGAATAAAGACTAAAACCAAAGCCCCAACCTATAAACCTGTATAACAAATGATATGCATCCCAGCCGGATAAGCAGAATTCCAGGAAAAGACTGAGTTCTCTGTGTACGTGCAGCTTCCAGAATGAGGCAGACACCCCTTTACTTTCAACCCCCCTAGTAATATGATCCTTCTTCAGTTAGTTATAATTTATCACACACCATGCACTCTTGACTTTAAAGGAACTACATGCAGAATTAGACTGTGCCTGTTGGGACTGCCAGATCAATTACTTTGACTTCATTGCCTGGTCAATTCAGTCAAATAACTGGCTTAAATGATTTTTTTTTTTCTGCTGAATCTGCCAGGTAACTTCATTTAGTGTGGAACTATTGAGCCGCCATGTCGTCCAGGGCCTGTACTAGGCACGTTGGGGGGAGACACAGGATTAAAGGGTATGGTCCCCATGGGTACAGAGTTCACAGTACAAAACTGATTTATAATGCCCGGCATGATGGGAGTCAGGGCAAAGGGTCCAGAATAAACGGGTGTTGTCGGTGGTTGTTTATATTTCAACAGAAGGTAATTGAGTGCTATAGCAATTGCAGAGTATTATGTGGGCCTCCAGGAGAACTGAACAAAGGGGAGGGAAGGGAGAAGGGGAAAAGCACTGGCAAAACTTACTACAATAGAAACAGGGACAGAATTTTAGGGACCGACCTTGAAATTAGCCTGCCTCAGGAGCACTGGTGCTGAAAAGACTGAGTTATAAATTAGTGAAACTAGATTTTGGAGGGCCTGGAGTTTCAGGCCAAGAAGTTTAAGATTTATCTTCGAGGCTGTAGGAGCCACTGGAAGTTTAAAGCAGGTTAACTGTGGAATAAAGTTGGTGATTTTGGAAGGTTGCCCTGCTAGTGGAACATTGATGAGGACCACAGAGGACAGAGACGAAGGTTGTCTTTTTCCCTGGTGCCTGAACAACTCCTCTCTGTTATCACACTCACAACCCTCCTGCTTTTACACTGCAGATGCTCAAAAGGTCACTGCAGAGCTCTGACCTAGAACACAGATCTTCCACACTGTGCAGGCCTGGGCCCTGACTGCCAGACGCTGATGGTGGGAATCGCTCAGGTGCACCCATTGATGCCTCTACGTGTCAATTGTTCCAGCTTCCACTGAACTCAGTGGGCAATGCTTATAATTTTAGGTCCCTGGCTAGCCTCCTTCCCATTTTTTAAAAATGTACTAGAGGCCTGGTACATGAGATTTATGAACTAGGGTGGGGGTGGGGTCTCCCTCAGCCCAGCCTGCACCCTCTTGCAGTCCAGGAGCCCTCGGTGGGTGTCTGACTGTGTGCTTAGGCCCAGTCCCCAGGGAAAGTGGGCCTAAGCTATCAGTCAGACATCCTTGACGCTGCTGTGGAGGCGGGAGAGGCCCTCGCCAGCTGTGAGCCCAGCTTCTGGCTAAGAGGCACTCCCACTGTGGGAGCACAATGGGTCACCAGGGAGCAGCTCCTGCATTGAGCATCTGTCCCCTGGTGGTCATTGTGCATCATATTGACAGGTCATTCTGTTCTGTCAATTTGTATATTAGCTTTTTATTATATAGGATTTTTATTTCAGAAAAGAAAGGAGAGCGAGAGAGAAACATTAATGATGAAAGAGAATCATTGATTGGCTGCCTCCTGCATCCTCCTACTGGGGATCGAGCCTGCAACCTGGGCATGTGCCCTTGACTGGAATCAAACCCAGGACCCTTTACTCCTCAGGCCAATGCTCTATCCACTGAGTCAAACTGGCTAGGACCCCATTATTGTATAGTTTCTCTTCTGGACCCCACCAGTCATCACAACACTTGACCACTTCTCTTCTGAGAAGAAGTTGGTCCGTCCCTGAAATTTGGGAGCTCATTTGCTGAGATGGAGGAAGCTGTACTGTGTGACTAGGCCTTTAACTTGAAGCCCATGGCCTGCAGTTCATTGATCTCATTTTCTTTTTGCTTTGTTTTTGGTTGTGGAGGCACCTTGGTCAGAAGAAACATCTGCTGTATGTGTAATATCAGTCAGATGAAGGTTGGTGTTTGTGCATCTTGGAGCTCATTAAATCTCCTCATCAACCTTGTATCCCTATTTTAAAGGCACTGTGCTTATTCAGACTAAGGCAGTCACAGGGTACAGCACTAAGGCAGGGGAAATATCCCCTTGTATCATGAGCCTTGAAAGTCTATCAGCTGATCACTTCCACCCTTAGGTGTATACACACATATGCATATTCATTCATTCTCATTCTCTCTCTTTCCCCTCCGTCCCAGCCCCTTCTCTGCTTCCACTAAATGTTCCTTCTCCATACAAAGAGGAGGAGGTATGGAAGAGAGGACTTAGATGTGGGTGGTGAGTCTGCCTTGATCCTGCTTATGTGACTAGAACTCTGGTTTCCACCTCCGAGAGGTCACCTGTTATGACGCTTGTCCTGCAGAGCTGGACCGCTCTCTTAGCACCTAAGGGAAGCAGTACAGCCATGAGGAGGGAAGACAGGCACCCAGAGCCATGAAGTTCAGCAGGAGTACCACCTTCTCTATCACTGCATTTTCCTTGATACAACCTGGCTCTGTAGGCAGCTACCTCGCTAACATAGATACCCAAGTTCAAATTCAGCCCGAGGTCTGTTGCCTAAGCTCGGTGGCAGTGGCACCTCTGTCTCACCTGCAAAGCTGGTCATGTGCACCCACATTTAGGACTTCTTCATGTAGTTGAATTTGATCTTCCTGAGGACTTTTTGAATCCCAGTCCTGGTGTTTAGTAAAGTTGCTCTCACTGACAACTTTATAAGCACACCAGAGGATAACGTGGCACCCGTATCTTTATTCAAACTACCGTTGATCTGAATAAACAGCTGCAGTACCAGGATTGCCGCACACCACCAGAAACCACTCTCTGGGGTGCCGTGTAGCCATTCACCCAAAGCCACTGAGTGAGTCATGTTACCAATAATCAATTCAGTGTGAACTGTAATATAATGAGTCCCCTTACTTCTCCAAAGGTCAGCAACTCTGAAAGACATTCACTACCGCCTTGGTTCTCTCTGGACCTGATTTCTCCATGACATACTGATATCCCTCACTTTGTAGGGCTGTTTGGGGGCAGATACAAGACTAGGTGTAATAATAGCACCAGAAGCCTGACTTCAAACCTAGACCTTGGGTTCCAGGCCCAGTTTCTTTCTTCTATATCCATCTTCCTGATGTGGGATGGGCTGCTCGGGAGACAGGCTCTCCTTTTCCCTGGCTCACTGCTCAGCAGGGATGCTGCTAAGGGATCGTTTCCAACTCCAATATTCTATGATTTTTATTGATCTTATGAACCGTGATTTAAGTTTGTTCAGATTATTCAATTAGCATACCATTTTTGTTTATCTCAGCCTGTCAATATTATCAACACCTATTCATTCACATTGATGAAAAAAGGAAACATGGAGAATTTGAACAGTTTAATGAGCATTTGAATGTCTTAAAACATGACTTAAAATATGATCTAAACTTTATAATTATTAAACAATCTAGCCCCAGCATTACTCATGAACATTTTTTTTTTTTTGCTGAATTCTCAATATTAAAGTTTAATTCAGAGGAGAAACTGGCTAAGCTACCCCACCTTGCTCTCCTTCTGAGCATCTTTACAGCCCCTGTAGGGACTGCTGGCATCAGGATCTTCCATGGGGGGATGTGCCCCCCCCAATACATTCCTTCTGTTGATTGGTCAATATGTGTGTTTTCTTTTCAGCTCACATCTTTCTTTTTAGTGGTAAACATCAAAGAGGGGCTCTCCATCCTCTCTCCTGTGAGTTCCTGCTTTGACAGTTATACTCTCAAAGATTTAAGCAGCATAACAGTCACAAAGAAATTATAAGCAGAATTTTCTATAATCAATTTACTTTCTTTTAACAAAGACAAGAATGCCTACATAATGCATCTTTCAACTAAAACTCAAAATGATTCATAGAGCAATTACAGAAATACTGATAGACTTTTGAGGATTTTTAGTAAAATCTAATCCAGTTTACACATGCAGTACACAGACTTATTTAATTAGAGCAGGTCAGATCTTCTTATTACTTCATGTGGATATTCTATAATAATAAAAGTGTAATATGCTAATTAGACTGGACAGCCAAACGACCTTCTGACGTCATTCTAGATGTCCTTCTGGATGAAGCCCCTGTGGTGGGGGCTGAGACAGAGGCGATTAGGGGCAATCAGGCAGGCTGGCTGAGGTGATTAGGGGTGATCAGGCAGGCAGTCAAGCAGTTAGGGGCGATCAGGAAGGCAGAGAGGTTAGGAGTGATCATGCAGGAAGAGGAGTGGTTATGGGCTATCAGGAAGGCAGGCAGGCAGAAAGAGAGGTTAGGGGCAATCAGGTAGGCAAGCAGAGGCAGTTAGGGGCAATCAGGCAGGCAGCCGAGTGGTTAGGGGTGATCAGGCAGGCAGCCGAGTGGTTAGGGGCGATCAGGCAAGCAGGCAGAGTAGTTAGAGGCAATCAGGCAGGCAGGCAGAGTGGTAAAGGGTGATCAGGTAGGCAGGCAGAGGGGTTAGGGGCAATCAGGCAGGCAGGCGAGTGGTTAGGGGTGATCAGGCAGGCAGACAGAGTGGTTAGGGGTGATCAGGCAGGCAGACAGGCAGGCGAATGATTAGGAGTCAGCGGTCCCAGATTGCGAGAGGGTGCAGGCTGGGCTAAGCTCCATTCTCCTGCCCCTGCCCCGTGCACAATTTCATGCACCAAGCTTCTAGTTTAATATAAAAAGTATTTAGAGAGACAAACTATCATCGGGTCTCTTACTGAATAACAAAATATATCTTGTATACAGTTAATGTGTAGATCACATGCTGCATTTTAATTAATAGTCTATACTTTTCACTGTATTCTATATAAAAGAAGCTTTGAAAAAGTAATATCATTTGTATGTTTTAGGGATGGCAAAAAGAATAGAAATAGCATTACTCTCCTATCGGGACATTCTCACAGTTCCAAAAGGTTTATGTTATCATGTACATATTCTTATGTATAGCCTGGATAATGCCAGACTAAGTATCAGTTACTATAATTTTTTTTATTAATATGAATTAAATATTGGCAAAGCATACTGATTAGTGGTAGATTGGTTTTAATAGTATTAAGTATGGGATTAAACTAGCAGTACTAAGAATATTTTAAACTTCAAATAATATACAAGCTAAAAATAATCTTGTCATTCTCAGTTCTTGTGATAATTTCATGGACAGGAATGAATTTTGCTGTGACCTTAAATATAGCCTTTTAAGGCTATAAACAAAATTACCTTTAACTTTTTAAAGGAAAGAAATGGAAAATTTCCACAAAATGTTTGTTCTTGCCTTATTCTGAGCTTTGTGATATGTATTCAGTACTAGTGCTTGATAATTTGTTAACAAGGGGTTTGTAACACTTTGGACAGATGCACATACTGTTTTCAATCTTCACGGTTAATTATTCGATTTTGTATTTGATGCCAGAACACCCTGACGCCTAATCACTGCTCATTGTTGCAAGTCCATTATGTTCTAACTGTTTGAGTGCTCCCATTGACCTTGAACTGACATTATAAGCTGTGTCTAATCTTTTCAGTCTATATTTCTAATGCTTCTTTTCTTTTTACCTTTTTTTCTTCTCCCTGTTCAGCATCACAATGGGGCTGCCTCTGAGCCCAGCAGCTGACTCCGCCCGCTCGGCCAGGCACGCCCTCTCCCTCATCGCCACTGCCAGACCACCCGCCTTCATCACCACCATAGCCAAAGAGGTGAGTGGAACCTCAGGGCTCAGTACTTGCATTTAGAGGAATTGTGGGCATTGTGAGCTGAGGGCTCATGTCCACAAATCATCCTGCCATTTCGTTCTAGAATGATGCAAGTTGATAATTTTGTCCTCAAATGAGTGCATCTGTGCCTGTGAGCACACCACATTCTACACTGGCCCAGTCATTACTCTGTGCTTTTCTGTTCATTTCTGTTCTAGAAGTTAATCACATGGAAATATTTAACAATAATTTTTCAATCTGTAAGAGCAGGCTTTTCAAAGTAAAATACAAAGTGGGACAAAAGTTCTACAGTTGTGACTACATGGAACACATTGTTTATCCTTAAATTATTATTTATTAATTATTGTATTATTTTCCATATGAACAACTGTAAACTTACTTTTGCCCACCCTGTATATTAAAGGTCTTTACATTTTTCAAGTATATTTACCTGTAATCAAAACCAAACTTCTTATTTCACATTGGCTCTCCAACTGTAAACAAAAATGTAAGCCATAAACTTGCTAATTGTTTTTCCTATTGCATGTCACAAATAAAGACTTGAATACCAATTGATTCCCACATTCTTAGTGTTCCGACTAATTGCCCACATCTCACTGAGGAGCTAGTGAGGAACAATGGGCCAATTATAGGATCTTCCTATGGGCCACAGTAGTGGGAAAGAGAGGAAAGGATTAATGTCTCCTAAGTGTTTTAAAAGTCTGTTCCTTTCACCTCAGGAACGTGCAGACTCCGTGTTTGTGGGGTCTGGGCCCTGTCTGAGTTGTTTTTCTTTCAGCTGTAATGAATTTTTAAAATACTAAATAAACACTTCTGAGTCTGCTCTGATAACTTGAAACTTATTGGGCCTGTGTCTGCCCCGGAACCATCCAGAAGAGGCACTCAGCAAATATTTGTGACATGAAGGCAGCTAGAAGGGTGGAAGGGATGTCCTAAGCAGGCGTTGTAGGTTTATGAGAGGCAGTGGGACTTTGAATTCATAGCTAAAATAAATTTGTAGACTTAAGGGTGTGTGTTTTTCTAATAGAGCACAGTGTTCAAGTGAGATTCCACTGTCTTTAAAATATACATACATATATGTACGTATGTGTTTATATCTTTATGGGTGTTGTATATTTGTATAAAGTGTATGTATGTATAAATGAACAGACTTAGGAGATTTTTTTTTACGAGTTTTTCTCAACAGTGGAATATGCATAGATGGTAATATTGAATATGCTGAATAAGCCTTACCTCAGTCTCGGCACATGTACAGGTGCTCTAAACACCAGGCATTAAACGATCTCTTTAAAGGAAGTGAACAAGTATTTATATTATTTGTGTTTTTTACTTAATTTGCACTATGTACATATATGAATATTTTTAAATGAACCGTTAGAATAGCCATGCTTTGAATTTATTCTATTCCAGCACTTGGTTAGAAGGTAATTTTTAAATATTTTAATGTAATAGTCCACATTTATTGCCATTTAAAAACAAGTTTTCCACTTCACTTCGAGTTTTTGAGTAAAATACTGAAGTATTTCTCTCTGTGATTGAGTCTCCTACGCCGCCCCCATACCTACTCTCTGCTGGCCAGTGCAGGGCCAGTGCAGGCCCACCGATGCTCTCTCTCCTCTGAACCATGTAAGCTTACAATTTGTAAGGGGAAAATCACACTAAACTTACATTACTTATGGTGCTCATTATTTTGGAGGGGCATGTTTATTTTAATTTACCAACTTGATTGTAAAGCACCTAGCATGGTGCCTGAGACCTAGTAAGTGCCATATAAAATAAACATCACTTACTGTGATTACTTGAGAGCAAGTATCATATCTGACATTTGCTGAAGCCCTTAACTGCTCTCCACCTTAACAGCATATATACTAACCTCACAGACCTTCAGTCTGTCTTTCCTTGAGAAATTTCATAGTAATGTATTAAAGTCTTATGTACCCAGGAACTTAGGTAATTTAATTAGAGAAGGCTTAACTGGGTTTTTGTTCTACTAAATAGCTTCTTTTGCAATCAGAAGTATTTCCTGGCTC
The DNA here is from genome assembly GCA_027563665.1 of Antrozous pallidus. Classification (NCBI taxonomy): domain Eukaryota; kingdom Metazoa; phylum Chordata; class Mammalia; order Chiroptera; family Vespertilionidae; genus Antrozous; species Antrozous pallidus. The sequence goes on from CM050518.1 coordinate 43,015,753, forward strand.
ACCCCAGGCGGTTTGTTCTTGTTGATTTTGTATGTATCTACTGTAATAATAATTTCCAGTGGCTAAAAGTATGAAACTCTATCAAGGGCCCACCACATTTATAGCACGGAATGTCTCCACAGGTCCACAGACACACTGCTCTGGCCGCAAATACCCAGTCGCAACAGAATATACACACGACCGCGCTCGCACGAGCTAAAGGGGAAATTCTGAGAGTCATTGAAATTCTCATTGAAAAGATGCCCACGGATGTTGTGGATCTTCTTGTGGAGGTAAGAATACCCTGTTTTAAATGACACATCAACAGCCTGAATGAAATATTCCAGTGGAGTAAAATACATTTCTAAAAGAGGCCTTATTTAAATTTCCTCAAAAATCAAAGAGATTGCTATGTCCATGTATTAATTGGCCTTCTTTAGAGTAATTTTTAAAGGTCATGTTTTCTTTGGCATCTTCCATTATAAATAAAACAAGACACATACAGTATGCTTGAATAAAAGTTACTGCACTGGATATAAATATGAACAGCCTTTAAAGGAAATAAGTGGTTATTTTATTGCATTGCCTTATAAATGTTTTTTTGCAGGTAAAAGGTAGCCTGCAGTATAAAGTAAATATTCTTTAGTTTTTAAGTAAATATTAAAATTAAACTGCCTAGAATTTTTCATGGGCAAATGGGGCGTAAGTTAATAACTTAAATTTGGAAAATTAAGTATTTGAAATTAATTTTAGATTTGTATCCTTCTTATAAAGGTTATGGACATCATTATGTACTGTCTCGAAGGCTCTCTAGTTAAAAAGAAAGGTCTTCAGGAGTGTTTCCCAGCCATCTGCAGGTAAAGAAACCTTTGCTAGCACACAAAATAATGTCAGTAACAAATAATTGTTAAGAAACTTTGAACATGGTTAGTAGTTTTGCTCTGTTAAAAATCCAATCAATTAATATCTGCTTGCTTTCTAAAACAATTTATGTGGCCTATAATAAAAACACAACATGAAGTTTTCTCAAAACTTAAGAAATTAGTAAGATAACATCTATGAATATGCCTGTATTCTTACATCGGTACTCAAATTAACATTTACATGAAAAAAAGGAGAGGGAGGAAGCTTCTCACATGAGAGAGAAAATATAATTGGCAGTTCATGGAATCCTTTCTGCCACATTTTTGTTGGTAAATTTTATTTTTAATTTAAAGGCCAGCATCTATATATTGTATGTGTTTTGCCTATAAGAAAGCAAGAAAAGAAGCTAGGAGCAGTTAAAACTTTTATAAACAGCATTAAATATATTAATTATAACCATAAGAATTTTATGTATCAAGCATATAATTGTTACGAAATGAAGATTCTTTAAATTTCAGAATGTAGTAACATTATGTTTATTTTCTTTTTAAAAAAGCAACCAGTTGGTCATAGTTACATAACATTTTTCTTTTTAAGACAAGTTCAGTGATTTTAGTTATTTTTGCTCAGTTTTATGAGCACCTTGTGGTGGAATGCTTTGTTTTAGACTATATGTTTCCTGAGAGCATTACACGATGCATCTTTATGACATTACACTATGCATCTTTATGTTTTCTGTATCCCGGAGTATTATGGCAAGCATTTGATGAATTAATTACTACACTCTAAAAGCATGGCCATGTATTTTACTTTTTTACAATAGGTTTTATATTTCAGTCTCTTTCTGATTTATACCATCCAGAAGTTAAAATATGAAGACACATAAGAAAAGACTTATATTATACATGTGTACAGATGCATATTTTCTTGTGATATACATTAGGCATAATAGAATACCATAATTTTTTAACGTCATGCCACGTTAATTCTGGTTGATGTTCTTTTTGTTAAAAATTGTACATACTGGATTTTTTAATGCAGATAATTGATATTAAGAATTAATGTAGCTGTTATAGCCCCAGGCTATTGTCCTTTAAGGAAATGTCTAAGTGAAAATGGTCATTTGTCACCTAGTGGAGGTGAGGAAGCGTTTTTCCTAGGACTGATCTTACTGCAGTCACTGCTGTGTGAATAAGCCTCCAGGAGTTAAGGTGAGGAATCTGTGGTGCTTACAGGGCCCGTCTTCCCTTTGCCTGAGGACGGCCTCCTCCCCAAGCAGCGTCCTCAGTTCCGTAGGTCGCCTTCGTTTGCTGCACATACATTTGATTCCTATAGTTTAATCACTGGAGAGTAAGTATCCTCCTTCAATGCTAAGGAAGCAGGTGTCCAAACTGAATGCTTAGTACCATTTTTTTTTCAGATTGACAGAAAGCAATTTTTTGTTGTTTATTCATTTAATAACATTTACTGAACACCTACTGTGTATCAAGTGTTACTAGCTAGGTCCTGGGAATGCAGTGATGAATGAGATGATATCCTGAAGAAGCACAGGATCTAATGTAATTATAAAGAAAAATAATGCCAGGGTGCTGTGTCATGTGCTGGAGTAGAATTACATACCAGGGATAGGGTTGGACAATAAATGGAGTGATGAACTCCGGATATGGGAATCGTAGAAAGATTCACAAAGGAGAAAGCAGACCAATAATAATATCTGTGACAATGATTTGCTGAAAAGGGCTACCAGTTGAAGAGAAGGATTTGTTCTCAGGGGGTTGGGTGATGGCGATAGATGAGGTAGTAAGTTGGGGAACACTTCACTGAGGGATTGTTGGGACAATGGGCTTTGCAGAACAAATGGGCACATGCGTCTCAAGTTGCACAGAGAATCAGACTAGCAGATGTTGAGGGCACAAAAGTATACAGTGAGTTTGGCAAGTGCTGTGTTGTCTTGGCTAGAATGTAAGCTGAGGATGGGAGTCTAGTATAGTACTTTGAATTTCAAATGAAGGAATTAGGCCATTATTCTATAAGCAAAGGGAAGTCAGCAAAGTTTAAGCAAAAATGTGTAATTCTTTTCCCAGAACAGTTTATAAGGCATAACTTAATGAGACATCGGATTTATTAAAAAAAAACAAAACACAGTTGTTGACTATCTCTTTTTGAATTATGTCAAATATTATTTGTGCTGTGAGTGTATAAGCCACATAGGCCTGCTTATTTAAGAGTCAATCCATAAACATAGAAAGATTATTAACAATGTAAGGTTGTAGCTTATTCCAAATGTGAATAGGAACAGACAATATATTATGGATTGTTAGATGGGGCCTCAAAAGTTCTACAGGTCAGTGCCACCCTCCCTACTGGCTGATCTGTACTAGATTGATAAGTGAACAATAGCAAAAATATCTGCAGAAGTTAATATTATTTCCTTGAAAATCTACTATGTGCACTTCATTGCACCAGGTGCCTTCCAACAGTTATGAATCTTCAACATATAGATAAATGCATTTCACTAAATATGAAACTCCAGATTTGATGATGGTGAATATCTGTGGTCTAGTCATGTGACATTTGTTTTTTAAAATATTTATATAACTTTATATTCATGTTTGCTTTTTGCTTTTTTTCCTTTTCTTCATCTTTTCTTAAAAGATGCTATGGTTTTAGCTTAAGTAATTTCTTTAATGTTGCTTTATACTAATATTAAGTTGCTATAGCTGGTAGATCATAAAAAGGTGTAAAACTTCATTTAGTATTCTTTTTAAATGAAGTGATATTTGTCAAAGCACACAGCAAAATGCTTATGATTTAGGTATTCAGAGGATGTTAGTTTCCTATGTGTCTCTTCATCTTAATAGTAATGTAAAAATAGAAAAACGTACATGTAAGAAATTAGTTAATATATTTGAATGGATAGTATATGTTTAAAAAGCACAGGATGATGTCATTTTCATATATGTAAAAATTACTTTTCAAAATACTAATAATTTCTAGTCAAGTTATAAAGGGGATCTTCACATCTAAAGTTGTATTAATTCAGTTAAGAGCAAATATAGTATACATTGAATATTTAAAAATTGAAAGTATTCTGCCTTGCTTGGGTTACACATCAAATTCACTATTTTCTTGAGTTCCAAAATGAAGTAGCATCTTGGAATGCTGATTGATCCTGAATTTTATTTCTTTTGCTTTTACCTTGACCAATGGGCTTGTGATTCTATGTACATCTGTGTTTTGAGCTTTCAGTTTAAAACTTTTAAGGTGGTAATTTCTGTAAGATTTTCTTTACTGTTTTATCACTTATTTCTCAGATTGCATATTTTAAAATTTCCATTTTATTATTATAATGAAAAATTTTCAGTTTTAGCTTAGGTTTACCTCTGTGTGTTGCTATAGACCAAGTAGTCAGTTTTATTACTTATAGAATGGCTTAGCATATAATTTAATGAGTGATGAATTTATCCACCCAATTATATAGTTAATTGAATTTCTTTGTTCTCTGCCATCTTTGTTCAAATCATATTTAAAGTTTACGCTACAAATTATAAATTAATTGAAAGAAGAATTGATATAAAAAGTTTGGTTTTCCTAATTTTGTTTAGAAAATAGATTTTCGGTCAATTGTTAAAACTTTTTTTTATATCTTATGCTTAAAAATAGAAATGGTTTAGAACACATGCCAATAAAATTTGAGAGACATTCTTTTTTATCACTGACTCCAAAACTCGCTTGCTGATGCATATTAAAACATGAGGTGATAGCAATACACAATTAATAAACTAATGTAACCGTCTTTTTATTTATGTAAGACTTTGTAAACTACCAAGTGCTTTCAAACCTATTCTTTAAAAAAAGTCTTTAAGAAAGGCATTATATAAATTAAAATTGTTGAAGAATTAGATTGTGATATATATTAGTACACACAATAAAGTTGTAGCTTCAAAGTAAAAGCCAAAAATTCTTATACATAGTTCATTGCTTTTGCCATCCAGTGTCTAACCTGTATTAATGTATCCATTTATATGTACAGGGTGGGGCAAAAGTAGGTTTACCGTGTGATTATGCAAAGCACAGTTTATTCTTATATTATTATTTATTAACTAGAGGCCTGGTGTATGGATTTGTGCATCAGTGGGGTCCCTTGGCCTGGCCTGGCCTGCACCCTCTTGTAATCCAGGCCCCTTTGGGGAATGTTGGAGAGCCAGTTTGGGCCAATCCCTGCAGGTTTGATCCAGACAGGAGGGAGCCTGATGTTGTGCCTTGAGCGTCTGTGTCCTGGCATTGCGTGTCATAGCGACCGGTCAGCTGTTTGTTTGTTCGGTCCTTCATTTGTTTGTTCTGGCTTTTTTCCATACCAACAACTGTAAGCCCACTTTTGCTAACACACACACACACACACACACACACACACACACACACTGACCTTGTTCCGTAAAAGATCTTAAGAAGCTTTGAAAATTAATGTAAAATGGGGGAATTGAGGCAAGAGCATATTAAGAGTAGGAAAGAAAGACAAGGCCACGGTGAATTTAAAAGTTCTGTGTATTTTCCAGAAGTGACCCATAAATTTCTCTAAACTTGTTAGCAGCCAGTGTGCAAAGAGGGCAGACATTGTTCATATGCTAAAAATAGAATAGTTGTTTACAGAACTTTAAAAACGAGATCAACAGATAGTAGACCAAAAATGTGTGTAATTTATTGGCCATCCAGTATCTGGGGATTTTGCAACTCTCGATGTGCTGGGAGGGAGCTCACATAATTAAACGTTAAAGTACATTCAGTGCTTTTTTGTTGCGAGAACTGAGGACACAGATAAGAGGATGCAATTTAGATATAGGTATTGAGAGCTCAGTCCCTCCTAGGGCCTGTGGGGGACAATTGCTTCTCAGTACGGTTCCTAGACTGTCTTCAACCGAATTACCTGATCTCCAGGCTCCACCCAAGAGCCACTACATCTGCCTGCCCTGGTGCCTGGGAGGCTGCACTCAACAGCCTCAGGCCCCTGGTGATTTATATACACTGAAGTTTCAAAAAAGTGCTCTCATCCAAAATTAATAAAAACAAAACCTGAGTCTCTGTTCTTTGTGACCATGTTCTGTTATGAAACAACTTCAACCCTTGAATTCTTACTTACTTATATATTGAATAGACTCAGTTTCCAAGGAAACACGCAAAAATACTCATTGAGCTTCTCTCCCGTGATGTACCATTAGTTTGTAAAAGACTTGCCCTTAGCATCATGGAAAGCCGGCCAAGGATTATACCTTCAAACTGTTCATCAATTGGCTCTTAACCTAAAACTCAGTAAAAACAAACAAACAAACAAACAAACAGAAACAAAGAGAACACTTAGAGCTAGTTAAGTGGACACACGGTCCATTTATTCCTCTCCATGTTCTAGTGTATATCCTGAGATTAAACACAACCATAAGAGAGCTGCGTGTTTGGGCCCCATTTCTGGTCTCCTTTAGAGTGGCGTTCCCACGTCCCTATTGAGTGAGCATCACGCCAGCAGTTTGAGGAGGAGCCTTCCAAGAGTGTCAGAAGGAGATGGTGAGTGTGTTTATTGTGGCTCATGTTTCTGCTGTACATTGTTCAGGGTCCCTTCTATGAAGATTCAATCAAGATATTTCTTTTAAATCAGTCTTGGGCATTTTTTTGTTTCTTTTGTCTAAGGAACTGGTATGTGACTTTGGTTTTGTTTTCCACGTTATCAGTATTTTTAAATTAAAGAATTTCACTTTGACCATAGGCAGCTCAAGCCCAAGTTTCTGCCTAATTTTAGTAAATTATGGCTTACACCCCCATTCTCTTCACCTTATCTTCATACCTTAAGCCTATCTTTTCTTTTTCCTATTTTATGTCTATAAGTGTCCCATATTACTTATGTGAAATATACACACATTTTAAATTTCATTTCATAAGCCAAGGAGTCAAAAATAATAATTATACACATAATATGAATTACTATTATTTCCTAAAAGTAAAACATAAAGATTCTTTTTATTAACTGAAATATCCTTGATCTTCCTGGAGTAGTTTATGTATCTGTAGAATTTTTCTATAATATAGTTAGAAAAAGATATAAAAGTCAGATAATTTTAACTGCTGTGTAAGTTTTATAGTCATAGGTTTACTTATTTATTTGTTTATTTTTTAATCTTCACCCAAGGATATTTTTCTATTGATTTTTAGAGAGAGTGAAAGAGAGAGGGAAAAACAGAGTGAAACATCTATATAAGAGAAACACATTGATTGGTTGCCTCCTGCATGTGCCCTGTGAGATCAGACTTAAACCGGCAATCGGACTTCCCTCTCAAAATCTGGGATTGCTGGCTCCTAACTACTCACCTGCCTGCCTGCCTGATTGCCCCTAACTTCTCTGCCTGCCTGGCTAATTACCCCTAACTGCCTCTCTCTGCCTGCCTGATTGCCCCTAACTGCCCTCCCCTGCCAGCCTGATCTCGCCCCTAACTGCTCTCCTCTGCTGGCCTGATCACCCCTAACTGCCTCTGCCTGCCTGATTGTTGGGGTCCAGGGTGGAAGTGAATGGGATTCCTGGCTGGCAGGCCGCTGACAGTAAGCTATCCAATAGCCTATTCTGCGAGGAATGGGGCTCCCTCCTCCCTCCTGTCAGGGTCCAGTTTGAAAGGCGGCCACACCCCCAATTGTGTGAGACCCAGAGTTCCACCACACCCCAACCAAGGCCCTCATCCCTCTCCTGCCACTGCGCCATGGCATCCTGGGCTCACAGCTCCTCCTGCCACAGTGCCACAGTGTCCTGGGGCCCTCAACCCCCTCAGCAGTCCACGGGAAGTGGGGGGAGAGACCGAGAGGTCAGCAGTTCAGCCCACTTAACAGTGCCCACCCACCTGAGCCTGCTGTGTGAGCAGCCTGGCATTCTGTCATCCCTTCAGTCGTTTTGGACGTTATGGACCCCGGCTCTTTATATATATGCCAGAGGCCCAGTGCATGAAATTTGTGCACGGGAAGGGGGTCGCCTCAGCTAGGCCTACACGCTCTCCAATTTGGGACTTTTGGCTCCTAACTACTCACCTGCCTGCCAGCCTGATCCCCCTAATTGCTCTCCCCTGACAGCCTATTTGCCCTAACTGCTCTCCTCTGCTGGCCTGGTCACCTTAACTGCTCTCCACTGCCTGCCTGATTGCCTCTAGACTCCTCTGGCTTGGCTCCACCAACATGGTTTTGTCGGGAAGGACATCCGGAAGGTCGTGCAGAAGATGTTCAGTCTAATTAGCATATTACCCTTTTATTAGTATAGATATATAGAGAATGGCATCCATTAATAATACAAGAAAATTACTTAGATTTTAATGCCCTTCAGAAAACACGGCACCCACATCCTTCAAAACACAGTTATACCAAAAAAGTTCTGTCAGATTTTTCAACACTATATCAAATAAGGCTATATGATTATATAAGAATTAAATAGCATTCTTTTTAGAACACGGTCTATTAGCAACAAAGATCATTGCAACATTGAATTAATTTTGTTTATCAATACACAGAGTAAGAAGTACAATAAAGTAACATTTAAGAAATGAATTTCTTAGATTTTCTCCCATCTCATTGAACTTTGCTTTGCCTTGTTCCATCTCTCAAATGAACTTCAGAAAGGCACCATCCAGCACTGGTCATATATCATTCTCAGGAGGTTCTGCGTAATTTACATCTAATTATCTGGGGAATAAATAAAGCAGCAACCTCAGTTAAAAATACCCTGGGTACTAAGAACATAGAATTAACCCTCTTTCAGGTCTCGGGAAGATCAACATCACCGAAGTTTCCTCAGAATTCATTGTTAAGAGTTTGTTCCTACTTGCTCTGTTACTGAACTTGAATAGTCTTATGAAGCCCCTCATAGGAGCCCAGCCAACACTGAGCCTGTCATGCTTGATGCAGTTTGATGAATTATTTCTGTTTTGGTCACCATGTAAACTCTGACTCATGTTACACTGCGGTATTTGATGCATAAGACATGAAAATGCAGAAATGCACAGATGTTGCTGAACTAAGAGAAAAGCAGTATAGAACACATACGTGTGATAGACACTTGTTCAACGATGAATGCTTTAAGGGTTTATTATATATTTTACAAAACTATTCTTTACTAATCTCAAAAGAGAAAAAGTTAAACTCTTATAAGCTACTGACTGTCAGAGCTCAATTAGAAAGGAAGATAAAGTACCTCTAGAAATATAATGTGATTATAATATAATTTTAAATTTTAAGGCTATTATGTTCTGAGGGACTAGAAGTAAAATAAAGCATAACAAATAAAGGATTAGGGATTCTTTAATAAAGTTGTAAGTTGACGGAAAAACTTGATTGTATTTGGAGATAAAGACAATTCAGGATTTTTCATAGCACAAGTTAGATATGCCTCTAAATGTAATTTTTAGTCACTTATAACTCCTCTCATATGCATATTGAAAAAGGGGGGTTTTGCATTCATTTCTCTTGCAGTGCCTGTAGCAACTAGTAGAGAACTTCCTCTATTCTGAGAATTCCCAGATAGATCCTTATTTCATGCATTTTATTCTTTTAGTTTAAGGCAATTTATTTGATATATAACCAAGAGTAATTTAACTTTTATGCCTTCTAAAGACTTGTCAAATAAATCCACAGTTTCCAAAGAAATCCTTTGTTGGGCTCTGTCCCAATTTTTAGTTTAGTAAATATGAACACTCAATAGAGGCACTCAGTAACTGGTGAGTAATGAGACCAGCCATGCCGCTTCACGTGTTTAGTCCTTAATTTCTTCATAATAAATGGCACCGTTATTTCACTTAAGCAGTGACCTTGCTGCATAGTTTTTATAGAATTATAAGTTGTAGAATTGCAAATCTGAAAAGGACCTTATGTTATGAATTAGCTACTCCTGTCCTTCATTTTGCAAACAGGTAAGTTTAGAACATTTTTGTGCTGACAGTCAAAAGTGGAGGCTGGCTTTGCTGAACAGATCCCACCCGTGTCTGGGTTCTGCAGGGTGGGCGTGCACCTGCTGCACTGCATGCACCTGTCAGGGGGACCCATGACGTGTGCCATCTCATGAGAGGACAAGGTGTGGCCCAGGCCCAGGCCTGTTCCTGGCTGCATCCTTCACTCCATCTTCTCCCACCTCCTCTTGCACTTTGCTCTTCAGAAAATTCTCCTCTCCCTTTTATACTGAACTGCTGTCAATGGCGTCTCTTCCTCAGCCTGAAAGCATGCTGTTATCTCTCGTTTAAAACCTTTAGTTTCCTTGCATCTCCTGCCTTTGCTTCCAGTCTCTCATTTCCCTCCTTCAGGAGAAGGAGTCTGCACTCTGGCCATTTTGTCACCTCTGTGCCCTCTCAATCTGCTGTAATCTGATGTTGGTCCCTGCTATTTTGCTAGTACCTCTTTCTACCTCTAGTTACAATTTTTTGATTGCCAAGTACTTTTGAGTCTTCAGTGTTGTGGGTCTCAGAACCCATTAAAAATTTAAAATCCTAAAGAGTTTTTGTTTATAAAGGTTGTATCTAGAGACTTTTAATGTATTAGAAATTAAAGTTGAGAAGTTTAAAAAATGTTTATTGATTCATTTCAAATAACAATAACCTCAGTTTATATTGCTATACAAACACATTTTTATGAAAAATAACTACTTGCCAAAACAAAAGAAAATACTAAGAAAAATAGCACTGTTTAACATTTTTGCAGATTTCTTTAATGTCTGGCTTAATAGAAGACAGGTGGATTTTCATATCTGCATCTGACTTTAATCTGTTGCCATGTGTCGTTTGAAAGTTTAATTGTATGGTGAAAATCTGGTCTCACGTAGATATATAATTGAAAAAGGAGGAATCTTTCAATTGCCTTTTAGATAATTTTTCATCTTACTTGATAATTCACCAAAACTCAACGCGTGGTTGTTTTTGGTTAGTTGCAGTGTGGAATCTTCAGTCGTAATAAACTTTTCATACTGTTGTGTTCAGCCCACTGGTGTATCCTTCACTTTAAGTGGGTCTTTCTCCCATGTGTGATTTTTCAGCATTTTCTGCCCATAAAGGTCTTAAAGTAGGCGTGGCAGAGATAGGGGGATAAATCAGAGAAATGCCATGAGGCTATGATAAAAGGGTTTCTAAGACATAGCAGAGTCCTAGGTGATGTGACTGAACAGACACAGAGATGGGGCTTGGCAGTTGTGCCCAGGAAGAAAAAGGAGACTTGGTGATGTGTTAGCTGAATTTTAAAAAGTGAGTAGATATTTATCAGGCAGACAAATCCTTCTAACCCCCAAATCCGAGCTATTTCCATATGCACAATAGGCTATCATTGAATGAAATACAGTATTTAATGCAATTGTGAATCTGACAGTTGAATCAGGGATGGCTTTGCAAAAATTATAGTGTATTACACTGTGTATTTCACTACCAAGAATGAAGAAATTCTCAAACAATCTATGCATAGACCTAAGCCACATATTTAATGGCTTAAGTACTTGGGCTTCTTAGTAGAGGAACTTAAAGGACTTAGGATATAAATTTCTCTAATGTACTATAAATGGATAAATCAGCGAATTTTGGGTGGGAAAACGGGAAATCTACTGAATTTGAGTGGTAGTGACTGTGAATTGTAAAGTGCTTTATATGGCTTGCTGGATTTACTGGATTATTTCTCCATTGACCTTTGTTGGGAACTTCTTTCCCCCCCCCCCCATTTTTTAATCTTTATTGTTCAGTTTATTAATTACATTGTTTCCCCTTTTTTATCCCCCTATATCTCCCCTCCACCCTGTACCTATCCCACCCTCCGCCCTCACCTCCCCCTCCCCAATGTCCTCTCCTATTGTTGCAAGATTTTTGTCCAATCTCTTGCTGTACTTCCCACAACCCTTTTCTCCCCAAGAATTGTCAGTCCATTCCCTCTCTATGTCCATGTTTCTGTTATATTCATCAGTTTATCTTGTTCATCAGCCTATCAATTCACTTGATTTTTATGTTCATTTGTTGATAGATGTGTATTTGTTGTTCATAATTTATATTTTTACCTTTTTCTTCTTCCTCTTCTTAAAGAATATCTTTCAGCATTTCATATAATATTGGTTTGGTGGTGATGAACTCCTTTAGCTTTTTCTTATCTGCGAAGCACTTTATCTGATCTTCAATTCTGAATGATAGCTTTGCTGGATAGAGTAATCTTGGTTGTAGATTCTTGCTCTTCATTATTTTGAATATTTCTTGCCACTCCCGTGTGGCCTGCATCATTTCTGTTGAGAAATCCGCTGACAATCGTATGGGTGCTCCCCTGTAGGTAACCAACTGTTTTTCTCTTGCTGCTTTTAATATTCTCTCTTTATCTTTTGCTCTTGGCATTTTAATTATGGTATGTCTTGGTGTGGTCCTCTTTAGATTCCTATATTTTTGGGTTCTGTGTACTTCTTGGGCTTTTAAGTCAGTTTCTTTCACCAGGTGGGGGAAAGTTTTCAGTCACTATTTCTTCAAGTAGGTTTTCATTAACTTGCTCTCTCTCTCTTTCTGGCACCCCAATAATTCGGATGTTGGCATGCTTGAGGCCCCTTACACTATCTTCAATTATCTGAATTCTTTTTGTTTCTTGCTTTTCCAGCTGAATGGATTTTGCTTCTTTGTATTTCAAATCTTTGACTTGGTTCTTGTGGCCCTCTGAACTGCTTTTAGGACTTTGTGTAATATTTTTTATTTCAGTCTGTGTATGCTTCATTTCTAGTTGGTCCTTTTTCATATCCGTGAGGGTCTGGTTCATATCCTTAGAGGTCTTGTTCATTTCCTTATAGGTCTCATTCATTTCCTTGTAAGTCTCATTCATTTCCTGGTTGGTCTTGTTCATTTCCTCGTAGTTCTCATTAAGTTCATCGGCCTTTTCTAGGAGCCTCTTGAAAAGCCTTATAACCGTGATTTTGAACTCTATGTCTTGTCATTTTTTCTCCTCCATTTCTTTCACACCTGATTTCTTTCCATATCTTTGCATGATGGCTGCTTTATGTGGTAGATATCCTCAAAGGGACAGTGGCTCAGCCTCCCCGGTTACCTGAGGTGGGTACTCTTACTACAATCCTTTATGGGTTGTAAAGTATTTTTGAATTTAAACCCAGCTTGTTGTTGTTAGCCCTAGGAGGGTTTGACCTCCAGGCCAATTGGCTGTGAAGGGAGACTGTGTTCAGGTTGGATGGGCGGAGTCTCTGAGCTGAGCAGGCAACCTCAGTGTCAGCTATGTCCTATGCGGCGCTCACGCACGCGGGTCTCTGTTGGATGGGGATGGCTGCGGGCACCTCCAAGAGAAAGCCTCTAATCTCTTCCCCTTGCCAGACAACTCTGCCTCTCCCCAAATGAGTCTGCACACCCAAAGTCTAGCCCAGGGTTGTAAAATAGATGGTTTCCGGGACCAGGAGACAAGTTTCCAGGGGGCAAGTCGCGGGTTTGTGCAACACTTGCGTGCAAACTTCTTTTCCCAGCCTCTGGGTTTCTCCTCAGACTAGGAGACCTCTGCCACGCCCCGCTTCCAGGGTGCATCCCCCAGACCTCAGCCCTCGCCTGGCACTGGGGAATCTGTGCAGTGGGATGTCTCCACGTACCCCGGATCTCGGACTTTGCCTGGCGCTGGGGAATCCATGTAGTGGGACGTCTCTGCCCTCCCCGTTGGCGAAATTCAGCCGAGGTTGCTGCTCCAGCCCTACAGCCCGCGCGTGCGACCAGCACGGCTCCTAACCTGTTTCCGTCTTCAAGGCTGCGCTCCCGCTGCTCTTCTGAGTCTCAGTGTCCCACCTTTACTCTTATTTGTGGAGTTTTCACTCAGCCAGCTTTCTGGCGATTCTGGGTGATGTCTGTTCTGCTGTTATGTTGTAGTTCTTAAATCGTTGCACGGGGCAGAACAATAGGTGTTTACCTATGCTGCCATCTTGGTTCTCTCGGGAACTTCTTAATATGATTTTTTTTTAAATGTACTTCACATTAGCCGAGATCGGTTTGGCTCAGTGGATAGAGCGTCGGCCTGTGGACTGAGGGGTCCCAGGTTCGATTCCGGTCAAGGGCATATACCTTGGCTGCGGGCACATCCCCAGTAGGGGGTGTGCAAGAGGCACCTGATCGATGTTTCTCTCTCATCGATGTTTCTGACTTTCTATTCCTCTCTCTTCCTCTCTGTAAAAAAATCAAAATATATTTTTTAAAAAATAAATGTACTTCACATTAAAACACTTTTATTCACTTGTGTGAGTAAATATAATTATTGCTTACTCATAATTTGTTAAATTAAGAGATATTAGAACTGTAAAAAGATTGAGGTCAATCCATTTCTACTGACTGTAAGAGAGAAATTTAAAGAGAAACTAGCAAAGTTTTAGAAGAGAAAGTTAAATCATTTATTTATGCATGTACATGTATACGTACAAAGAGGGAAAAAATCTGTTAAGAAATATCTCAAACTGTTTCTCATAGTTGTCAGAAGTAGTGGAGGGGATTAGTAGTAAAGAGTTACTTTCTTAAGTGTTCATTTTTCTATATTTTCTGGGTTTCTCCTTAACAATGAGTATGTATTCCTTTAATAATAAATATACAGTAGAATACTTCAAATGAAAAAAACAATAAAAAGTAATCATTGTGGAATCAGTAAAGCTTCAAATAACATAAGATACAAAAATTCAAGATAAAATAAATATTTGAACTTTTGAACTGAATGTAAAAAAATTGGTTATGACAGGAGAGTTAAAAGTCTGTATTTTCAGAGATAGTTTTAAAAATATTTTTTATTAACTTTAGAAAGAGAGAGGAAGGAAGACACAGAGAGAGAAACTTTGATCCATGGCCTCCCTTGCACACCCCAACCAGGGATCGAACCCACAATCTGGGCATGTGCCTTGACTGGGAATGGAACCGGCGACCTTTGGTGCATGGAAGGATGCTCAACCAACTGAGCCACACCAGGCAGGGCCAGAGAGAGTTTATCTTTTCTTAAACTTTGTTATTCTGTAGACAGACTGATTGATTCTGCTTTTCAAGTGAAAAGCTGAATCAGCTCGGTTCACCCTAAATGGGCACTTAGAATCCAGTAAGGAAATGAGCACTGTCTACATTAGAACAGTACGTGAGCTCACTTCTTAAAAAAATTTTCCTAACCTGCGGTTTGTTCTTATCCCAGGTGGTAATAACAGTAATGGAATGTGAAACAGCTTCTGTCCTAACTTCCAGTAAAATTATTAAATTAGGTACCATTTTGTAGCATATTTTTATAATAAATAAATTTAGTTGTTATTCTTGTACTCATGTGAGTAGAAGCCCCACTAAAACCATTTTGCTACTCCTAAAACTCCCCAAAGATAGCTGTCTTTCAATATTAAACTTCTTCATATTAAAAAAAAAAAAACTCCAAAGCTTCCAGGAATATTTCATTTCACTGTATAACAGAAATATTTGTTTTTTAGACTCTTTGAAATGATATAGAGTTCCAAACCAAAATCCATTTTGTTTGCATTAGCAACTTTAAGCTAAAACTAAAATAATTTGCAATTGTTACCAGATTATATTTGCAAATCACAAATAGTTAAGAAATAAGCAAGTTTAAAATATTTTGGGGCATTTATTTTCTTCATTTATTAGCGTGTTATCAGATAGCACTTATTTGCCTTAGGGAAATAGCTAATTAACTATATTTTGTTTATTCCTTCTATAGTACATATCCAGAGGAACAAATTATAATGATGGTGATGAGAATACTATGATAGTTACTAAAGTTTGCATTACTTACCATACTAAGTGCTTATTAAGTGCCAGGCACTGTTCTAATTACTCTACATGTATTAGCTCATTTAATCCTCCCAACAACATAAATAGTTACTATTGTTCTCATTTTCAGATGAGGAAACCAAGGCATATGCAAGTTAAGGTCACACAGTAAGTGGCAGAGCCAGGCAACAGGCCACCTGTTTTTTTCAGCTCTCATACAGTACACTCGCAGTACGCACGGTGTTTTTCCTTTCAGAAATGTTGCTCCCTGTGTAGCCTAAGAAGTGTTTCCAACTCTCCTGCAAACACACAGGGGGCCTTTAGCAAGTTTCGTTTGTTTGTTTTTAGAGGTAAAATAATTCACCTGTTAGATAACCAAGTGTCATTCAGGAAATATCCATTGACTATTTATAGTGTGCAAAATACTGGATAGGAAGTCCTGACTCACAAATGGCATTCGCCAGTGTCCCTCACCATCCCAGAATGAGAGATCTTTCCATTCTGTCCTCTTTAGTTGGCGCCTTCCTCTGAAATAGAGCACTTTTGGAAAACATTTCTAAACCCTCTACTGCTCACACCCCCAAAACTAGCACAACTCTCGTTTAGCTGATGCCTTCACCAAAGCCACCTGCATTTCTCCAGATCTGTCAAACACACGCACAGCCTGAGTTCTGGTGCCGGGGTACGAACGTGTTCAATAAAGGGCCTCCACCTTTTCAAAGTTCCTCCTTGGTTGCGGCTATGGCATCTCTGAGGGGTGCACGCAGGCAATAATGAAAATGTGGGCATCGAGGACTTTAAAATTTCTGGATGAAGACCACCCTGGCCCCAACAAGAAATATATATTGGAGGCATTACTCAGTTCCACTTTATTGTTCTTTCACATGCAAGAGTGGTAATATTCCCGCTGACTTCGTTTCCTTGTGGTAGACTGAGTGCAGAAGAAGCTTTGTTCTAACTTGACTATGATAAAAGGCTGCTGTTGCCTAAGAAACGCTGCTCAAGTGACATGTTCTCAGTGCAGCAACCTGGAGACAGATACCTTTTTCGTGTGAGCACTCCGCACACATGAATCTGACTCTGCACACCCCTCCCCAGTTTTGGAGGAATTCAGGTCTCTGCTGTAGGATCCAGGCCCAAGACTAGAATAGTCTTAAAAACTGTAATGGATCCTCTTCTTCAATCCATGGAGAATTTGGGGGGTTAGACAAGTGATGCATATCTCACCATCCTTGGTCCTGACAGCACCCCAATGGGAAGAGTAGTCGAGGGGTGTGGTGGGCTCTGGAACCCTCGGCAGAGACAGGCTCACTGCAGCGTCCACAGAGTGGGTAGTTGTGAAGTGACTGCATAAATAAAATGGACTTACTCTGTTTTGTTAAAAGACACTCTTAAAGAAATGAAACAATTTAACAAGAAATACAATGATAGAAAAGTGCCAGAAGACCTTCCCTGTGCGGAATTCTTTAGGGTACTGTTTAGAAGTATTACTCTAGTGGCAAATTGTGAAGAATGAAAAATGCAGACCTGTAGCTTATGGTCCTTTCAGGCAGATGCAAGATTTGATACCAAGAGTAGATTTGATTTCTTTTCTCCCATAAATAACGGCGTTATAAGTGATATAGAAGGGTGAGAGGTAGATGTCAGAGCACAGAAAATGGTCAGTGTAACAAAACTTCTTAGATGATACTAGTTAACTAAGTAAAATTTTGTCAACATAAATGTATTTTACCAGCGGTTGTTTTCAAGAGGATTATTTGGAGGGGTGATTGTGTTCATGTTTTGTGAAAGGATTTTGGCAATATAGCTGTTACATCTGTGCAAAGCTTAATAACAGATTTTTAAAAAATACCTCTGGAAGTTTTATTTCCTTGTGGCTGTTAAGTTGTACAGAACACATATTTGTTAAAACAATTGTTAGAGGTTATATTCCATGTTACTCTAAGGACATAAATTGTGTGTGCTCATGTGTGTTTAGATGCAGATGTAGATAAAGGATATATGTATAGATAATAGGCATACAGTGAAGTCCAACACCTGGACCAATTGTTTTTAAACTAAATTATTTTTTATTTTTTAGTATAAGAACATTCGATTTTGACTACTGATTCCTATCTTCTCCATTGAGGTAGAAGTGATGCCTTGAGAAACTAACTTTTCAATAGCCATTTAAGGAGGGAGGGGGCTTTTAGGTGTCAGGAGCCTCAGCACCCTTGCTTCCCTCAAACCATACACAAGAGTACATGCCAGACCTGCGCCCAGCGAGACCCACAGAGCATGCTATTGCGGCGCCTCTGCATGCCTGAAGACGCAGCATTAGTCCTCCACTGAAGAGGAAGGAGGTGCATCTGCTGGGGAGGCTTAGGGTTCGGACAAAATTATTGTTGAACCCACTTCTTAGTAATAAGTAACAACCAAAAAAGTTTAAAAATAATAGTTTTCCAGGTTTATGAAATATGTATGTCATAATGTCTAATAATGCCAAGATGGCTTTGTCAGAAGGTCTCTGGTTTCAAAATGTTCCCCTGCAAACGTCTTATCTCCGCCTCAGCCTCCCTCACTGGCGTTTCAGAAACACAGTCCATGCCCCAGCACTGTTCTACTCCACATCAGTCTTTAGGAAGCATTAGAGGATGGCATTTCTTTTCCATCATCTGTGTTACCTCCCCATCCCATGCTTTTAAAAATAACAACAGAACAGTTATGGATGTTTTCTGGTAATATGAAACCAAAGATGAAAAAGGCAAGCATTGTGTACTAGAATTGATGCAATAGCCTCATAAATATGTAGGGTAGGCCACTTGTTCATCCGGCAACTCTCACACTGAGACAGCAGGACTAGATAATGGGAAGGTATGTTCAAAACTCCTTAGGGATGTAAAATCACACCTTCTTTACTCCTCTAATCGTTTTTATTCTTACCTTCCCAGACTCTTGCCATATGGCCATAGAATCATTAGGACAAAGCATAGACTTGGAATTGAAATACTTAATTCAGTCCTGAAAATTAATCTAGAAAAAATAAAAATAAATCAACCTCTTATAACCTTCCAACCATCCTCCCTAAATCCCATTTTAGCACAATGCCAAATGACACCCAATATGGTTATTCATACAACCTGTAGCCACAACTGTCATTTAGATAAATTGATAAATGTGGAGACTCTAGGGAATTTGGCAGGTAGCTTTTTTTTTTTCCTTTGGCTGTAAATTTCTAATTTCATTCTAAATTATTGAAGTGAACATAAGCATAACCTCTATGGAGCTTTTATATGATTGTTCTGCTGCTAGAAGGTATTCTTCACTCCTTAAACTAAAATAAGTCATGAGAACATAATTAGGTTGAATATATAATCCTTTTCTTTTTCCATTTCTGTTCGAATAGACATATTTGCATAATAGCCACAGTAGTAAAACTGAGTTTTCATAATTGTTTTCTTTTGTGTTGTCAAATAAGGGTCACTTATTACTTTAAAATTTAAGGATGTTTCTTCTTATTAAGTTGTTTTCCATTGAAAATAATTATTAACAGACCTTACTGGCATTCACCATCATTTTTCTTTCAATTGCTTTAGTAAAATGAACGATTTTTTGAAAAGTCTCAATATACTAACTGTAGATATATACATTTTAAAATATGTTCCAGAGCTGGCTTTAACCTTTGAAAGGTGTTGCTCTCCACTTCCACATGCAGGTCACCTAACCTGGTTTTGTTGTTGTTTTGAAAATGTTCAATTCAGGTTCTACATGGTCAGCTACTACGAGCGAAGTCACAGGATAGCAGTGGGAGCTCGCAATGGTTCAGTGGCCCTGTATGACATCCGGACTGGAAAATGTCAGGTAAATAAATCACCATGACTTCCTCTCCATAAAGTGAGGAAGCTCTTGAAAGGAGTGAGAGACTACCACTTCACCATTATGGATAATGCTAAAGGGATCGATAGTTTAATGAAGGACTCAAAGAATATAGAGCCCGACTGTCTCCCCTCGGTGGGAGGCGGGGCTGGCTGCCTCTGTCACGCCACAGGTGAGTTGGGAATAGAGCCCAGAGTAGGTGGCACTGCTCACACACTGGGCAGTACATCTTTTCTTCTTTAAATAAAGCTTTCTGATTTTAGTATTTGTTTTTGCCATGTGTTTTCTGGAAAAAAAATTTGATGATACAACATGATAGTTAATGGCTAAATAAAAATTTTCTGACTAGGTAAAATGAGATATTTAGCAAACTTTGGAAAAAGAAATCACAATAGCTTTTAGTGTGGCTCTATAAAAGGAAAAGTGATGTTCTATTGAAATAGATATAGCTTTACATATTTTTATAACTCTTTTAATGGTTTTATAATACCTGATGAAAAAGTCTTGGTTTCGATTTTGATCTGGATTACTTGATTCTCAAATAGAACCAATTGGGTAGACAAGGCAAGTCTAGCCCCAATTTATATATAAGTGAATCAAAGCTCTGAGACTAAATCTCTAGCCCAGTGTCACACTCTTAGTTGGCAAAATCAGGCTAGGCTCTGCTGTGACTAGTGAATTTACAGTGCACATTGATAAATAGTTCAAAGTCATAACTTGTTATGTTTCACTGTAGCATTTAGCAATGTGGGTGTATTCACCATATTGGGAATTATATTGAACTATATCAGATTGATATAGCCAACTATACTAGGAATTTCCAGAAAAAAAATATGAAGTTCATAAAGATGTGGCTAAAATTTTAAACTGTCTCTTACATTTAATATGCTATTAATTAATTCTCCAAAAGCTCCCTTGGCTGCTTTTCATGAAATAGTTCTCACATATGGTAACAGGTGTTGGAGGTAAGAGTTTTGGGGGTCAGACACATTTGGAAGAGACCATTTAAATGTTCCTCTTTGCAGGCCTCCTCAGGGTCTCTACCGTGTGGGTGTGCATTGTGCATTCCTGGGAGCGCACAGGCTGTGTGCCATTAGCTCTACTTATGTAATAATGCAAGTTTGTTTGAATGTTGTAAGACATTAAGTTCTCATTGGTGACCATATTTCTTTACTTTGAGCTCTCACTTGGAGCAATGAAACCTCTCTGAATACCTGCTTAAAAATTAAGTTACATGTTGTTTATATTATTTGCTCCTAAAAGAGATAGTTCTTTAAAATTGGAGTTTATCATTACTAGGAGGCTTGAGAGAAATAAACCACAAACATCTACAAGGTGCAGGGAAAAAAATAGAACAAGGGGACTTTTTCAAGCTTCTTTAAAATCAAAGTGTGGAAATCACAGAGGACTCTTCGTTATCGGACAAGACACGGTTGCCACTGGCAGAGGGAGAAGTGAGGCCCTGTGAGCCAAGAGGAGTGAGAGGAGCAAATAAGAATTAATAAGAAAGAACCAAACTGTCTTCAACTAGACACTTTACAGTATTCTTCCTCCTAGGTGGTCTCAGTGAAGATTTAGTAAAATCCAAAAAAAAAAAATGAGTAATTTGAATGTCTTATTTTTTTTCATTACTTGAGATGCACTTATTAATCAGACATTCTTTCTTAGCAGGAATTTGTAATGCTAATGATATTTCACTTTATTTTCTGTCTGCATTTGAGGGCATTTGGACATTTTAGTGTCCCCATGATTTTTCTTCTACCTCAGCTTCTTGATTTTGATACCCAAAGCTATCACTAGTGTTACAAGCCTGAATAACCTTTACCTTCCAGTTCTATGGGAAACGGAACATTACCCTTTTCTCTCATTATTCAGAACTGGAAACAAAGGTAAATTTCTAAAATCAATCTTATAAATCAAACTACTTTGGCCGATTATATCCAATGACAATAACTCTTAAGTAAGAATGATTCTCATTCTTTTATGTATTGGTGTTATAGTATTTGAAATAAGTGAAGCAACACTTGAACCAAAATATACAAGTATAGTTGGCATGTCTAGAGAGGATGTTTTAGAGTTGACTCAAGGGATCAGGGGTTTTGGAGTAGGAAACAGTAGGGCATTTCTGCAATTAGACATTGGACTCAGTTAACAGAGAGAGTGGGACATTTTTCCTAGCATGAACAAAAGCATCGAGATATGCCATAAACAATGTAGAAGCAAAGGTCGCTGGACTTTAAGGGTAGGTGTCTAGTTAGGTGGGAAGGTAAGACAGAACCACGTAAATGGGGAGTCACCGCTGATGGGGAAACTGGCTGTGGCCTGCTCAGGATGCCAGAGGCTGAGGATACCCAGGGCCCAGTGGAAGCAGAGAACCCATGGCTGAGGGACCGGAGGGCGGGTCCTATCGGGCCCCTGCTGTTATCGGTAGGTTGGTGGAGGAGAGAAGAGAAAAATTAAATCCCTTTCCCTTACTCTTTGGCATTGGCTTCTCCCATTTTTAAAAATAATTTTCTTTTAACCTGTTCTCCCTAAACCAGAATAGGAGATTATGGAAACCATAGGACAGATATGCAGATCTATCTGGAACATGAGTTTTACTTACATCAAGGGTTCTCAAACTGACGCCCATATCTTCCTGCCACCTGTTGATGTACTTAAAATTTTACTGGAATACATCCCCGCCGATTCCCTTAAGGATCATCTGAGCTGCTGGCAGGCTACAGTGGCAGAACTGAGTTGTCGAGACCAACAGAGACCTCATGTGGTCCCCACAGCCTAACGTAGTTACTATGGCCCTTTACAGAAAAAGTGTGCTGGTCCTGGACATAGATGATTGAGGAGGTAGATTAACTAATTTAACTGAAAAAGTGATTTACAACAATATAGTGTAATATATTAGAATAAGAACTAGAACCATATGTAGTTCACATTCCATCTTCACCACTTGTTAATTTTATGACCTTGGGGAAGTTTCTCATCTTCTAAGCTGAAGCTCCCTCTCTTAAAAGAGATGGAAACAGTATATGTTACTGTGAGAAGTACATAAGATAATTTATATAAAATTCTTAGCACAGAGCCTGCCCAGGAGCTAATATTCAGTAAATTATGGCTATTATCATATTTAAATGGTCTTGCAAATACATTGCAGTTAAATGATAGTGACTTTAGAGAATTTTAAAGCTAAAACTTGAGGCCTCAGGTATTTGTGGACTCTCAAGGATTTGAGTTCTCACTCCTCGTTCAGGGCACCGTGTGGAAGGGAGGCCGCACTGCCTCGGGCCATGTGTAGGTTTCCTG
Organism: Antrozous pallidus; assembly: GCA_027563665.1. NCBI lineage: Eukaryota > Metazoa > Chordata > Mammalia > Chiroptera > Vespertilionidae > Antrozous > Antrozous pallidus. The sequence goes on from CM050518.1 coordinate 43,038,498, forward strand.
CTTAAAGGCAGCTCTTGCCTGTGGTGCTAAGTTGAATCTCTACCGATTATGGAAATCAGAAACTTTTGATGCAGTTCAATAGTTAAAATTCTGCTGTGCTGCTGACTGCATTTTCACTTGGCAACTGTTAGCAATTTCAGACTATACCTGACTCGAATTTTGCTTCATTTAAAAAAAAAAAAGTAACTTCCTATGTAGTGCTTAAGTTTTGTTGGTAGGCAGTGTTCTTGATAAGCAGACTAGTTAAGCTCCAGGAACCCTTAGTGCTACAGGTGTAACTTGGTTAAACCAGCAATGGAAATTCTCCTTCCAGCAACATTTGCCTTTGGTTTGGCAGGCTTGATTTCTATCTCACTAATTTTCTAGTCCTTTCTGAATGCATTCTGTGTCGTAAACAACTGCTAGCTCTGTATGAGTTTCTCTCAAGTTCATGTTAACTCATTTTCCTTATGAAGTTTGCACTGTGTTACTCAGAGACATCTGATTCACTTCAGTAAATCTAGGCACAAGAGAAGAGTGTGGCTGATGTCTTACCTAATTGTTAAATTATTAAAAAACTTTAATATTAAAAATTTTAAGTAAGTTCCTTAAAGATTAAACTCATTTTTAAAGCCTCATATTTTCTAGTTCCTGGTGCACAGTATGTCTGTTGATCAAATGAAACAACCCAAGTCTTTGGAGTAAAATTTGTACATAATGATGTCAAAACTAGAGGCCCAGTGCACAAAATTTGTGCACTGAAGGTGGGGGTGTCCCTCAACCTGGCCTGCACCCTCTTGCAGTCCGGGACCCCTCACTCCTTACTGACTGCCTGCTCGCTGCTCCTTACTGCTTGGCTAGCTGCTCCTTAGCGCTGCCACTGCCATAGAGGCAGGAGAGACTCCCGCCACCGCCGCTGCGCTTGCCAGCTGTCAGTCCGGCTTCTGGCTGAGTGGTGCTCCCCCTGTGGGAGCACACTGAACCACTAGGGACAGCTCTTGTGTTGAGCATCTGCCCCCTGGTGGTCAGTGCATATTATAGTGACCAGTCATTTTGTCCTTTGGTTGGTTTGCATATTAGGCTTTTATAATACAGGATATATTTGTAATTTGGGTATAGTTATATTTTTGTAGGTCAGAAACACCTCATCAAAATATTGTTTTTCTGTAAGGGATGATGGGATATATTTTCAGAAACAGCATAGAGGGCCTCTTTCCTATGAGTCATGAAAAATACATTTCTGTAGTGGACCGTGGCCAGGCCTACCCTAGGCCAGATAATGAAGGAAAGAAGAGAAGCCAAGATTGATTGATTGTACGTATAGGACTGTGGCCACTTAGGACTAGCTTTAATCCCTTAAAGAGCAGGAGGTGCATTCTGGAATGCTAGAAAAAGCAATGGGCCTGAGGTTGGTGTTTCTGTGGCTTCAGGGATTCCTTACTCCCTATCAGATGGATGCGCTGAACCTCAGATCACCTTCATTCATGAAAAAGAAGGAAGCCACTGGACACTGCATCCACTTACTTTCCCCATGCCTCCTGAGTAGCCTCTGCTCTGCTTCCCTGATTCAGGGATATTAAAGTGAGAGCAAGCCCAAACTCTGTCCAAAGCCTTTTTACCACTGTATAAACCTCGATTTATCATCATTGTCCAGGCTGGCTCACCTTCATTTTTCAGCCAACACGACTTCCCTGCCTGGTCCAGTCATATTGTTATATTCACACCTCTGCCAAGCATCTAACTGGACTAATGAGAGGCAAAACCACAACTCTCTTAAAGTGAATATGGACTATGAGGAGGATGGCCTAATTGTTTTACTATCAAGCTCCCCTTCCCTCAATCCCATTTGTCCTCAATTGCAAATTTTGAGAATTAGACTTACTAGCATTTCACACAAAAATGGCACAAATCTTATGTGAAAAGCAGTGATTCCAATAGATAAATAGAAATACCTCTTGTCTGTGACTTAGGAAATACTAAGCCAGTAACATAGATTTTGTGAATGCAAAGCATTGAAGAAATTACTGAATGCTGGCATTTTCCATAAATAATTTTTAGGAAAAGGGAGGCTTGGCATATGAAAATGTTTTCAGCGTGGGGTTTAAAGCATTCTGATGACAATATGCCTGTGTGATTTTCTATAATACATTTAATTCTGGCAAGCACTCTAAGGCTGCTATATATCAGAGGAGCTAATTTTCAAGACCCAACAAAAATGTCAGCAAATACACCTATAATCATAGAAGTTTGGAAAACAATGTGTTCTTCTCTCTAAAAATACCAAAGCTTTTACCTCTAGTTAGGAGAGCACTGGGCCTTCGGGAGCTGGTGGACAGTAAGATTGATGTTATTTTAAGGCAGAGTTTTGGAGCTTTGGGCGCAGTTTTCAACGCGCAGAATTCTATAACGGGCAGGCATCAAGGGCACTTAGGCGGTGATTGCAAAAATTGCAGTGAGAATTGACTAGAGTACTTAGTCAGACGGTGACATTTTTAGGCATTTTCTTCCTGCTCTTTTCAGCAGCTGGTTTTCTGGCAGGTGCTGCCTGTGACATTCTGAAGCAGCAACCAACGGCGTCAGGGAGGGTAATAAGATGAATGGTTGGAAAAGACAATGGCTTCCTGACATCACGTTGAAGAATTACCGAACAAGCATTGTTTTAAGAGTGAAATGCTATTTAGAGAAGAACCTCTAGGAAGAGAAACCTATCTGGAACAATATTTGAAATTAGACCATCATTTATTCTGAAAGTTTAAAGAAATTTTAAAGAATATTTTAAACTGACAGTATAGAGGAGGATTTTTCTGTTTGTTTACCCCATCATTCAGTGACTATTTCTTGTATCCATGTTATACTTCGAATGCTAGTATTTACATCAAGAAAGAAAATTATGTTCTTTGTATAATTGGAACTACATGAGGCAGAGAATTCTGCCATTTACCAACACAACAGTTATTCCAAGCATTTCAACATTCCTGCAAAAGCATTGGGTGGACTAAAAGTTATTAAGATTCCAAAAATTCACATTTTATCTACATTTTTAAATGCCATTCAGTTTTCTTCCTAGCCTTTCTCTTTCTCTTTCCAACATATAAAAAAATCATAGTATAAATGTCTAAATACATATATTTCATATATATTTAGTCCATACTTTTAAAAAATATTACATAGGAGAGTCATGATGCATTGAATTTATTTTAGATTTACTACCTTGTAGTCTTTATATCCACTCTTGATATATAAGGTACTTAGAACAAGGCCTGGCATATACTAGTCATTCGATAAAAAGAATCATAAGTACTGTAACCCATATATTGAGGACGCAAGATTGTAGTTCATGATAGGAGCCAAAGAGATGTTGATGGTTATTTAAAGAGAATATTGTCAAAATTTGGTAGCTCCTATCCCAAATAAAACTCGGGATGGAGCTCATGTTTAGCAGGGGAGATATCATCAAAGCCTTCAGACCTGGCACAATCAGCCCCCAAAAGTTGCTCTGTTAATAAAAAAATGTTGCTCAAGTGTGGAATCATAGAAAATGATATACAGGCAGTCCTCAGGTTATGTCACAATCTCCCATTTACAGTATTTATTTTTTTAAAAAGTTCCATCATTCTGTCTTATGTGCTTTATGGTTTTTATTATTTATTTACCACAAATAAAGGTCAGGAATTGTTATCTTTCTTTTAAATGTTTTTTACTGTTTCATTTCATTACTGCTGTATATGTGCTCCATGTGAGTGATATAGGTGCTTATGTAGGTGGGTTCCTACTTATGACAAATTGCGTTAAGTCGTGCCATAGGAACAGATCTCCGATGTAACCCGAGGACCTACTGTATATCTTAACACATTAAGCCCCATGTCAGTCATTGGTGACTGACACTATACTTTCTGTCTGGAAGACAAAACAGGCTGAGTGCTTAACGTGTTAAATATTGTATTTTAAAGCTACCTTATTTTCCATCTCTTTATGTGAGGCCAAGGCCTTTTATTTCTATAATTAATCCACATTTTTCTTTCTAAACCATACCAGCTTCTGTTTTTTTTTTATACGTAGATTGGGAAATTTAAAGATACTCATAAAGCAGTATAGGACTATAATCCTAGATATTTATGCTTTTCCCTCTTTTTTGGAGCTATGTAACACCTGATGTCAGGAATGTGTGCATGTATGTGTCTTTGTAAAACTGTCTTCCCATTCTTAATTAAAATTTTTTTATCACCATTAGCATAGCTTTGGCTAACCCCAGACCACAGAGCTCAGCTGGTGGGAGCAGTAGCGGGTGGGCCTTGAAAGCACTAGTATTCCTTGTTTGGTGGGCATCAGTCAGGATGTTTTACAGAGAGCATCTTTATATATAAAAGCCAAGCGACTAGACCAATGGAATGACCAGTTGCTATGACATGCACTGCAGAGGCCAACTGACTCAATTGGGGCCTCAATCAGTCCCCCACAACCTCCTGCAGCCCATCCCAGGCTAGCCTGGCCCCCAACACCGATCGGGGGCAGGACCAGCTGACCAACTGCCTGTGGCCCCTCCCCCCAGCCACCCTGCTCCTGATTGGCCTCCTTCACCTCAATCAGGGGCAGGGCTGGTTAGCTAACCATCTGCATCCCCTCCTCCTTACTGGCCCGGCCCCAATGGTCCCCATTGGGGCAGGCCGACTGAACCTCACCTGTGTACAAATTTGTGCACCGGGCCTCTAGTAGAGTATATTGGTTCACCCTGGAGTCAGTAAAGTAGAAGTCAGTTAAGAGAAATTCTGTAGTATAATACATACAATTTGTAGTGCGTAGACGGAGTCACGTGACACCATGAAATGCAGAAGGGAATGATTGCTTGTGTGGGCAAGCTATTTACAATCTAGTAGGAATAACAAAGCAGAAAGACAGACACAAACAAAGTTAAGTGTCTAATGCTACAACAGAATGTGGGAGATAAGAACAGGAGAAGGTTCATGTACTGGGAGCAAAAGTTGCAAAGGAGCATGGGAGTGTGGTGGAGGGGAAGCAAGACAAAGCTGGGAGAAAGGTGGTCTGAGGCATGGGAAGCCCTTCTTGGCTAGATTGCTTCATAGTTTGTCAGCAGTGAGCAACAAAGTCAGATGTCTAAGAGACCAAGCAGATACCAAGCAGGTAGCTTAAATTAATAAAACAAGGTAAGATTTATCTTTCACTTTTCCATTTTTGACATATTCGCCTTTCTTTTTAACACTACTCTCTATAAAACAATAGCACACGCCTTTAATAAAATGCTAGCTGCTATTGCACTTGAGTGTTAGGGACAGAACTGGGAGGGCTAGGGACCTTGACGGACTGCAGGGCACCTGCTCTGGTAAAGGCATCAGCCATGTCTCAGACCCTGAAGGAGGGTGCTGCATGAAATCATGGACCTAGTGTTGCCTGATCTCTTGGTTTTTCAAGATAAGATGAAAGTCTCAGTTTTTAAGAACCTCCAAATTTGTAATTGCTAGTGACTGACTTTAAAAGTTTTTAAAGTGCATAAATCAATACTATGCTGAAGGCATTCAGTACATTTAGAGAAGCCATTTAAGAGTTTCAAGCAGGGAAGCAACAGGATTAGTTAGATATTCTATTTGGAAGGTCAGGACTGGAGATGACGAATTGGAGATGGTTTGCTCCTTGAGGCTTCGGTAACAACCCAAGTAGCAGGGGCTCAGGGCTTGGTTGGTATCTGTGGGGACCAGGTAAAGACAAGGAGTAAGAAGCATATAGAGCAAGTGGATGATGATAAGTCTTAAAATACAGTATTTTAGATATATACACAAAAATATAGATTGATACCATAATGTAAAAGTAAAAGCAACATTTTTTGAAAGAAAAAAACATGTGGGCTGTGTATGAACTGGTAGGGAAGACATGTATGAAAGGAAAGATTTAGGCATAGAGAGGAATTTTAAGAATAATTTTGGAATTGTTGAGAAGATTTCAAAGTTAGGATATTTTATGTGCAAAGTAGTGAGAGTTACAAAAGAGGCTTTACGTGAAAGAATTTGTTATTTCCTATAACACGTAGGGGCCAGTGGTATCCTCAGGACCACCAGTCTTCCGTCTCTCTGCTTCCCTGCAGACTGTGTTGCGCTCTCGTAGGCTGGACCACCTCAGGGCACAGGATGGCTGCCACAGAGCCAGCATCCTCTGCAGAGGGTACCATCCAGAGTGAGAAAGAAGTTTTAAAAGCAAATGCATCCTCTGAGAAAGCCAGTTCTGTGTCTCAATTGTCTAAAATTGCATCACATGCCCATGTGTATTAGACCTGTTGAGAATGGAATTGTCATGGCAAATTGAGATTTACTCCTGAGGTAGCAGAAGCCTGTCACCCTCCTGGGGGCCAGGGGATTGGCCTGAGGAAGACAGCCACCTTTTGCCTCCCCAAGGGAATTTGGTAACATCTCCCCTGGAGGGTTCTTGGGTATAATGACCAGGAAAAGAGGATTGACAGCAGACTGTTCTTCCACTCACCGTCTTTGGGAACTTGAACAAGTTTCCAACCCTCTTTGAATCAGGTTCCTTGCCTGCAGCATGGGGATGGATGCGTTTGGGTCTTTCAGATCAATTGAGCTAGTGTTTGTGCGATACTTGGTCGTGTGCTTTTGCAGTGGAAGTGCTCAGTAAATGGCGCTGATGGGGTTAAGAGTCATCTTCAAGCGTCAGTCCAGTTTGTAGTTTCTGAATTTGAAAGAGAACTTTTTGTCTTGGTCTATGAATGAATCTCTTACCAATAGGAAACAAACACCCAATAGGCTAATAATGTTAGCTTAAAGGTACGAACTTTCCCCTTTACTCCCACAGAGGCAGTGAGCTGGGTTGGCAGAGAGCAGGAGCCGCCTCCAGAGACCTGGCTCCGATCCCTTCCGGGCATTGTCCAGGAGACCCTCCCCTTTGCTCTGAAGGGAGAGGTTGCCCTTGATTACCGGACACTGTCCCTCCTCCTCCCAATTCAGCTGATTGCTCTCCTGCTTCAGAGCTGCGGCAGCCAGCCACACTTGAAGACATAGTAGATGCTAGAAATAACTGTTCCTTTGAATATTTAACTGCTAAGCAAGTCTGCTCTTCCACCAAGTTACATCTTAATCTAGAATATTCATTAATGCAGAAAGTTATTTAAGAACATAGTTTACTTTCAAAGGAATGACAAGAACAGTTAAGCACCTACAGAATGGCCACCATACCTGATTAAATGCTTGTTTTTCATATTCTCTGAGAGTGGCCCTTTGTAATACGAGAAAGCCAGCTCCCAGTGCCCCTTGAATTTCTCTGGATGCATATCCCAGCGTATGACATTGTTATTGTGTTGCTGTAATTTATGTAAATGTGTTGTCAGAGATGAATGAAAACTTAGAGTTGTAAATCTACAAGGACACAGCTATAACTCACATAGATTTATTACTTGTAGACATGTACATCAAGCTTTTGGAATTACTGCTTCTACTGTAGACAGAGGTTAAAGAAAAAGGTAACAACTTACATGCCATTATACATACACAGCAGTTTGTCATTTACTGGTGGTGGTATGAATACAGAATACAGGAGGTGACTGTCCTTCACCCAGCATAGTCTAATCGGCAAGTTTCAGCAAGGATGCTGAAGGAAAGACCGCCAAGTAAGTAGTCAGAATGTTTAGTCTTAGAGCCAGTTACTCACTTGGTTACTTCTCTGAGCCGAAATTTACTAGGTATGAAACTATGTATCACAAACCTGTTGACACCACCCCAATACACTGCCATGTTTTTTGTGAGGAAGCCATGCGTTCATTTATTCATTCAACATTTATTGAGTGCCTACTGTATATTACACTTTTTTTTTTAGGCTGAAGGAAATAATGTAAGCCAACATCCTTATTTTTATTAAAAAAAAAAAAAAAAAGCAGTGAGACCAGAAAGATCAGATGCTTTACAAAAGGATGTGGGAGGACTTTTGAAAATGCAAAATGCGAAAGAAAAAAAAAAAGGAAAACGCAAAATGCATACAAGGGAAAATCATTACTAATTGTAATACAAAGCCAATAGTTCTTATATGTCTATGTGTTTAGCAATCCATAGATGTTTTTGTCTAGGATTTCCTTTTCCATAAATTCATGGGGCATTGTCCTTTAGCATGGTTCTTTTCACACCAGCTGACATCAGAATCATGTTGGATATTTCAAAATAGATCTACCTCAGTCCTTCTGAATCAGAATCTCTGAAGCAGGGGCCTAGCTGTCTACTCCCAGGCAATGCTAATGCAAATTAGAGTTGGGAAACACTGGGTTTACCGAATAAAATCACAATTATATTAAGAAACAAATAATGTTTCAATTAACATTTTAAGTCCTCGATGGTCTATAAAGTCAAATTAATAAGGAGAAATCGCTTGCATTAGATTTAGAATCAGAAAGACTGAAATAGAGCCTTAGGATGAGTGGAATTTGCTTTGGGTAGGGGATACTACCTTTGGAAAGGCAATGTAGCAACATTAAAGAAGGTTTAGAGGGGGAAAATAATCACAACACCCCCCAATAAAATTTTATTTATATGTTACTTACTTGTCTATATTTGCTTTAAAACATTATATAAAATTATAAAAATCTAGTTTATGAGATTTTAGTTATATATTTTTTTTCTATGCAGAAATTTTCCTCACTGCGCTGAACTGAGCTGAGGCCAGAATCCCTAGATTTTCATAATCCATCTGAGAGCTTTTCTGTTGTTACACCAACCCGCCGAGAGAGCTTTAAGCAACTACTGTTGGGCACACAGATAGCCTCCCTTTCTCTCCACAGTCCACTTTCTGATGACTTTTCTCATCTTCAAATTACAGCAGGAGGGAGCCTCAACCAGATAAATTCACTAACAGAAACTGTGCTTACAGAAGTCACCAATATCTTGTTAACCTCTTACAGCTTTGTCCTTCATCAGAAGTTTTCTCCAGCTGCTCAGGTAAAACACAGAATTCAAGAGTCCTCTGTTTCTGGATGTCTCTCCCAGTATGATAGGATCTCTTCTCGTTGCGGCATCCATTCAGATTTATCAATTGAACAAATGTTAAGTATTTACTCTATGCCAGCTACTATGTTACTGCAATATACTAGTGAAATAATGTATTTCCCCTTAATGACCATGAGGAAACGAATGCTTCCTCCAGAGACTTAACTGCAAGAGCATTTTTAGCTGCTTTGCTTTTCCAAGTTGTGAATCTAGTGAAATTCCCAGGATATGAGCCACTTCCCTATTTGGGGAAGCTAAGCATTTAGTATGTCAATGCATCTTTAATAATATACTTTAAAGTGATATACACCAAGAAGATTTTATAGGAGAGCAACTGGAGACAAGACGGGGAGATGGGCTTGAGCCAGGTCAGAGGCCCTGGAAGTCATGCTGAGGAATTTTGATTTTATCCTAAATGCAGTGGGGACTATGAAGGTTTCTAGCAAGTTACTTAATCTGATCTAACTGCTGTGTGGGGAATGGACTGAAGGAAGACGGAAGTGGAAATGGGAAGACCAGTTACAAGGCTGTTCTAGAAATATCCCACACTAGAGATGACGGCATTCCAGACTGGTATGGGGACAGTGAAGACAGAGAGAGGTGAGATGAATTTGAAGATGAAGTTGACACGCATGCTGCATTTGGTGTGGTAATTGAGAGTGAGATGTTGAGGATGACTTCCGGGTTTTTGGTGTACAACAGAATAGATGGGACATAGTGGAAGAGGAGCAGGGGGTGGTAAAAAATTAACCACTCAGTTTTTGATATTAACTTTGAGATGCCTAGAGAACAATCATGTGGAACTGTCCTATATGTAGCTACACACATGGCTCTAGAGGTAAACATTTAGATATGATTGACATGTTGGTGTATTCAGAGCAGATGAGTATGGAATGTAAGAGGGAAGGAGTCTGGGACAAAGCCTGAAAAGTTCAACACTTAGAGATGAGATGGAAGAGAAGGAATTGACAAAAGCATAGAATGGAGGGTTTGAGGGCGGGAAGAAAATCAGAAGACTGCGCTGCCTTAGCCACCAAAGAACAGCATGTCACATGGAGGAAATGCTGCTGAAAGATCAAGTAAGATAAAAAGGAAGAGCAGTCCATCAGGTTTGGCAACAGAAGATCATTGGTGACTCTAAAAAGCAGTCTCTGTGCAGTGGTAGGTAGAAGCGTGGTAACAGGGAAGGCTGTAAGGCCTGTTCTTCCATGGAACATGACTGGAAATAGAAAGAGAAAAGAGAAAGAGCAAGCAGTAAAATATGTGTATTTGACCACGGAAGGAGAGCACTTGACCCATGGTTTAGCAAATTAACACAGTTAGCAGTAGGAAAAGATTTAAAACAGTTATGAAAGATACCGTTTTGGATTGGCCATAAAGAAAATATTTCTGCATGTAGTCTATCACTTTCATTCTGAACCATTTTAGTATTAATTTAAGGCAAACCCCAAAAAATTCAAGCATCATTAAGGTCTATGCTAATAAGAGTAATGGCAAGGCCTTTGAGACAGACCTTTGAAATGACAGCTGTGCTATTACACCAGACTTTGTCCAGGGTGGTTTGCAAAATCACTCAGTTTCTAAGTGTTCTTAAAGGAAATTACTCAGCAGTCCTGTACTTCTAGAATTTAAGGATATATATATATATATATATATATATATATATCCAAAGATGGGAGTATTATTTGGATATATATATGATTTATCAAATATATTGACATTTGATATAAATATATGATGGCCACAGCATTCTTTTCATGATAGCAAGAAAGAGTTATCACTTTCAACGAGCATAGTTTTTAGAGCCTTTCTCTTTATTTTTCTCCAGACAAGAAAGTGGTTTGTTCAGTTTGCGTTTCTGAATTTCCACCAGGGAAATGCAAGTGGCCTCATAGGCTTGAGCTATTTTCTTACCGGTTAGCCATCTCACTGAAGAAAGAACTATACTCTGATTTTCCACCATTTCCATCAAGCAAATAGAGAGCTGTTTACAACAGCCTTTGTCTGGCTTCGGCATTGATTTTAAATCACCTGGATTGATCATGTGGTTATGGGACTTTTAAAATCCCACCAAACACCAGAGCCTCTAAACACAATTAGAATTGAGGGGTTTTTAATCAGCTGGCATTATGTCTGTAGGAGTACATTTTAAATTACCCTGAACTTCTGTTCATGTTTGGTGGGAAAAAGCGCTATCGTAATTAATGTATGGAGTCTGGGGTTTTGTAGATGCTCTCTCTAAGCACGCCAAAATGTTGCCACTTTTCAAAATGAGGAAGCATCTAAAATCTGTATCTTTAAATATTTCATTGCCTGGGCAGTTTCTTCAGCCAATAAAAGAAAAGTATGCAAATGAACCAGCTGTCATGTCACACACTCCTCAGTCACAGGACAGCAGCAAGACTTAGGTAAACTGATCTCAACCAGATTTGACAAAGGGGTGGAAGATCTAAAATTAAATAGGTCAACACAAATTCTTTAATGATAGGAAGAAGTGAAGGGACAATGAGGGGCCCCCTAGGAAAACTGTTTTATAAAGATTGCTGATATTATTGCTTTTAATTTCAGATTTCCCATCATCATTGGCTTCTAAGTCTGAATAATCTTTAATATGAAGCACCACATATTTTTCACTATGCTTTAGATGATTTCTGTAAGATTGGTGTTCTAATGAACTTTAAGGAGCCAACTTTTCTTTCTTATAGGCAGATATTTTTCTAAGGCTGGCTGGCTCTACAGCTTTGATATTGTTATGGTGACTAAATCAACGAATATAACTTTGCAAAAATGGAAACCTGGTTTTAACCATATTGTGTGAACCTGCTAGTTATAAATGTATAGAATAGACAGTTTGTATTGTTTCTCTCCTAGCTAGAGACTAAGTTTACTTTATTAGATTTCAGTAATTACACACACACACACACATACACACACACACACACACACACACACACACACACACACACCAATACACTCCCTGTCAGTCTACTAATAGTAAAACATAGTAAGCACCAACAAAGGAATTGTCTTTTAAATTCATCTTCTTTCTAGTTAAAAAACTATATGTCCCCAGAATAACAATAATTTGGGAGGGTTTTTAAGGTGGTGTGTCACTAAACAATGTAGTACTGTTTTCCTCAAACCCTGTAAATAATTGTCAGGGAATAAAAGAAAAGAGAAACAAGAAAGTCCTTATCAATAAGCTGGAAATAAAAATATTCTTTTAAAATACAATTAAAACCCTGTAGGAGATAAGTGCTTTGTTTCCTAAAATTCACTCACAAAGCATTTCACACAATTATAATTTTTTCTCTTTTTTAATATTCTTGTAATATTGTAACAATAAAATATATTACAACCCTTCCTCTAACATTATGTTCGAAGAACATTTACGGTATTTCCACTTGAGCTAGGGCACATTTTGATGCTTTTAGATGTTATTTTATCTGTTTGGGAAAATAAGAAATAAACCTTAAAATGTTTCTTCACATTTTCTTCATGTTGCAAGAAAGATGGCTTTACATAGTAACTTGGAAATAACGCCTAATGATTAACAGAATGATGGATGTGATGAATCACCTTTTTCTTGAGAAATAATAAATCAACATATTCCTACCCATAAATTTTTACTGAAAAATGTGAAATATGAGCATCATATATTTAACAAGGTGTCAGAGACAAAAACTGTTGACAAAATGTTGCCCTTCTAACCACTAGAATCCATTAAAATGTTGTGTTCCTTTTTTGGAAACAATTCAAGTATAATTTACAGTTTCCTAAATGTAATAAGGTTTTACTTCTTGCTTACTCCTCTGATGATAACTAAGCATGGGCATAAGTAAGATCTGCTTGTCCATTATCAATATAAGACCCCAAATTTAAGAAAATAGAATCTAATTTCTCATACAGAAACATTTTAATAACAAAAATTGTGGTTCTATTTAAGTAATTCTATCCTGGCTTTTAGTCAGATAGCATATTTTTCCTTACTCTGCTTTCATTTTCAGCTGGTTTTGTAATGAGTTCTGTTTTGATATTTTTGGAGGTCTTGAAGGGTGAGTTTGTGATTACATTAAAGGTTCGTTGATTGCTAGCTGCAACAGCAAGTTTGCATTTTTCCCATTTGGGGTGTTTCTCCTGCGTGGCCATATTGTAGGAAGTGGAGCAGGGCAGTGTCCTTCCCCGGCTGTATTGATTTGCCCTTCAGCAATGTGCAGTGCGGAGAGGACCTCAGGCCTTGTTGTTGATTATCTACACAGTGTCTCTGGGAGCATTATTGACCCATTGCCACTGACTGCCTGTGGCTCTTGATTTTTCACACCGTCTCCATGACACTCATAATAAAACACACTATCTTATTGCTCCTCAGGTCTGAGAGCCAACTGATTCAGCCTTAGAACACCAGTGTTTCTGGAGAACATTTATTGTATGTGGGGTAGTGTTTTAGCAATTTCAAGAGTCTGTCTTGTGTAGTTTTAATAGCTTCCTCTCTAGGAGGGTTGCACACAGACTATTACATTTTTATTCTCTTTAAAAAACCAATAAATTCTACCTCTGCCTATATTGTTAACATGAAATTTTACATTATGAGTACAAAACTAATTTTAGAACATTGGACTAATAACAAGAATATTCTGTCTTATCATTAAGCTTGACATGTTGCTATAACACTCATTTTCAAAACTAAATTTTGAGATGTCACAAGGATTGTGCTATGATTTGTTACTATAGTAAAAGATGGATTTTTGAAGTTTCTGATCATATGTAATTAACATGTTTCTACTTTGCTATTGTCAAAGTGTCTTCTGTTATAAATTTTAACTTCTGATAGGGTATCAAATTACAAGAAACTACATAAAACCTTTCTTCTTAATTATTTTGGAAGATTTTTTTCTATGTAAACTATAATTAGTAGAAAATGGATTTATTTGAGCATCTGTCTTTATGTTTAGTTTTGGAAATTTTAATATATTATTTTAATGTTTATTTTCCATGTAGTTCCCAGTCCAAAAGTAGGATTAATAATTTATTTGTGTCCTAACTGTTGATTTATAGTATAGTGTTTCAGAAATAGGCTTAGACTTTTGTTGGTATAGAGAGAATAAAATGCATGTTTCTTAGAGATACTGTATTTTAACCCACTGTCAGTACCATTCCTAGTGTAAATGGTAATAGATCAAAAGAGGGCAAACACTCTATTCTTGCCAGAAATATCTGGACATTTAAAAAAAATTTTTTTTTATTGATTTTTTACAGAGCGGAAGGGAGAGGAATAGAAAGTCAGAAACATCTATGAGAGAGAAACATTGATCAGCTGCCTCTTGCACGCCCCCTCCTGGGGATGTGCTCACAGCCAAGGTACATGCCCTTGCCGGATTCGAACCCGGGACCCTTGAGTCCACAGTCCGACGCTCTATCCACTGAGCCAAACCGGTCTCGGCTGTCTGGACATTTTAATAGAAAAGATAAGCCAAGCAAGACGCCCCCTCTCACAGTCTGGGAGCCCTCAGGGATGGGAGGTGATCCGGCAATCAGGAGAAGGTGATGCCCCCATCACACCTCTACTGCTGCCACTGCCGACAGCACAAGCCTCGGCAGGCCCTGGTTACCCGAGGTTTGCCTGTGCTTCCGGCTGGCTCTGAGGGGACTGGGTGCCGCCATCTTGTGGCTATGGGCACTGCCATCTTTGAGAGCATGGCAGTCAATTAGCATATTCCCTCCTTATTGGGTGTGGGTGCCACCATCTTTGTGAGGGCATGATGATCATTTAGCATATTCCCTTTTTATTAGATAGGATGTCCAACTTAATGAATTCCCTGGACTAGGGTCTTTTAAAAATGTTTTCTGTGAAAGTATTTCAAATTACCAGTAGCTCACTGCTGGAAGATGTTAAGTTTGACAATTTATGTCAGTGAGCTTTGTCATTTAATTTTTTTTTTAACACTTTGAAATCACAATTTACTTGTATTGGTTGATTGATGGATTTAGGTTTTGCATCTTTTTTTTTTTTAAGGAGATATGTTTTATGTTTCAAGGATACATGGTTTTCTAAATGTACATATTTTAAAATATTAAACTTTAAAAAAAAAGAAAGAACTCATGGGCATGGACAGCAGTGTAGTGACTATGGGAGGGACAGGGGTGTGTGGAGGTGGAAGAGGGTATAGGGACAATAAATGGTGATGGAAAATAAAATAAAGGGAAAATATTAAATCATCATAAAATAAGAATTTTTAATTAAAGTTTTACCAAGTACTGCTTGTGGCTGGTGCAATGCCAGGAGGGAGGGGGAAGGAGGGGACACAGTATAGTCTCATAGATCTGCACAAAACCCCATGCAATAAAATTATCTCTTTAATTTGTGTCTAGTTGTTTCTCAGCTAATTTACTTTGGGTTTTTGTCCACTTGAACTTATTAGAACCCAAATGACAGAAAAATCAGGAAAGGATTCACTTCTCATCCCTCCAAATTAGTGTTGTTCTTTAAAATTAAACAATTAATTCTCCTCCATGCTTCTGTGTGCCACACCTCATGAAGTATTAGGACAGGTGTGATGAGAACAGATGCAGAGCCTCTGTAACTCTCAGGTGGAGGCCTTTCTCTAGCCCCGATGTACAGGCTCAGACCATCTCCATCCACCTCTGGGAAGATGCCAGGGTACACTCCACCCGTTGTTATGCAAGCAGTGCTTTTTCACAGCCAACGTTTACTTATATGACCCACAGTGTGTCAGCTTTGAATTCTCCGTATAGGAGTCAAGTGCCAGTTTTACCATAAACCTGGTTCGCTGTGGTATTGAGCCCTCCTACCTGATGGTTTTTGATAGGATCTGGTTTGTCTTCCACTTAAGCCTAAGTATTTCAGTGTCTTTGCACATTCAGAACCACTTTCAAGTATATCTAAAGCTTCCTCTAACCGAGTCATAGTTATCAGGTATTGCAAAGGTTAAGCCTTATCATCTGCACCAAAAAAAAAAAAAAAAAAAAAAGGTGAGGTTTCATCAAAAACTTCCATCCTCACAACCTTTCGACCACAATTTGATGATTATTATTGATTATTTCCCAGCCTTTCACTCACACTCTGCCACTGCGGCCAGCCCAGATATACAGATAGGGCTGCAGTCCAGCTAAAATAAGACTCCATCTTGATAATGGACTGAGATGAGATACTGTTATTTGATAAAGATAATTGATGTTTCACAGTGAATTGGAAAGCAGCTTCAAGAGCACTGTACCTGGAGCTGTATTCCACCCACAAATATGGCAGCTGTTTATAAAAATAGAACAAAAGAACTAAAGGTAAATATTTGGACATGGCTTTTCAGAGCATTTGGTGCTATGATTTTTTTCCCCCATGTTTGATTATGTTAAGGTCTAGTGGAAAAACATAGGAAAGGGCCTATCACATTATTTTTCCTTTTTGGTTTCACGTTAGTTAAAAGCGAAGGTGTTATTGATCAGCTCTCTTGCAGACTTATTCCCTAAATTCTGTGTTTGGGTTATGATGAATCACTGTCATGCATAAACTGGCTATCTTAGGTCAGAGTTAAATTTCATGTTATCATTAATCTCTGGAACATTTTACGTACCGCATGAAAACACAATTTAAATTATTGATCATAAGCATCATATCTCATGGCAAATGCAATTCAAATCTGTGAATGCAGGTTGGGTTTCTCCTCATTTATTATTAACAGATTTCTCTAAAAAACAGTTTGTAACTCACTGTATATGTTTGTTCACAATTCCTTCAGCCACCAGGTTTAAGTTGATTAAGGTATCATTCATCTTAGGTACGGTTCATACGCTTTCTTTTAGTCTTATCACCTTCATAACCCCTAATTAAGCAATAAGGCTTGACAGGAAGTATGGTTATCATGAGATAATGACACCCCAAGTGTGTTGTGAGGCACAGGGTTCAGCTGAGTGCTTCTAAACCTCTAGGGGTGTGATTATCTCATGATAAACATGCCACGTTGCCGCTCATTGATATCATTGTTGCATACACACACTCCTAGAGTTAGGGTGAAATTGACATTTCCTCACCCACCTTCTCACCAAACAAATTGTTTATTTCATAAAATTATTGATTCAGATTTCAGATTTATAAGCCCAAATTTGAATCCAAAAGCTTTTATTTGATTGTTTAAATAGTATCAGTTGACTTACCAAGTACAAAATACAGTTTTACTTTTTCTTAAGGTAACTTTCTTCAGAAGAAAGGTCTCATGGAAAGCAAATAATGTTTTTTGTTGTCATAATTTTGCAGCAGCGGGTGGACATCACTTCAGTGAACAGTAAAAGATGAGGCATTCTTGTAAATCCGAAGGAAGCATGTTTATGCGTAATCCAAATGAAGTTATTAAACAGTTGAAAGTTCTATAGGAAGTATTAGGATATTTTGATTTGGAAAATCCTTTTTAGTTTATTACTTATTACTATCGCAGTAAAAATAGATCAATGGAAGAAGAAAATATTAGTTTTGTAACTATATTTTAGTTCAGATTTCTTGTGATTAATAATAATTTAGGGAAGAATATAATTTTCTTGTACAGGTTGTAATTTGGTATATGCGTGTTGTCATAAGAATAACTTTTGAATATTTTCATGGCTAACTTTTGAATATTTTCAGTATGAATTTAACTTATTTGTGTCTTCTAAAACAAAAATATTCAGTAGAATTTTCTGGGATGAAGAAAATGTCCTGTATCTATGTTTTGCAATATGATAACCATTAGCTACATATGGGAAATGATTGGTGATAGCATAGTTCTAAAGGGGGATAAAAGGAAATCCCTAAATTTTCGTTTTTCTTGAGCTCCTCTTGTACAATTACAGAAATTAATGGCTTCATAGCTCATTAGAATATTTTCCAAGAAATTAGTCTATGCTTTGGTAATTTTTTATCTTAATATGTTTAAGTAACAACTGAAAATTTTATAGAGATCTAAAATTCTCCTTAGTGGATCTTCTGTTCTGTTTAATTTGTATTCAGTTTTTTTTGTGTGAATTTCTGTCTACTAGTTTGGTATTTGATGCATGTTAAAGTTATTAACCTAGCTTTGAATTAAAGTATAAGTTTTCTGGCAAAGTGAAACACTTTTTCTTTTTTCAAAAAAATATTTTTATTGATTTTAGAGAGGAAGTGAAAGGGAGAGAGAGATAGAAACATCAGTGATGAGAGAGAATCATTGATCAGCTGCCTCCTACATGCCTCCCACTAGGGATTGAGTTTGCAACCCAGCCATGTGCCCTTGACTGGAATCAAACTCAGGACCCTTCAATCCGCACACCAGCCTCTATCCTCTGAGCCAAACCGGCAAGGGCAACACTTTTTCTTTTTAAGGGAGAATTTCTGTCAACCAAAAATGCTTAGACTTTTTGTGCCTATTTATTAAATGATTTATAATCCTTGATCATAGAATGTACATTTATTTTTCTCATAGAGAAAAATTATTTTCTTCTTGAATAAGAATTATAGGGTCCAACCTTGTCTTTATTCTTATAGATAAAGATTTGAATTCATAAAAGGTCCAGAATCCTTACTCAAAATTTGAGTGCTCTGTGGATGAGCCCAGCCTTCATCGCTTTCATGGCCTCATTCATTCTTAAAAAGAACTTTGAATTTTAAAAGTTCAGGACACACCAGTGTGTCCTCTAAATGAGCAAAGAGAAACATGGGAAATTAATGTCTTTCATTAAATGGAAAATAAACATTTCCTAAGGGATAGACTGGTAATTACTATTTCTGTTGCTATTTTGTATTTATATTAATTTTTTTATTAATTAAGATGACAACATCCCAGGCAGAAAACTGTGAATAAAATTGCCAGTACATAAAAGCATAGGATTCTTATTGGTTCCATAAAACTAAACGGCACATGTGCTGAAGACACAGGGAATCACTTTTATTGCGTGAACTACATTGCCGTTCATGACAAGTAAAACTACTGGAAACAAAGTTCTCACCAAGTTCCTAGGGAAGCAGCAGTAGAAGCTGCTGCCATTATAGTCTAGCGCAGTGATGTTCAACCGGGGTGCCGCAAGAATTTTTAAAAACGCTATGTAGTTAGGGTCACTGATCTCTTTTCCCTTAAATTGTCAAATTGAAAAAAAATTACAACAGCAAACACAACAATAACTGTCTGGTATGAATGATTCAAAACTATACCTTTTTTGCTTGGTCAGATCTGCAAAGTATATATTTTTTGTGTGCCTCAAAATCTTAGTTTTATTTGTGCCGTGAGATGAAAAAGCTTGAAAATCTCTGTTCTCGTGAGACAGGAGCCTTCCCTCGTTTTTCACGTGTGTCAGCCAGAGGACCTGAGGGGCTGCTCTGTGAACCAGAGAGCCTTGAGAAATCCTTTTGCTTTTCTAGCTCCCAGTGAGAACCACCACACTCAGGCCAAGGCCTCTGCATTTAATTTCAAACAGATTATTAGAAAACACACAAAGTGCTAGGGTGTTATTTTAAAATAAAAGCTCCTACAGAGGAGATCATTTGATCTCTAAGATTTTCTTCAAAATTATATAAGAAGTAGAAAAGCAAATGGACCCAGATGAAGGCAGATTAGCCATGAATTGGGGATTATTGAAACTGAGTCAAGGGTACAGTGAATTTATTATACTACTATCTGCTTTTGTACATGTTACAATTTCCTATAATAATTTTTAAATGTAAACACTGAGATAGTATAAATATGCTTATGAGGTAATATTTGCTTATATTATAGTTCTTTTACTTGGACTCCTACCTATTGCTCCAGCTTTATCGCTCAGCAGATTCCCCTGTAGTCTCTGTGCATAGACCATGCTAACTCTTCTTCATCACCACCATCATCACCATCATCTTTTTCTTCTTTATATCATCATCATCATCAAACTCCACTATTTCCTTTTCTCCCTCACATACCACAGAACCTTTGCACATGCCAGTTCCTCATTTAGGACCTCTTTTTCTATCCCACATATTCTATTTCTCTACTTAAGGCTACAAAGTTAATTACTATACTTACTTGTTTCTAAACCCAGCTATCATTTACTATCTCTCTAGTCCCCCATGTGTATTTCTGGGGACTAGACTGATTCTCATTCAGTTCAGAATCTACCCAGAGGTCTGGTTGTTCATCTCCTGTTCTCTTGAGGTTACAATCAAGGCTCAGGCCTTTCTTAGCTTTGGATACAACACAGGAAGATCATACCACCTCTCACTTGCTACCCTAGTCCTCCTCCTTTGTTTTATAAACTGTGGGGGAGAAACTGATCCAGTGAGATTTGGATTAATCTTGAGGGAAGTGAGGGATGATGGTGTAGTAGATAGTGCCTGCTCCAGTGGCAGAGGAGGGTAAGAACTCTAAAAATTTTAGACATCATTTGCACCAAACAAAACAAGTTTGTGGACCACGGTGGCCTTGTAGGAATAGAAACATGAGTGATTTTAGGGTGACAAAGAAAAAAATCTATTTATTTCTGTTGAATTCTTAGGATCTTATACTTTTATTTAAAATGTGGTTTATTAGCAACAGCCCAAAGTATATAAAATGGGAATCCCAATACCTGCCTTAAAATGTGATCCCAGAAATCTGTAAGAGGAACAGAGTATTAGTGGCAAGAGAGGACCCACCTCTTCCTATTCAGTTTCTCATTGTGAGCTCATTGTGTAATCTATAAAATGTTCAGACTAGTCATGCCTTTCAAATGTATTATTATTTATATTATAAATCTGTTTTGCCAGACCTTTAGCATCCTCCATTTCTTCTTCAAGTCAACCAGTCACATTAATCAATTAAAATTGAGGACATGAGGTCTGCTTAGTGTAAAGTAACCTCAGCCCGTGCTGTTTAATTTTATAAAGCACTCATAATGAAAGAGAATAATTCAGCTAATCAAATAGCAACTTCCTTTGTCCTTACCCATCTTGATTAAGGCAGCTGGCCTTCTGAAATCACCCCTTCTGCATAAGAATCCATTTCAAGGCTAGCATACGTCCCTGAGAAAATGCATTAGCGTGAATGCTTTAGAGCTGGGAAGAGGGGGTGCCTGCCTTCTGCGAGGAACTAGCAGCACCACACAGCAGTTGAGCATTCTGTAAATTAAAGCCTGTGTATGAGGGAAACTGTAGTTTTCCATATGGAGTGTCTTTTAAACTACGGTATCCCAGAAATGACAGAGCCGGTATCAAGACAGATATGGGATTGTGTGGGGCCTTTACACACAGATTATGCCGCAAAGAGTGAATTTTCTTATGTTAATTTTAAAGTGAAAGCGTTAGTTTCTCCAAAAGTAGAAAATAGTATATCTCAAACAATAGAGCATACTAACAGTTAGCTCTGAAAAGATCTTACTTAATTAGGGATATAAACAAAACTTTCTATGGTTAGCCAGGTGGAACGTGTAATGACAATGGAGAACTATTCCAAGTGACAAGGCAGTAATTATGAAAAACAGTGTCATTGATGTAAACGTAGTCGTGTGAAGTGTAGACCAGACTTTTCCTGGCTGCACTGTCTCCCCAACCCTGCTCTGTGACTCTTTAGGGCCAATCTAACCTACCCCAAACGTGTCACTGAACTGGGAGTTCGGGGATAGGGTGGTAAAGAGAACTGGTAGCATGCACTTGTATAAATTTTTTATTAAGAGGCATATCCCAACTCTGAGTAGTTATTTGCCCTTCATTTGAAACTTGAATGAGAGCAGGGATAATGACCTTGTGTTTCCTAAACATATATACCTCCCCAACTCAAATCTAGGTTGTAGTGATATTGTGGGTAGTTGACTACATGTTAAGTCTATTTTTACATATGTGACAAATAGGTTAAATGTAAAGAGCACTTTGGGGAGAACAAAGGAGGCACTTAGTAGGCTAATCAACTGGTCACCAAAGAAGTAATTTAGAAAAGCCTCTTGAGTGATTTTGGAAATACTCAAATTCTTTAAATATGTGTCTATTAGCTTAAGAAATTGTATCTGATAGCAAGAATTTGGAATTCAGAAAATAAAACTTTTTCTCAAGTTTCTAAGTAACTTATCTCCTCTCAAAGAACAATTTGGCATTTGGATGCCAAGGTTGACATAGTAATCAATTTAATTTTTTCTGTTATTTTCTTTTGGAATGATGCCATCTGCTATAATGAGATGGGGCTGCCTGGAAAAATAGAAAACTTGCTGACCACTCTGTGAAGCCACACGCTGTGATTTTAAATTTTTATTATGGTAAAAAGTGTGACGTCGTGTCTAGGGGAAAGGCTCTTAAAAAATTGAATTTGTATCAAAAGAAATGCAGAAATGTATCTAATTCGCCTGTGTCTCCCAGGGTAGGCTTTTGTAGCTTTTAACTCTGGAATGCTCCATGGTCAATGTGTTTGCAAAGCACTTTGTTCAGCCTGTCAAACCAAGCTCCTGTCTAGGGAAGACGGTGGGATGTTGTGGGCCGCGTGTTTCTTCTCTTCACCCTAGTTTATAGGAAACCCTTTCACAGGCCTGGTGTGTTCCTGGAAAGTGATCAGTCATCTCCCAGGATAATCCTGAGATTACTGGATACACACTTGGCAGTGATCAGGCAGGTGAATGGCTGCCAGCAGATGTATGGCAGTTGCCTTGGGAAACAGACTTCTCCTTGCTATGTGCCATGTAGGTTACACTTTTGTTTATTAAAATGAATCCCGTGTGATCGTTCCATCCTTTACCACGAAAGGGGCATTTTCTCTGCGCTCCAAATATGCCCCGAAGGCTCTTTAGAAGTAAGTGGAAGTCCCTGGAAACTCATGACTTTGGCTATGCTTATGAGTTCCTTCTTTTTCAACTACCTATTAATTTTGACCACTAACAGAGGTTTCTCATCTTCTTACGAACAGGAATTTATTCCGTGTGTCCTGCGAATGTTTTTCTATTTTGTCTTCTTTTTCCTCAAGTTTTTCTTTAAAAATTTAGTTGTAAGTGCTCATGACACTGGCTGGGTATGTTCACATTTGCAAGAACGTTATTTAACGGACTCTGTGACTTTAAACTAAGGACTAGTTCAGTTTCTCAGCATCCTGTGTTAGTAGACGATCCATGAGCCTGACCTTACAGTGAACTCTACAGAAAAATTCAGCTGCATGCTACTCCAGCACACAGAAACTCTCAGCATAGCGTGGCCTTGCTTCATTCTGCATCCATCCACAGAGTTCTAGGCCTCCACGTCGTAAGGGGGCTTTTACCAGACTAACCACACGCTAGGCAGTATTAAGTTTCTATGAGGTCGCTAGTGATTTATTAACTTACTAGAGGCCCGCTGCACAAAATTCGTGCATGGGGTGGGGGGACCACGGGGGATGTCCCTTAGCCCAGCCTGCACCCTCTCCAATCTGGTACCCATCGAGGGATGTCCGACTGCCTGTTTAGGCTCGATCCTGGTAGGATCGGGCCTAAACAGGCAATCGGACATCCTTCTCACAATCCAGGACTGCTGGCTCCAAACTGCTCACCTGCCTGCCTCCCTGATTGCCCCTAACTACTTCTGCCTGATGACCTGCTAACCACTAACCTGCCAGCCTAATTGATGTCTAAATGCTCCCCTGCCAGCCTGTTTGCCCCCAACTTCCCTCCTCTGCCAGCCTGGTCACCCCTGTCTGCGCTCCCCTGCAGGCTTGATCACCTCCAACTGCCCTCCCTTGCAGGGCCTGGAACCTCTCAATGGCCATCCCCTGCTGGCCATCTTGTGGTGGCCATCTTGTGTCCACATGGGGGCAGGATCTTTGACCACATGGGGGCAGCCTCTTGTGTGTTGGAGTGATGGTCAATCTGCAAATTACACTTCTATTAGATAGGATTCAACAACTATCTCAGGAAGCAATGGTACATTACTCTGATGAATTAAATTATCAAAGTACTAGAATATAAGTTTCTAAAACAATTTAGTTTTTCTAGTTGCATGTCAAATATTTGGTATGTTGAAATAATATAAGCTTGAGTATGAGAGACAAAAGCAACTTCCTTCTGCAATTCAGACCTCCAGATTTTCTGAGCCTGGGCTAATGCTAAGGAGACTAAATTCTGAAGGCGATGACTGTACTTAGTATACGCCTGCAGTTACAGGATAAATGAAGGCAACGAAGGACCTTCAGAAAGCTGCCTTCGATAAAAACCCTGCCAGTTTTCACAGCAACACTTGAACTCAGAGGATGTTTCCTCTTTGAAATGGTTATTCTCTGGCAAAAAACAAGTTTAAGGGCATAAAATTTGTGTGTGTGTGTGTGTGTGTGTGTGTGTGTGTGAGAGAGAGAGAGAGAGAGAGAGAGAGAGAGAGAGAGATGGAGAGAGTGTGAGAGAGAGAGAGAGTGGGTGTGTTTAAGCATGGTATAAATGATTATAGAATGTTTAGCATTTATTTCCTTGTTGGGGAGAGGATGACCATCATTGGGACTAGATCTACCATATGCTAAAGGTGTGTTCCAAGCCTAACGCATTCTGTCTACAGTGAGCACTACTGGGATTGTATGAAATTCCCGCTTTCTTCTAAGTCATGTCCATGTTGTCTGTTTCTGAACCATGCCGTTCTTCCTGAATTCATAGATTTTCTCTTCTTTTAACCTACACCTCCAGTTGTCCACCTCAAACTCTTCAAATGTGGTCTTTTATGCCAGAAATTGTTACAGAGTTGTTTTACCCCAGAGCATGAGAACTACTAGGACCCACTTGGAGGCTTCCAATTTCTGTCGCTCCCCTTCACCCCCCTCCACCTCCTGTCTACACTCAATCTACAGGTCTGGTCACAGTGTCCTCTGTGTGAGCTGTGTGATGTACGCTCATCTGTGGGTTCCTTTCCCGGGTCATTGCCATGGAGATAGAACCTGGTCTGCAGTAAGGCGATATTCTGTACAATAAGCTCCTGGGAGAAACTCGGGTCTGCAGGGCAGGCACATGTGGAGGCTGGGCCACTTGCTGCTTTGAGGCTTACTGATTTCCACTCAAAGGCTAGAGCAATAAACTGAGAGGGCTGTGAGAGGGGTTGGCGCGTCAGCAGGTCCTGCTATTTAAAGTGGCTCTAGAGTGTTTAATAACTTAAATTCATTCATCCTTGTCCTTCCCCCCACCCTCCCCACTCCTGCTCGCTGTCCAAAAGTAGAGTGTTCCTGCGAAACCTTTGTAAGCCACAATGGTGTAAAGGGGTGAAGCAGTTACCGTTAATTTATATGGGAAAAGTTTTGAGAGTTCCCAGAGTAGAAAATTCAACAGAGTTTGCACTAAGCATAACATCCTTACCAACTCCCTTAGGCTTTTCTGACACCTTAGGACATATCTTGCTCTAATGGATGCACGGAAGAAAGTGTATGTAGCTCACATATGCTCACAGTTCAAAGCTATGGGCTTGAAGCTGAGATGTGAGTGTGGTTCCTGGGATGGAGCTTGATGGAGCCACTCTCACTGCTTGGTGAGTGCTGCCTCAGTCAGGGCCCCCCTGCAAAATCCTCTCTTGATTTCTCTCAATTTTCAAAATTCAGTACTAAAGTAGGTCTTTAAGCAAAGCGGTAGAAATTTCGCAAACTTTGGAATTGCTGGGAGAACCGTATTTTTTTGTAACACAAATCGATAGAGAATCTGTTTCTGTTCTCAGGAGCCAGTAGCCAAGCATCTACACTGCATGAGGCTAACCACTACTCCAGATATCTTATGTGTATGTACTTAGAGAATAAATAGGGCTTCCTTAGATTCTGGGGCTTTTAAATGGACTTTTAAAAAACAATTTACAAATTACTGAAAGCATTTAAAAATTAAATTTTTAGAAAGAAAGTTAAAATGCTGTTATTTACCAAATAACAGAAAGATTAAATTATTTAATCTGGAAATTTATAGCAGTTTTGACAAATAGAAGCAACCAAGCAAACATAAGCTAGGCTCTAAATGAAATGAGGCCACTTGGGAGATTGGGAAAGCAGGGAGGCCCCGATGATGCCTGGTGAGAAGGTTGTTTTCCCTCCAGCTCTGGGGCATTTGGTCCACTAGGGAGGTTAACCCCCAGGAAGTTAAAAATGTTCATAACTATTCAGAAGGGAACAGGGTAACCTGCCCCATTTCTTCCCTCTGCTTTATCAACTAGTTCCTGACTGGGCTTCGAATCTGGGGCTCTAGCAGGCAGCAGGTGCTCTGCAGAAGCGGTATTCTTTTAAGCATCATGTAAGCATTTAAATATTTTTAAAGCTTTTTTTAAAAAAATGTTTTTATTCAGAGGAAGGGAGAGAGAGAAAGAAATAGAAACATCGATGATGAGAG
Organism: Antrozous pallidus; assembly: GCA_027563665.1. Lineage (NCBI taxonomy): Eukaryota > Metazoa > Chordata > Mammalia > Chiroptera > Vespertilionidae > Antrozous > Antrozous pallidus. The sequence goes on from CM050518.1 coordinate 43,064,717, forward strand.
AGAACCATTGATCGATTCCCTCCTGCACGCCCCACACTGGGGATTGAGCCCACAACCCGGCATATGCCCTGACCAGGAATCAAACCGTGACCTCCTGGTTGACGGGTCAATGCTCAGCCACTGAGCCACGCCAGCTAGGGCTAAGGCCTTTTTAATATTTCACTGGAAATATAGAAAAGAACATGTGAAAAAATTACTCTCAAATAGCCTAAAAAAAGAATCACATTTCTTAACCAGAACAGTTTCATAAGAGTGTGTGTAATACTAATGAAAGTTATGGCATGTAAATTTCTAATTGCCTGAGCATTGTATAAGGAATGTGACTTTCATGAGATGTGAAAAAGTCAGATTAAAAACAGATCCATTCCATTGTGTAGATATCTACACAGTGGAATACTATGCTGCAGTAAAAAAGGAGTTCTTACCATTTGCAACAGCATGGATGGATCTGGAAAGCATTATGCTAAGTGAAATAAGCCAGTTAGAGAAAGACAAATACCACATGATCTCACTCATTTGTGGAATATAATGAACAACATAAACTGATGAACAGGGACAGATCCAGAGACAGAGAAGCATTGACCAGAATGCTGGTCCTCAGGGGGAAGGTATGGGAGGGAGGGGGGAATGGGGAGAGATCAACCAAAGGACTTGGATGCATGAATATGAGCCTAACCAATGGACAGGAACACCAGGGGGGTGAGGGCATGAGTGGGTGGAGGGTTGAGGGGGTTAGTAGAGGGATAAGGACATGTATGTAATACCTTAATCAGTAAAGAAATTTTTTGGGGAAAAAATAAAACATCCCACAATGAAAAAAAAAAACAGAAAAAAAAAACAGATCTAGACTAAACAATGATCTGTTCAGAGGAGTGGAAGCAATTACTTTTCAAAAACATATATCCTTCTCCATGGTCTCTGACTGAGTGTTTTCAGTATGATTTGATCAATAATCTCACAGTAGTGGCAGATATAGAAAAGAATAAATGTTTATCACACTTGTAAACATCTAAAGCAAAGCTGAGTATTTGCTGGAAAGACAACATCCATTCTTGAATTTCCCCAAGGGTCAGATCCGGGGGTGGGGAAAGGGCATTTCAGTTAGAGCTATAAGGAGGGTATTCATGATGGAAGTTAAACTAACAATGTGTTTTTATTATAAATATGTGTCTCTCTTGCTGAGTGAAATAAGGAGTTGTGCTGAATTGTCGAAAGGGTGTTTGTTTTCTATGTGAATAGATAGCCCAAATCTTACCACCAAAAGGAGCTTAGGAAAAACTTGCTTATTTGTGGCTTCTTAAAAAAAAAAAAGGCATAATAAACCCCTTATAAAAATAATACTTCTTACAACTTATCTTGGGGTATTTCTGGCACATGGACTGATCTCTAGATTCCAGCTTTTTTTGGAAGGAAGAGAATAAATTTCTTAGATTATACACATTTGAGCCATGAGCTGCTGGCAACAGGTGATGTGCAGTGTTTACACCAAGAGCCAAGTAGGGGAATGTGATCAACCTTCCTCATATTCATTTTGTTTTTTCATTTGGTCACAGGCCCTCTAATAAAATAACAAATGTGTGTATATGTCTGTGTTTTCCCCCTGGTTCTGGTTTAGAGAAGCTATTTTGTTTTTCTGATCATCTTTACAAGAAGGATGAAGAGCAGGGGAGAGAGTCACCTTCCTGTCATGTGTTGTTTTCTTTACATCCTCTGGGAAACAGAGACAGGAGTGCATGGTGAGGCTTCTGGAAACTGGGCAGGAGGGCGCCAAGGTCACAGGTGGTTCTGAAAGGAATAGGTCAGTACCCGAAGCCCAGTGTTGAAGCAGGGAAGATCCACATTTGCCAGGCTTGTGTGCGCCTTCCTGCCCATGGACCCATGAGAGGTGGGATGAAACTGCAGATGTGGGCGGCTGTGTGAGTTCCTGGAACCCCTCACTGGGCCTCCGGGAGGCAGAGGTCAAGTGCTGCCATCACTGGATGTGGGCAGAATGTGGGTGTTTTATGAGTTGTGTGTAATGAAATCGAGTCTCTTAAACACATGGAGGTAAGAGCATACTTTTTGTGGGACCAAGAGGTTGTGCTACAGGGAAAGAGTTTAATTCTGTCAGCATACTTGAAGCCCACATGACCTTTAGTGGCTTTGAATTAATCCTTTAATTTTCACATTTTGTTCCTATGTTTGCTTTTCTAACCCCACCTGCATAGAATTCTATTAATGACTGACTATTTGAAGCTGAGCAGTCCATTTCAATGAGTTAATCATTAAATAATAAAACTGTGTAAGATCTTTGTAAAATGTTATTCTAAGCAAGTCACTGAACAATAAAATCAACTAAGTTGTGCACATGGAAAATAATCTTTTTATCCAGACAACTAGAGGCTCAGTGCACGAATTCATGCACCTTGAAAGGAACTGTGGTCCCTGAGGCTATGGTGGGCACAGGGGCAGGTCTCGGCCCATCCTTCATGCTCATGCCTGGCCCCTCCATCTGTGGGTCCCCTGTCTGCCAGAAGCCCTGCTCCTGCTGCTGTTCCCACACACTGATGGCATGGAGCAATTAGGGCTGGTGCCAGCAACAGATGTGACCAGTGTCTGCTGCCCTGATTTCCCCCTTAGAAGCAGGGGTGATCAGGGCCAGCAGCCACCGCTTGCACCCGCAATTGGGACCGGCTCCAGGTGCCAGCAGTGGGTGCAAACGGCAGCTCTAGCGCTGGCAGCAGGTGCAAATACTGGGTGGGACCATGGCATGCAGGGGCAAAGAATTTTCACTAACCACCAGAGATTCACCCTGATGACAGCGACTGCTACTCCAACTTGGTCTGGCGCACCCTGCTCACCTGCTCCACCATCCACCATAGCCAATGCCCAGCATGTTCTTTGCACACCACCAGGTGGTTAGCACACATCATAGCGACCAGTTGTTCCGTTGTTCTACCGTTTGGTCTATTTGCATGTTAGGGTTTTATAGATAGACTAGAGGCCCGGTGCATGAAACTCATGCACAGGGGTGCGGGGGATGTCCCTTAGCTCAGCCTGCACCCTCTCCAATCTGGCACCCCACGAGGGATGTCCGACTGGGGTCGAACCTAAATGGGCAATCCAGGACTGCTGGCTCCAAACTGCTCACCTGCCTGCCTCCCTGATTGCCCCTAACAGCTTCTGCCTGCCAGCCTGATCACCCCCTAACCACTGCCCTGCCAGCCTAATTGATGTATAAGTGCTCCCCTGCCAGCCTGTTTGCCCCCAACTTCCCTCCTCTGCCAGCCTGGTCCCTCCCAACTTCCCTCCTCTGCCAACCTGGTCCCTCCCAACTGCCCTCCCCTGCTGGCCTGGAACCTCCCAATGGCCCTCCCCTGCTGGCCATCTTGTGGTGGCCATCTTGTGTCCACATGGGGGCAGGATCTTTGACCACATGGAGGCACCCCTCTTGTGTGTTGGAGTGATGCTCAAACTGCAAATTACTCTTATATTAGATAGGACAGAGGCCTGGTGCATGGGTGGGGGCCAGCTGGTTTGCCCTAAAGGGTGTCCCAGATCAGGTTGGGGGTTCCTTTGGTGTGAGGGGCAGCCTGGGCGAGGGACCTGTGGAGATTTGCAGGCTGGCCATACCCCCCAGCAACCCAAGCAGAGGCCCTGGTATCTGGGATTAATCTATGTCTACAACTGAAACTTTGTAGTCTGGAGCAGAGCCAAGCCTTCTGCTCACTCCGCTCTGTGGCGGTAGCCATTTCTGTTTGAAACTTTGTAGCCTAGGCTGGCAACAGCAGGCTGAAAGTTTGGCTTCTTCCATTGCCAGGGAAACCCAAGCCTCTGTTCTCTCCAGCTCCGTGGCTGCCTCCATTTCTGTATCTTTTATAATTGAAATATTCTAACATTGAGTGGAGGCCTAGGCCCGAAAAGGCAGGCAGAAAGCTTGGCTTCCTCTGTTGCTTGGGAAACGCAAGCCTTCCTCCTGCTCTCAGTGGCAGCAGTCATCTTGGTTTACGCTTATTTGCATAATCCGCTCCTGATTGGCTGGTGGGCGTGGCTGGTTGGTGTGGCGAAGGTACGGTCAAATTTGCAAAATACTCTTCTATTAGATAGGATAGATAGATAGATAGATAGATAGATAGATAGATAGATAGATAGGTAGTATTTTTGAGGATTTGAGTGTGATTTAATAACTGCTTACACAAAGTAAGAAAATATCTTTTAAAAATTTAGAAACAATGAAACTTTGAGAAATTGTAGGCCTTATTTTTTTATTGTTCCAAGTTCTTGACAGTATATTATAACACTTACTCACTGAGGAAAATAGGCTTTTATCACCAGTATCCTAACCTAGCACCAGTATGAAGAATGAGTCTTCAAGAAGACAATCATTTATCCCCTGGTTTTAAGTATCTGGGGATGGCCTCTCACAAAGAGGTCAGAGTTATGAGAATATTAGAGAGTCTTATAGAATACAGCATGGAAATTCTTCAGAGCATGCCAGTGGGATAAAATCCCGATGGGACAGCCCTTCAGTTTAATGTGAGACTTCTTGCCAGAGGATAGTGGAGTTCTGAGTCTCTCCATAGTCTTCAGCATCCATCTTTGTATTGTCTGTGTTAGAAGGAATCAGTAAAGGATGTGGGATTGGCAGGATGTTTTTGAATACAGAAATATAGAAAAGTTAAATTCATTTGGTAGGTGGAGATAATAAATATTACAGGAATAAATAAATATTAAGAAATAATATATATGGAGTGATAATAATGGATTATATGTTAAACTTCAGTTGAGCAGTAAACCACCTGTTTGGAAATAGCTAACATAATGGGAAAGGAAAGTAAGAATTCTTTTCAAACTTTTTTCTATGAAATCTCCATGGGCTCTGTAAGTCCTTAAAAAATATCTAAGGGGCAGCAGGGGGGAGGATTCAGTAAAAGAAAACCTGGTCAGGAAAATGTAGGTCAAGAATAAAAAAACTTGATAAAGATTTTCTTTGTGTTGACAGCCAAAAAAAAAAAAAATAGAGATACAATCTCTATAATAGAGAAAATAATCAAGGAAAAACAGCCAAGACTAATGAAGAGAGAACTTAATGCTTTTGCACTATGATCTTACACAATAGACTCAACAATACAGAGGGATAGAAGTTAAGATGGCAAGAAAAATAAAAAGCTGCAGATGACTACCCAGTGAGGGCAGAGTAGAACTCCAGAAACCCTTCTGGCTCACCAGACAGTTCCAGGCCCAGAAGGATCACTGCCCTCTGGCCGCTGTGAGCTCTCTCTTCCCTTGGCACCATCCCCTCTCCTGCAGTGGCACTGGGGCAGGTTCCCTGTGCAGGTCCCTGGAGTAGCACTGTAGCTGACTAGCAGACTGAGTGTCCTGTGTTGGGAACGTTTCAGACAGGTAGAACTGTGAGTATCAAAGTATTTATAGCATCGTATGTTAGCGGATACGTATGGAAACCTCTAGGGAGAATGTCAGTTAAAATCGTCACGGCATAGTCCTTTGGTTATAAAATCCTTTTAGAGAGATTTATTAGTGTTTGTATTTAGTCAACCAGCATTACATTCATATTTTTAAAAGCCTATCATAACCCAGAATTGACTCAGTGGCCATGAAGAAAGGCTTCAGGAAGTACTCTAGCTCCTTTTCATATCTGCTTTCACTGATCCTGTTATTTAAGTTCTCATTTTTCTTAATAAATATAGTGTGAATGAAAGATGAAACAAAATATTGATTTTTTTCTTTATTTATTGAATATTGTTTTTTGTCTTTTATGCTTTTTTGGGGTGTTGTTTTGATTATATGTATCATATTCTGTAGACAGATTTACTTTTTTCTAATAGGCCCTGATCACTCTGTTTTTTAGTGGTTTCATAAACTTCCTTGTTGAAAATTGGTAAAGTAGAACAGCAGCTCCTTAGCCGTGCCTCACACATGCCTGCAGGGAAAGAGAAGTCCTTTTGGCACTTTATACAGTGGCACAAATAAAGTGCGTAGATTGCTATTTTCTTATAGGTTGGTAGTTCCGGAAAATGGTCAGAATTTTTCCTGGACTATTCATTTCAGTACTGTGCCATTTATTAAACATAAATCTTAATAAATTTCTGGGATAGAATGTTAAATGTGTAGAAGTGTATATTCACAGACTCTATAATTTCTAACATACTTTTCTAAATCTTTACCTTTTGAATTGAATATGAATATTTGTGGATAATAAGAGATGTAAATTTAGGTTTAGGACTAAAACAAGAAGTTAAGACTGGTTTGGACCAGCAATCACAAATCAATAGCCAGTATTATAAATTGAACAAAAATGTAGAGTTCATATTAAAAAGGAACAGATGTCGCTTGTGGCACACACTCTACTACAGACTGATGAACAGGAATTCAAGGAAAAGAACACTTCTAGCAGATTTACAGGAAAGGTATCCTTACTGAGAAATGGTTAGGTTGTGGTTAAGGTTCCCGAGGGGAAAGTGGGGGAGCACTCTCCATTGAGATCTGATGGAAACTGGAAAATGCATTCTGGGGAACAGCCTTCGCCTCCCGCTCTAAGTGATTAGCCCTTTGCGTGGCCATTTCTCAACACTTCCGGGCAGTAGCAACAAAAACACCACTTATTACATAACTCAGTCTTTCCTAACTTATCTATTTTCTATATTTACATATTTATAACTTTTAATGAGGCATAATTTACATATAATAAATGCACTCATTGGAAGTGCACAGTCTGATGAGTGATAGCAAACATATGCAGTCTTGTTACCGCCACTTTAGTCAAAATAAGAGCATCTCCATCATCTCCTTCCCCCACCCCCTTCTCCTCTCTCTGGCAATACGGATCTTTCTGTCACAGTGACTTACTGAAAACTTCATATAAGTGGACTCATACAGTATGTGATTTTTTGTGTCTGGCTTATTTCATTTAGCATCATGTTTATGTTCATCCACCTAAACATACTTTCAGTCTGTTTCCTTGCTGATCAATGATACTGAACTTCTGGAAACAAGATTCCTAAATTCAAACCCTAACTAGAAAACTGGGCCCATTTACACTGGACCACAAATAGTTTAGCCACATTAAATAAAGAAAAATCAAAAAACAACTTATTGCAGCAGTCATTGTTTTTGGAGTTCATTTTCTGCACCTTATTTTTTTTTTAAATTGGGATTTCTATTTTTTTTTTTTGCCATTTCTAAGGTGCACATTTTAAGGTGCTTCTAAGTATCTGAGGTTTTTTTAATTAAAAAGGAAAGTTGTTTTTGTTTTCAACATTTTGTAATAACTTCACATCTCAAAATAATGTGCTCTGCCCTGAGCTGTCTTAAATGATGTCTAGGAATCAGTTGGTCAGAAAATTCTTGTATGAAAAATCAAATGTCACTTAAATCTATATGGGACTTCACTATGATTTGCTTTATAGATATGAATATCTCTATTACAAGGATATTATCCAGAAAAATGTAACCGGCAAGGAGACTAATTATCATAAAAACATAGAACAGGAGCTATCTGTATTCAGACTTGTTGGACCCTTCTTTTCAAAGTAGCCAAGACTGTTTTCTAAGTTGCATATCTGATTGTTTTCCTGCATGCCACACCTCAACTTGTTTTATTATAAAAAAAAAAAAAAGGTTGAATAGGATAGAAGTTTTTTTTATAAGCAAACAGTATTCTGTGTTTCTGAGACATTTCCCCCCACAAATGAAGTGTACTAAGAAAGTGAGCTAACACATTCAGTGATGCAACAACATTTTGAACATTTAATTGTGCCTTTTACAGACATGTAAAATGTCTGTGACACTCGAGTGGCTGCAGCTGTCATCTCATTTTTCCTGGATTAAGTTTGCTCAAGAAATAAGCTGCCTCATTTTCTTGTTGTCATTTGCCCAGGAAATAAAAGCAAATTGTAATGAGGGAATCACAGCAGGAGAAACTCCTAACCAATGAGAGGCATATATTGACTGGCAGCCAGCATGCCATTCCTGTGATAGATGTATTTTAATACACTGCTGTTCAAGGTCATTCACTGTTGTCCTTGGGTGTGCAGCCATCAGAAATCATGCAGTTCACATTCGAAACAGTTCTGATAATCCATGCCTAGACGCCTCACTGGGGAAAAAAAAAAGAAATTAAAAAAAAAAACAGTCATTAATTTTATAGATAAATGAAACATCTTCAAATTTTTATTGTGGTTTTATCTGGCTACTGTTGAAACCTGACCAGAAATCAAACAGAACATAACTTTCGGACAGAGTTGTAAGAATATATTCGTGCAGATTTATTATAGTGTGAGAATTCTGAGACAAACTATTTTCATTTTAAGACTTCTACCATATCTTTGAAATATAACTTTATTATTAAAAATACTCAGAAGAAATTTTGCTTTAAGATCTGCCCAAATCCAAAGAAAATGTTCTCACTAAATGAACTTATCAGTTACACTTTAGTAAGTACTCTATAGTTACTTAGAAAAATGATCAAATTATTCACCATTTTTAATTGAAAATGAAACCACATTTATCAAAATATAAAATGAACCAAACCATCTTCTTAACGAATCTCTATTTGTAGCAAAAAGGTTTAGATATGAATCTAATATTTTTAAAGATAAATTGTAGGAGAACTAAGATGGCGGCATAGGTAAAACACCTATCTTGCCGTCATACTCAGCAATCTTAATACTACAACTTAAGGAAAGAACAAATACCTTCCAGAATCACCAGAAAGCTCGCCGAGTGAAAATTCCACAAATAAAAGTGAAAATAAGACACTGTGACTCGGAGGAGCGGCGGCGAACAGCATTGAAAGATTTGCGCGGAGAGAGGTTTGGAGCGTGCACCGCGGAGAGGGCGGGCGGCTGAAAACCGGCCAGTTTTCTTGATCAGGGAGAAAAAGACGTCCCACTGGACTGATTCTCCAGCTCTGGGCGAAGTCCTGGGAACCCACTATCACATGGGGTGAAAACTGGACAGTGGGAGGGCACGCCGAAGCTTGGGTGCTGCCGGATCTGCTGGCTTGTGGAGAAGGCAGCTTGCGCAAACAGCTCGGCTGCGTGACGGCGCAGAGAGCGCTCTGCGACTCCCTCTCTCATTCAGAAAACCCTCAGACTGCTTTGTTTTACGACCCTGGGTGAGACATTGCGCATGCAGACTCATTGTGGGAGAGTCTGAATTCCAGCCGGTGGAGCTCGGCAGCAACTCTCTCTCAGAGGGGCTGGCAGCCATTGCCCCTGGCGCAGGGTCCCGGGGGCCGCACAGGGCGGAGCTAACGCTGTCTGCTTGGCCTGGAGACTCCTCCCATCCAACCTGAGCACAGCTGAGCTTCACAGACAATTGGCCTGGAGGACAACCCCTCCAAGTGCTAACAACGATTAACCTGAGCTTAACTTCAGCAAGACTGTGCAGCCCATATCCTCCTCAGGTAACTGGGGAGGATGAGCAACTGTCCCTAGTAGGAAGTCTACCACACAAAGATAATTGACCAACTCAGGGAAGCAGCCACCATGCAGAGACATGGAAAGAAATCAGATGTGAAAGAAATGGAGGAAAAAAAACGACTGGACATGGAATTCAAAACCACGGTTATGGGGTTTTTCAAGAGGCTCCAACAAAAGGTCGAGGCCTATAAGAAAATAAGCAAGGCCACAAAGGAAATGAATGAGTCCTACAAGGAAATGAAGAAGACCCTCAAGGATATAAACGAGACCTGCAAGGAAATGATCAAGACCAACGTGGAAATGAATGAGTCCGACAAGGAAATGAAGGAGACTTTCAAGGATATAAAGGAGACTCTCAAAGATATGAAAAAGGACCAACCAGAAATTAAGCATACACTGTCTGAAATAAAAAATATTACACAAAGACCTAAAAGTGCTCGGGAGCACTCCAAGAAACAAGTTAAAGATTTGAAATACAAAGAGGTAAAATCCACTCAACTGAAACAGCAAGAAACCAAAGAATCCAAAAAATTGAAGATAGTGTAAGGGGCCTCTGGGACAACCTCAAGCATAACAACATCCGAATTATAGGTGTGCCAGAAAAAGAGAGAGAGCAAGACAATGAAAACCTATTTGAAGAAATAGTGACTGAAAACGTCCCACACCTGGTGAAAGAAATTGACTTAGGAGTACAAGAAGTGCACCGAACCCCAATATATAGGAACCCAAAGAGGACCACACCAAGGCACATCATAATTAAAATGCCAAGAGCAAAAGACAAAGAGAGAATATTAAAAGCAGCAAGAGAAAAACAGATGGTTACCTATAAGGGAGCACCCATACGATTGTCCGCGGATTTCTCAACAGAAACGATGCAGGCCAGATGGGAGTGCCAAGAAATATTCAAAGTGATGAACAGCAAGAATCTACAACCAAGATTACTCTATCCAGCAAAGCTATCATTCAGAATTGAAGGTCAGATGAAGTGCTTCGCAGATAAGAAAAAGCTAACGGAGTTTATCAACACCAAACCAACATTATATGAAATGCTGTAAGATATTCTTTAAGAAGAGGAAGAAGAAAAAGGTAAAAATATAAATTATGAACAACAAATACACATCTATCAACAAATGAACATAAAATCAAGTGAATTGATAGGCTGTTGAACAGGATAAACTGGTGAATATAACAGAGACATGGACATAGAGAGGGAATGGACTGACAATTCTTGGGGAGAAAAGGGTTGTGGGAAGTGCAGCAAGAGACTGGACAAAAATCTTGCAACAATGGGAGAGTACAGTGGGGAGGGGGAGGTGAGGGTGGAGGGTGGGATAGGTACAGGGTGGAGGGGAGCTATAGGGGGATAAAAAGGGGAAACAATGTAATTAATAAACTGAACAATAAAGATAAAAATAAATAAATAAAGTTAAATTGTATAAAAAATGTGATAGTTTGGGCCACACAGTGTCTTTCAGTAAATACTTTTTTTTTAATCTTTATTGTTCAGTTTATTAATTACATTGTTCCCCCCTTTTTTTTTCACCCTATAGTTCCCCTCCACCTGGTACCCATCCCACCCTCCGCCCTCACCCCCCTCCACTGTCCTCTTCCATAGTTGCATGATTTTTGTCCAGTCTCTTGCTACACTTCCTACACCCGCTTTTCCCCAAGAGTTGTCAGTCCATTCCCTCTCTATGTCCCGGATTCTGTTACATTCAACAGTTTATCCTGTTCATCAGCTTATTAATTCACTTAATTTTTAGATTCATTTGTTGATAGATGTGTATTTGTTGTTCCTAATTTACACTTTTATCTTTTTCTTCTTCCTCTTCTTAAAGAATATCTTTCAGCATTTCATATAATATTGATTTGGTGGTGATAAACTCCTTTAGCTTTTTTTTTGTCTGCGAAGCACTTTATCTGACCTTCAATTCTGCATGATAGCTTTGCTGGATAGAATAATCTTGGTTGTAGATTCTTGCTGTTCATCACTTTGAATATTTCTTGCCATTCCCGTCTGGCCTGCATCGTTTCTGTTGAGAAATCCGCTGACAATCGTATGGGTGCTCCCTGATAGGTAACCATCTGTTTTTCTCTTGCTGCTTTTAATATTCTCTCTTTGTCTTTTGCTCTTGGCATTTTAATTATGATGTGCCTTGGTGTGGTCCTCTTTGGGTTCCTATATATTGGGGTTCGGTGCGCTTCTTGGACTCCTAAGTCAATTTCTTTCACAATGTGTGGGAAGTTTTTGGTCACTATTTCTTCTAATAGGTTTTCATTGTCTTGGTCTCTCTCTTTTTCTGGCACCCCTATAATTCGGATGTTGGTATGCTTGAGGTTGTCCTAGAGACCCCTTACACTATCTTCAATTTTTTGGATTCTTTTGGTTTCTTGCTTTTTCAGCTGAGTGGATTTTACTTCTTTGTATTTCAAATCTTGACTTGGTTCTTGGGGTGCTCCAGAGCACTTTTAGGTCTTTGTATAATATTTTTTATTTCAGTCAGTGTATGCTTAATTTCTGGTTGGTCCTTTTTCATATCCTTGAGAGTCTCCTTTATATCCTTGAAAGTCTCCTTCATTTCCTTGTAGGACTCATTCATTTCCTTTGCAGTCTTGCTTAATTCCTTATAGGCCTCGGCCTTTTGTTGGAGCCTCTTGAAAAACCCTATAACCGTGGTTTTGAATTCCATGTCCAGTCGTTTTTTTTTCCTCCATTTCTTTCACATCTGATTTCTTTCCATGTCTGTGCATGGTGGCTGCTTCCCTGAGTTGGTCAATTAGCTTTGTGTGGTAGACTTCCTACTAGGGACAGTGGCTCAGCCTCCCCAGTTACCTGAGGTGGATATGGGCTGCACAGTCTTGCTGAAGTTAAGCTCAGGTTAATCGTTGTTAGCACTTGGAGGGGTTGACCTCTAGGTCAATTGTCTGTGAAGTTCAGCTGTGCTCAGGTTGGATGGGCGGAGTCTCCTGGCCAAGCAGACAGCATTAGCTCCGCCCTATGCGGCCCCAGGGACGCTGTGTTGGTGCAATGACTGCCAGCACCTCTGAGAGAGAGCCGCTGCCAAGCTCCACTGGCTGCCGGGGAATTCAGACTCTCCCTAAATGAGTCTGCACACCCAATGTCTCACCCAGGGTTGTAAAACAAAGCAGACTGACGGTTTCCCGAATGAGAGGGCAAGTCGCAGAGCGCTCTCTGCGTGGTCACACTGCTGAGCTGTTTGCGCAAACTGCCTTCTCCACTAGCCGGGAGACCTCTGCATCACCCGAGCTTCAGCGTGCCCTCCCACTGTCCAGTTTTCACCCCGTGTGATAGTGGGTTCCCTGGACTTCGCCCAAAGCTGGAGAATCAGTCCAGTGGGATGTCTTTGTCTCCCTGTTTGAGAAAACTGGCCAGTTTTCAGCCACCCATCCTCTCCGCTGGCGCGCGCTCCAAACCTCTCTTCGTGCAAATCTTTCAACGCTGTCCGCCACCGCTCCTCCGAGTCATAGTGTCTTATTTTCACTTTTATTTGTGGAATTTTCACTCAGCCAGCTTTCTGGTGATTCTGAAAGGTGTTTGTTCTTTCGTTAAGTTGTAGTATTAAAATTGCTGAGCATGACGGCAAGATAGGTGTTTTACCTATTCGCCATCTTGGTTCCCCTCAGTAAATACTTTTTAACATATTGCTGGGTTTCAAATCCTTCTCTCAGTGTGTTCACAGTTCGTGTATATTCATGAAAATCACAAGGTCCTTCAAGGTGTTCCTTCAGCCTAATTCTCCATCCATCTTTATCTCTCCTCTTCTTCCCTTGCACCATAAATCCTAATCATTCGGATGGTCTTCTAGTTTTTCTGATGAGATCTACCTTCTTTCCTCTAGGGCTTTGATTCTATGATACCTTCTGCATGGAATATACTCTTTCAATCTTGCTGTTGCTCTGACTTTGGCTTAAAGCTTTGAGTGAACCCAGTGTCTAGGGGTTCCAGACAGGCAAGCTCATACTTTTCTCTGACATCTCACAAATACTTCTGCTGGCCTAGTAACATACGTACAACCCCCCATAGAGATCTGTGTTAGAACTTGTATCTTTCTGGCATCTACAGTAGGTATTGGGTCTGACGTTGGCCTTGAAATGCTTGTCCCCTTAGAAACTGTTATAAACAGTGCTTAGGCTATTGAACTGGCGCTGTATATTTAAAAATATTAGGAATTCAATAGGCTTTGAAAGCTAATCTGGAAATCAGGCTGCTATTTGTGGCATTGTTTCTGTGGTTAACTGTGTTCAGGGTTACAAACGACTGAACTCCAAACCAGCTTGAGGACGTGCTGGCTGAGTACCCCTGTGGAAACACACTGCATGGAAGTATCACTGCTTGTGATCCTGAGAAGAGTGACCAGGCTGCAGGTGGCATGGCGTGATACAGAACCACAAAAGGAATGACTTCCTATATCTTACACTTAAGAGAAAATTAATCATCAAGATTTTAAAAAACAAAAACATCCTTACAAGATGGATCTTTTTTAACCTCATGCCTTTCTGTGTCTGGTTGGAGTCTCTGACTTTTTCACAGGTAGAATGGGAAGCATCAACCAGAATTCCCACTCAATTTTAACTTTCCAAAGATCCAGAATGTGTGTTCTCTGTTCTGTCTTAACTCATACTCCATCCTGAGTGTGAAGATTTGCAATAGTTTTAAGGAGTGCCCTTCAGTTTACTGGTTGTTCACTTTGTAGTGTAAGTCCCTTGTTAAGGCAGCTGTATATGCTGACACCTGAATAATCCTATCTAATAAAAGAGTAATATGCAAATTTTACCATACCTTCACTACACCCACAAGCCACACCCACCAGCCAATCAGGAGCAGATCATGCAAATAAACCCCAACCAAGATGTCTGCCGCCACTGAGAGCAGGAGGGAGGCTTGGGTTTCCCCAGCAACAGAGGAAGCCAAGCTTCCCACCTGCCGTTGCTGGCCTAGGACTCTACTCAATGCTACAAAGTTTCAATTATAAAAGATACAGAAATGGCGACAGCCACTGAGATGGAGAGAACAGAGGCTTGGTTTTCCCAGGCAATGGAGGAAGCCAAGCTTTCCGCCTGCCATTGCCGGCCTAGCCTCCACTCTAGACTACAAAGATTCAAACAGAAATGGCTGCCGCTACAGAGCAAGCAGAAGGCTTGGCTCTGCTCCAGGCTACAAAGTTTCAATTGCAGACATAAATTAATCCCAGATCCCAGGGCTTCGCTTGGGTCGCTGGGGGGTGTGGCTGTCCTGCAAATCTCCACAGGCCCCTCGCCCAGGCTGCCCCTCACCCCAAGGGAACCCCCCTCCTGATCTGGGACACTCTTCAGGGCAAACCAGGTGGCTCCCACCCATTCACCAGGCCTCTATCCTATCTAATAAAAGAGTAATTTGCAGATTGACCATCACTCCAACACACAAGAGGCTGCCCCCATGTGGTCAAAGATCCTGCCCCCATGTGGACACAAGATGGCCACCACAAGATGGCCAGCAGGGAAGGGCTGTTGGGAAGTTCCAGGCCTGCAAGGGAGGGCAGTTGTGGGCGATCAGGCCAGCAGGGGAGGGCAGTTGGGAGGGACCAGGCCGGCAGAGGAGGGAAGTCGAGGGCAAACAGGCTTGCAGGGGAGCAGTTAGACATCAGTTAAGCTGGCAGGGTAGTGGTTAGTGGTTAATTAGGTTGGCAGGTAGAAGCAGTTAGGGGCAATCAGGGAGGCAGGCAGGTGAGCAGTTTGGAGCCAGCAGTCCTGGATTGTCAGAAGGATGTCCGACTGCCCATTTAGGCCTGATCTTACTGGGATTGGGCCTAAACGAGCATTAGGACATCCCTCGAGGGGTCCCAGATTGGAGAGCGTTCAGCCTGGGCTAAGGGACATTCCCTTCTTCTCGTACACAAATTTCGTGCACTGGGCCTCTAGTCATAAATTTAAAATCTGTAAGTGTAACTAATTTATAGTGCCTAACAGGCAATCTTAATGCACAATGCTGTATCTAAGTATGATCTCAATTGACTGTTAAGTGGAAACATTTACCCTATTACTGGCCAATAAAGAGGTAATAGGCAAATTAGGCCAGGACACAGTATGGGTCATGACTAGACAGGAGGAGATTGTGCGTGCAGGTGAGGCCCAGAGCAAAGACATAGACGGGGTGCCTGCCTGAGCCAATGTGGAGGCTCCAGTGGCCCGGAGCAGACACAGGCACGGGGTCAGGGGAGCCTGGAGCGGAAGTCAGGTGTGGGTCCCTGCCCGCCTCCTGCCCTGGCCGCCTGCAGTGCCAGTTTGGCCTGACTCTCCCAACGGCCCACAAGGTACCTCCTCACACGGCAGGAGGCAGGGTGCTTCCTTGCATGATTTCAATCATGTGCTGGGCCTCTAGTAATATAAAAAACTAGAGACTCAATGCACGAAAATTCGTGCAAGGTAGGCCTTCCTTCCCCCAGCTGCTGACACTGGCTTTCCTCTGGCACCCGGGACCTGGGCTTCCCTCCTTGTGCTGCCTGCAGGCACCCGGGACCCCGGCTGGCTTCCCTCTGGCCCTGGCTTCTTCAGGAAAAACATCGGAATAAAGTCAGAAGATGTCTGGTCAAATTAGCATATTACCCTTTATTGTATAGATTATGTTTCTTTAGCTATCATATTTCCTTTTTAAAGACCCCATCCCTTAAAAAGAGAAAACCTGCCTTTTATTGTTTTACAAAAATAGTTAGTGAATCTTGTTTCCAAAATATCCAAGCAACTAATAAGTGTTAAATGTTTTATTTTCTTATTTTAATTGTTTCATCCCCTTTTATCCTCCCATACCGTCCTTGAATTATCCTCCCATACCTCCACCCCATGAGTTCTTTTCCACAATCACCCACAGTTGTCCCTGTCCGTGAGTTCTTTTTTTTTTCTCAACCCTTTTACCCCCTTAAGTGATGTTATTGTTTTTTAAAGCAGAAACTGATTTTTGGAGACCATGCTACTTACCTAGTATTATGACAACTACGAGTCTCATCTATGAACAAATAAAATATCTGGTTTTAATCTCCACACGAGAATATGTTTATTGATTTGAGAGAGAGAAACATTGCTATGAGAAAGAAGCATGATTGGTTGCCACCTGTACAAGCCCTGACCAAGAATAGAACCTATAATCTTTTTGTTGTATAAGATGATGCTCCAATAAATTGAGCCACCTGGCTGGAGCCAAATAAAGTATTTTTATAAAAAATAAAATAGTGTAGAGGATATCAAATTGTTCCTACTAGAAAAAAAATGGTAGGCTCTATGATTTCAAAGACACACTAATAGAAACTCTGGAAAGATGTATACCAAATGATTTATGAGGGTTCTTATAAATCATGGAATTTGATGGGTAAGAATAGTGGGGTAGGGTTTTCAGTTTTACTAAAGGTATTTCAAAAAGTGGTGGGATTATAGATAAATTCTTAGCTTCCTTCCTCCCCCCGCCCCAAAAAGAAACCTCCAACATAAAAATCATGCTTCTGTTAAAAATCATTTTTGCTAATGCAAAGTAAATATATTCTCTACTAGAAGCCCAATGTACGAAGAATCATGCAAGAATAGGCCTTCCTTCCCCTGGCTGCCGGCACCGCCTTTGCTTCCTCTGGGAGCCACTTTTCTGCCTTTGCTCGGGCCCGGAGCTGCCTTTCTGCCTTACCACGCTGTCCAGAGGCCTGGAGCGGCTAGGGCGGTGCTGAAAGCCTGCATCCTGCTCCCGGCCACTAGGTGCCTGTGCATGCAAAATAATCACCATCTTTATTGGGGTAATTTGCATACTCACACCTGATTGGCTGATGGGCATTGAGAAGGTATGGTCAATTTGCATCTTTCTCTTTTATTAGTGTAGATTAGGCCTTCAGAAATGTGTCCAAACTGCCTTTTCTACAAGGAAGATATTATTTTAAATTGAAGGCTTTTGTTTGAGTTTAACATGCTTTGCTTAAAAGTGAATAAAATTAGTATACATAGTATTAAATATGTTTTAATATTTTCTATAATAAGGCATAGAATGTTATTTTAAGACACACATCTGTGAGCTACATACATGATAACAATTATAATCACATTACTAACAAAGTGCATTCTGAGTTATAAACAAACAAAAGCTTCAAAGGATTCCTGTTTTCTTGGGAAGAACATAAATTAAAACATCAAAGCTGTGTGTTTCCCTCGAGGATCGCAGATATTTGGGTAGCTTGTCAGTGTGAATGGGCCAGTGTTATTGACTTCCATGTGTTACCCAAACATTTCCCATTGACAAATATTAATTGCTTATTAAGTGCAAAAGAGTTTGATGGTCCAAATATTGAACTGCATAGTGAATTGGCCTTTTAGTTTTGTTTATCATTAGTCAATATGATTGCATTAAAGATATAGAGGTTTAATCCAGCATCTCTCCCACTCTAAGGTTATCAAATAGATGTTCCTGCAAGTTTAATCTCAGCGATGTAATTTAATTCACGTTCCTTCAAATTTAAGTAAATTCTCTTTGACCAAACTGTAGGGAATGGTTGTTTAAATATACATTATAACTTAGTAGTAAAATATCCAGTAAATATGCATTGATTCAAGTTTATGAATCTAGTGAATCATTGAAATTGCTATCAGAACAAAATTGGTAATTATGATCATAATTATTAGTTTTTATAAATTAGTAATTTGGTTAAAATATTTCTCCTTTTATTTTTAAAAGAATCTGTATATCAAAATGAGCTACCAAATACATATATGTGTGTATATATGGCAACACATATACAAATACACATAAGTTTCATTTTAATTTCTATTTGTTGTCTTTCCCAGTGTTTTATTTCTTTTTTATTGAATGTATTTGAGTGACATTGGTAATAAAATATAGGTTTCAGGTGTATCATTCTATAATACATCCATCTTTTCTAACTTTCAATGGCATATCTTTATTGTCTTGTTATAATTACATTCAGGGAAATCTTAAGTATATTATGTAATGATATTCATGAAAAACTTGTGCATAACTGATGAAATTTAAGCAAACTTAAAATTACAGACATTTGACTGTCATTTTTGGCCATTGAGTTGTATCGATAGCTTGGAATTATAAGTTTATTCTAATTCAGATATATATTTAAGAAACCAGAAATTTGACTTTTTCATCATTTATCTCCTGATACTTAATTAAATAATTACTACTCGATAATGGGTTATTATTTAAAAAATAAAATGTTATCAAACTTCAAAGCAGTTTTATTAAGTATTAAGTACAGTTAAAAAATTTTCCAAAAAGTGATTTGTACGTTAGGCACAACATTAAAATCTTTCGCTCAAAAGTATTAGCTAAAACCGAGGATCTCAAATCTATAATTTGTAGAATAGACCCTCCTTTTTCCTTTCTGTCCACTCCTTCCTGCGGTCTCATCCTCTCGAGACCTTTGGTCTTTCTCTCTCTCACTCTGTATGGGTTACCTCAGCCACCAGTCATTCCCAGATATTCCTGGAGAGACTGCTGTGCGTCAGGAACAGTGCTGAATGCAGGACTTATGCCCCAATGTATCTGCCCATGTGCTTATACCGCCCAAGTCTGTCTCTCCTTCCATAAGCCTTCTCCTGAGCTCCAACTTCTTCTTTCTCACTTTCTGACATACAGGGCAGGGCAAATGTCTGTCTTCTTTTACAGATAAGCAAATTAAAAAGTTTCAGAAAGTTTTGACCATATAAAAGCTTCAATATAATAAAAATCTGAAATTATTACTAATGCCTAAATTACAGTAGTGAAGCAAATCTTGCACATTTATATTGATTCTTATTATTCCAGGATGAGGGTGTTACACGTGTTTAGCATATAATCCGCTACCAAAAAATTTCAGACTATTGCTTGTCCCAAAGATTGCCAATATGTAGATATCGAAAAGCTCCTTTAATTTCTCACTGTCAGTTTATCCCCAAGTGGCATTTCTGTAACTTTCAGTAACTGAAAATGGGAAATGCTGCAACTCTTTGTAAGGAAGAAATTCTGTTTACTTTTGAGGCCCTTGTGTTATTTTATAACTTAAGATAGCTCACTTTATTATACTTATCCTTAAATCTATTTTCCATTAAGATATTAAAGTGATACCAAATCTACTTGTCTTTCACCCAGAATGTATATTCTTTTCAATGAGATAGTGATAGAAAATAACTCAATTCATCCAATAGTGCCAGTGCCCCTTGGATTGAAGAAAGCTACAACAGGCTATCACATAGAGTTGGAATAATGTGAATACGAAGCATACCTCGGCCCTCCAGCAAAGAAAGAAATTATAGAGATAAACAGCCATTTTCAACTGTCAAATCTCTGCTCAAAATCATTGTAGACTCACCCCAGGGCAGCATGCGGCGCATGTGTGGACACTGGGATGGGACAGCCAGTAGGAAAGCCGGCTCTTCAATCTAGAGTTTTAGGAGGACGTTTGCCATCTACTTCCATCTTGGTCAATGCTTTCAGTTTCAGTATGTTGTATCCCAAGTCAGAAAGATCCAGGTCCCTAATTTTATAATTATTCTTTCCTCAAGAAGTACTTATGGCACTGCACTTGGTGGTGTCTGTTACCCTGAAAAGGGGCCACCACAAGGAACTTAGAGGTATTTGAAAGTCTTTGGTGTTTCTGCTGCTCTTCTTTTCAGGGCTTGTTCTCATTTCCTAGGTACTCACTTCTCTGAATGTCTGGCCCATCTCCAACCTACTTTCTGCCTCCGCACACAGATGGCACTTCATGAGGCTCACCCTTACCTCCAGGCTTCTGTCCCTCATGTATCCTCCACCAGAGCCCAGTCTAGGGAAATAGCTGCACAATTATATTTTTAGAAATTTCAGGCACCATGTACAGCCAACTGAACACATATTTTCAGCTCAGCAGGCATTTCAAATATCTTCTTGCCCTCTTCCTACCCCTTCCCCCCCCCTCCCCCCGCAGCAATTGCAACTGCCTGTCTTAATCCCAAACTGTTCCTAGGTAGGCCTGTGAACAAGGCAGCCTCTTCCTTCAGCCCCTGGATCTCGGGGCTCTGAAGCTTCGGTCCAAGTTCTTTCAGTGTTCACCTTATTTTAGCAAAAGTTGTACAAAACACCTGGGTCAATTGTTCTGATACTTATGATGGCAAGATTTTACCTACTTTTGGAAATTTTTACAATTTATGTTGAAAGTAGGAAGGTGTCTTATCTGGTTGGGTTTTTCCCCTCCCCTCTAAAAAAAGTGATGAGACCTACAAATAAATATACAGTGTTCTCCTTGATCTTGTTCACTTTTTAAAGTGAGTGGAATAGAGTCCTACTTTTTTGGGTTTAATTGTCAAATTTGCCTTTAGGAAATAATATCAAGAACTCTAGGAAGAGACAAAGCATATAAAGAGCAATTTTAAAGAGAATATTCTAGGTGGTTAGAGCTCGTATTGACGCTGACCAAATCGCTGTAGAAAGTCGTGACTCTCCTCAGTACAGCAGAGTTAATTATATTCGCAGAGCACATTGGAAGTGCCTGTTAAAAACTGTTGGGTAAGTGCAAGTATTGCTCATTATTAACCCTGCCTCGCACTTCCTTTCTTTCATGAGAGAAAGGGGGAGTGGGTGTTTAGCAGTTCAACACTCTGTCTCCCACTAGGGATAATTGCTTGGTTTTCTTTTATTGTTCAAGCACTTCTTGAATTAGATTAATTTCTTTACAGTCCATCTCTGTCTATTCAAGACAGCAATTTCTTTGACTAAAAATATAACAAGATATGATACTCATTCACATATAAAAAGTGGACCAAACCTTTTATTTCAAAATCTGTAATTTTGGAAAATGTTCTTTCCAGCTGAGCATTTAAGATCCCACCCTCGGGTTTTCTCCATCACAGAGCACTTACAGGTTTGCTGCGCCCACAGCTGCATCCCTGCCGCCAGAGCAGAGGTGTCAGTCAGTGCAGGTGGTGCCTGCACAGAGCTGCCAGTTCGGGGACTCCGCACCAGACAATGGCAGCATTTCCATTACACCCAGGGCTGGAGCACCTCTCAGGCTGAGCTTGGAATGAACTTGCCAGATGCACCAAACCATCTAAAACAGTGAGCTCCTCTGAACCACCACAAGTGGTACTTGCTGTCTTATGAGACAACAGGTCTGTCTTTCAGCCGCCACTGCAGTCAGTGCTCACTGGTGTCTGTGTTGCTCCCATAGGGCCCTGTGTGGCACTTGGCTTGTGGTATGGTGTGTGCATCTGTGTGCGCATGTGTGTATGTTAATGAGTTCTGATCTAGTGTCTAAAATAGACTTTAAAGAAACAGATTAATAAACTCAGTATCTAACAGGCTCAACCACAACAAAGGAAAACAGGACAACGATTAGTGAAATAAGTAGGAGTATTGGAGAAGACCAAAGAAAAATCATGCAACGCTTTTAGAGAAAAGGAGTTACGCTGTTTTATATGCTGGTGGACTCAGCAGAATAACTTCCCAAATCTGAGAAAAGTAACACACAGGGGGCTTCTCTTTTATATCTTTCTCGAGTCTTTGTTCTGCAAATATGGATGCTCCCGGTCCTTTTCGAGTTCTTTGCAAGAAGGCCCCAGGTGTTGGGGGTCTCCAGGCCATATCTGATGGTCTGGCCTGATGCCAGCATTAATAACCCCTCCCTCCGGGGCAATGCACTATTCAGTTTTATGGCCTCTGTATTTAGATAACAGGTTCTGCAAGACCAGTTTCTGGGAAAGAGGTAGTGACTTAATTATAGGTTATCAAGAATGTATACTGGGCTTGGTGGCACAGACTCAGATTGCTAGACCCCCCAAAATATATATATATATATATATATCAGGGTTACATTGGAATTAGCTCTTTTTAGCCATCTCAGGGGTATTTGACACACAGAATGAGCATAAATTTAGTTCTGAGTTTCCTGGCAGTACAGTGAGCACATTTTAGATTATGTAATTATTGTTTCATAATAAAAAGAAAGCAACAAAATTGATCTGGGAAGATAAACATTTTCCTGGCAGAAAATTCTAAGATGATCTATTAGACACGTAATGAAGAGCATCTTCAACTGATACAGAAATATTCACATAGATGTTGTAAATACCAGCCCCCTGTAAAAGATGAAGACATTTATGAAATAGTTCATTAAGACTTTGCTGAGAAGCCTATATGTCTGTTTTTTTGCCTTTCCAAGAGGGCTAGCTTAGCTAGTCTCACAGAGCAGTCCCCTAAATGTGACCAGTGGGTTGGTACACTCTCTGGATTTGTCTGGAAGTACATTCCAGTTGCTGATCACAGGGGGATGCTAATCTTAAGGAGGCAGGCTTAACATTTTGTTTTGAAATTTTGGGGTCTAAAGCACAGAGCAGGGCTTTGGGGAGCTTGCAAGAAGGGCCAACTTTTCCTAGAGTAGCTTTCAACCTGCTCTCACTTTTAGATGCACACTGGGTGCACAGAGCGTGGAAGAACTATTTCACTCAAATGTATTTAATGGTATGGTTGCATTAAATGCCACAGGCAGGAAGTGAAGGAGCCAGGCAGCCAGTTTTTGGGTACACAGGCCCTATTCTGTGTCAGGGCTGGGACTGGCGAAGTGGCTGAGTTCTGACTGACTAATGGATGTCCCCACGTGCCAAGTTCTTGTCCCAGCATTACAAAGGGTTTTGCAATCTGGAGAAAGAGGATGATGTGTAGAGTCCAAGGATGAAAGATAATTTTGAAAGGCATTAGGGGGCAGAGGAGCTTCAGCTGAAAGAGCTAAAATACTAGCCCTTGACTCAAGACCTTGTACTATTTATTAACACAATTTGTCCTAAGTCATGGTGGAGATAATACATTTCAAAGGGTAGGGCTTACAGAAGCATTGTCAGTTTGGGAAATAGCATACAGCTATTCAGGTGTTTGGCCAACAGGAGGCAATAACATGTAGATTTGAGAAGCCCTGAGATGTCTGGCAGCAAACAATCCTATTCAGGTTTGGGGGAGTGCCCTTCAGCCATCCCAGATGATTCAGCCCTGCTGACATGCTGGGCATCCATGTGTGAACTATGGCCCAGGATTGCCTGAGCTTCCAGTTTCAGGAGAGGCTAGAAATCTTGATTTTGCAAGATATCTGCTTAACCAACTATTTTAACCACAAAATAGCCTCAGACTGGCCCAACAGAATTTCAGATTTTTAACATAACTGAATTTTGATTTTAAAAAACAATCAAAGCTGTCCCCTCCTTACCCCCATGAGCTTATTAAACTGACCTAGTCAGTGGGAATGGTCATTTTCCCTCTTTTAATTGTTTGCATTCCTCCCCCACCCCCCAAATACCTACAATGATTTTCATTCCAGTGTAGATGATGATGAGCTGGTTTCTTGCAGTAGTTATTCAGCATGTTCACCCTATTGCTTAATTTAGCACCACATTTGTGGTTTAGTACCATGGACAGTTACCACAGTTGCTTAAGTTCCACAGTCTGAAATCTGTTTCTGGATCACCTATATGGATGCCAATTCTGGGATATATTATTATGGATTTTTTTATGTGTGGTTTTTATTAAATGGTATACTCAAGTAATTCAGTTATGTGATTGTTTACATTTGTTTAATTTTTTTCAGTTTTATTGAGATATAATTGATATATAACATTGTGTAGTTTTAAGGTGATGACTTCATATGCTTACATGTTGCAAAATGATTACCACTATACCATTTAGCTAACACCTCCAGCCCCTTCAAAATCACTATTTCTTTTATTCATTGAGAACATTTAAGCTCTACTTTCTTAGCACCTTTCAAGTATATATGTCTGGTCACCTTTCAATAAGGGTTGGGGGTAACAAAAATTAATAGCATTTGTTGAGTCTTATTCTGTGCCACGTGCTGTGCAGAGTGCTGTAGCTATAGTAACTTGTGTGGTTTTCACAAAGCTCTTTAAAGTAGGTATTGTCAATATGATATCATCATAATTTCTACGTTATAGACTTGGGTACTCTGGGATTGAGTAACGTAAAAGTAAGTTGCCTAAGGTCCTACAGTTAGTAAGTTGTGGAGCCCTAATGCAGCCAGACAGTCTGACTTAGCCCCAAGCCCAGAGCTAGACTAGTAAAATAGTTCTCCTTCATTGAAAAACAGGCATTATTTTGGGTCGCACAGGGCCCTGAAAACCCAATGACAATAAAGAACACAATCTAGAGAGCACCAAGGAACGTCCTTGGATTCCACGCCCCCCCCCCTTGCTTCTTTCCACCTTGTAATGACTCAGAAATGAACTAAGAGAAGAGTCTTACAGAAATTTACAATATATATGGGGCTTAATCATGATGAACTTGCTGCTTCAGCCAAGATTCAAGATTCACAATTCTTCAACCAATGGACAAACAAACCTTCCTTGTATTGTCTTGGATTAAGGGAACACATTTCCCCATTTCTTTCCAGACACAGGGAAGAGACCAACCTAGAGCTTGTAAGCAGACTGAATATTGTTTAATTTGGGAGATGTATGCTCGTTAAAAGTTGAGTGTAGGGACATCCTATATAATAAAATGAAACATGCAAATTTGACTGTAACTTCGCTCCTGATTGGCTATGTTACCAGCCAATCAGGAGCAGGGGTGAGGCCAAGAGACACAAGCGCCGGGCCCCAGGGGTGGAGATGAAACAGTGGTGGCAGTGAGCACCCAGCCCCCGGGCGCTGTGTGGGGAAGCAGTGGCAGCAGCAGTGGTGGTGGTAGTGGCAGGGAGCACCCGGCTCCCGAGCACTGTGAGCAGAAGTGGTGGTGAGTGCCCAGCCCCCGGTGCTGGGTGGTCGCAGGCAGCCAGGGCTGAGCTCAGCAGGGCAATGGCTGGGTGCCCAAGGCCTAAAGCCATCAGTTGGACATCCCCTGAGGGCTCCCAGTATGTGAGAGGGGGCAGGTTGGGTTGCGAGACCACCCACCCCCAGTGCATGAATTTTTTGTACCGGGCCCCTAGTTAATATAATAATACACTAATTTTCTTAATATCCCAGTGTTTTCAATAATTATAATTATCATTAAATTTTAGTATAATCATTATGAATAAAACTTTATCAAAGACCTAGTCTAAAATACAACTTCATTTTTTTAAATTTATGGTTTAATCAATGAGAGCTATTTGGCAAAAGCTCAGAATTATTCCTGTTAACTTGTTTTTAATAGTATTTGATTTATATGTGTGGTCAGAGCTATAACGCATGCATATATGTGTGTTTACTAATTGGAGGCATATGCTTTTGAACAGTGTTATTGGTAGGAAATGAAGCATAAAACATGAAAAATGTATAATTATTAAGGGGTTGAAGTGATAGTTTTTAACTCCTTCCAGGGCAGGTATGTTATGATACAGCTTTGATTGTCTTTCATTACAGATGAGTGAAGTTTGTGGGTAGATTTGGTGATCAGTTTCTAATTAACTGTAAAATTCTTCCCCCTAATGGACATAAGTGAATTAACATACTAGTTTTCCCACCAGTATATGCTTTTCCTTAGACTCATGCTGTCTGCCAACTCGGAGACAGGTGGACTCTTCAAAACAAGACTGAACATTGGAGAGACCAAAAAGAGAACTCTGGCTGCTTTCTGATTTCTCTAACCTGGTTTTATAAATAAAATAAAGTGCATAGCAGCATCTAATATCCATGACATACTGTTCAAAACTGAATGCATCTGCGTTCCTCTATGTCATAGTTTTGTGGGACAGTGCAGTTAATGACTCTGACTTTTATTTTAGACAATCCATGGACACAAGGGTCCAATCACTGCAGTGGCCTTCGCTCCTGATGGACGCTATCTTGCCACCTACTCGAACACTGACAGCCACATTTCCTTCTGGCAGGTAAGCGAGGATGCTGCAGGCCCTGAAGTGTACGGCATGATCTGCTGGCAGCTGCTTGCAGCTGCCAGCCCTCTCTCCCTCCTTCAACCGATGTCAAGCATTCATGGTTTGCTGATGATGTGCCCAATGCTTGCATGCAGGGTGCACGGAGGATGCATGTAGTAACCAGGAAAGGGGGTGGTCTACTCTCCCAGAACTTAGTCTCAGGGAGGCACAGGCAAATAAGGAGGTAACGCAGCATGGAAGGGAACCTGAGGCCAGGTTGTGCAGTGGCTTCATGAGGACGCGACATCTGAGCCGAGACATGCTGATGCTGAGGCAGGGCAGGGGGAATGAGTGCTGAGGGAGAGGTGCGCAGGGCCTGGTAAGAAATCCTGGCCTGGAAGAACTAGGTGGGGGGCCACATGCAGGCTACTGATGAATATGAGGCATCCAGGCAACTCTGACAGGGCCTAGGGCTTAGGGAAAGAGACAGTCTCGTGTTAACATCATGTCTGTTTATAGTACATGCAGGATGCACATCGGTCTCTTCATCCCCAAATTATCAAAAGCTTTAAAAAACCCAAGCAGCATTGACTGGCACAAGAATGCCTCTTTTATTCTGATTAAAATAAGTATTAATTTTAAACAACTAATTTTTACAGTAGAACTTGTTTCACCATCAGTGACTAATCTCTATCCAATCTTCTTTTTAATTATGTTACTGCTGATAATTACAAAATATTAAATATTACCAACTCGCCCCCCTCAAAAAAAATAGGTTAATGTAAAATTTTGTTGTTGCTTTTACTTTCCTAGGATGCAAGTATATTTAATGAGCATCAGAGCAAGTCAGGCAACACCCAAGTCTTTAAATCCAACATTAGAATTTAAAATGCAGCCCGTGTCTCACCTGCTTACATTATATCCAGATTGGAAGTCACAGAAACATTATGTCAGCCTATCAAGAAAACGCAGTTAAGCCTCCTCAGACATACAGAGTTTTTACTTGAATTGAAGGGAGTCCAGAGAGTAGTGTTGGACCTGCCGCTGCTGTCCCCACATGGACTCGCTGATTTATTTAGATGCAATTGTTTAGTTCGAATGATATATTATATCACACTCTTCTATTATTCCAGTAAATGTACTGTAATATATTTTGAAAACTTAATGAAGTCTTATTAATAGAGAATCTTACAAAAGCCATCAGCTATTAAAATCTTTGCTGAGAAATGAGTGTTAATGAGAAGTATTGGGTGGATAATTACTCAAGTGAGACTTAGTAAAAGGCTGTGTGCAGCATCAGTTACTCTGAGAGTAGCAATAAAACACTTCCTGTTTTGATGAATTACATCTGTATGTGTTCAGAAAATCAGCTTCATAGAACTGGTTTGTGAAGCATTATTTTTAAAGGGAAGGGAAAAGTCACAGTTACATTTTCGTTAGTTTACAAACCCAGCCATTGAACAATGTGATTTGCTTATCTTTCAGTACCTTTGACTCTCCAACAAGGTATTTCTATGATTTGAATATTTTAGTTTATCGTATTCATTGATATTTGATCAAGGAGAGTTTGGTAATGAAATACAGCCATAATTCTCTCACGTAAATTTTATCACCACCTTCTAAAATAACTATCTTCTTGCATAAATGCTAATAATAAATTAGGTGGATATTGGTTTCATTTATTTTAATTTATTCCATCATACAGTAGAATACTATTCAGCCATTTAAAAAGGATGATGTAAATCTATAGTCATTAACATGAAAAGATTGCTCTCAACATTTTGTTGAATGAAAAACGCAGATTGTGAAACTGACTTTTAATGTGCGCCTGTTTATGTAAAATCCTTTAAAATTTAACTTCTCCTTATGTATATGTAATGTCTGGAAGGTATTTATTAAACTGTGGTTATCTCTGGGCAGTGGGATTTCAGGGGATTTTGGCTTTCTTTTTTATACTTCTCTTTTGTATTTCAATTTTCCATAATGAGTATATATCTTTAAGATCAAGAAAAAATTTAATGTTATAAAATATTACAACTCCAGGTCATTTTCCTTCATTTAAGGCTCAAATCGCCCTCAGTTTAGCAGAGTTTATTGCCAGCCAATGGCAAAAAATAATATTAATACTGAATAACAAAAAAGGTAGTTGTTTGCATGAGAATTCATGGACTCAGTTTATTAGAAAAATTAATACACACCCTTACAACTCAGATTCATCTATAATTTGAAGAGGTCATAGGGAAAGGATGGTCTAACATGAAGGTCTTCAGAATTCCAACTTGTGCAACTATAATAGTTATACACCTTATAGAACTTGGCATAGTCCTGTCCAGAGGCAGGAAGGCTGTTGACCCTCCCAAAGGCAATTGTCAATCGCCTGAGGGGCGGATCAGCTTGTAAAGGGAACCCAGGTGTATGTATGTATGTGTGTGTGTGTGTGTGTGTGTGTGTGTGTGTGTATGTATATGTGTATATATATATATATCTTTCCATCCTGAAATTCCAGTAAGGTATTCTTTCCCTGCCCCCTGTTAGCCCTCGAGCCATTTCTCGTACTTGGCTAAATTTGAAGAGAAGAATTAAAAATAAGGACATATGAGCATATTGAATACCCTGAGCATTTTAAGCCACCAGCAGAAATCAGGTTTCATACACATTTTCATAGAAAATCCATAAAGAATGAAAAGTGCTTTGTGGTTATTTATCAACTGAGAAATTAGATTTTTTAAAAGCACGGTATGCCTGTTGATGCCAGTTCATTTTAACCAGCAATTTTCTGGATCGTTTAGGTATGATCTGTAAGAGGACTAAATTACTGTACACTGTTACTTTTTGTACAAGTGAGAACTGTAAAATCAAGATCACTATCATTATTTATGGTTGAAATGCTTTGGGAACCTCCAGGAAGCGATAAGGCATTCATTTTTGTTCTTTTTTGGAATTTTGGGGAAGAAGGAAGCAAGGGGCAAGGCTTTGCAGGATGATAGGTAGGGACTGCCCAGCTCTAAATGGCGACCGAACTTTAACTGAAAGAGTTAATGATAACCATACATTTGGTTTTAAAATGTGACCTCGGACACTAGTGATTTTTTTTCACCTCTGTGCAATGTTCGGCACTATTATTAATGCAGTAAAATCAGTAACATTAGTCATCTTAAAAGGGTTATTACTCAAGATGATTTAAATTGTGAAAATGTCAGTGGAGCCTGCACGCATCCTGCTAGAGACGCCGTGATTTACGCCCCCTGACACCGTCCTGCTCTGAGCAGGCCCGGGGAAGGAGCGGCTGCGTGCTGCTCTCACCCACATGCAGAGCGACTGCGCCCGCACTTCTGGGTGTCCAAGGGCTGGCCGGGCTCTGGGTGTCAGCCGTCTGCATGCATTGGGTCACAATCTGCATGCCTCCCGCAGACCCCCAGACTGTCACATGTCTAGATGGAGAAGAATTGGTGGGAAAAGTAGCTCAAAGGAAAGCATTATTTCAGAGACCTCATTTCTGATTTTCGGTATGGTTTGCAATACCACAAAAGGCATGCATTGGGAAAATGTTAACTGATATTTGGAATCTAAAGGGCTCATCAGATGCAGTCATTCGGACAGCAGATTTCTAAGGTAACTGCTGCCTGATATTCAGCACTTGGACCCAAATGCATAATTGTTTGGGAGCCATAATTTCCATGTTAGTTGTCATTTATATGAATGGATTGAAAGAACTTAAAATTCCAGTCAAATTCAGAAAATCTGCCAGAAAGCAGAATCAATGACTGAGAAAGATATACTGCTAATAAGGTGAGGAAGTATAGCTATCAGCGCGGCAGCAAAACAGTGGGGCACAGACTTGGTGTTCAGATATAGCTGATTATTATTTTCCCTTCAAACCAAAGTAGAGCTTTCCAGAGACTGAATTTTTTAAACAGCAGGTGAGGAGGGCAGGTGTTGGTAGATGGGAATGGGAGGTCTATTGCTTAACTTTGCTTCGTTTTCTTGAACTAATTATAAGTCCCACACTTAACTTTGTGGACTCATCCGTCAGCACTGTTGAGAACAAAGAAGTCTGTAGTAGAAAATACCCATAATTTCCAAATACAGTCTGATTGAAACTTTTTTTTCAAATCCTCATCCGAGGATATTTTTCCCATTGAGTTCTAGAGATAGAAGGGAGGGAAGGAGGAAGGGGAGGAGGGAGGAAAAGAGAGGGAGGGAGGGAGGAAGGGAGGGAGGGAGGGAGGGGGGGAAACATCAAAGTACCTGCAACCTAGGTACAAGTCCTTGACTGGGAATCAAACCCATGACCCCTCCACCCACAAGCCAACACCCTAGCCACTGAGCAAAACCAGCCAGGCTTGAACCGTTTTGTTAACATGCACAGTGTAGCGTCCGTCTTAAAGATTGTGCTACCTGCTGTCAGAATCTACTCACAAAGTAAAATTTCTCTGGATTTATGTTTTTACTGTAATAATATCAGAACAACTTCAGATATACTGAAAGGTCCCTTCATAGGTTCAGAACAAGCTCTCTGATGAGCCTGAGTAAGGCTGTGGGGAGAAAGTAACCGGGGATGGGTGTCACCTGGCCTGTGTGGCAGCAAAGGGAAGGAGTCTCTGTGTGACACGTGTGCTCTCATGTCCCTGTGTCCCCAGATGAACACCTCGCTGCTGGGAAGCATCGGCATGCTGAACTCGGCACCCCAGCTGCGCTGTATTAAAACCTACCAGGTGCCCCCCGTGCAGCCGGCCTCCCCCGGCCCTCACAATGCCCTCCGACTGGCCCGGCTCATCTGGACGTCCAACCGCAACATCATCCTGATGGCCCATGACGGAAAGGAGCACCGCTTCATGGTCTGAGGCCTGCGCTGCCCGTGCCTGCTCTCGCGAGTGCAGTTCTCTAAGCCCAGACCCCTCTGTCCTTATGCTGAGTCCCTCCTCAGTGCTGCCCACCCAGGGGCATCAGGGCACAGCCTGGTCTGTGTCACTTCTGCATGGTCTGGGACATTGGCCTGCTCAGGGCACCTATTGATTCAGAGGCATGCACACCCCCCTCTGCGGGATGTGGCCTTCCGTCACAGGTCACCTCTCCCTGCTGGAGAGGGAGGGGAGGCGGGTCCCTGGGCACACTCCTTGGCAGGCTGCACCAGAAACCCAAAAGTCAGCAAACACTAATGGCTGCCCAGCCCACATCAGCAGCCCCTCAAGCTGTACCCCCTTTCTGAAGTGTTGCTGAGGCCGGTCATTCTGGCACTGGGTTTTGAAGTAATGTGGCAGTCCTAACTGTCAAAATTATTTTCCTTTGGATTTCCTAAAACATATTATTGTTTACCACAAAGGTTCTGTGTTTACATGGTTGTTGTTGTTTTTTGGGTTTTTTTTTTTTTTCCTTTAGCTGATTGCCAGGAAATTGCTAATCCAATTTCCTAGGGTTTAACCACTACCTTCTTTATTAATACCTAACCAATTTGAGATTAATGAGAAACTATACCAAAAAAAAAATTTCACCTGATGGAGAATGCAGTTTTCCAGATACATAGTCTTTTTAAATGCTCACCTCCTGCTTAAGTGATGGCGTATTTAGTAGTTTAAAACAAAATCATCTCTCTTGGTGATCTAGTTAATATAATTATCCAGTCACTATAACTAATCTCTTAAATGGACTTTTATTTTTTAAAAAAAGTTTAAAAGCATAACATAAAAAGAAGACGCTGTGGCTGTGGCTGCAGATTTTAAGGCAGAGCTTGCCCTTCCTCCAGGAACTCCCCAGACCTGCATTTCCAGGTGTACGGCTTAAGTCAGTTATCGCTACTACTGAGCAACTGCAGACAAATAAAGACAGCGTTTCCTTTAAACAAGTATCCTAGAAAATTAGTAACAGTGGCGCAAGCACCCGGGCATCTGTATGGCCTGGGACTTGGGTCAGCCTGAGCAGCGTCGCTGTGAGCTCACCACCCTCTGCCAGCGGCTTTCCCAGCCGCTCTCACCTCGCACGTCACCTTCTGTGGTCCTCGCTCAGAGTGACGGGGGAGATCCATCAAACAATGTTCTGTAGGAGTTGCTGCTGACAAACCTCGATCTGTATATAGTTGGGAATTTGGTTGGTCGGTTGGTTAGTTGAGTAAAATGGGGTGTTAATGCAGAAATAGAAAATGATTTGTGACATTCAGAGAAAATATGCGACGTTTATAGAGGAACCAAAATCAAAATGGGAGCATTTAATTTAAAAGGTGTAGATGTCCGGGTTTATGTAATATACAAAAGAGTAAGACCGTAGCCGGGAACAAATATATCTGTAATTTTCTTGAAATAGATTTTTAAAGACCCTGTTAAGAAACTAAGACCACTAGACATCTCTCCCCTATTGATGTGAAGTATGTTATTTCCACTGACGGCAAATCTGTACTGTTCCCTGGCTGTAGACTTTGGGTGTTCTTTCAAAGGTGAATTTATGAAACATGCATGTACATTGTACTTATAAAGATTAGAAATGTAGTTTCCAGGAAGAAGCCAAGAACTAATGCAGTGTAGACGTTGTTTGCTGGACATGCTGTTGTGTCCGACGTAGACAGAGAAGCCGAGGTAAGTGGTTGCCCCAGCACCTGTCTCCTATGTGAATTGCAGTGGGGATATATTCATTCTGGACTACACAGCTGTTTTGGAATGCTGATGTGGAAGGATACCTTAGAGATTTTTAAAATGTTCAGTGCATCCTGAGACCGGTGTGAGGCTGCTAGGCAGGCGCCCCCGCATGGACGGATGGATGGCACACACACCAAGGACATTTAGGACAATATCATGAGGCCTGCAGGAGCCAAGCACCTGGGCAGGGGCTCAGCCAGCCTGTCCCATGTTGTCTGCAGACAGCCGAAGTTATTGACCAGTAGACTGTTTTGATTACAAAACCCTGGGGTGGATGATGGGTGATGGTTAAACAGATATCTCTCACTGCTAAGCTAATATTCGCATTCTTGTTAACACACATCTTTCCTTGGCTATTTTGACAACCACAGTCCACACTTCAGCACAGCTTAGGTTTCTCAGCACCGAGGTAAACTTCGTATTGTCATGCCAGTGTATGCTTTGTGTGTTTTATCACTTTCATGGGCACTGTATTGGACCTGTCCTTGTTAATGTAGAGGCACCTGTGGCCTCACTGATCATTTACAAGCGGGAGATTAGCACGACGCGATACCTGTCTGGGAAAGTACAGACTGGACTCGCCGTGTCCAGCGAGTGGATTATATGTCTGCCTCCCAAGACAGCTCTTGATGACTCCACTTAGTAGATTCTATTTGTGCCCGGTGTTCCTCTGTACATACGTGTGTTAAATAAAGCTGGATGGTACTGAATGTTGTTTTTGCCATTAAAACCATTATTCACTCTTAAACATTCTCAATTGAAATCCATATGTTTTCTCCCCACCCCCACTCCCTTTGGTACCAAATCAAGCCTCCTATTTCCATCTAATTATTCATTTCCCCAGAGAGCTAGCTTCAGGAAAGGTGAACTTGTTCACAAAGGTAAATGGTTGCCCCAGCACCTACTATAGCACAGCAGCGAGGGAGTCCCTCCCCTGCGGTGCCCACATGTGAGTACAGAGAAACATTCTACCAGAAACTCAACAGCACCCTCTGTGGTTCGGGCAAGGGAATTGCATGCACATTGCTCTCATCTCCACCCCAAGTTGCTCCTAAATGGATTGTTAATTGTACCAAGTTATGTCTTGTCAGATGCGATGACGTGGGTTGGTGGCCCCAGGCTAGGGGGCTGGACTGAGATCATGCAATTCACTTAATTTAATACTCGCTTGGAGTTGGATTTGAATCCCTGAAGTAAAGGGTGGAATTAGTTTTCAAAAGATTAAGAGTAACAAGAGATCACTGTGGCTCACAGAGGGTTGGTTATATGTGTAAGTGGTGAGTGTACTTCTTTAACTTTCAGAGAAGAGCATAGAACATCTTGAAATGAATCACTCGTCATGTAGCCAAATAATTTTCTCAGGAAATAAACATTAAAGGAGTGGACGGCTGCATCTTGGCCCTAGTCAAACGCCCAGTGTTCATCCCAGGACTTGTGTTAGCATCTCCTGATGACTTAAATGTGTCCTTCTAGGGAAAACGGGGCAGCACCAGTTCTATAAGATTGGTGATCACATAAACCGATCAAATGCAGAAAGGGCATGACATTAATAGGAAGGTAAAGCCAAGCCGTGCAGGGTGAACTTTCACCTTTCACCCCTCGCTGACTGACAGAGCTGAGTGTTGAAGAAAATCAATACTTTGGAGCCAGGAGGGAGATATTTCCAGCCTCTAACTAGAGAATGTATTTTGACAAGGCCAAGATAATCCACACTGCACAGGAGAAAGAGAAAGAAGACTCATTTTTAAAGCTTGACACTTCAAGGTGTTTTTGTCCAGTGGTTTCGAGATCGTCAATACATACAAATACCAAAGGTCAAAAAGAAAAGCCGGAGGAATTTCAAAAATTAGATGTTCAGTTCTTTCTGCTGTTTACAAAGTAAAAAAAAAAAAAAAAAAAAAAAGGTTACAGGGAGGCTTGTGCTTGTAATTGTCATTTAAAGGAACCGAGCTCACAACCTAAGGTTTTACAGAGGCAGCGCCATGAAGAGTGAAGGCAGCTGGACTTCTGGTTTCGTACATTTTTTTTCTCTTGGTTACATCGCTTTTGTGCTGACATCTCAGAATCTTCTTGCTTTTTGATTCTTGTTGGCAAATCTTAAACCTTCCTTCATATCTGTTTCAATCATTGGCATGAGAAAGGAACTCATGTGTCTTTAAAACTTAAATTGTTTCTAGTTTCCCAAGTCCCATTAAGCAAATTAATTATGAAAGCATCCTCATTAGTACTTTTCAAGCCAGAGAGGAATACATCTCTAGGAAACAGGTAAGCAATCTGCCACACTCCCCAGCACAGCTAGATCCATTCATTCTGTCCACAGTTGCCTCCACCAAAGGGAGAAGATTCTTTCCTTTCCTACAGGTAAGAGAGCAGTCCGGGTGCCCACACAATCACGCAGAGTGCAGAAGGACAAAGGAGCCCTAGGAGGCAAATAGCTAAAGGAACCTCTGTTTCCTCCTGTAGGCTTGCTATGAACCTATGCTAATTATGTGATTAAAATAACCATGAACACCGACTTCATTTATATACCCTTTTTCTCATGAAAACAAGGCTGTAGATTCCTGTTTTTTTGTTTGTTTGTTTTCGTTTTTTTTGGAAAACATGGTTGGATTTTTGCATTGTTGTGCTTTTATGTGGACTCTAATAACAGGTCTGGACATCTTACCCAAAGGGATTTCGCTGGTTTTACTTGAACTCACCAGAATCTTCACTACATTGTAGGTGTTGCTATCTTCTCACCAAAATGTGTAGACACTGAAGAAATCCCAACAAATATGCCAGTGCATGGGACTGGTTGGCTGTGGCTGGGGAAGCTGTGAGTGGTTGCTCAAAAAGCAAGTAGTTTGCCACATTAAATTCAGGACACGTATCAGCATCAGGGACATCTTTGACTTGCACTGAGTGGCCAGATTATTATTATCTCTGAAAGCATAATAATATGCTTTATATGATATATATGATTATATACATATAATCTCCCAGTGCATGAATTTGGCATGGATGGGGTCCAGACAGCCTGGCCAGAGGGAGGGGACATGGGTAGTTGGTCAGCCTGCCTGCTGGTTGAACTCCTGGTCGATGGGACAATTTGCATATTAGCCTTTTATTATATAGTATGTACACTGAGTGGCCAGATTATTATATGTTCAGAGATCATAATAATCTGGTCACTCAGTGTATTATATAGGTATCTTCCAAATATATGTCTCCTAGACTGAAAACGACTCTGGGAAAGTATTACAGAGTAGTTTTACACCTGCACTTTTACACCTCCCAGTCCGGCACCTGCAGAAATTGGGAGACCGAAGCAAAGGGAATTGTGTGCACTTGCTGTTGCCAGTAGCTTCTTGTTTTGACTAGTGTCAAAGTGACTTAGCAATTGGGTTTACCCACAGGTGAAATGTATTGTCTAAAACTTGCCCCAACCAGTGGCACTTTCAGTTTTAGTTAAAATTTATGACTAAAGATGCTCCAATGAAACATAATTTTTATTCGGTCTGCAACCATTTGCTGACTCTCAGCCTGTGCTAGGCATATGTTCTGTATCCTGTTTTTGTTTTGCTGTTGAGGCCACAATCTGGCCACCGTTATAACACTATGTTATGGAGCAAGTGCTCAAACAGATGCGTGAAGAGAACACCCACAGTGATTCATACTGAGAGGGTCGTGTCAAGTTAACGCTTCCCAGAGATGAAGCATTTTGGCTGGGTCTGGAAGCATAACTTAGTAAATTAATTAGGAGGATGAGGATGTTATAGAGTAGGAATTTGGGGGAGTCTAAATTGTGTAATTTGAAAGGAGATAAACTTTTTCGAACCCCCAATCTGAGGGGCATCAGTGGGCACTGCTGACCATCCAGGCAGCTCTCACTTAAAGCTATGAACCAGAGGAAACAAGACTCCTGGGGTGAAGGACACTTGAGATCTGGAAGGCAAAAACCCTAAAAAAAGATTACAGCAAAAACCATAATAAAAGACTTATGACTCTTGTTTACCAGATTTTTTAAAAAGTATTTTTACTTTAAAAATGATATTCGTCCTCCCTTATCCTATATTCTGTGTGTGGACAACATGACATGTTGGGTGCCTGACATGAGCACTGCCCAGATTTCCACCCCAACCCCCAGCCCAGCACTGAAGCACTTATCCTCCCAAATTCAGGGAGGGTTAGCATTGAGTCCTTCCCAGGAGATTGCTTCACAGCCAGAGAGCTGTCTGCCCCAAGGTCACTCTCTGTGTTATGGGGTGCCCACATTAAATGATGGGTCAGAATGACTTTGATGGCCCCTCCCAGCTCTAGTACCCCCTCCACTGAAGTGCTGCCCCACTCTTCACTCCCCGAGAGTGTTGGTCCTGAGAACTCTGTCCCCATAAATTTCCTGTGAGCATATCTCTAGCTCATAGTCTGCATCCCCCAGAACCAGCCTATGAAGTTGGTACTAGGAGTGGTGCGACAAAAAGGATCTAAAATGGGATTTGGGGTCTGAGCGCCCATTGAGCCTGGCAGTGAGGATGCTCTTCTTGGTGGAGGTGACTGGGTATGTTCTGATGTGCTGGGGCCGTGCATAGTGAGCTTTCAGGGGTGTAGGTTCTTGACAGTGGATTTAGGATGGCATCCTGGAGAAAGGGGTGCTCTGGAGCCTGCAGCAGGAAAGGTGTTTGGGAAGTAAGGGAAAACAGGAATTACAAGGACAGTGGATTCAAATAGCTGTTGTGGACACGCTGGAAAAAAAGAATGAAAAGCTGAGGGTGATTAATCAGCATCTAAAGACTGAATGTGCAGGCCAGAGAGTCCTTGGCAGCATAAGGAGAGCCCCAACCCTGCAGCAAGCACAAGCTGTGGTCGGGCCTAGGACTCACTTGGTGAGGGGGGCTCTGGAAGAGGCTGAGCTATTGGCCTCTAAAGGGCCAGCGCCCATGGTCAGAGCCCTGACTGAGATGAATGGGGCTGTGGCAGCTGATGCACTGGAGCAATTTTGAATCCCCCGGTTCTCGTGAACTCTCCCTGTCCAGCCTGAGTGGCCCACTCTTTCGCTTGAGGACCTGCAGAGGCCTCTCCCTTGCATGACCACACTCCTTTGGCTGTGGGGGTGCTGGGCTTGCTAAGAACTAGATCCCAAGGGAGTTGCAAGACTCAGCTAGCATGCACCTGTAGGAACTGAGAGAATTATGGGGCTGGAGTCTGGAGGTATTGGGTCAAGGGGAGCTAGACTATCAACAAGACGGAGGGGAGTTTATTGATATGGGATTTAACACCATGGCAAGAACCCTGGGACAGGGTACCGCTCAGCTTGGAGGAAACAATGGCTGATGTGAAGTCAAGGATAAATATGCCAGAGCTGCCCCTGCAGATGGTGGAAGAAAGAAAAGCTCACTGTGGTGGGACTGCTGGAGTAGACAAGCTGGGTGAGGCCAGAAGACCACTCTGCGAGGAAGGCTGGAGGACATTTTGGTTCCAGGCAACCAGGATTATGCTGGTGAGAGGGCCCCAGCAGCACCATAGGCCAGGGCTGAGGGGAGCGGTGCCATAACCGCACCGGGCCCTGATAGGGTCCTGAAACACTAGAGACCAATGAGTGCCATTTTCATTATGGGCAGCAAAGTTAGAGTGGTAGCCAGAGGGGCCTGAGCTGCAGAGATTTTTTTTTTTTTTGTAATGGTTATTAGAACACGGCACCCATCCAACCCAAAGAAGTGAAGAATGAATAATAGGAAGCTGAAGGCAGCTGCCCCCATAAATTCAAAATGCCTTGCCTTACTTGTAATCTTGTAGGGTATGGCTATCAGGTTTATACCTCTCATGGTTGAGGATCTGGGTCAGCCGAATAGGTTAGCAGAGGTTCTCGCCAGTGGGGAGGGGAACTTGGAGAGGACTGTGAGTATCAGCCGTGGCTTGGAGAGCAACTGCAACATCAGGGATGTGCTTTACCCCACAAACATTTCCTTCCAGAATCCTGGGAGAGCTGCTCCCAGAATTTATTTAAAGGAAGTGGATCCGAGTAGGGCAAAGGGTGACTGTAAAGGACCCCAAGGGATCAGATATGGGTGATTGACAGTTGGCATCTCTCAGTTGAGTCTTTCTCCAGGAATTTCCTGCGCTGGAAAGAGCCCCTTCCCCAAGGCAGCTGCACCCACAGATGGTCCTGGGGGTTGAAAGACTGCACCCTCCCGACCTCAATTTGGGACATCATTCCTGGGCCATCCCAGCTTCACTGCTGACACCTCTATTGCAACCGCATCACAGCCCAACTTCTCACTCTGCCCATTTTGCTTCCCCTTGTAGATCCCAGACCTCCTCTCAGCATACCACCTTCCAGCAAATCTCATTCTCAGCGGCTCTTTCCCAGAAATTGAACCTGCCCAGATTCAGATCTCCCTCTGCCACTAATTAGCTAGACAACTCTCCTGGAGCCCCAGCTCCTTCCGTGTCTCCTCGTGCCCCGGTTTCCTCATCTGTCAAATGGTAATAATGTACCTGCCTCCTGGTCTTGTTACAAGGGTTAAAAGAGAAAAGAGTTAACAAATGTAGAGAGAGCACTTAGAATGGAATGGGTATCAAGCACATTTTAAATAAATGGTATTATTATCATCCTAAGGTATAAAAATGAGATTTTTCAGGTCTTCTTTATTTCCTGCTTCTGTGTCACAGGGAAATATGCTTTTCCATTTATCGCCCTCCCCCGCCCCCAACGCCTGTGTTTTATTCTTTTCTTCAGCCCAAAACAAAGAGCTCACTTTTACAAAGTGAGGAGGCAGGTGGAAAGGACTGACATTTCTGAATGTACTTCTTTTGTGACAGATGCTGTACTAGCTGCAGTCATTATTCTGCTTAATTCTTAACGCAAAAAGCCATGAATTATTATCTCCCTTTAACAGATGAAAAAATTGCAGATCACTTAAGATAAATGACCAGATCACAGAGTTAATACATGTAGTAATCGCATCCTAGACACTCTCGTGCAGGCCCTGACTCCTTGCTCCCTCGCTTCCTTCAGGGCCCCTCAAAGAACAGAAGGTGAGGGGACAGCAGACCTCTCTTAGAAGTTGAATAAACGTGCCAGCACAGAAAAGGGTTGGGATTCATTTAAAGTCTTTAAGCGCATTATTTCTTTCTTGGGATTTATGACCATTGCACCAAATTGTTATGTTGATCCTCAGTTGCAAATAATATGATTTTTACCATGAAATGGTTGTGTTAAAAGGTGTGAGCTTTAACATGTACACCATTTCATGGAGTGATTTCATTGTAACTCAGGGACCAGTGTTTGCTCTTATGAAATGGACTAGAAGCCCAGTGCCTGAAAATTTGTGCACTAGAGGAGGTCCCTTAGCCCAGCCTGACTGACGCCTCTCACAGTCCGGGAGCCCTCAGAAGATCTCTTACTGACTGCTTATGCCCGCTCCTCTGGGGAGGCAACGGGCCAATCAGGGAAAAGTGCCGCCCCCCATCACCCCACTGCTGCTGCCATTGCTGGATGCAGTGGCTGTGAGGCCTCAGCCCCAGGCCCCGCAGCCACTGCAGCCACCATTATGGCTACCTGTCCTCGGCCCTCGCAGTCACCACCATGGCTGCCTGCCTTTGGCCCTCGCACTCACTGTAGCTTTGTCTGGAAGGACGTCCAGAAGACATCTACTCTAATTAGCATATTACTCTTTTATTAGTATAGATACCTCTTGGAAATGTGATCCACAGAAATGGGACCCTGTTTTCTTTGAATACTCAATAGCACTAGGTGCTTCTGGCTAGTCCTCCCGACCTGCTCTCTCCCTGCCTTTCTGGGGCCACATCTCTGTGACCTCTTTGCCTGGTTACTTTTGCTGGGATTTCTTCTTCCTTAGGATACTCTTCTCCAGAGAGGCATTTTCTTTCTTTTCTGTTTTAAATATAAATTTTTAAAAATTGATTTCAGAGAGGAAGGGAGAGGGAGAGATAGAAACATCAATGATGAAAGAGAATCATTAATTGCCTGCGTCCTGCACTTCTCCTACTGGGGATCAAACCCACAACCCAGGCATGTGCCCTGACTTGGAATTGAACTATGACCTTCTGATTCATAGGTTGGCACTCAACCACTGAGTACACCGGCCAGGCCAGAGAGGCATTTTCTAAAAAGTTGAGAGTCACCTACATAAATATACTCTATAAATTTAAGATTTTAAAAATGAAATAAAAAATAAAACTTTCAGGACACACCTCTCACGTACCTGCACTCCCATCTAGACAGGAGAAGCACAAAACTTATGTACTTCACTCGGCCAGCACTGGCCAAAGAGGATCCCCACCCAGACAGAGGCAACTCCAGTCTCTACTGTCATATACTGGGTTGTCATTGCTTAGGCCCCCACGTCCATGATGACCAGAAAACATTGGACTATAGCAGAATTTTCTAGAGCAAAACAGAACACACCACCATACCCATAGAGCATGTGACAGGCCCTGACTCCATGGTGTACAAATCTCTTTCCTAATGAGCCAAGGGGTTCTCTTGAAGGGTCCAGATGTGCTTGCCTCTCCCTTTATTGCCAAAACATCTGCTTCTGTATCTCACTTCCTCGCTGCCTCCCATACTCCACTTTCTGCTTGTTGTTCCCAAACTTTCTGAGGAATGGGGTGGATGAGGCTTTCAGGGTGCGAAAAACTTCAGTTTACCATCCAGTGTGGCTTCACATGTCATAACAGCTGGAGCGGAAGTAAATTAAATAGTCCTAAGTATCTATCTATACAGGGAGACCCAACACCCTATTCTTATGCTCTGATGGAATGTATTGCCTAGATCCTTAAGTAAAAGAATTTGAAGGAAGGAGTAACATTTATCAAGACCCTGTCAGGGATTTGATAGACATGATTTTGTTTGAGCCTCTCAAAAATCCTCTGAGTTAGTCTACATTCTGTAGGTTAGAGAATGGACACACTGACAGGTACAGTGCCTGGCTTAAGGTCACACAGCTAGTTAGAGGGGGAATGAGATTCAAGCCCAAAGAGCTCTTTCCTCCATCGATAGATGGTACCTTCAAGGCCAGTTTTGCAGTAGCTGAGAATGCTTCATTCTCATATTGACCTCAATAAAAACCAAGGACCTCGAAATTCAATCTTCATTTATTTATTCCACAATGAATCATTGAATGCCTATTATTTTTCAGGCATTTCTAGGGAACACTAAATTAATACAGCCAAGGCACTCACATTGCTTATGCATCCCCAAAGCTATCCTGCTAATGTAGAGTACTTTGTAAACCTCATTGTACATATTGTTTGTGCACCACACACACACACACACACACACACACACACACACAAACCCTTCTTGCCAGTGATCTAACTTAGAGCAATTCTCAATGCTTGTGCTTGGCCAATATGTCCCAGGGTGACACAGACACTGGGTTCTGGGTGCCCTCCCCTGGTCAACCAGGACTCTGCTTGCCTAAGTGCTTCGGGCTGTGCTTCCCTGGATCCAGGCTGCCCAACCCCTGATGATTCCTGCCTTCATTTCTTTTCTTCCTCCAGCCTTTGTCTCCAAAGCCTTTACTTCCAGTGATACCCAGAGGAGGACAAGCCTTCGTTTGATTATATATCACACATTCTGGTAGATTCAACTGAAAATTAAACGCATGTATTCACTTGAGCAATATTTGTTGAATGTGGTCCATGTCCCAGGCAGAGAAGTAGGTGTTGAGATTGCAGAGGTGAATGAAACAATGGTGATCTCTGTCCTTCTAGGGCTCCCATTGTAGTAAGGAGGGATGGGGCTCAGAGGGGTGAAAGGATAAACCAACCACAAATCATAATAAAGCCTGTGAAGAAGAGAATGAGAGGGCAAAGTCAGCCACAAGGCTCTGAAGGAGGAGAAGGAGCTGGTACCTAGAGCAGTTGGGACCCGGAAGACCTGGCAAAGGAAAGAACACATGTGGAGTCCCAGAGGTGGGAAGTTGTGGAGCAGTCAGTGAGCAGCTGGTAAGCCTGGCACATTGTCACTGGAGCAAGGAGTCCTGACTGTACAGAATTATCTAGGCCACCGCCAGGGGTGTTCAAGAGGATTCAAAAGCCATTTGAAAATTGTAAATTGGGAAGTGTAATGTGATTTAGAGGGAAAATGCTCAGCTGCCATGTGGAGAATGGGCTGGGGTGGGTTAGGAGGAGTGGGAAAATAAAAAAAACAGGGTATTAACTTCAAGATGTTGTATGGGCAGAATCCAGTGCCTTCCGGTGGTAGGCCTGAGGGTCTCACGTTCTTGCTGACTGTCCCTGGAGCCCACCCTCAGCTCTCACGGGTTTTTTACATTTCCCACAGTTCTTTGCCATGTGGGATTTCCCAACACAGCCACATAGCACAGCTGGTGGCACTATGGAAGGCTCTTGAGGGATGACTAGGAGTTGCCTGGGGTGGAAGAACATTCAGGTGAAGGGGAGACCATGAGTGAAGGCATGGAATGTGAAAGTGGTGGTGTTTTCAAGGATCAGCTAATATAACCACTTGCTTACCCAAGAACCATTTCCCCTTTCTTCCCTGATAATTAGCCTGGATCTGGCCCTCTTCTTCACACCACATGACCATGTGTTCAGGTATTGAAGCTTGTTTCATTTAAATCAATAATGTAAATTCAGTCCTAGTTATGGCTAGGAAAAGGTCTGAATGCCATTCTGGTTAATGAGATATGAGAGGATGCTTCCAGGAAAGGTTTTCATCTCCAATAAAAAGGGACATTCAAGTAGAAATTCCTGTGTGTGGACATAGCTGGGTAAGTAGTGATGCCTGGGGCCATGTGAGCCACATTGGAACCCACCTAAAGCCCAAGCCAACTCACGGGGTTTGCAGGGCAGAAAGATGCAAACTGGAGCCTTTGGTGACACTACTGGATTTCTAGAGCAGCCAGCCCTGCATCTGTCCACTTCCCACCCCTTGTCTGATGGAATCACCTTCCCCACTGGTTAAGCCATTGGTAGCCAAAGATTGCAAACAGACTGTACATCTGCCACGCCTGTGAACAGAGGCTGATGGTCTTCACAGCCAGTGCCAAGGAGTTTGGCTTTTTCCTGTGAGGTCTAGGAGATCCCAATGTATTTAAGAGGAGGGACAGTCCCATATCTTGGCTTGTCCTGGTGGCACAGTGAGGAAGAGACTAGAAAATGGAGAGAATTATGACAGGAAGAGCAAGTGGGAGGTGGTGGTGAGTCTAATCAAGAGACTCTGAGAACCAGAACTATGGTGGGTGCAGGGGACACCAAGAGGAAGGGTTGGGTCATTGTGGAGGCAGAAGCTGAGGGTTGAACTAGCTGAAATGTCAGGAATGACAGAGAGCCACGGGTTTCCCCAGTGGGAGAGGTGGGTAGCCCAGGCCACTTCACCATTCTTAGAAAATACCATTCACATTCACACCTCAGTGCTGTTTTGTTTGTTTGTTTGCATTTTATTATTAT
Source organism: Antrozous pallidus (assembly GCA_027563665.1). Taxonomy (NCBI): domain Eukaryota; kingdom Metazoa; phylum Chordata; class Mammalia; order Chiroptera; family Vespertilionidae; genus Antrozous; species Antrozous pallidus. Next base: position 43,108,979 of record CM050518.1, read on the forward strand.
TTATAGGTAGTGTTGATGCATTTATTCCTATTGTTCTCTCCCCTGTGGGAGCCTTCCATAGTTACTCTCATTCACATAACCCCAGATCAGGGCCTTGCTGCAACAGGGATTCTCACATTTAATTTGCACCGTTTGGATTTGCAGTACCTTGATCAGGAACATAAGCCCCAGGAGTGAGAACCACCTACACAAACTGCATTCAGCTGACCCTCCAAACCCCGCCATCCCACTTCAAAGCCCACTGGGGTAGTGGTAGACTGAATTGCTTCCAATATATTGACTAAAATCTTGGGCATACAATATACAGCTACAGTCTCACATGGGATCTATTTCTTGAAGACAAAAGGCTAAGCTTCCTTGTTGGCTCAGAAATACACTTAAAACAATGCCAGCACTTATAATTCCTGCTTTTTATAAAATACGGTGTTAGAAAACAAAGGAAGCTGAGTGTAATAGTAGCATCTACAGTCCACATGCTGAATGCCTGCTTAGAATGATTTTGCTGCTCCAGTAGCAGCTTTCAGAAATGTCATCTCATTTGTGGCAACATCTTGAACTAAGCTGGACTGTCCCAGCTCGTAGGTGGGGAAAGGGATTCCGGCTGGCCAATCACTCACCCCAGCACCTGGTGTCCCGGGAGCTTCTCCGTGAGTCCTGCTGAGTGATGAAAAGCATGAAGGAAGGAAGGAGTGGGTGGCTAGTTAGTGGCAGAAGAGGGAGTCCACCTGGCCCAGGTGTTCTCATCTGGATGGTTTGGTTGGGGCAGGAGGCTGGGATTGCCCCTAACTCACAGTTTATAGCAGAAGCTGGACCAGAGCAGGTGGCCTCTGCCCAACCTTAATCACATGAAGAAGAGGAGCAGGGACAAAGGGACTCTCGGGGTCTTTGATCAGCTGGAAATGACCAGGAAAGTGCCACTGACAAGGCACAGAAAGGGAGAGGCCCCTGAAGAAACGGAGCTTGACCCACAGTGACCCCTCCTCCCTGTAAAGGCTTCCGGGCCAACCCCTGACTGCTCAGCTCGGAAAGTTCACAGTTGATTAGGTACAAAATGGAAAAAGGCAGCCTGTGTTTCCAGCTCTGTGAGCGTGCATGGTTCAAGGGCAACGTGTGGGCGGGATGTGTGTTCACATGGACTGACTTGGAAAACTTCAAAGCAAAAGTTCATTCAGAAGCCAAAGGCAGGGTGTTTGTTTCAGGTGTACGACCTGGGCCACAGCCTCCTCTGGTAAACGGAGGCATGAGGAGTGGGGGCTGTTGAAATGGCAATAAACCTCCCCATCCAGCCTGGCCCCTGGATCTCCATTTTCTGTCCAGGGTGGGAATAAGGGGGGAAATTTCCCAGATGTTTTGACAAATCTCAGCTTGACCAATGAGCTAGCTCAGGGTTGGAGAACTATACCTGCTGACCGAATCCTGCTGCCTCCTGGCTTGTCATGGTGCTCAGCTGGGAATGGTTTCTTAGATCAGCGTTTGCAATCAACCTGATGACAGGGTGTGCTAACTTTGAACCTTAGTTCAGTGAGATATATATATATCCCCCCAAAAGGATTCCAGCTTTTTCTTTAGTAGACCTGTATTATAAAGAAAAGTATATTCAATCATTATTACATTTTTAATTTCATCACCAAAAAATGTTGTGGAAATTGAAGATAGGCCAGTGGGAATAATAAAACTGATCTTGTAACTGCTGTAAGGATTCGATGAAACGTTTATGAATGTCTGAGCCCAAGGCCTGACACACAGTAGGTGCTCAAACAGAGTAGCTTGTTGTAATGTCCACACACTCGTCTGTCACTGTGGACAGTGAGGGCCCTCAGAAGATCAGGCCTCTGAGAAATGCAGGCCTCTAAGGATGATTCACTTCTTTTGGTTATCTGCTATAATTTTTGTGTTTGGAAATTCATTAAGAATTCATTTTGATGAATCCCAAATGCATGCACCATGAAAAACAATTAGCATTCACAGTGTAAAAGAAGGAGATCAATAAATAGATTCATTTTTAAACTGTAATAATTTATTTGCTTCCTGGCTTTTGGGAAATACTGCATCTTTGGGTGACTTGCCGACCATTAAACAGCCCAATGGGCCGAACGGGCGATGATTTGTGAAAGGGGGTTCACGTGCAGCTCAGATCCTGCCTCGAGTTCAGAGCCCTGACAGCCAACCAGCAACAATGGGAGGACGGTGGAGGCCCTTTCAGAAGAGGGTGCAACTGGACAGTGTTCCTCAGCTCCCATCCCTGTGGCTTCCCCAAGGCAATAGCGTGGATGGTAATGATTAAGGAAAGCAAGGACGGGAGGGAAGTCTGGCATCCATCAGACAGTGCAGGGAGGAGGAGGAAGAAGTATTTGAAGATGAGCTGGTGAGGATGAGATGCACCACGTGGGGCTCCGGTGTCTGCGGGGGGCGGGGGAGTGGAGGCAGGCAGGAGGCTCAGGAAGGAATGTTTAGGGGAAGAAACGGGAAGTGATTCTGGGCTGAGTAAGGAGGGAGAGGACCCAGGAAAGAGAGTCCTTAGGCCTGAGGACGAGGGATTGCTCCCTCGTCACTCCAGGTGGAGCAAGGCCGCTGACATCATCCTTTCCCACAGTTGCAATGCAAGACAATGACCTTTACTCCGCACGTAAGAGGCTGGAGCAGCATTCCGAGCCGAGGAAGCCAGAGTTTGCTTGATGATAAGGGGTCTGGAAGCAAGACCGCAGTCCTGTCCTTTTGCAGTCCCCCAAGGGATGTCAGAGGGACAAATGTGTGGGTTCTCTGCCTAGGAGGACAGCTGCACAGGCTAGGGCTTGGGAGAATGGACAGACAGATGTGCCGCCCGTGATGCCCAAAGGCCATCTGCCCGGCTGCTGGGCTGAGCTGGCAGCATGGCTGAATGTGCCTGGTTTGGCAGGGACTACTGCTGGCCCGCAGGGCCCGCACCACCCGCTGGGGCCGGGGCTGGGGGCCTGCACAGATTACATTTTAAGGTGATAGTCATCTTTGACCCTTGGGACCTCTGGGGCCATTGGTCATCCATCTTAGAGCCGCTGACCAGCAACCTCTGGGCTGTTTTTATGGCCAGTAAACATTGCCCATTGATTGAATTGATTGAAATCTGCATCTGGTTGTAGGGAAGGACACGGCCTCCTGCCTGAATGTGCAGCTTCATTTTCTGTTATTGTCTTCTGCCCTCTTCTCTCCTCTTCCCACTCCCAGCACTGCAGTGTGTGTGGAAACACACACACACAGGCACGCACACACAGGCACACACACAGAGGCACACACAGGCATGCACACAGAGGCATACACAGACACACACACACAGGCAGACACATACAGGCAGACACACACAGGCAGACACACAGAGGCACACACAGAGGAACATACAGGCATGCACACACAGGCACACACAGGGACACACACATACAGAGACACACACATACAGAGGCACACACACATACAGAGGCACACATATACAAAGACACACACAGAGGCACATACATACAGAGACACACACATGCAGAGGGCACACACAGAGAGGCACACACACACACACACACACACACACACACATACACAGATACACACGCACCATATTCTTTGCCGGCAGATTCCTGGCGCGTGCTCATTTCCTGTCAGAAGTTGAAGGGATCCTCAAAGGAATTCAGTTGAGAAAAGCAGAGATATATTCGATTCAAGAGGAGTCCACATGCACGCGCATGCACACACACATACACACACAAGTCTATAAAAATCTGCAATAGGAGCTTGAAAGATAAAAACAAATATAACTGGAAAAAAAGAATGTCTGGTGATTTTGCAACATGTCAGCTTAGCTAAGCTGAACAGTGTTTCCCATGATCCCCTTTCCTGCGTGCTTAGGGTGGAATCTGTCTGAGATACGTGGACAGAAGGGAAGCAGTAGCCGTGTTTATTCTGAGAGGTGGATGCAGGCACCCAGAGCAGGTCTCTCCTCCTGCAGGCAGGCCTCCAGGATGGCAGTCGGGACGAGGCCTGGAGAGGAGAGGCCGGTGCAGTCCCAGCTGGTTTTTCACGGGCTCTTTGCCCCCTTACTTCACATGGACTCACTCAGTGCTGCTCCCTGAAATGTCCTGGGACTTCAGGCAGAAGAGACTGACGGACTCCCACAGTGGCGTGTGGTCCAGGCCCTGCAGCAGACTCTTTTCTCCACATCATTCCTGTGCTTCCTCTTCTTTGCTGGACCCCAAACAGACAACGTATCATACAGGGAAGAGGTTTAAATACACAGGCCTCTGTCACAGCGAGGTGAGCATCCGCTGTCACTGTTTACATTTCAGACACGGCCTTGTCTGACCTGGTTGGCATTTGCGCTGGGGCCCAGGAGAGTCCCACCTATGGCAGGTGTGAGCAAGCCCAGCTGACCTGGAGAGGTGAGCGGGCCACACTCGGATCATTCGCCCCCACCCCCTGCTCTCAGGCCCATTTCAATGTCCCCTCCCCCGCCCCACGTGCGGGAACAATTCAATTCTGAAATGTCCCTCCTTCTAAAGCTTTTTGCAGAGAGTGAATCTGTGAGTCTGGGGAGCCTCACCTCTTCTCTGACTCAGAGCCCACATGGGGCGAAAGGGTGAGAAAGGGAAGGGACCCAAATGGGGTGAGGGGAGGGATCCCCAAGCCTTTGAGGAGAAGCCGGACCATCTGCAGCCTCCTGTGAAGCGTCCCTCTTCCCTCCTCTGTCTCGGACTTTCTCATCAGGTGGGGTAGGTCAGCGGTTACAGCTTTGCCCACCTATGCACCCTGGGTGTCGGGCCCACCCTGCAGCCCACACTAGGCCCAACAGATGTCTGCACAGAAACAGACCCTCAACGCGATGCCAACAGCCAGACGGTGCGTGTGGCCCCCGGAAGTGGCTTTTCTGTAGGAACACATGTTTCTGAACTGGGAGGAAGATATCCTTGGTTCCTCTTCCCTTCGTCCCGTCCCAGCCCACCCGCCTCGGGAAACAGGGTCCTCCTCCTGCAGGAGGAGGAGTGCACCCCACCTGCCAAGGGGAGGGGTGGGCCTGGGGAGCTCTTAACTGGACCATTGGGTTGAGTGGTTGGGAGGCTCCTGCGTCCTGGGGACAGGGACAAGGGAGCCTCCAGGTGAACCCCTGTGGGGACCACATCAGAGACAGCAGGAGCTTTATTCCGGGCTGGGGAGGGAGCTTTGGGTGTAAGCCTTTGCTCTGACTCCAGGTTAAAGACAGCTTCCTCGGGTCAACTCTGCAAACACAACGTAGACATTTCATTAATGGGAAATGAAGCAAATTGGCAGCCGCGGGCTTGGGCCTCCTAATCCTGGGCAGGGACCCTGAGGACAGCAGGAAGCAGAGGGCCCCCGCATCTGCTGAGGGTGTTTGGGTGCAACTTCTCTGAGCTGCTCCACCCCAGGGCGCAGCCCTGCGACTTCACAGGTCACCTCCTTACTCCTCTCAGATCCTCGTGGGGTGACTTTGGGGGAGGGCATGCCTCAGGAGCAAAACCAAAGATGCTTGGAATTGGGCTGATTCAAAGGTGAATACTGGTCACATCTCATCTCTGCCCTTTCTAGCAAGCATGATCTCAGGCATGAGTTGCCTCTGCTGCCTGCAATTTCCCTTCTGTGAAAAGGATAGTATGTTGTGTACCTGTAAGAAATATCCAAACTGACCGGTTAAATGTCCGCCCTGCCCTGACAATTTGGCTGGATAACTCTTTGCTCTGGGACATCTGGTATGGTGTGAAATGTGTGGCATCATCCTCGGCCTCTACCCACTGGCCTCCAGGAGCCCTTCCTAGTTGTGACAACCAAACAAGTCTTCAGACACGTTGCCAAGTGTCCCCAGGGGGACAAAATGGCCCAGTTGAGAAGCAGTTCTCTGCAGACATACACCCAGCCAGGATGGGGGTTGGGAGAGGGGTAAGAAGGAAACAGGAGCATACCTTTATGATCACTTCCCCTGCAAGCTGGAAGCGGGGATCTCAGACAAGCTTTTTGGCTTCTCTATGGCCATTCTCTCACTTGTAAAAGGGGGAGAATAATATGCCCACTGAAAGATTTGTGGAGTTATGGTGTGATGGTGAGGTGACAATATTTATAAGTCACATTATTTGAATGCAAGGCATTGTCACCACTGGAAATGGTGGCCTGAGGTCAGGGATTTTGTCTGGTTCACTGTTCAGCCCTGAGTCAGGGCCCGGTGCAGGGGCAGCTCAGTAAATGGACCCTGAACGAGGGAGTGAATATTCCATGCCCTAGCGCGGGGTCTGCTGAGCTGGCTGGGCCCTGCAACCTCAGCAATGCAAGTCGATAAGATTGATTCATCCATGACCCCTTGACCCCTGCAGCAAGGCTGTCACTAGGAGGTTGGCCTCAGACTGAAGCATGACGAATTTGCTGGGGGCTGGTCGGACGCCCAGATTCCTGGCCATGCTACCAGACAATGCTGGGGGCCCGGAACCTGCATTTACATCGGTTCCCTTGTAAGCGGCTCTGAGGCACTGCCAGCACCATGTCACCACCATCCGGGAGCAGAGGTCTTTGGCTTGGGAGCCCGGTAGCGCAGTTGGCAGCTTCCCCAGCTCAGCCCTCTGCCTGCGGCTAGAGGAGCAGACCTCCCAGCAGGTTCAGCCACCTGCCCGCCCCCGCCCCCCCCGCCCCCGGGGCTGATGGGAGTCCATGGGGAGATGGCAGCCTCTCCCCAGTGCGCAGCCACCAGGCCCAGCGCCCAGCACCCGGCTGCATGGGGCTTCCCCCTGTCTGACTTGTTTTACTCCATTGTCATGGTTTGGAGAAAATAGCTGAAGGGCCCTGTGTTTGAAGGCCTGAAAGAGAGGGCTTGGAGTGTGAGACGCCCCAATACAAACCGGGTTCTGGTGGCCCCACAGGCTCTGTTGTCACTGTCCTGACCTTCTTTCCAAAGCAGGCTTTCCTCGGCAGTAAGGTCTGCTTTTATATATATATATATATATATATATATATATATATATATATAATTGATTTTTTTACAGAGAGGAAGGAAGAGGGATAGAAAGTCAGAAACATCGATGAGAGAGAAACATCGACCAGCTGCTTCTTGCACACCCCTTCCTACTGGATGTGCTGGCAACCAAGGTTCATGCCCTTGATCGGAATCGAACCTGGGACCTTTCAGTCCACAGGCTGACGCTCTATCCACTGAGCCAAACCAGTTTCAGCAGTAAGGTCTGCTTTTAAACGAAGCTTAGTCCTGGACATTTGTAGGCAGTATCAAGCTCCCCGGAGCCCTGGGTGTATGGAATATCCTTGCTGCAGCTTTAAGCCTGTTGAGAGGTGCCTAGGACAGATCCTAAAGCCCTGAGACTCAGGAAGAACCCACACCCCTCCCAAGCCTCCTTAGTTCTGCTTCTGAAGCAGGAACCGTCAGCTCCAGGAAACAGCACTGACAACCTCAATTTAAGACCCTGCTAACATTTTCCCAAAGACCTAGTTAAGCTAATGAGGTGCTTAACAGCTTCACTTGCAACTGTTTTCCCTGAGACTTACCTAGGACACTAAAACAACTGGCTGAGACACCCCGTAGAGGCTTAGTGGCTTGGGCGAGCCCCACCCAGCACACCATGCTGTATCCGGGCCTGTGGGAGACGAGTGTGTGGATGGAAATGACCCCTACAGTCAGAGAAGCCCGCCCTGAGGGATGTGAGCCCCTGGTGGGCTCAAGCAGGGAGGTACACGCTTCAGATTCACCCTTCTCAGGCACCCTGTCTGCCCCTACTGGGCCTTGCCTCCTTGGTCAACACCCTTTTCTGCATCAAACCGCTCCTTTTACAGAGACAAACTTCTTTTAAAAATATTTTTTTATTATTGGTTTCAGAGAGGAAGGGAAAGGGGGAGAGAGATAGAAACGTCATTGATGAGAGAGAATCATTGATAGGCTGCCGCTGGGGATCGAGACTGCATTCCAGGCATGTGCCTTGAAAGGAATCAAACCGTGACCTTCTGGTTCATAGGCTGACGCTCAAATGCCGAGCCACAGTGACCGGGCCAGACTTCTTTTCGTCCTGACTTTCTACTTTCTCATGTTCTTTACTAAAACAACATTTCTAGGCATTGCTGAAGCTTTACAAAATCCATTGAGTAGAAAAGAGAGTTCTGGGACAGGGTGGACAATTGCCCTGGTCCCGATCTGACTCCTATCATCGACATGGCGAAGTTTAAAGGGCTACTAGTGTGGCCATGGTCCTGACACCTGGGGGAGTGGGGGGGGGGGGTTCTGGGGAGAAAGTTTTTCCTGCTTCTGAACCTCAAACTGTCTTTCTGTGGTTCATCTACAACAATGAGAAGGGCTCAGCCTGGCTCTCGGACCTCCCACCCTCCAGGACATGTAGCTCCAGGCCATGGACTTGGTACCTACAGAGGGAGTGAGATCAGGAGGTGGGACCTGGAGGTGGGAAGCAGCCAGCAGGCCAGCGTCAGAAAGCAGGTGGAGACCCAGGATGTCTATGGGTGGGCTGACAGTCGGGTTAGGTGGCCCACGTGGGCTAGTATGGCAGCCATGGGACCCTATGGTGTGGGCACTAACTTAGGTGGACATCTATTCATTCCTTGTCAGTCTCCGACAGGAATGGCCTCTGCTCCTGCCTGGGAGAGGCAGGTGAATTGAGGCTCCGGCAACAGAGAAAGCACCCTAGTGAAGGCCCAGGAAAATGAAAGCAGGTGACATCTAAATTAAACCTCAGGGAGGCAGAGCTGTGCAGGACTCTAGGGACCGTTTCAGCCAATCTCAAAAACCAAGGCCCAGAGACTGGGATCTTAACCACCACAACACAGCTGACGGGTGGCCTAGTACTCTCTCCCCCCTGGGCTCTCAGCTCTATAAACCAGATGCTCACTTTACATGACAAATATCTTTTGATGATCCCTTAACACTTGTGATATTAAGATTATAGATACTATGACTTGTCTAGATCCATAATAACAAATCAATATAATGCCCTATATGCAATATAAGGGAGAGAGAAAAGGGAGGTGATTCTTAATGAAGTAGTTCTATAAGTAAACACTCAGGCACAACTACACTCACAGTCAATCACCGTGAATGCCCAGCTACACGCAAGACGGATAGGAGTATGAGGAATATGCTTTAGCAGTGGCTCACACACCTTACCTATTGTTGCTATGGATTATGTGATTCTCTGAAACAGTTGACAGTTCTTGGTAAAGTTGCACCTAAGACAAAGCACAATCTCCCCTCTTTAAAAAAACTTCAGCTCGAGCTCTCTGGGGAAAAGGATGAGGCAGGGGTGAGGCCATGGTGCTTTCTCTGGGAGACACAGTCTCAGGGCAGCCAGAGCAAGGGCAAAGGTGGGAAAGGGTGGAAAGCCACTCAGGTGCATGTCCGTGGGTGACCCACCTCTTCAGGCACACCGCCAGGGGAATGAGCACCTCATCTGTGAAGGGAGATTTGCACAAGCCAGATGTAGAAATCACAAAGCAGAACATTCCAGCAGGAGAAGGACCGGAGCAGGAATCCTCATGCCCGCTGGCCAAAGTGGGCAGCTAAAGGTTAACTCTCCTGCCCTTTTGGCTTATGTCACCTGGCCCCTGAGGCAGTGGCACCCTCATGAGTGTGGCCTTCAATCTGGCTCTAAAGCACAGGACTATGAGAGACTGGGGCCATCAGGGCTGATGGACCGTGGGTGGTGGTCCCAGGATGCCTCAGAGCAGTGGTTCTCAACCTTTCTAATGCCGTGACCCTTTAATACATTTCCTCATGTTGTGGTGACTCCAGTTATTTCAAAACTGTAATTTTGCTACTGTTATGAATCGTAATGTAAATATCTGTATTTTCCGATGGTCTTAGGCAACCCTGCTAGTGGTTCTCAACCTGTAGAGCACAAGACCATCAGAAAACACAGATATTTACACTATGATTCATAACAGTAGCAAAATTACAGTTATGAAATAGCAATGAAAATAAATTTATGGTTGGAGGTCTCCACAACATGAGGAACTATATTAAAGGGTCATGGCATTAGAAAGGTTGAGAACCACCACCTCAGAGGGTCCTATGAACAGGACACCACCTGAGGGCCTGAGGGGCAGGTGCAGCCCTGAGAACGTGGGTGGTGAACAGGCTACATATAACATAGTGCTGCATTCCTGGGATACTCCGTGGGTATTAAAACCTTTAAGAAATGTTTGTGTGTTTATGCATTTTTATTTATTTTATTTTTTAAAATATATTTTATTGGTTTTTCACAGAGAGGAAAGGAGAAGGATAGAAAGTCAGAAACATTGATGAGAGAGAAACATCTATCAGCTGCCTCTTGCACACCCCCTCCTGGGAATGTGCCCACAGCCAAAGTACATGCCCTTCACTGGAATTGAACCTGGGACCTTTCAGTCTGCAGGCCGAGGCTCTATCCAGTGAGCCAAACCGGTTTTGGCTATTTATGCATTTTTAAAAAGAGTTCTATTTCAGGCTCAGGTCATTATGGAATCAATCCTTTTCAACCTGCTGACACGTTCAGTGGAACATTTCAAAGTCATGCAGAGCACTGGACAACTGTGTGTGTGTGTGACCATCTCTCAGCTTATGGGAAAATGATAACGGCTGTTTGTAAATTCCAACCATTGTTGTAGGGCTTTGCAAGATTAATTCACTGAATGTGCTCCACCACCTTCGGAGGGAGGTACAATTGTCCCCACGCTACAGATGAGAGAACTGGGGCCAGAGATGTGCCCATAGCCAGTGATGGGTGGAGCTGGGACATGAACCCAGGATCTGGGTGTGGGGGTTGCAGTCGGCTCCAGCAGCCCAGCCCTCGGGGCTAACTGCTAACTGTGGTGGTGTCGCCCACCAGTCCCATGACAATCAGAGCCCTCTCCCACATGTCACTGCCCCAAGGTTCCTGCTCTGAGCTGGATTCATAACCTGGGGCAGAGCCAGGGACAGGAGGAATGAGTGGGGCCCTGGAGCAAAAGGATGAGTGAAGGAGGAGGCATTCGGAGCACCCTTGTGAGATCATCTTGTTAGACTTCTAGATGCAGGACAGTTTGGGCCTTTGGTCTATGCACTGGCTAAGGAGTTCCAAGAGTTTTAACTGTCGTCGCCCAGATTCTGGTGGGGTGCCAGAAAAGATAAGAAACAGGAGCTCCAAACCCAGAGCAAACCAACCTTCTGTGTTTGTGCTCTGATAACTCAGTTGCTGCTCTTTGTGCCAAAGCCGCCTGGGTGTGTCACCAGACCCGGAGCCGCTGGCGTGCCAGTTGGATAGCATTTGAACCTCAGTTCTCAGGGTGGCTTTGGAACATCGTCGCTGCCAGAAATGTCTGGTTACTGTAACGTGCAGAGCCCGAGGGCTGGTTTCTCCCTGTGAGCTTCTGACAGGCATCTGCACCAGAAAATCCAGCTCCCACCCTCCTAGTGGGTGGTCTCAGATCTGCCCAGGCACCAGGCATGGGCTCCCAGGCCCATGGGGGATGGGTTGGGTTGGGGTATCTTCCAGTGAGCTCTGGAATAACACCAGCTTCTCTGGCCACTGATGGAGAGGAGTCCAGCTTTGTGCTGGGGCCAAGCTGCCTTTCGTTTTCTCCACCAGCTGAGATGGCCTCTGAGACTGTCGCCTTTTCACTCCTGTGATAAATAAAACAATAATAATGGTAATGGCTAACCCTCATTTGGTATCTTGCTACATCCTGGATACTGTTGTAAGCACTTTATTATATACTAGAGGTCCGTTGCCCAGAGATTCGTGCAATAGGCCTTCCTTCCATTGGCTTCCAGCACTGGTTTTCCTCTGGCACCCGGGACCCAGGCCATCGCTCTTGCCAGAGCCTGCCATCTTTGTCTTCACTGCAGACTCCAGAGTCTGCAGTCTTGTCTTCTCTGCGGCACTTCACTCCTGTAAATCCCTTCGGCCCTTCCATCCCCCCCCCCCCATAGTGGGTGTCCTGCCCCTCCTGGCCACTCCACACCTGGAGCAGCTGGGTGGCCACTATCTTTGGCCTTCTAATTTGCATATTTACTCTGATTGGCTGTGGTTGTAGGAGGTGCAGTCAATTTACATGTTTGTCTATTATTAGGTAAGATCTTAACCCTGCCAACAATGCAATGAGCTAGGTGTTATCATCATCAGCTACCCCCATTTCACAGATGGGAAAACAAAGTCATGGTGAACTTCAGTGGCTGTTGAATATGTTTCTGACCATGGTACCTACTGCCCCTCAGCTCTGCTTCTGCCTGGCACAGAGCAGGGGACACTCAGTTGAGTAGTGGTGACCCAGAACCTATGATCACAATCCTTTTCGAGGTGAGCTGCCTGTTGGGAGTGTGGTCTCCATGTTGCCTCTTCCACAACCTGCCTGTTGAACATTGCCGCAGGGTACCCAGCTTTCTCTCTGGCTCAGACCAGACTGGCTCCCAGGACTCCAGAGAGTTCTAGGAGGGGGTGTATGTCTGATTCCTGCCGTCACCTCATTCCCAGGCTGCCCCTCCTATGCCCCGCTCTGGACTATTGGGCCTCCTGGTCTCCCTTATCCCTGACTTCATCCCTGTGCCTCTCACCCTCTACTAGGAGGGCCCGGGCACCTGTTCCTCTCCCTCCTCTGGGCTCTGAGCCTTCATGGTGCTCCACCACTGTCACCCTGGCTCTGGACACTAAACACAGGAGGGGAGACCGGTGCTGATGGTGTGCACCTAAAACAGTACAGGTTTTCTTATTAAAGTGAGCTGCTATTTAATTTCATGTCACTCCATGAAATACGTTTAAATAGGAAGGAAAAAAAAGAGAGAGAGAGAGAGAGAGAAACAAAACCCAATATAAGGTGGATATCCATTTGGCATCAGATAGGTCCCGTTCATTTGCATCTGACACTCAGGAATCACAGAATTCAGGCCTGGTTGGCAGACCCTGAGCCCTCCTTTCCTGCTCACAGTCCTGGGGGCTCCAGGTGTGCAGGGTCCTTGAGAGCTGGCTCAGGCCCAGGTGAGCTGGGTGTCGGTGGGGATATGGCCATCCTGCACTGCCCCAGAGCCCACAGCCCAGGAGCTGGGCACACGCAGGCCTTTGTCTCAAATCCAAAGAGCTTTCTCCGTGGGCACAGTGGGGGGAGGGGGGACGGGGTGTGTAAGCCCTGCCCCAGGCCTGCCCTCCAGGGATTACAGGCCGGGCCTCTGTGGCAGATGGTAGCGCTTAGAGCTAAACTGCACTCGGGTGCTTTGAACATCTTGAAAAGATTTCCTTAGAAGTTAAACTTGGCTTGGGAGTGACAATATGGTTCAGTCTGTGGCTTTGAAAAGGCCTCGGGGTGGGGTGAGGGGTGGCTGTTTCAAGTTCCGAGGCCTTCGTTTGGCTCTTGTTCACGGAGCCTGCGCTTCCCTGGTGGGTCCCGCGGCCACAGCGGCTCCTGCGTTCCCGCTCCATTGTCTGGGAGCCGCAGGCACTGCTGGACAAGCCACACCGCTAGCCCGTCCTCTGAGGGCACCCGTAGATGCTCCGGGGGCAGATGGACAGCGCCGCAGCCGCAGGGCACCCGGTGAGGCAGGGCATCGTGCCTGAGGCCAAGGCTATGTTTTGCTGTTGTTCCTACTTCGAGCCATTGTCAGCTAGCCGAGCCTTTAAACAGGGCTTTGGGTCCCCAACCTTTGGGCACCAGCCAGGACCAATTTACAGCTCCTTGAATCCTGGAGCTCATGGCTAATTGCACTGGAATAATACCCTCTAAATCCCCACCCTAAGCTTGTCCTGCTTAATGAATCCTTTGAGGGACAAGGAGTTTGATCATCTCTGTGCTTAGATAACGCCCCTTCCACCCACAACATTCCTGTCTTCAGAGCAGTCTCTCTAAACTCTTTCTGGAAAGACCCAACCTTCTCCCCGAGGAAGACACACGGGACATCTGAAGGGAGAGAGAGTGGGAGAGAAATGGAATCTGGCCGGGCAGCCACCATGGCTTCGACCCTTCGGAGCCAGGAGCAGCTCCATTGGCCATGCGTGAGACGTCAGGTGGGCTACAGATGGGAGCTGGGCGCTACTGATTTTGACTGGCCGGCTAAAATTGAAAGGGAAAAACCCTCCTGAAAAGCTTGAAGTTAAGCTTTGTTTCCTAAATGATTGTTCCAGGGCTCCAAGTTTGTCAAAGGCAAGTTTAAAATATCAGGGTTGTTGGAGATATAATAAAAGGAAATCTTCTTACAGCCATTAACATCAGGGAGGAGGGGACCCCTGCTCAGGTGTGGGGGTCCTGGGAGAGGGGCGAGACTCACAGGAGAGGGAAAAGAGACCCGGGTGAACAAAAGCCGCAGCTCCAGGGCAGCCCCTTTGCAGTATCAGTGTGGAAATGAAGAAATGAATTTGGCTGCTCTCGGCAGACACCAGTTCCCTGAGAAGCCACGACAGGGATGGAATCAGGGAGCCTGATGGGAATCAAGAGCACTGACTTGGGAAATGGGGAACGTTTGGGGTCAGGAGGATGTGCCCTTTGGGGAAGAAGCTGCAGCAAGAAGGCCAGAAATACACCCCCCCCAATTGCTCATCTTTCTGAGAGGGCTCCTCCTTCCAACAATGGGGGCTGCCCGCTTGCTGGGAACACTGAGGGCACAGTCACAGCTGAGGAGGATCCGAACTTCTGTTCTGCCTGCCCGCACCGGCGAGTGCATGGTGCCATCTTGCTGATCTTTTCCTCCAGCTCTTTGGACCCAGCACAGCCTCTTGGGATGACTTCCGGTGGGTCCACCAAAGGATGTGTGCTTTAAGGTGGCTTCCTGGAAATGACAGTCCTGCTGGTGACTGCCTCCCTATATCTTTCTGCGAGTGGTATACGTACACATGTATATGGACACATATATGTATGTGTGCATGCAAGTGTTTGTGTGTGCATGCATATTTATACGTGTGTATGTGCTTATAAGTATGTGTGCACACATGTACATGCATGCATGCTTGTATGCTTTGTGTCTGTATGTGTGCACAACCATGAAAGTCTTTATCTGCCTGTCAGATTGAGGCAGGGACACTATTTGGCTGCTGTCGACTCTTCTGAACTACACAGTGGTACTCAGCATTGCAGAAAATATATTGATCAATTGATTGACCTTCTTGAAATTAAAAAAGCTAGGAGCTGGGAGCATGAGACTGGGGATCTAACCAATGGGTCAATCAGCATATATCCATATAGCACTGTGCTGGGCACTGTGGGACTCACAGAAGCAAGCCACACTCTCCCTGCCTCAGGTGGTCAGACTTTGAGTGCTGAAATCACAGAACTTCAGCGGTCAGCAGGGCCCACCCCCTTGCCTGGTGGGTGAGGAAACAGAGGCTCTGGGAGTTGAAATCACGTCATTCCCCTTGGGGCCCTGAATTCCAGTGTGTGACCTTTGACCAACTGCTAACAGGCCCAGTGGAAGTCGCCTCGCCACTGTCAGGATTTCTTTTCCATCACATGGGCCCGGCGGGATCATTCACAGGTATTGGAAGCTCAGCCAAGCCTGAGGGGTGGGGGGACAACTGCATTGCAATGATGACAGACAGTTAACTTTTATTCAGCAAGAACTAACTTCCCAGTGCCTTACACTCACCCATTTTAATCTTCAGAACAGCATCATGAAGTACATACTATTATTCCTCATTGTTTACATGTGAGAACGCTAAAGCTCGGAGTGTGGTGTGACTTGCCCAGGGACACATGGGTAGTGGATGGTGCCAGGACACCCTGCAGATACCAACTCCCGTGGTCAAAGCATGAACTTTCAGCAGCCTAAGTCATTTGTTTCCATGGTTTCCACTGATGGTACAGCATTATTTATCACTAGAAGCCCTGGCTGGTACAATGTGAATGGAGACAAAGTCTGTTCCAGCATCCCTTTCTGAAGCTGAGACTGGATGATTGGACTGATACATTTTGAGGGACAAACCCTGTTTCATTAGGCTGGCAACCTCTTATCAGATCTCATAGGCATGTGGTGAGGGGAGCTGCAATTAGGACTGCACTCTGACGGACTAGAACAGACACTCATTATTAGAGGCTGTGGTTTGGAGTAAATCCTCCCTCCCTAACCCCAAGGAAGAAATATGACTTTTGAAATAATTATTTGTTCCCATTTAAAAAATAATAAAAAATGAATTGAGATTCTACGGTAATTGCCTATCATATGCTGTGCACACAATTTCAAGGTAATGACCAAGTTCCTTTCTTCTCCAGTGATGAAATCTGCTCTGGGTCAGAGGTGGCCACCTCTCAGATATCATGATGCTCAGTGGGAAAGACATGCACAGTACCAAGCCTTGTACTCGAGTAGTTAGCGTTCCCCTGATGGTAGCATTTGAAGAGGCATAACATTAGATTTGGTTTGATATTGGGAAGGCTGTTTGTGGCAATGTCTTCAGGAATAATGGCACTGGCTGCATAAAAAGAAAGATCCATCAAGAGAGAAAAAAGGAGAAGTTAGATGGTCTCCTAGCAAGCTGGGAGTTTGACTCAGACTCCATTAAAGGAAAGAGCTATGGAGGTCCTAGAAGTTTTCAGGGAAATATCTCCTATACCTCCTCTACCTACCCCCAGCCCTGCCTTCCAATTTGCCCCTGACTGTAGCCAAGAAGTCCAGGGCCTGGAAGAAAGAACACTTCTTGGTACTTATCTCCACTAAGAAGAAGGGCTCCTGGCGCAGGTGAACCTGGGAGGGACCCGGTGACCGGAGTGTAAAGGCTCCCCTCTCCAAGTTTCTGTGTCTGAATGACAGCTGGAGACGAAGTGTCACCAGGAGACAGAGGAGCACCCAGCACTGTGGATAGATTTTTGTCACTTTGACGAGTACTTCAAATTATAAGCATTAGTTCCAAGGCTTTGTTTAGCAATTGGTGCCACAGCAGTTGGCTTTTTTGTTCATTGATTTACATGAATGCATAGTGTGGCTGGCTTCTCAGGATGCAGGATTTACCTGGTGGGGTTGCTTTTGTTCCTCAGAACTCTTTAATGAATGCAGGAGAACTCAACTATCACAGGAAGGGAGTCTTCCCTCCCCACATGAGCCTGGGACAGGGCAACACCCCGATTCTTGGGGCCAAGGGATAGGCAGGAAGCAGGTGTGCTTATTTCCCTGTCCCGGCCTCACTCTCGCTGAGGCCCATGCGCAGCACAGGGTTTCTCGACCTACACAGTATTGACACTTGGGTCTGGATAGTCCTGTGTTGTGGGGTTGTCCTGAGCCTTGTAAGATGTTTAGCAGCATCCTGGTGTCTATGCACTAGATGACAGTAGCAACCCTTAGCCCAACTGAGACACCCAAAATGTCTCCAGATACTGCAAAATGTCCCCCGAGGGCACAGTCACCCTGGAGGTAACCAGAGACTCCTACAGACCTGACTTGCCATAAGCCTTGGTGTAGTGTCCAGAATTTAAGGTTTGCAGGGGCACGAAGGTGTGTGTGTGGCAGGGGGGCGGGGAGGGGGGAGAAGGAAAGACTAGGCAGAGTCACCTACTAGGAAGAAAAAATTTTCACCAGAAAAATATAAAATTAGCTGAACCTTCTATAAACCTCACAGGGGCCCAGCAATTTATTTATACTATCTATCTTAATGTCTACAGATTAGGGGCTCTTCTTTTTTCTTATTCAGCAGATGAAGAAACTGTGTCCAATGCCAAAAAAACTAATTAGAAGCAAAACTGATATTTGAACCCAAGCCAACCGGGCCCCTCCTATCTTGACACTGGATTGGTTACGAGCCAGGAGAAATCAGGCCCACACACCTCTCCTTTTCTCTTGTGGGCCCTGCTGACTCCCTCTGGATCCTTTTATTACATCTGCTGCAGCTGTGCGCAGGGCCAGGGGAGCTGCTGACCACTCTGCATAACAGTGATCAGAAAAAGGACAAAGAATGGCCAGGAGTACCTAAGGTCGAGGGCATTGCTTCTCAAGGACCACTCCCATGGCCTGATTCCTTCCTCTTGGGCTGGTCAGGACCCTCAGTGACAAGCCTGTGGCTTCTTCAGAAGATGCCAGGCCAGAGGCCAAGCGGTAGCCTCGCCAACTCGGGAGCCGTGCCTACCAAATGAGCTGCTGCACAGTCAGGGCCTCCAGGGAGCGAGGCTAGCTGCAAGGGCAGGGGTCAAGAAGCAGGGTCAAAGGGTCAAGACCCAGGGGAAAATGGGAGATTAAACATCCTCCTTTTCAAATCCGGAGGTCTGGATAATTAATTGGTGCCTGAACACGAAAGCCTTGGATGATGGTTCTGGGCAAGGACCGTTCAGATCCTGCCTTTCCTCCTCCCTGTCCTCATCCTTTTTGGCAGCACCCAAGCCAGAGCCACACCAGCTCAATGGCCACGTGGTTGGGTGGTTTGGCCTGAAATTGGCTTTTGTCAGTGGCTGTCCTCACACAGGCCTCTCTTCACTCTTCCAGTGGAGGTTCCCCTCCCATTGGGGGGCTGTCTCTGAAGGGATCACACTGCAGAGCAGGGCAAGTGGAGACAAGGCTGCTGCCCTGGGGGACACCTGGAGCCATGGCCCTCGGATAAAATCCATCTATTTGGAGCCAAGTGTGGAGGAAGCAGGCTAGGGGACACTCCCTTCACGTGCTCCAGGTTAATCTGAGGGTCACTTGTTCCCACTTCAGAATCAGACACATCTCCCAGAGTCTTGAGCCGGCAGGGTGACTGGGAAGGGGCAGGGGACTGTTTCTCCCACAGAATGCCTGTGGGAAACTGGGAGTTTGTAACCTTGAAGTCTTGAAAAGTTCCTCTCCCTGCTCCCCCCACCCCTCCACTTTGATAAGCATTGTGAGCATGAGCAAATCCAGGACCATCCACACAGACACCCACTCGCTGCTCACAGAGGTCCTGTCCGGTGTTATGATCCCATCTTAGAGATGAAAAGATAGAGGCTCCTTATGAACACATCTGTGGAGCTGGGACTCAAGCCCAGGCTCCCAGCTGCAGTGTCTCTACCGGGAGCAGGAGCAGGGAGAGGCGTCTGAACAGGCATCGCCTCCACCCTGCAGAATGTAGCCTGGGGTAGCGTGGTGATTGTGGGGACAAGGCCGCCTGTCCCAGTGGCTGGCCGTGCCTCGTCCCTGCAGAGCTCTGGCTGGGCTTGGGCACTGAGGAGCTAGGCCCAGAGCCGCCCTTCTTGGCAGGACTCCTCAGGTGAAGGCCAGCTGTGGCAGCTCAGTGTGCTGTTGAAAAGTCCTAAGAGGCTGGGCAACAACAAACTGTGGGGACCCTGGGGGCAATGCTGCACCTCCCTGGAGGGAGCAGCCCTTAGTCAGGGGAGGGCAAGGCTAAGGGTGCCGGATGCAGGGGCTGTGTGTCTTGAGCGCCTGCTGGGTGCCCTAGAGATGAAGGTAAAGGGCTCTTGGTTCCCATCCTCCTGCCCCACAGAGCACTCCCTGAGCTCTGTCTTTGCTGTGATGGCCCCATGGAGAGTGCACTCCCAGAAACAAGTTTGCTAAAATTCTAAAACCATTATTGCGGCCCCTTCCGGCCCTCCCCAATTTGCTTCATGCATTGGAATATTTAGTGGTGTGCTTGTGTGTCTGTGTGAGGAGGGACAGGCGAAGGGGGCAGGGGTGTTCGTCACTTGTCTCTGCTGCTGTCCCCAGCACCTTCACAGCCCCACGCAAGGATCTGGGGAGGGCAGTGTTGTACTGAGGTTCAGCCAGGCCTGCAGACGGAGGTGGGCAAGAGAGAGTGGGAATACTGGCCTTTAGGCATAGATGGTTCTGTCACCATAATAGTTTGGGCCTGGTTCCTCTGCCCTAGCCAGGCACTTTTCAGAATTTTCCACCTGCTTCCCTCAGGTCCTAGTGCATACATACCTTGCCACGTGACAGGGCAGAGAGCCAGTCCCCAGGCCAGGCTTGATTGATTTGTAGTTGTTGGTCTGTTTAATGTCTCTTGTCCCCAAGCGCCCATCTCAGCGGCCGAGGTGCTACATTACCTCGCAGGCCTGGCTGCTTGACACCCGCGCCCCCGAGGATGCTTGGGGAGGTTACAGGTGCAACAAGCAAAATGAAAATCCATAGTTTTTAAACCTTTATGAATTGAGAATGTAAACCTGGAAAATGGAACTGGAGTTACTAATGGACGATTGGTTTGACCAGCCCATCCATCCTCCAGGCTCCTGGCTGAGAGCTCTCCTCCCCCACCATCCCAACTCCCCTCTCAGAGGCAGGAACACGGAGCAGGCAGGCGCACACAGGCGTGGAAGAGGGAAAGCACTCACCACCAACCCTGCCAGCGGCCTGGTGCCCAGCTAAGGCCGAGGGAGGTGCCAGCAGGAGGGAGCCCCAGGGGGTTTGGAGGAGGATTCAGGTCTCATGGACTGAGCTGTGACTTTGACCACAGAAGGTCCTTGGGAGCAGGGAGAGCCCCTTCCCACCTCCAGCCCTGGCCAGACCCCAACCCAGGCAGGAAAGGGCCTCCCCTGATGGAAAGGGAGGTGACATCCCATCAACACCTGCACTGGGTTCAATAGCTGAGCTACTGGGGAGACGGGGTCCACTCAGGGGTCATGGTAGCCCCAGCCATCATCCACAAAAAGGATCTGCAGACTTGCCATCTCCTGTGCCACCCCCAGGAGTCACTCCCTTTTCCAACGGCTCCCTTTCCTCTAGCCCCTGCCCCACCCTGCACTCCAGTGCCCTGCCCGCTCTCTACTCTCCACAATTGGGCATACTGTGTATTTTACTTATTTGTAGTTTTAATACCTGCTCCAGAGGGCAGGGGCTATTGTCTGATTTGTTCAGTATTTTTTTTTTTTTGGATTTCCTAACAAAGTGCTGGAGTAGAGTAGGTGAGTAATATATATTTGTTGAATGAATGGATGTCCCGGAGGTGTGAGACTCTTCCTCAGTTTACCCCAACATTTTTCTCTCTCTCCCATTGCTTCCATGACAGGTGACCTGAGCTTGCCAGGACCTTCCTGCTGAGCTGCCTTTTGAGGTTTAAACTATGAAACCCACTCCTAATTGATGAGGGGAGACAAATAGCCCTGAGAAGTAGGAGGGGCACTGAAGAGGTGGTCAGTAAATGTTAGTTTCTATCCTCTTCCCCTTCCTTTTCCTCAGCACAGTCTGGCCATTTGTTAATCAGAGGATGTGTCAGTCAGGATGAGCTAGGCCACGCTGCAGTAATAAGCGAGGGTTATTTCTAAATGGTGCTGCTGTAGGAAGTTTGTCTTCTTTGTGTTCCATGTGGCTCATGGCTGGGGGCTTTACGGTACTTCTCTCTACTCTCTGATGCAGGCTATTTTTAAAACATCATGGATTGACATTCTCTTAAACCTCCTACCTGGAAGTGTCACTAATACTCCCCCTGCCTATTCATTGTCCTGAGCAAGTAACATGGACACACTTCAGTGGAGAAAGAAGTGCAATCCAGCCATGTACATGTGGGGAGTGGGGGACAGAAATACTTGATGGATGACACTAACGACTCCCAGATGAGGCCTTCTTCCGAAGGAACGTGTGCACTGGACCACAGCCAACAGTTTCCTGCTTGAAGACCTTAGGAGTTCCAGTCTCTGTTTTTAGGCCAGGATGGCTGCAGAGACCTAGCTAATCCTCTCAGGCTCTGCTTGGGTGCCTCTATACCTGCCTGCTCTGGATGCAGCCCTGTTCTTTGCTGCCCACTGCTGCCCTGATAGCTCCAGTGGCAGCCATGCTGTGGTGTGGCTATGAATCACTGATGTGGGATGAAGTCCACTCAGCAGACCCCCACCCCTTGCCCACAGACACCCCCGCCCCTCACCTTCCACCAGGAGCCCAGCTGTCAGTGCTGTTGCACCTGCAGAGTAAAGGGGAGGTCAGGGTTGCAGACCTGGTGCCCACTTCGTCGAGCACCAGGCCACAAAGAACGGATTCTGAGTGCACCATCCCAGAACCTGCTTCCAAGTACCAGAGAAGGTGGTGGGTGCCTGCTAGTAACGACTTGCCATTGGGCTTTGCCTCTTTTTCTTTTTGTTAAAAAAGAAATGGCTGCCATGGTATGTCATTTCACTAACACCCTTTCCAATAGATCAAACTCTCTAGCTCCATCTCTCCCCCTTCCTCCCTCTCCCATCCTTCCCTTGTTTTATTGAAGTATAATTGGCATAAGCATTGTGTTAGTTTAAGGCATATGGCATAATGATTTGATATATATATATTACCACAAGTTTAGTTAATATACATCACCTCACACAGGCACAACTTTTTTCTCAGAATGAGAACTTTCAAGCTCTACTCTTAGCAATTTTCAAATATATAATATAGTTCATTAACTATAGTGACCATTCTGTGCATTACATACCAGAACTTATTCATCTTATAATTTGTACCTTTTGACCACCTTAGCTACCCCCTGCCTCTGGCTACCACTAATCTAATTTCTGTTTCTATTGAGTTTGGGTTTTTATAAATTCCACATATAAATGAGATCATTTATTTGTCTGTCCCCATCTTATTTCATTTAACATATGCCCTCAAGGCCCATCCATGTTGTAAATTACAGAGTTTCCTTCTTTTTTATGGCTGAATAATACTCCATTGAATACAGGATGGAGCAACATTAGGTTTACAGTTTTTCATATAAAAAATAATATAGTAATTAATAAAAAATAATACAAGAATAAACTGTTTCGCATACTCACCACTGTAGAGCTACTATTGCCCCATCATATATATATATAATTTTCTTTAACCATTTACTCATCAGTGGATGCTGGGTTGTTTCATATCTGGGCTCTTCTACCTTTTTAATGCATGCCAGCCTTGGCTGAACCCCATTATCTGCTGGCAGTCATGTAGCTGAGAAAAACTGGGGGAAGTCTCACAAGAGGGCTGATTGGCACCACTTATAAATTTACAAACACTAATCCCAAATGAGCCCTCGAAGCCACCAGCATTCCTGTGACCTTTCTCCAGCCAACTTTAACTTTTTTTATTCTCCAAAATTACTTGTTGGGAACTCTGCCATTTATTCCCTTCCACCTGTTAGCTTCTTCCCCTTCCCTCACTCTTGCAAGTGTTTCTCAAGGAAACAGAAATAATTTGCAGGCTCAAGAAAGTCCTGTATGAAAATGTATTTAACCTAAAGCTCATGGTACATTGGCATGATCAGTAAGTTGTAGGTATTATAACCCTACTAGAGGCCCGGTGCACAAAAATTTCATGCAAGGGTAGGGTCCCTAGGCCTGGCTGGGAATCAGGGTCTATTAGGGCCTTCTGGCTGCCAGCCAAGGCCTGCCATCATCCATGCCACCCTCTACTGGTCAGCACACAGCATAGTGAGAGGTCAAACTCTTGGTCAGTCAAACTCCAGAGGGGACAATTTGCATATTAGCCTTTTATTATATAGGATAAAACTGTCAATGTTTTTTTAATCTAAAAAAGTGTAGGGGGAGAGATTTGAATAAAAATGAGAAAAAATAATCAGAGAGAGACAAAAAGAAAAAGAAATGGCTGTGGGCCAGAGAAGGCTGTGAATACGTCCAGTTTCTCTCATGCCAACATTGCAATGAATGAAGTGAGAATAGAGAAGGTGAATGAGGAGTGTCTTGATGTAATCGAGGCAAAGGCATCTTCTTGGCAGGAGTTTTTCCTAAGTCGATACCGATACAATGCCTCCTGTGGAATCTGCTTCCTCATAGGACTACTGGTGGCCTAGAGCTACTAAGTGTTTCAAAACCCAATCCGAAGAACTCTCCATAGATGGTATCTGATTTCTGGACTTTTGTGTGAGAGTCAACATGGCAGCAAGCCTAAGTGGATTAAAAATTAAATATTAACCATTACTTCTTCCCAAAAAAAATATTCATGGGGGATTTTGCTTTCTTGTTGTATAAATCTTGTATGTGGCTCTTGCTCTCCCTTTTTTTCTTCAGTTTCATGGCAGACAAGGTACAGAGAGGTCACACAGAAGGGGCATAGATGCCTGGATCTGGAATTGTTGTAGGTGGCATGGCACCAGGTGTCTGACTGTGACTGGTAGGGGCAGACCAAATCTGGGTTCAGCAACCTGGGTACTTGGGTTTCGTCTAGGAGAGAATTCAAAGTCTAGACTCAAATTGTAAGGAAACATTGATTTGGTAAATTACAGAGACAAGGAAGTAATTCCTAGAAGAAATGAGCATAGGACATAAGTTATGGAGGTAAAGGAAGGGCCCTTGGAGCTTGGGAGTGAGGACACTAATGGTAATGTACCTAGGGAGAGGAAAAGGGAAGGGAAAGGCCTACAATCCTGAAGGGAGAGCGCACTTGGTCTTCCATCCTAAGGGTTGTAAGGGCCAAGATTTTAGGGGAGGTCCCAGGGAAAGATTTTAATAGAATATTCAGTATTTTTCTAGGTGTGTCCATTCAGTGTTGTGGTCTCCACTGACTGATTGGCTGGCACACGGATCATTATTCTATGCAGCTGTTCTTCATGTCAGCCATGGCTGGTTTTGTTGCTTATCTGGGCCTAGAGCTGATATACAACTGAGACATAAATGTTATTTTTAGGGAAGAAAGCCAGGAGGTCCAAACCTTGAAATACTAGGGAGAAAAAGTCACTCTAGGGGTTAGGTCCCACGCTACAATTGATTGTCCATTTATAGGCACCTGGGGCTTTTCATCCTGGTGACCTTCTGTACCTAGCCCATCGTCCTTTCTCTGCTCATGTCTGTCTAACTGCCTACAGCAGAATGTTAGAAATCTTAAAAAAAATTCAAACAGCTGCATTGAGAAATAATTCATATAGGGAACAATGTATTCATTTGAAGTGTACAATTCAATGATTTTTAGTATATTTACTATATTTACATTTGTGAGCATCCATCACAAATGTCAATCTTAGAATATTTTCATTATCCCTCAAAAAAAAAAAGCCCATATTTCTTTGCCATCACTCTCCAATCTCCCCATTTCCCCCAACCCTAGGAAACCACTCATCTACTTTCTGTCTCTAGAGCTGGATACTCCATATAAAAAGAATTTTATAGTCTGTGGTGCTTTGTGGCTGGTTTCTTTCATTTAGCACCAGAGGCCCATTGCATGACGATTTGTGCAATAGGCCTTCCTGTTCCTGGCTGCGGGCAACAGTTTTCCTCTGGCACCCAGGACCCAGGCCTTCGATCTGGCCGCAGCAGAAAAGCCAAGCCTGCTCAGTCTCCAAGCCTCTTCAGTCTTCAGTATTCAATCGTCTTCAGTCTTTACTTGTGCTGGAGCCCTCAGTCTTTGTTCTGTGCCTGCATATGCAAATCAACCTGCCATCTTTGTTGGGTTAATGTGCATATCCACTCCTAATTGGCTTGTGGGCATCACAGAGGTATGGTCAATTTGCATATTTCTCTTTTATTAGTTTAGACTAGAGGCCCGATTCATGTAAGAATGGATTTTCCTTCCCCTGGCTGCTGGCACCACCTTCGCTTTGGCCAGAGCTGCCTTTCCCCTCTGGCCCAGAGCCACCTTTCTGCCTTCCCATGCTTTCCACAGGCCCAGAGTGACTGGGGTGATGTGAAATGCCTGCATCGTCGCCATGGTGATGACATAAACATCCTGACCCGCCCCTGGGTGCTTGGTGCATGAGTATGCAAATTAACCCACCATCTTTGTTGGGTTAATTTGCATACTCACTCCTTATTGGCTGGTGCCATGAAGGTGTGGTCAATTAGCATGTTACTCTTTTATTAGGTAGACTAGAGGCTCAGTGCATGAAATTCGTGCATGGGGATGTGTCCTTCAGCCCAGCTTGTACCCCTCTTCAATCTGGGACCTCTTGAGGGATGTCCAATGGCCTGTTTAGGCACAATACCTGTGATTGTGCCTAAACAGGCCATCAGACATCCCTTTCACAATCCTGGACTGCTGGCTCCAAACCCCTTCTGCTGCCTGCCTACCTGCCTGATCATACCTAACCACTCCCCTGCCAGCCTGATCAGTGCCTAACTGCTCCCCTGCTGGCCCAGTTGCCCCTAACTGCCTTCTCCTGCTGACCTGGTCACCCCTAACTGACCTCCCCTGCAGGCCTGGTCGCCCCCAACTGCCCTCCCCTGCAGGCCTGGTTGCCCATAACTGTCTTCCCATTACAGGCCTGGTCTCCCACACCTGCTCTCCCCAGCCAGCTGGGTCACTCCTAACTGCCCTCCCCTGCAGGCCTGATTGCCCCCAACTGCCCTCTCTTATAGGCCCGATCCCCCACAACTGCCCAACCTTGCAGGCCTGATCCATCCCAACTGCCCTCCCCTACTGGACATCTTTTTGGCCATCTTGTGTTCATAAGGGGGCAGCCATCTTTGACCATATAGGGGTGGCTATCTTGTGTGTTGGAGTGATGGTCAATTTGCATATAACCTCTTTATTATATAGGATGATATTATCAAGGCTCATCTGTGCTGTAGAATGAGTCATCACGTAATTCTTTTTATTAATGAGTACGGATATAGGCCATTTTTAAAAATTAGTTCAAAAACCTAAGTATGTGACTTAAGAGGAAAGGGATCATAATCCTATGTAATAAAAAAGTAATATGCAAATTGGCCACACCTCTGATCAAGCCATGCCCACAGTCACACTCACCAGCCAATCAGAAGCAAATTATGCAAATAAACCCCAACCAAGATGGCTGCAGCCACTGAGAGCAGGAAGGAGGCTTGGGTTTCTCCAGCAATGGAGGAAGCCAAGCTTTCTTTCTGCCGTTGCCGGCCTAGGCCTCCACTCAATTATAGAAGATACATAATCCCAACAGAAATGGTGGCAGCCATGGAGCTGAGGAGAGAAGAGGCTAAGGTTGTAGGGGTGATGGAGGAAGCCAAACTTCTGCAGCCCTATCGCCAAGGCCTTCACTCTAGGCTACAAAGTTTCAAACAGAAATGGCTGTCGCCATGGAGCAAGCAGAAAACTTGGCTCTGCTCCAGGCTTCCAAGTTTCAATTGTAGAATATAAATTAATCCCAGATCCCAGGGCCTCCACTTGGGTTGCTGGGGGTTGTGACCAGCCTGCAAACCACCATAGGCCCCCCTCGCCCAGGCTACCCCACACCCCAAGGGATCCCCCACCCTGATCCAGGACACCCTTCAGGGAAAACCAGCCAGTCCCCTCCCATCCACCAGGCCTCTATCTTATCTAATAAAAGAATACTATGCAGATTGACCATCACTCCAACACACAAAAGGGCTGCTCCCATGTGGTCAAAGATCCTGCCCCCATGTGGACACAAGATGGCCATCACAAGATGGCCAGCAGGGGAGGACAGTGGGAGGTTCCAGGCCTGCAAGGGAGGGCAGTTGGGGGTGAGCAGGCCCGCAGAGGAGGGAAGTTGGGGGCAAACAGGCTGGTAGGGTAGTGGTTAAGGGGTGATCAGGCTGGCAGGCAGATGAGGTTAGGGGCAATAGAGAGGCAGACAGGTGAGCAGTTTAGAGCTAGCAGTCCTAGATTGTGAGAAGGATGTCCGACTGCCCATTTAGGTCAGATCCTACTGGGATCAGACCTAAACAGGCAGTCAGACATCCCTCGATGGGTCCCAGATTGGAGAGGGTGCAGGCTGGGCTGAGGGACACCCTCCTGCTCCCCCCATTCCCTATGCATGAATTTTGTGCACCAGGTCTCTAGTCAGTGAATAAAAGAATAAAAACACGTTAATGCTAACCTAAAGTTCTCTAGTTGTTGGTTGAGCTGAAAGGATTATGGCCTTAAAAAGGGAATTATGGTAAATAATTTTTTAAAGATTTTTTTAAAATATATTTTATTGATTTTTTACAGAGCAGAAGGGAGAGGGACAGAAAGCCAGGAACATCAATGGGAGAGAGACATCGATCAGCTGCCTCTTGCACGCCCCCTACTGGGGATGTGCCTGCAGCCAAGGTACATGCCCTTGACCAGAATCGAACCTGGGACCCTTCAGTCCGCAGTCCGACGCTCTATCCACTGAGCCAAACCGGTCTTGGCAATTTTTTAAAGATTTTTAAAATTGATTTTTAGAGATAAAGGAAGGGAGAGGGAGAGGGAGAAACATTGGTGTGAAAATGGAACATGGATTGGTTTCTCCTGCATGACTCTGACTGGGGATCAAGCCCACAACCCAGGCATGTGTCCTGACCAGAAAATGAACCAGCAATCTTCTGGTTCATAGGATGATGTCCAACCAAGTAAGCCATATAGCCAGGGCCTGGTCATTTTTTTGAAAAGCACTTAGATCAGTATTGTTCATGATATCATGTAAAGTTATGTAAGAAAGAACCACAGAGCTTTTTCAATACCATGTTTTATATATATGATTAATCTTATTTATTTACTAGAGGCCCAGTTCATGAAATTTGTGCACTCAGTGTGTGGGGGGAGGATCTCTCAGCCGGCCTGCACTCTCAGTTCAGGAGCCCTCGGGGGATGTCCAGCTGATGACATAGGCCCGCTCCCCAGCGGGGAGCTGGCTGAAGCCAACAGTCAGACATTTCCCATGGAGGTGGGAGAGGTTCCTGCCACTGCTGCTGCACTCGGCAGCCTTGAGCCCAGCTTCTGGCTGAGAGGTGCTCCCCCTGTGGGATCAGGCTGAAATCAGCTCTCTGATATCCCCTGAGGGGTCCCAGATTGTGAGAAAGCACAGGCCAGGCTGAGGGACCCCACCAGTGCACAATGGGGCTGGGGGATGATGCAGGAAGTTGGCCAGCCAGGGAAGAGCCGTGGAGGCATCTAGGGTGTGTCTGGCCTGTCTCGCTCAGTTCTGATCAGCCGGACCCCAGCAGCAAGCTAACCTATTGGTTGGAGCATCTGCCCCATGGTGGTCAGTGTGCATCATAGCAAGCAGTTGAGCGGCCTTAGCATATCATTAGCATATTACGTTTTGATTGGTTGAACGGCCAACCAGACACTTAGCATATTGGGCTTTTATTATATAGGATTTAGAGAGGAAAATTGGTAAAATACATCTGTTTCAATGCTGGCCATTAAATTTCTTAGGGCCTTGTGATTGGGGACAATATAATTCCACCAGCCAAGGAGAAGCAGACCCCTGTGTAAAAGAGAAAGATCTAGGGCTCTGAGACCAGGAACCTGAAGCTAGAGAGAGAGCAAACCCACAGTCTACACAGAGGCAGCTGCTCCTGCCATCTGCACATTATTGGTATATTGCTCACTGACGTCTGGATGCTCCAGCCACACAGTATGTCTGTGCTCATCAGATGGCCATGTTTTCAAGTTCAGAGCCCAGAGATTAGAGATTCAGAGCAGTGATAAGTTTAGCTGTCTTTGAACTTTTCCTAAGTAATATATTCGTGTCTGTTTGCAACCATAGCCTCAGTTCTTCATAACCACTGCCATGCTGATTTGAGCTCCCTCTCCTGCCCTGCCTCACCTTCTAGCATGGTTTCAGCCATGTAACTTGCCTTGGGCCATGAGATGTCAGCAGACCTGAGCAAGCTAACCTGAATGAGCCCAGCCAAGATCAGCCAACAACCAGCAAATTCTGAAGTGTAGGAAATGAGCAGTTCAGGAGATTCCCAGAGGCGGCCCTTAGCTGACTTTAGACATCTGGAGTGAGCAAGTGTTCTTGTTGTATGCTTTGTGGTTTGTCATTGGCATATGGTGGCAATGGATAACCGATATAGGACCTTCACAAAATAATTTTTAAATTCACTGATTACATCCAGTTTTCCCTAGTAAACATAACTTCCACACTCACCTTTTCTCATGCACCTCATCCCTAGGTTTCTGATTTCCTCAGAACTCATCTAATACTCTAGTTCCTGACATGTTCCCTCCAGGTATCCTTTTTCTGCTTGTCCATTCTGTTTTATGCACCAGAGGGTCGCTGTGCTCATTATCTCTCCCAGTCTCTCATTCCTTCATTATACAATGTGAACAACAGAGCAAGAAAATGAAAACAAACAAACAAACAAAAAAAACCTCCCAGAACTTTGGTGAATGGACTGTTCAGCTGGAAGACAGAGAGAGAGAATGAATGCGTGAACTAGGAAATGGAAAACATTGATTGCCTGACATTTCCATCGGCTGCATGCTCCTCACAGACTGCCCTCACATTGTGGCAGGACAGTTGTCTTTATACAGGGAGAACTATCAGTGACTGCTTCATTATATGCCGGAGCAGGACAGAGGGAGCAGAGCAGGTGGGAGAGGAAAAGTTGGCTTCCTGCCACAACCAGCTGGGATCTGCACAGAATGTCACTAAGTCCTGATGGCTGCCTCACAGGAGATCAGCTGTTTCTTGGTAAACTTCAGCTCCATGCTCTGAGAAGGAGGACAGAAATAAGAGATGAAAGAAACAGAAAATGAAAACTGGGAAGGAAGGGGTAGACATAGAGATGTGAGAAAAGGGGAGACTGAGAGCACATGAAAGCCTTCAATTCTGAAGAGGTGCATTGACCTTCTGTGATCTAGTCAGCCTCACTCAGCTCCTTGAGGCGTCTTGCCTGGTTGTGGCTGATGGGAGCCAGGACAATGGAGGAATATTGGGGTCTGTTAGTCTCAGTACTGTGCACACATGTGATGCTAAGAGCTATAGAGATGCTTGTCCACCCAATCCAGGGAGTAGAGGCGCAAGAGAGAGATAGAGACAGAGAGACGAGAAGGGGGAGGGGGAGGAGGAGACAGGGCAGGTGCAAGGCAGAAGAGCCAGAGGAGAGGGAACATGTGGACGGGTCTGGCCTTGGTTCAGCGTTCTGATTCCAGCCCCTCAGGGGAATGAGCAGTTCATATTCTTTTAATTACCCCTTCTCATACTTACACCAGTTTTTATTTTTTTTTGTCACAACTAAAAGAGCCTTAACTAAGACAAATCATGGTCCAAAAATGGGAAGAGGGAAATGACCCATAGCTTCATTATCTATTTCAGCCCCTCCCTGTGTTCTCTTTAGTCTGTGCTGAGCTCCAATTTCAGTGCCCGATCCACTGAGATCCCTCTCTCCCCAAAGCTAATTCATTCGGCTTTTCCTGGGGCCTGTTTTGTCCTTTTCTGACTTGCTACCTATCCTATGTCCAATGGCAACAGTGTGGCAGCCTCTGGTGGAGCTTTCTGACTGGTGCATGGGCGGTATTACTCAGAGTGGGTTCTATTGTACTGGCGGAAGGAAAATATGGTGAATTATATAAAAGTAAAATGAGGCAGGGCAGTCCATTTAGAAAGAAAAATGGGGTTGATGGGAGCTGAGACATGCAAATGCAGTAAAGGTTAATTAGAGGCAAAGCAACTAGTGATCCAGCTAGTCCTGCCTTG
Source organism: Antrozous pallidus (assembly GCA_027563665.1). Classification (NCBI taxonomy): domain Eukaryota; kingdom Metazoa; phylum Chordata; class Mammalia; order Chiroptera; family Vespertilionidae; genus Antrozous; species Antrozous pallidus. Next base: position 43,140,124 of record CM050518.1, read on the forward strand.
GAGGAAACGCTGGAGAGCCGGGGCGGGATCATGTGGAGCAAAGACAAGGAAGAGAAGACTGAGATATGCAAAAGCATTAAAGCCTGTGTGCTGCAGAGACATACAACACACACACACACACACACACACCCGCACACACACATCCGCGCGCGCACACACACACACACACACACCCGCACACACCCGCACACACACACACACACACACACACGCCCACAAACAAGAGAAATAGCTGTTAGTTAGGCTCCTAGCAGAATTTCAATAGGGCAATGAAATTATGCCAGAGTGGCTATTTGAAATTAGGTGGGTAAGGTATCTGAATTAGTTCAATAAAAATATTTAATGAAATTACTTTTATTTACACTAAGAACTGCACTCCTTCAGGTTTCACTGCGTCACTAGGAGCTCTGCCTCATGACCAAGTCTGAAAGCCACTGTACTGGTGGCCTAGGCACCTCTCAGGGCTCTGACCTTGGGAGGAGGGGGTCAGAAAGCTTATAGAAAGTGCTCACTGAACATGGGACAGTGTAAACTCAATAGATTCCTCTGAAGATCCCTTCTGTCAGTGATCAAGTGGGCAAAGCTTAGATGCCAAGTCCATCTCATTCCCGAATCCAAGCTCACCCATATTGCTTCTCACTGGGTAGTAGAGCCATTTGAACTCAGCAGGAACTACAAACATTTACCTACAATAAGAAGAAGCAACCTGCTAAGTGGCATTACCAGCAAAGGATGTAGAGATTCATTTGAAGGAGAGTGGACATAGATGTAGCAATGGCCATGTCTTAGGAGACATGGTGTCCAGGGGTCCAAGGCTGGGGGATAAAGTATGCAAAAAGCTCTTTACTATTTTCTCTCCAGCCCCTCCGTGAATATCCAGGTACTCCCAGAGACCTGGCAGGACCACCCTGTCCTTTGCTATCTCCAAGACCTCGCTGTGTCCTGGGGTGTATTTCTCTCTTTTGAAGCCCAAGTGCCATTTCTTCAGACCTTGTTAGGGGCCGAAGCTAACAATGTCATACACGTAAGTGCTAAAAGGTGTTCATGACATTCCTGGATCACGCGTTTGCATTTTGCAAAGGCGGTTTCCAGAGAGAAGAATGTTTGACTACACAGATGTTGGGAGAGACACTGGGACAAAACCAATGAAAGTGCTCATATCCCACCATGAGGCTTTCCTTCAAGCTTCATAGTCCCTCGGTGCTCTGGGGAGGGGCGGAGTGGTGGACTGTAGATTATTCCCAGGAGGAATATTCCTGTCTACGGTGGGGCTGGGGAGAAGGGGGAGGAAAACATAGGTTTCCCTGGAGTAAACCAGCAATACTGAAACCAACACACACACACACACACACACACACACACACACACACACACACACACACGCTGCAAATTGTTACCAGGCAGAATCTGACATAGTCTTTTGCACAAAGGTGCCCCAGAGATTGTCCCCAAGAAAGAGGGGCTTCTTGTGTCCCTTTTATACCTGTGTCAGGGAGTACAACCGCTTGCGCGGGAAGAAGATGCAGCTAAATGTTGATAATGAGGAAACTGGAGAGTGCAAAATAAATACAACTGCTCCAGTGTGTGGGGGCAGAAGAGGGAGGGGGTGGAGGAGGGAAGGATGAATGGGAGGGGCGGCGAGGAAGAGGGAGGAGGGCAAAGAGACTGGGAGATACAGCGGGAGGGAGAGAGGGAGTGAGGAAGATGGAACGCAGAAGTTCAATGGGGGGAGGAGGGAAGGACCGGGGTGGTGGTGGTGGGAGGCGATAGGGGCTCTGACTTGCTCTCAGACGCCCTAGGAAAGGGCTAGGGAAGAGATGGGAGTCTGGCATCTGTTTTCAGAGCTCTTGCTCCTCCCAGCCACGTTCTCCCATTTGGCCCCTTTCTTCTCCACACAGTGCTGTGCTCTATGGATCGATAGCTCTGGCCTTTGCAAAGCCTCGGCTCTTCTCAGCCTCTGGCCCCCAGGGAGCACTGGGCTTTGCTCCCCTTTGCTCCGCTCCACCCAGCGGAGGGAGGGACCACAGGAGCCTCCCCGCAGAGGCGGCGGGGTAGGGGGTTCTTCTACTGCCCTGTCCTAAGCAGAGTCTCTAAAGCCTCTGGGGAGGAGGAGATGGGGGCGAGAGGGGAAAGCGGGGGGAGGCTTCTGCGGACCCCACACCCTCCTCAGCCACATTCCTGCGGAAAGTCCAACACGCCCCGCCCTTCGCCCTGACCCAGCGCATCTCCCGCCTCCTGCCCCAGCCCCCTCCATGTGTCACCCAGGTATCCTCTCTAGCCAGATGCCCCACACCTCGCAACATTTTCCTGGCTTCCCCGGGATCTGAGGCTCAGCGCTCCAGAGTTCAGGCCATCCGCGCTTGGTCTCATCCCCATCCCACCCCTCAGGACCGTGCCCAGGTGGTCTTCTCCCGGGATCCTGAGTTTCCACCCCTCCCAGGCTCACAGGAAGTCTTTCTCCAGGGTGGGTCCGCAGATCTCTGCTCTCTGCCTGCCTGCTGAACGACTTCCAAGAAGGGGACCTTTCCTTCCTGATACCCAAAATGAGAAAATTATGTGATTTTGGAAGGGTATAAGCCCGAAGTGGGAGCCAGGGACTCTGACCCAGACTCTGTCACCAACTGGCTGGGTGGTGTTGGCAGCCTTCTTGTGCAGTGAGGGACCGAGCTGGCTCCACACCTGACTCAGGAGAGAGCAGAGCCCCCCAAGCCAAGCCGGCTGAGTGGGATCTCAGATTGGTATTTGCTCACCTGCAGTATTTCCTGGGGAAACCAATCAGCCCTTCTCTGTATTTCTTCTATCTTTGATTTTGGCACTAGGGAGCATTACATGTTGAGACACTCAATGATGAACATCTCTTTCTAAAATTGCAATGTGACATTTTGCCCATACATAAGGCACGTTGGGTCAAAGTGGCAAAGCTGAGTGGTGACTCCCACTTAACTGGACAAAGGCAAAGCTTTTGGGTGGATATGACTCCTGCACTGTACCCAGCGAATCTGCTACTGGGGCAGTGTGGCCTGTGTGAGGGACCCTCTTGCTGCCTGCCCCATGCTCTGCTCTGGCCCTCTCTGAATAATTTCTGAGGGGTGCCTGGATCTGGGTACCTGCAGGGTGGCTGCTGACAAGCTCATGTACTGAAGAGAACTCGAGTCTGAATAATTCCTGGTGCTCTGGAAAGATGTGAACCTTCAGAGAGAGGGGAAATCTGAGACATGGGCTTCCTGCAGAGAGCAAAGGGAGAAGGCAGAAACAGTGAAGCTAAGAAGTCGGACAGTGGGAGCAAGAGAGAATGATTCATGGCAGGGGAAGGCAGCCTGGGAGCAGTGATAAGAGAAAGAACAAAACCAGGCAGGCACACAGACTTGTAAAGTCAAAGAAAAATGATCGTGTGAGATACTGAGTCAACATGCCTCAACCTTCTGGGCAAATCCTTCTGGGTGGATTTTGGGTCTCGTTTGTTCTGTAGGAAAGCCCTTGTTCCAATGGAGAAAGCGCAGCACGTGGAAGAACTGCTTGGAACATAATAAAAACTCGTAAAGTATGCTCTGGGGGAATTGGTTCTTTCCCACCTTGTTTTATACTTAGCAAGGGCTTCTAGCTTTGTGGCTGATACGTTAAAAGACCAGAGAATTTCTCTGCAGGAACTGACAAGATCTGTGTGTGGTCCAGAAGCTAAACTGTAAAATAGCGAAGCTGGTCTTTGTCCTGTGGCTCTGTTTATAATTGCCTCCCCCACGTTCCAAGTTTTCAGTGCTGCCTCCCCATCTTCACTGTCACTGTTCTCTCGCCCACAAAAGCCCAGGTGGCTACCTCCCTTTTATAATGTGAAGTTTTAAGGACTTCCTCTGTTATTTTCATCAAAGGATTAAATCACTAATAGCAACGTTTTTACACCAGTTGGAAAATATTTGGTCAGCGAACCTTCCCAAAACCCCTATGCAATATAGAGCAAACCTACAACCTTCTCCTACCTCTCCATGTCTTAACTTTCATTTCCCATGAGATTGCAATGCGCGCGCGCGCACACACACACACACACACACACACACACACACACATTTAGAGCTGAGTGCGGATTTCCAAATGTAATTCATTGGACAAGTGTCCAACTGGCTGCACCAGAACTATTAAGGAGCTTGCAAAACACATTTTTGGACCCACATATAAAGATTTTAAATTAAATAGGAATGGGGTCGGCTTGAGAATTTAAACATTTTTAAAGTCCCTGGTGAGAGAGCATGAGACAAGGATGGGCACATGCTCAACTTTGTGGCCAAATTGTTTGGGGTGGATTTGGGACCTATCTGATGCTCAAACAGGTTTAGAAAGAACTGATCTACTATCCAGTAGCAGTACTTAAAAAATCAGTGAGTTGCTGTAAGTACTTGGTTTATGAGAGCCTTTTTTCATCATTGAAAATAACTTGTTAAGAGTTGTATCAGGAGAACCCTAGCACTATGGGTCATTCCTCTGACATGGTTTTCATGTTATCTTACCATCTTAACTCCAGTTGGTTGGGGAGAGAGAGAGAGAGAGAGAGAGAGAGAGAGAGAGAGAGAGAGAGAGTTATTTCATCTGTGACAATGAATCTCTTCTTTGACATTCTTGGATTTAGGTCTAAAAGGTTCAGTAATTTCCTCCCTGTGCCTATAAGGTTCAAAGTTTGAAATACGTCTTGTTCTCTGTTATGTGGAGAAGTGATACAGTGGGTAGAGGGAAGAGTGTACCTGATAGATACCAAAGACAGCATCTTGATATGATCATATTCCTAGTACCCACTGTTCCTAAATCTCAGGCGAATCTTTGCTATTTTAGGGTCTTTGTAGGTCTGTGAAGTGACCCATTTCCCCCCCAATTAATACCTCATTTTTGTGTGGAATTGGTCTCTGTCATTTATAACCAAAATGGAGTCTTGATAAAATGTATCATTGCCACAACATTAGAATAGCTTTTAAATAAAACACCATCGGAGACTAAAGTTGGCATTTATAAAAATAGAATTTTATCTGTGCTTGCAACTGTACCTCAACAGATCTCCTGGAGCTTGGATATCACTCTTCAGATCCAGAGCTCAGAAACTGTTGTCACAGGACACACTGAGGGTGCTTGCCGTGGCCACACAACTTTAAGTCAATGTGATGTATCCATACTCCACCCACCTATAGGCCACAAGGACCGAATTACAACTTTTTTACAGTACCAAGCTCATGTTAATCCTAATCTACTCCTTCTTTTTAAATAAAATACTTCTCACAACATCTATCATAAGTCTTTTTGAGGAACTGTGACTGTTTTGTGCTCTAGATGTATAATATCCTCTTGGCTTTATACTCAGGTCTCAAAAAAGAGCTTTACCTCAGAAACACTTCCTTGCTCTGAACCACTTTAAGTATGTCACACCTTGGGTGAGACCTGGTTTGAGTAATCAGAGATGCATTATTGGGCTAAGGCAAATGGTGTCATGAAGCCAGCTGGCACAAGCTCACCAGAGTTGGTGATTCACAGCTCCTCCCACCTTCATTGTCAGTGACATCTTGTGGGTAATTTGAACCCAGCCATATGACAACACTGTTTACATCACAGAAATTACAAAACACTATAGATCATGTTTTTTACCCTAGAAAATGTTTACAATTTGTTAAATATTTACCAATATATCACTACCACCCACTTGATTTGACAGCCCTTCTCTGAGGAGTCATTAAAAAGGGGAACCATTTTTTTAATGTCTGGTTGAATATATATAAAGATTTATACTTTATGATTATTATTATACTGAATTTTTTGACTAAATAGTCCGCTAAAATAATCAGATGTGTTAAGGGGAATCCATAACTGCATTTCCCTCTCAGGCTGTGCAGGCACTTCTGTTGCAAATATCAGAACCACGGACAGCGACAGCAAATCTATAAAGTGGTCAAGATTAGAACCAAAAATATCTCAAAGTTAAGGGGTTGGACTTGGCAGTGGGTTGGAAATTAGAAGACAAGCGAGGAATCTAGGGTGAAGGAAGAAGTAAATGAATATATACCCATACACAAGGCCTTTGGTAAGTGATGTGCACAGAATTCAATTGTCAGGGTAAAAGCAGAGACCAGAAACCATAGATATAAGCAAAAATGAAATAATCGTCTTTACACAACAATTCATTAAGGCAATTAGTAAGAAATAAGGTGATAATTGAAGGTTTCATGTTGGGATAGATGGCCAAAATATAAAATAGGTGGTCAGGAAATAGCTGAATCATGGGAGGTGGGAGGATCAATATGAGAAAGCATAATAAATAGGAGATGGTAGCAGCCAGATGGTCTATATATAGGGACTTTGCTGTGATGGACAAAGCATGAGATGGGTCTTTCCCTGGCTTTGCCACTAACATGCTGAGTGACCTTGGGCAGATCAACTGACCTCTATAAGCTCTAGCTTTCCTATCTGTGAAGTCAGGACATTGAAGTATTTTATCTCTGAAGTTCCCACTAGATCTATAACTTTGTGGAGAATTTTTTCCAAGCCAGGAAGTTTTTGACATGCCCTGTTAGGAATTGGAATAGAATTTGATTAGTGGAATCCTTTGCTGGAATAGAAATTAAAGAGGTCAATTGAAATTTTGGCTTTTATATTTCATAGAGATAATAAATTGGGATAAACTTTTGGGGAGAAAAAGAAAAAGACACTGACATCCCAAAGAGACTCAGAATTCCAATTCATGGCTACTCATCTAATTAATTAAAGCTGAGATACAATGTGATTTCACTTTCTACTCCTTAATGCATTGTCATCATCCATAAATCAGCTCTCTCTTTACAACTATTTGGGATGAGCATCACTTAAGTGCCAATTTTAAACTCTAAAGTCAATCCAGATACATGGAGGAATAAAGGGTATTCTTAAATACCACATGCACCCCACAATGCACAGTTCCTCATGTTATGGTGATCCCCAACCATAAAATTTCTCACATCCTGGTGAGAAATTCAGAAAATGTCTAAAGCAGTGGTTCTCAACCTTTCTAATGCCATGACCCTTTAATACAGTTCCTCATATCGTGGTGGCCCCCAACCATAAAATTATTTTTGTTGCTACTTCATAACTGTAATTTTGCTACTGTTATGAGTTGTAATGTAAATATCTGTGTTTTCCGATGGTCTTAGGCTCTACAGCAGTGGTTCTCAACCTGTGGGTCGCAACCCACAGATTAAGACATGCTAGCAGGGCCACCTAAGACCATCGGAAAACACAGATATTTACATTATGATTCATAACAGTAGCAAAATTACAGTTATGAAGTAGCAAGGAAAATAATTTTATGGTGTGGGGTCACCACAACATGAGGAACTGTATTAAAGGGTCATGGCATTAGAAAGGTTGAGAACCACTGGTCTAAAGAGAAATATAATCAATGCTGACAATAGAGATTAATGAATCAGAAGTCAAGAAATTGGCCAATTATTTATCAGAATTAATGAAAAAATGAAGCTGAATATCAGACATCTCCACCTGAGTTTAAGTTATTGATGTTCATAAAAAGCATTTAGGTAAGATGTGAATCTATATAGAGAATTCATCTCATTCTTTTAAGAGTTGTCACACTGCCTGTGAGTGATAGGTCAGAATCAAATACCACATTTTGTCACATTTGGAATACAGGGACAGGTGCTCTGTCATGAGATCAGGCATTGGTTTGTGGTTTCACTGCTACTCTGAAACACAGCAGACATTCAAGGAATTCCTGTGAGGGGACCATCCATAGAACAGAGGTCTTCAGAAAGAATGGTTTCAATCCCACTGTTACAAAAGAAAGGGACTCATGTCTGGAGAACATTACCCCAGGTCACTGATGTTGACTATCTGCTTATTAGAAACACAATCTTATATAAAACATAGAGGATTTTCCTGAAATGCTTGGATAATTTAAAGTTGACTGCCATGGGCATACACAAGTCTAAGTGTCTAAGTGTAACATAAAAATCAATGTCATTGCCTATAGCTGGAACCATTGTTCTCCATTTCCTCCCCTATTAGAGGCTGGAGTACTCGGCATTATAAGGTTATATTGGACCCAACTCTTACTACAAAATCACCAATTAGAAATGTTACTGTTTCAGCCTGGTAGGTGTGGCTCAGTGGTTGAGAATTGACCTATGAACCAGGAGGTCACGGTTCGATTCCCAGGCAGGGCACATGCCTTGGTTGTGGGCTTGCTCCCCAGTGTGGGGCATACAGGAGGCAGGAAGCAGCCGATAAACAATTCTCTCTCATCACTGATGTTTCTATCTCTTTCTCCCTCTCCTTTCCTTTCTGAAATCAATAAAAATATTTTTAAAAGAAAAGTTACTGTTTCAAAGATTTTCTTTTTCTCAACATAATCTGATCTTTAAATCACTATAAAACTTCACTTTCTTAAAGCTTGAAAAAACCTAAAGAGAGTATTTGCTCCAGTTGATGGTAAGGTGGTAACATGAGTAGATAAATGTCTTTTGGGAGAAATGAGTTTATCTGAACTAGCTGTAAGGATTTGCATGGTAAAAATAATGAACAAATTGGTGATCCCAATGTTTGCAGAGTACGGCCATTCATCCAGACTCTCAGCAAGGGCTGAGGCTGCTCTGTGCCCTCCCTGTGCTAGGCACCAAGAGTGTAGTAGTCACAGAGCCTGACATGGTGTCCACCCTTGGAGATCTCACAGGCTGGTGGAGGCACTGGAAAGTAAACAACTCACTGTCATTTCAGAGGTTATACCTTCACCTTTTCTAACTCTTCCTTATAGGTCTCAGACACATGCAAACTTTGAGGAAACTTGGGGGTCCTGGAATTGTCATTGAGAAACATATTTCAAAGTTGTTAGACATTACTCCAGAATAACCAGAGTTGAAATGAAGAAAAACATGCTAAGGTCTTTTCTCGTTTTCAGGATTTCATAATTTTTTGGTTCATTTTCAGACCAGGAAACTATCACTCCCCATAGCTGATAGTGGAATGCATTTAAGGGCCCTGCTCAACGCCATCTTCCTGAGACAACCCTGATTGATCCAGTCCAGCCGCAGCATGGATTCAGCCTCCCTCTGTCTCTGTGGTAAGTCAAGGATTGCCATTTTTGTTTGTCTCCTTTCACCCATTTACTAGCACCTCATTATTTCCTCAGCCTCTATCCTGTCTCTTCCACTAGTTTATAAAGGCAAAGAACACATGTCCTAATTTTTCTGAATTATCCTGCACCACTTAGCAGAGTACTTTGTACCCAGGAGATGTTTGATCGATGCAGGCACAGCTCGCCTTTCATCCTCAGAGCCGGCTATTGTGAAATCCGTGCTGGTGATTGTCCCTCCCACTCTTTTTTCTTCAGTATCTTGGGCTCCCTGATCAAACCTGAATTTCCTTCACCTGCAATTCTTCCATTAACCCTTTTGGGTTTAGTTGACTCGCTAACCAAGGTCCAGGTGCCAGTAAGTTACTTTAAAACTTCTTAAAACTTTGGGAAAGTTCATCTGTTTGGCATGGTTACAAAAAGGAGGTGACAATAAATAGCGTGTGACGAGAATTAATGAATTGTCCGTGACCATGAAATGTGACTTTCTCAAAGGGCTATACTCAGAAGCTGCAGGAGGAGGAGGATGGGGTGAGGGAAAAATTAACAAGACATTGTTGGTGCCAAAGAATAAGCCACTACGTCTGGTGACACCATGTTACCATGTCAGTGGGGCAGGGGTTTTCGAGGCTTGTCTGATAAAGATAAAGTCATGAGTCAAAAGCTGTCATGGAGAGAAGACCCAATGCTAGGACCAGTAGCACACTCGTCACTGCTTTAACAGGCTGCACGCAACCTGGCCAGGTAGTGGATGCATTGGTGTGAGTCCAGCTGTCACATTCCAGGACAAGTGAATTGATTTGTGTTTGTGTTCTCATTTGGTTTCTAACATGGGTGAAAAATAAACAGGGATGCTTGCCCATTTCTTCCTTCTGCAAGGCAGGCCACTACATTCCAGTTTTCTGGTTGCTCTCCAGCACTTCATGTGAAACACACTGCTCACTGTGGCTGGGACTAAGATAAAAACCTGTGAGGTTAGATAGCCCCAGTAGTCGGTTTCCATTCTGGCTTAAGAAATCTGAGGCGTGCTGATAAATAGGTTACAGCCAGCTCGCTGGGACAAAAGAAAAGCCCAGGTAGTAATGTTTCCTGATTTCCATGCAATAAAGACTCCCATCAGTGCAGATTTCAAGCTACTAACAAGATGCCACTGAATGTGGAGTTGGGAAGCTGTGCACAGTCGAGTCTCATGAGCTGGTGCCAGTGGCTCCAGCTTGGCACACCTGTGACTGGGTGTCCTGGTAAAGGGAGGACAGAGCGCCAGCTGATTCCCTGGTCGCTGTGGTGAGAAAGAGCATAGCTGTATACAAGTGTTTTGGGTGCCTTCAGAGACAGGTCTTACATCGCTAGGCAACATGTTGGGGCCAGTGTGGCCCCTTTAAGTAGACTGACCTTATACTTTATTGTCTTGACAGGGACACTTTTGAGATAAAAGGATATGATTTTTAAATTTTTTATTTATTTACTTTTTGTTGTTGTTAATCTTCACCTGAGGATATTTCCTCCACTGCTTTTTAGAGAGCTGAAGGGAGGGAAGGAAGGGAGAGAGACATATCTGTTGGTTACCTCCCACCTGAGCCCTGACTGGGAGCAGGGAGCAAACCCACAACCCAGGCACGTGACCTTGACCAGGAATCAAACCTGAGACCCTTTGGTGCAGGGCCAACACTCTAACCACTGGTCCACACTGACCAGGGCAAAAGGGATGTTATTAATAGCTACAATTATTTATATATATAAAAGGCTAGTATGCAAAGTGTCCTGTTGGGAGTCCAATCAATTGCTATGACATGCACTGACCACCAGGGGGTGGCATGGAATGAAGGAAGGCCCCAGTTGGCCCTTATCGCCAGTCAGGCTTACCCGTGCACAAATTTAGTGCACCAGGCCTCTAGTTACTAATAATTACCAGGATAATGGGTACAAAGGAGGCACACAGGGTAATGTGATCTCTCTCCTTTAAAGCAAACTGTGAACTTAGTAAAGAGCATCCACCTAAGCCTCCTCTCTACTCTCTGTTGCCGGACATGGTGTGCTGCCTGTCTGGGAAAATGATGCTCACATTCCCACTCAGCCCTGGCTGTAGCCTGCCTGGCAGGACAGGGGCAGGGCTGCTCAGCTCACAGCCTGTGTGTTCCAGGCTCACAGCTCCCTTTGAGGCATATTCTCAACCACTGCAAATGTTGCTTCCTGTCCAAGCAATTGTACCAGCAGCTAAGTATTTCTCTTGTTGGTTTAGGTCCAAACTTCCTGTTCTTCTCATTAAAAAAAAAAGGAAAGTATGTAAGATTCTATGGGAGTAAAGAAAAATAAGTAATCCTCTGCTTTCCCTACACTAACTTTACTCCTGGTTCTTGCTTACGAGTGTGCAGATGTGAATATTAATGGCGTTGTAATCAGTGTGTGCAAATTCTACTGAGGGTTCTGCTTTTTTCCACTTCACATTATTTCACATACTCATTTCCATATATTGACACATTCCACATGCTTATCATTTTTTATGGCAACATAGTACTCCATCATGTTGACACACTCTAGTTTTACATCCTGTTCTCCAAAGATAAATGTCGCAGCTTCATGCAAACTGGTTGTCAGGCCGCAGGCCAGCAGAGAGAGCATGGGCTCCTACAGTGGCAGGAACAGAGAGCATGTTGCAGGAATCAGTTTACCAGTAATGGGTGTTTTCAGTTCGGACTTGAATCTCTAACTAGTCACTGTGACATGCACAGTCGGGCACTCGAGACAATGGTATAATTATTTTCATGGTAAAGTTAATTCGTGTGTGTTTTTCACTTTTATACCCCCAGCTCCTGTAAGGCTCAGATATTTAACCAAGAGGCAGCTCACGTTAATGTAGGCATTGGGCAACTTCTAAGTCAGGCCTAAGAATATAGGCATTTTAATTATTCAGTAGCAGGACAAAGGCTGGCAACTCTTTGGGGCTTTCTGAGGGACACCTAGCTGCCCAGTGGTTCCTCCAAGGCTACAGCAGCTAAAGGTAGGGAATTCTGTCCAGGAGGTACAAGCCCTTGGGATGAGGGCTTAGCTGAGGGCCCTGGGCCAAAGGACCCACTTCCTCTGCATTCAGAGCCCAGCCCAGACTGGGATACTGCTTTGAACGAGTGTTGCTTTGGATTCTAGGGAGATCCATAAACAGTATAAGGGAAGACAGTGATTTTTAAGTGCAACCTGTGGCCTTGACCCTTAAAAGTGAGTTAAGTTTGATGATCTTGTTGGGGTTAAAATCTCATCTTTCGTGTAATGAACTTGCTCATTGAGGGGGTCTAGAGGGGAAATCTGATTTATCTCCCATAGTGCAGACAATGTGCCTGCCTCTGTTTTAAACATCTTAGGCACATTAACTCACAAAATCCTCACAGCAGCTGTACGAGGTAGGTACCATTATTATCCCTATTTTGTCAATGGGGAAACTGTACTAAAGTCACAAAGTCAGCACATGGCAGATCTGGGATTTGTACCCAAGTGGTTTGGCTCCCAGGTCTATGCCTGAAACAGCCATGCCCTTCTGATGAAATTCCAGGCCTTTCATCCAGGGGTGGGCCTGGCCTCCCTCTGTGCCTGGCCCCCTTCTGCCCCAGCCAGGCCACCTTCAGCCTCAGAGGAAGAACCCCAGACAGGATGGGCAGATTCCATCCATCTAAGTCCTGTGGGCTGGACAATAGAAAACACAGCTAAAACGATTAACCCCAATTTTGTCTCTAATTTCCTTCCTAAATAGATTTTTTCCCCCTGCTGATGAGATCTGTCTCAATTTGGGGCTAAATGGGTAGGTAGAGGATTCTGGGCTTATTTAGTATCAGAAGGTCTCACATGTCTGCAGGGAAAAATATGCAGAAGGCTTATACTCTTCAAATATGCCAGGAAAACCACAGCTTCAATTATGGTTTATCCATCCATCCATTTTCCTATCTATCTATCTATCTATCTATCTATCTATCTATCTATCATTTTTCTATCCACCATCATTTTTGCAGAAGTTGGTAACAGCCGTGTGGAGGCCACCGATCAGGATGCAGGGTGTCACTCGCCACAACCCTTTATGACGGTCATAAAATGCCTGTGGACAGCCCAACAGCTGATTTTCCAGGGTCTTTTTCTACTGTCTGAAGGATCAGAAAAAAATCTATCAGCTGGAGAAATTAAGCCATTTTTCTTCAGGGGAGAGAAATGGACTAGCAGGCTTTCCACATTAAAATGCTACAGTGGATTCCCGATGAATGAAAAATGGGTCTGCATAGTAATGAGACTCGAGAGAGGTTTGGGAGGTTTGTAAATGGCTCCTGGCAGAGGTGGGGGGATAACCTATCAGCCCGGGGTCAATCCAACTGAGCTCCGGGGGCTTCCACTAGGGGGCTGGTGCCAGGACCTCACCCTCTTTGTTTCCCTGCAGGTTATTTTCCCAAAAGGCTAGTCATCCAGGCAGTTTCATTCTCGAGGTGCAATCCCTCAGCTCCTCTCTGGATTACTGTCCTTTGTTCTCTCTGGTGCCCTGAACCAGGTATCTGACAACTTTCCCCACTGACCTCACAACTCTGACAGCCAAACCTGTCAGAAAGAGGGGTTTGGCCTTTAGAAGGTGTGCGCCTGTCACAGAGGAGGGACATTAATCCAGCTACAGGCAATTAACCCAAATCTGATCCAGGTATAATGTTATGACTGGCCAGAAACCTAATCACGGCCCATCTAGGGACCTTAACAAATAGGAGCAGCCATTGTGATGACAGTAAGCAGGATAATGAGAATTCACTCCAGGATGCCAGTCCAGACCCCGCCCTGGGAGGCTTCTGGGAGGCTTCTGATGCCCTCCTCCTGATTTGCCTTGGAGTTCTTGGCTTAAAAGGGCCATTTCTCACCTGTGGGTTCTTGCGGACAGAGGCTATTTTGTCTTGTCACTGCCTTTTTAGGATGAGTCTTCTGTTTCTAGCCAGGTCTCACTTCCTAGTGGGGCCCCATCGTGGTTGAGGGAGAACAGACCTTGCCCTCTGACTGCAAATCTTAGTTGCTGGGTGGATAGTTCATGGCATAATGGCTCTGAGGGTCAGTTTCGTCATTGATAAGGTGGGGTGGCCGTCATCACCTGCAGAGGTGCTGTACTACCTGGCAGGTGCCCAGTAGATGGTATGTGTCTGCCTGGCATGAGCACAGGGGCCTGAATCCCTGCTATTTCCAAGCATTGCCTGATCTACAATGTCCACAGTCCCACCATTTCATTTACTTATGTCTAATTTGATTTTGGAGAGGTGTGCCTGCTCTTTGCCCTGAGGTCCTCTTAAAAGGTGCAAGTATTCCTAGGAAAGGAAACATGTCAGACCTGCCATTTTCACATGTCCCCACAAGGCACCCGAAGTTGGGGGCCTCAGCAAGTTTATAGTGCTGGGTGTGTGGATCTAGCCACACAGCGCAGCAAGTGTGGGATTTCTTGGAATCTTTTTCCATAGAAGTTCATTTTATGGAAAATGAATTTTTTAAAATATATTTTTATTGATTTCAGAGAGGAATGGAGAGGGAGAGAGAGAAAGAGAGAGAGAAACATCAATGATGAGAGAAAAACATTGATCTGCTGCCTCTTGCACACCCCTTACTGGGGATCAAGCCCACAACAAAGCATGTGCCCTTGGTTGGAATTGAACTTGGGACCCTTTGTCCGCAGGCCAACACTGTACCCACTGAGCCAAACCAGCTAGGGCCATGCAGACTTTGAAGTCTGCTATGTAACATCAGCATATGCCAAATAATTTACTTAGGAAAAATATAAATTGGATGCAGCAGGAAGAGAAGCAATGATCGCCCTCCGGTCTGCTTCCCGACACTGCTCCCTAGACCTGTGGCATCAGAATCAAGCGAGACCTTGGAACCTACAGCTGCCAGGCCCCTGCCAGTATCACCTAGCCCCATCCCCAGAGACCAGGCCCATCATAAGGCACTGCAGAGGCTGGGCCTTGCTTCTCTGTTGCAGAGGTGAAAGAGAGGGAGCACAGAATCCACTGCCCCTCGGAAGACAGGCTCAGGAAGGTTCTCTAGATCCGAGTCCAGGACAGAGCTTCCGGGTGATCTTAGCCAGAGCTCTCTGGTGGTGCTCCCTCACATCTGAGGCCCCCCGCCCCCCAACCCTGTGTGTGTGCTGCCCCTCCCAGAGTCAGACCCAGGGGAGACAGCCGTGCGGGCTGGCCAGGAGCTTCCCACTTCAGGTTTTCCAGTTCACCACCCCCGCAGCCCCAGGCCAGATTTCTGCTGAGGCAGGTGAACCCCTGGGACTTGCCCTCTGCCCTCTGTCCCTCAGCAGGGCCAGTTGTCAAGGAGATGACAGGATTGAATTCCGAGTTGAGGGAACCAATCTTGTCTGTCTAATTTTATCTGCACTCTCTCTTCCTCCTGCTCTCCCTTCCTCCCTCTCATCTTGCCTTTTTTTTTTTTAATTCCATGTTGCCATTAAAAGAATGGAGGTCATTTGCTAAATGGTGACCAAATCATTATTTTACTAACGCAAAACCTCCTGCTGGCTTTTAGGAGATCTCTTCTGCGAGGTTTATTTTGCATATAACACCCACAGTGCAGCCTTACACTATCGAGAGCTTCCAAGCACCTTAACTAACTCACCTGTAATCACCAACACACCCCGGAAAGACGTTAGTACCTCCAGTTATTTGATGGGAAAAATATAAATGAAAAGGCAAGCTCCATAGCTAACCAGTGACTGAGCTGGGCCTGGACGGGATTCTAACCATCCTGAGCCCCCCAAGGTCGGCACCTCTGGGGACAGGGTAATTGCACAGGGTCAGCTGCAGGCACAGGGCTGCAGCTCATTTCCATTCCTGGCTCAGATGGTGCTGAAGCCGAGGCAGATGACTCAGCTTGCGGGATGCGACATGGCTGTACATTTTTTCGAAGGCTGGTCCCTTTTAAGCTGGAACTGGTTCTTGTTTCTCCTTCCCACAGGCGGGTGCTCCTGCTCACTTCAGGATAACAGAACATGTGACACATCTATAACTCCATTCATCTGGGGATCTTAGAAGTTAACTCAGATGCTTGCAAAGGAATGAAAAAATTGACACGGCTGGGCCTACTCTGCCAATTAGAGAGTGACGAGGGGTCAATTCCACATAAACAGTGTCATTTTCCATTCGTCTGGTACCTACAAAAAGTCTTCTAGCATCAACCTCCTTTAGCCATTATCCTTCCACAACCGAAGGGGTTTTTGCTTGTTCTCATTTTAATTTTTAGGAAAGGACAATTAGGTGGATAGAGCCATGTGACATCAGGACTTAGGTCAGCCCTTCCCTGGATGACAGGCCCACCTGGGGGGATGCTGACTTCCTTCTGCTGGGAACTCCCCTCTCTGGGCTGCATCCCAGCTGTCTATCTCTGATGACCCTCTCCTGCTACAGAGATGCTCAGGATCATCACCCACATAGGGACGAATAGTCCATGCCTTCCTCCCACCCACAGAGACGTTCCAACTGTATCTCCAGTTATTTTCAAAGGCACAAATTCTTTATAGTGTGACCCCTGTTCTGGCTTGCTCATGACTATCACAATCTGATTTTTCCCCCCCATTGATTTTTGGAGAGAGTGGAAGGAGAGAGGAAGAAAGGGAGTGTGTGGGGGAGGGAGAGAGAGAGAGAGAGAGAGAGAGAGAGAGAGAGAGAGAGAGAGAATGGTTACTTCCCATACTCACCCAACTGGGACTGTAGGAACCCACAACCTAGGTATATGCCCTTGATCAGGAATAGAACTTGCCACCCTTTGGTGGGCAGGCAGAGGCGCTAACTACTGAGCACCGGCCATGGCAAATGATTTTGACAGCATGCTGAATTGAATGTTCAATAAATTATCCCATCTGGGCACTAAATGACTTGATCTCATAATTATTGGGCTTTGAGACAGGGCACCTCATTCATGTTACCTAAATATGAGTGCCTCCCCACCTCTCCCTGCACCTCCCCACTCCTCGCCCTCCCCCCCCCCACCTCCCTACCCCTCACCTCCCTCAGTTACCAAGTCACCGCAAGCCATGCAGGGGGAGAGAGCTTTTGGAGGGTGGCCCTCTCAGATGGCTGCCTTACTCAGGAACAGCTTCCTTTGTCTTGGTTCCCTAAAGCTCATCACAGAGCCTGGCACACATCAGAGCAGCGATTCTCAAACTTTTGGTTTCAGAACTCTTCTACAGTCTTAAAAATGTTTGAGGTCTCCAAAGAGCTTTTGTTTATGTTGGGTATATCTAACATATTTAACACATTAGAAGTTCAAACTAAGAAAAACTAAAATGCATATTAATTTATTTAAAACAACAATCAGAAACGGATTAAATGCCCTGGGTGTGGGAGTGTATAGAGAGGACATCTGCTTTGCCACTTGTGACTGTCTTCCCAAGAATTCAGACTCTGGCACGTGGGGAATTTACACTCACATTTCCCCTCAGTCTCTGGACTCCAGTTTCTCATGGGAGACACTGCTTCTGCTGGTGCCCCAGGCAGGGGATGCCGACCTTAGCCACGTCCCTGAGCCATCGGGAGAGATTTCTTCAGTCTTCCCTTCACGAGGATGCTTCTCTTCCAGGGCCCTGTTTAGAGGCAGTGCCTCGGGTCTGAGCCCCACAATGGGGGTGTCACAGGCACCGCTGTGTAGGAGCCATGTCCGCCTAGCTCTCCAGGGCTTGTTGCCTCCATTTTATAGCCTTTTTATGTCTCTGGCTTCTGGGGAGTTTCCTTTCTTTTCAACGTGGCTATCAATTTAAAACCATTTTCCATTCTATTTTATTCAGGACTCCTGTGTGTGTGGAGCAGAAGGGGATCCATGGCAGCCCCGATGTCTATGCTGTCAGGAGTTTAAACCTTCTCTTCATGACTGGCTATCTTGGCGCCTTAATCCTCCCACTGACCTCCAGGAACACCATGGGAGAGCCAGGCTCTCTGGGTTTAAATTCTGGGTCCACCGCTGAGTAACTGCGGACCTGGGGAAGGTAACTAACCTGTTTCTCAGCTGTGCTGTGAGGACAGTCATAATACTGACCTCCTTGGCTGTTGAACAGTTTGTTCTGATAAAATCTTAGAATGGTGTCTGAACTGTTACCTGCCCTGTGAGTACTCATTATTATGATGTTGGCTTGAAGTCTTTATTGTTAGCTTTCTCCTAACAAAAGATTCTTAGAAAATGTGCCCCATTGAGTGTCCACCATGGACCCGCCCCCAGTGTGTTTAGTTTACTCACTTCTTACCTCACTGTCATTTTGGAGAAGAGATGCCAGACCTGGAGTCTGAGCAGATCAGCTTTGGTGACCGGCTGTCCTGGAGGATGGTCTGTCCAGGTGTGGCTGGAAGGGAGCGATCTTGCGAGCATGAGGGACCATATTTCTTTGATAAAAATTTAAACATCAACAAAGAAAAGGATGCATTTTTGAGTTGGCTATGTTCTGTGATTTTTTTATGAGAGTTTTTGCCTGGATCACTTTTGCATTTATTTTTTAGTGAGGAGAATATTACTTCCTGGCAGACTTGCCTAGGAAACATTTTTAAGTATTTCTGAGGGATGCTAAGTAACTGATGAGTTTCTCCTCCTGACAGAGTGAAGTAAGTGCTCTGCCGCCCAGCCTAGACTTCCTGGGCTCCCTGGGACCTGCTGCCTGTGCCAGACAGTGGAGACATTTGCCACAGATGGCCATCCACTCTATAGAGCCAGGGAGCCTTGGTGTGGGCCCTGGGTCAACTTCAGGGAATAAGGATAATTGAATACATGAACTTCTATTTCATGCTTGGTGGAAAGCGATTGGGGGCCAGTGAGGATGTTATCTCTCCAATATCAGGTACTCGTTGAGCACCTATTATGTGCCAGACATCAGCACCCAGAAGAAGGCAACCACTGTTTCCAATTACCTAGACATTCTCCCAAAGTATTTATACAAGAAAGCACACATACACACACTGTTGTATAGCTGGATTTTTCACTTAACATCGTATCTTGTAGTTCATTTCACATCAGTATATCTACTGCAGTATAGCTGCCTCATTCTTTTAGTAACTGCATAATATTCTACCACATGGATATACCATAATTTATGTGAAAAGTCCTCTAATGGTTTGGAGTTAGGTTCTTTCCAACTATTAAATACTAGAGGCCTAGTGCACAAAATTCTTGCATCGGGGGAGGGGGTGTCCCTCAGCCCAGTCTGCACCCTCTCCAATCTGGAACCCCGCAGGGGATTCTGACTGCCTTTTGCAATCTGGGACCACTGGTTCCTAACTGCTTGCCTGCCTGCCTGCCTGATTGCCCCTAATTCCTCTGCCTGCCTGCCTGCCTGATTACGCCTAACCACCTGTGCCAGCCTGATAGCCTCTAACTGCTCCCCTACCAGCCTGATTGTCCCTAACTGCTCCAATGCTGGCCTGATCACCCCTAACCACCTCTGCCTCACTCCACACCCAGGACCCAAGATTCCCTCCTCTGGCCAGTCAACAGGCACCCAGGACATGGGCTTCTCTCCCTCTGGCTGGCCACATACACCCAGGAATGGGGCTGGCTTTGTATGGGCCAGCTGTAGCCACAGGGGACAGCTTTGCCGGGCTGCAGCCACAGGTGCTTGGGACCTCAGGGCATGTGGCTTATCCCTCTCCCAGCTGCAGCCTGGCTGGTCCTCATTCCTCTCTTGTGAGCTCATTTGTGCCTGGCTGATCCCCATTTCTTTCTCCCCAGTGTTGAGTATCTGAGCCATTACAGAATGACAGCATGACAATGTGAGGGTGTGACGACCATCTGCATATTAGCTCTTTATTATATAGGATGCTGCAGTGTATAACCTTGTCCACAAGTCTCACAGACATGGGAATATATCAGGTCCTGTGAGAAGTAGAATCATTGGGAAACCATTTTTAAAAAGCAATTCATCTTTCCTAAATGTGACAACATGCCATTAAATGAACTGATGGGAAGTGGGGAAACTGTGTCAGACAGCATTGGCCCAGGGTGCTGTATTTCAGTCAGATAATTTGCCGACTGACCTTGGGCAAGTCTTTTAACTTCTTTGAAACTTAGTTTCTTCAATTTGCAAAATGGATCATTGGGTCATTCAAGGTGATGGAATCGCTGTGCACCTATGCACCTCTAAAGCAGGTGCTGTCCTGCGATGCAGTATGGGGCTACCCCTCCACTCCTGGGCGGCTCCCTGCTGAGCTGTGTGAGGTGCTGGCTTTGGTTCTGACACCTACCAAGGTGTCTCCATTGCCAGCTTCCATCCTGCAGGTAAAGGTGATGCTGGGGAAATGGCCCTGAAGAGCCAAGGAGCCCACCTGGACCCTCGTTCCAGCTGTGTGACAGCGGGACTTCTTCTCCTGTAGGACTTCACTCGGTTGTTGTCTGGATGAACCCAGAGTGAGGTTTCAGGATCCCAGAGGGCACCCTTTGCAGGACACATGTGTCTTTGCTATGTTCAATTTCCAAACAGGTTTCCTGCCTTCCTGTGGTCAATGTTTGCTCAGGAGAGTGGGCTGACTGGGAGCCCCAGAGAGAGAGAAGAGAGAACTGCCTGTGGGAAAGATTAGGCTAATCCCCATGAGCCAGCATGGCCACTGCTGAATCGCTTCTTAGGGTCAGTCTGTGGTGTTCTTGTGACAGGTAATTGTTTATTGTCCTGAGCTTCCCCAAGGGTCTGGTTATTCAGAGTGAGTGTGGGTGCCGTGTAAGATCCAAGCAACCTGGGTCGAGTCCACAGACCCAGGCCCTCAATCTCTCCATGATCAGCAGCAGGGACTAGTGGCCAAACAAGGAATTGTTTCATGAAAGCCTAGTGCTGGTTGGTTATGTACACATCACCTTAAATAATAAGCTTTGCTCATAGTTTCTCTTTATAAATATTTTAGCTCAAGTTCAGGAGAGAGGTGAGGACAGCGGACACAAAGAGACAGGGTCTTAGCAAGGAGATTTGACTGGCAGAGATTGTGCAAAGTTCAGAAACATGAATGAGTAGAATTAGCTTTTGTATCTGAGCTTCTTACCTCACTGAGAAAAAGTCCCACCTTTCACCTGAACAGAGATTGTCCTCATGGCCATGCCCCAGTTTTCATTCATGTTCAGATGAAGGAAACTCTCCACACTCACACAATTCTAGCATGGGGAAGGAGTCCTCCATGTTCCCTCCCAATCCCCTTACCAAAACAGGTCTCCTGCCCTCAGCGTTTTTCCCTGGGGCTGGGAAGCCTTAAGATGGAGGCCTTAAAAAAAAATTTTTTTAAATATATTTTATTGATTTTTCACAGAAAGGAAGGGAGAGGGATAGAAAGTCAGAAACATCGATGGGAGAGAAACATCAATCAGCTGCCTCTTGCACACCTCCAACTGGGGATGTGCCCGCAGCCAAGGCACATGCCCTTGACCGGAATCGAACCTGGGACCTTTCAGTCCGCAGGCTGACGCTCTATCCACTGAGCCAAACCGGTTCGGCGGATGGAGGCCTTTTAGTCAGATCCTGCCCTGGACATCCTCCTTGGACGCCAGGTCTGTATCTTAGCACATACTTGAAATCCCTTGGAAGGTCTTTTACAGAAAGTTGGTCT
Source organism: Antrozous pallidus (assembly GCA_027563665.1). Lineage (NCBI taxonomy): Eukaryota > Metazoa > Chordata > Mammalia > Chiroptera > Vespertilionidae > Antrozous > Antrozous pallidus. The sequence continues at coordinate 43,161,775 of CM050518.1, forward strand.
TCACATCAGACATTTCCCCTCCAGTCACTAAGTGGAGCTCCACTCTTCTCTCTTCCAGAGCTTTCTTCCTTGGCTCCCCACATTCTTTGCACAGTCTGTGATCCCAACACATCTTCTCTCCTCCTTCTTTGTGATCTGGATTTTCTATGCTCATGCACTCTGTGGCCTCTGGCCCTTGTCCAGATGCCTGACCTGCAGACTAAACCTTTGGAAAAAGAACCACAAAGGCTCTCCCAAAGGGTCAAGGAGTGGACTCTCAAAGGAAGCCTCTGCTGGGCTACAGGTTCCTTGGCACCACAGCCACCCCTCTGTTGCGCTTGGAAGCTTTCCTCTCCATGGTTATTTTCTGGCTCCTGAGACCCTAACCACATGGCTCCCTTGGCTGGGCGGTGTCGCCTTCTTAGTTGACTTCACTGGTCATTCGGCAGCATGAATGAGTGGTTCTCACCCTGTTTAGCTGGTGTATAACTTTACAGCTTAGTTCTTCTCACATTGGCTGATCTCCCAGAGGGCCCATCCTGCTCTGTAGTCTGTGTGGGAGGGTAGGGAACCTTTACTCCACTGCCTCATCCCCCCAGTTTCTCTGTGATGGAGCAGTTGGCCTCCCTAAACCTGCCTTCTCTCCACCCACTGCAGCATGCTCCCTCTTCCATTTCTCCAAGCCAACCTTCTCAAAGCCCTCCATTTGGTCTAATACTTTTATCCTCTTAAGGCAAATTGGGTCTCCTTGCCAACAGGTCAGACCTGGAAGGATGGGATCTCCTCCCTCCTGGCGAGCAGCAAAGTTAAGGTGCCATGACCCTCTTGTTTGCTCCATTGATGACCTCAGAGTTTTCTTTAGCTGCGCATTCTGACATCTTCCTGGCTGCAGCCACCAGGAAAAGGGTCTCCTTCTGATTTCTAAATCCGGTCTCCTTCCCAGAGAAGCCTCCTGCCCCGCTTCAGGCCAGGGCATCTCCCAGGCCTAGGTGGTGGACATCAGTCCTGCTCATCTTTCGCAATAACACAAGGGTGACCCTCTCCTCCCTTCCACATGCCTTTCGTTGCAGACCACAAAGCACCAGCAAGCCCCGGCCCTCCGGTCATGAGGGCCATGTAATGTCATTTTGTCCTGCTGAGCATGGCATCTGGTGCCTCCTAGGTATGCCGTGCACTTGCAGGAGCAGGTAAATCAACCCGAGAAGTCTTTGGCTGCCAGGGTCATCGGGCCACTGCCTGCCCTGGCCTTTCCACTGCTTTCCTGCAGACACAAAGCAGGTGCCCCAGGGACAGTTTTCAACCACAGCATCCTCAACACAAACCCAGGCTCTGGTTTTCCAGAAAAGATTCACCTTGCTCAGCCCTGCAGCAGGGGGAAGGCTTTTTGGGACCAGACTACGCCTTCATCTTTGTCCCTCTTTCCAGCACCATCTGTCTGCCTTTTCCTGACTTTGCTCTTTGTTAGAAAAGTCCCAAGTGGATGAGTGGGGGGCTGCTATGTGCAAGGATGTCATTTTGACCCTCTCTGCTCCTAAAAAATCAATACTCCTTTTGAGTCTCTGTGAAGAGTGTTTATAGGCTCTCTTCTGAACAGCCCCATCTGTAAAAGCTGATGTTATCTGATGACCCTTCTCATACTTACACATTCTTTTTTTTTTTCCAAAATATTTCCAGAGCCTCACCTTTCTCTATCACTGAGACTTGGCCACACATATTTGTGACAGTCCATGTTATCTGTCCAATTTGGAAGGAAAAGCTCCTCATTTGCATACCTGGAATCACTGGGGATGACAAAGGTCATAAGATGACAGGGTGGCCTTCAGCGGGATGGGAGTGTGAGGGAGGGTGGCCACCCGAACACTAAAGGAAGAGCTGGGCCATGGACTTGCGACCAATGTAGAGGGATATCGTCAACTGGAGAACACCTGTCACCTGTCCCCTGTGACCAGGCCCCATCCTCCTCATGTGCTTCACAAACAGAGGCACCTAGGTTTTACTTTTCCTACTCCTCACTTCACCAGGGAGACACAAACAACCTCCACTTGTTTACCCATTTCCAACCTATAAGGAGCTTCAAATATCACATTGCAAACTGGTGGCCAGACATGTCCCCTTGGTGGACACATCTTTTCTCTGACTGGCTCTGTGACTTTGTTTCTTTAAGTTGAATTTGTTGTCAATATTGACAAATCAGGAGATCTCAAATAAAAATAAAATTGAGAGATTTTCTTGAAAATTTAGAAGCTCTGGCAACTCAAGGTCCTATTCCTGAATAGGAACAAGTGAGAGGAGCTGCCCCTTGTACTTCCAGAGGCCACAGTCCCCACTCAGCTGCCTGATCACTCCTGGTGGATCCAGATCCTGACAGTGAGGCTGCTGTCACTTAAAGCTCATCCAGAATTCAGTGCTGGGCCTTACTTTAGGGCATCCTGAAACCACCTAAAAAAACCCTGTCTCTTTCCTTTGTTATGTCAACACTTCTACCCAAACAACACTTCTCACGTTCCTGAGTTATAATTCTTCATTCTGAATCTATCAACACCAAGGACATCATAGTTCTCTGAATTTGTAAAGTGCTCTGTACATTTACATTGTTATTATCATCTGGCCAAATAGCCATGGTCAAACTCACCCTCAGGGTTGAAAAGTTGCCACCCTTGAGAATGATCCAGAAGAATATTCAGCAGCAGTGAAAGAAATGCCAGAAGAGATATCAATAGATTTTGAACAATGGGGATGTCATTGGAATAAGAAAATACTTTCAGGGAAAGTCTTTTCATTTAAATGAATGGGAGAAAAAAAAAACAAATCAATTTCGTTGCTGTATAATGGTAGTTATCCTGTGCCTGAAGAATTGCGGGAAGGATGGAGAGGGCCAAGGAAGCAACAACACAGTATCTGGAAATAGTAAGCCCCAAGGTGACTACTCTTCCATAATTCTCCCACATCACTGAATCCAGATTTCCTTTACTTGGGGTGGTTTTGCTTTGCTCCAAAATAATTGATGCAAATGCTTCCTCCTACTCGACTCTTCTTAGAGGCTATGGGAAAGGTCATACAGACAAAGCCGGGGTAACAAATACTGCAAAGAGGACCCAAGAATGATCTGGCAGTCCAGTTGAGATGAGGCAGGAGAGAAAAGCATGAGCATCATTAGGGAGGTGCTCAGGGCAGGGGGAGAGGCTATTGATGTGTCTGGGGAAGGAGCCATGGAAGGCACAGTGTTTCTGCTGAGCTGTGCCATCCTGGGAGCACTGGGCATGTGGGAAAGGAGCAGAGGAGGAGGGGAAGGAGGTCACCAGGATGAGGGAGCAGGCCAACTATTTATTAATTAAGTTATTCAACTAAAATGTGCACAATAAAGATGTGACTGTGGATTGGTCACTTACCTTGCTTCTCATATTTCCTTCCATGGTGGAAAGATCATAGGGAGTTCTACTCAGTGTTACCTATTTTCCATGTAACCTTAGTGTGCCATTAAGTGTCTTTGCACCTCAGTTTCCACACCTGTTAAAGAGGGGAGGAATACATGGCTTTTGTATCTCACTAGGTTGTCCTGAAGATGAAATGATGTGAAAAAATATTTGTTTATTCATTCATTCAACCAACCATCCATCCAAAGAACCACATATTGAGCCCTTATGGCTTCCATCGAAAGCAGAGTAGCTCTGATGTGGGTATGGATTCCCATCAGTTCAATGGCTCTAACCAGTTCTATCAGGAGAGAGAACTAGACAATAATAACTAGAGAAATTTGCACATTGGCTCTGGAAATGCTCTCTTGGCCCCTAAACTGTCTGCAGTAATATCTTTTCTTTCTTCTCATTAACTGTTTAAAAAATAAAATCTTGATACCGACAGAAGCATCTCTTGTGAGAAAGTCTGTCATGATCAGAGGTGCCCATGCCAAAGCTGGCTTCTGCATTTGAATGTCCAGGCAGGGCAGCTGTTTCCCTCATCTGTAAGAGGTCCTGTCTACACTGCCCCTTCCTTATGCAAACCCAGCCCTCTGCTTGAAGCCAGGGGTACGTGGCTTTTCACTTCTCTGGGTAAATGGAAGAACAAAAGGCGCAAGCATATGGGGTGGGGATACACTTTTTCTTGATGTTATGTCATCCCTGGTAGGGTGTGTCCTGTGCCATAAAAGTCAGCTTAACTTCTTTGAGGAAAATTCCAGAATGAAGCCACCCAGCTTCCCACTTCTTGGTTGATATTGGTCAAAAGTCTAACTGCTTTGTCTGAGTTCACACCCCTCTGCTTGGTTCCTGGGGCAGGACAGTTGCTAGGAGCCCCTGAAGGAAGATTAGGAAGAGGTGAAAGGTAAGGTCTGGGCAGTATTTACTCTCCCACGGCAGCCTGTGTGACCAGGAAAATGAATGAGGAGACTACAGATAAGGTTAATCAACATGACATGCCTGTTGCTTCATAGGGACATGGTTCCATTTCATTAAACCTTGAGAATGTGTTTTGATAAGGGAGAATCATGTGGTGTTTTTACTGCTGAATTCCCTCAGAAAATCAGGCTCTTCCAGAAGATGGCTTGACATTCTCTGTAAACATAATCAGTCTGGAGTCTTCGCAAAAGCAGGAACAAGATGAAATGATTGCATTAGTAAAGCAAATGTGTGTATGATAAAGTTTTATGAGCTCTTCTTCCAAGAAAGGGGCTTTGCAAAGACAGTATTTCATTATCCTTGTTTAGGGTTGCAGGGAAAGGAAGTCTCCCTTATTCAACTTGGTCTTTTGTGTTTATTTTCATCGATAACTGAATTATCTTTTTTTTTCATTATTCAAGAAAATTCAGACCAAACATCATCATGTTATGAGTCTTCAATCTTAAAATGTTTTGTTTTAGACTATATATTCTTCTCCTCTAGAAGTTCTCATGGTATAGCAAATCTTTTTGTAGCAAAGCAAACACTGAAATATTAATACAATTTGACTTCTTGCTGAGATTATGAGACTTCCATCTTTGTGGGATTTTTAGTCATTTCACTGAGTCTCAGGAAAGTGGATGAAGGTTAATGAGTTGTCTAAATAATGCTCTGGGCATTAGCTATCTTCTCCATAAGCACAACCCATCAGTAAAACAAGAGCTTTTGTCCAGGACAGAGAGACAGGCAGACAGATTGACAGACAAAGTATTGTCAGATAACATCATGCAATTTCTCATTATATAGCTAACTTAATGTAATGCAAGCTAATTTTTATACCACGTAAAGTGATAAGTGTACCTATATCCAGAGGCTGAAAATGAAATTATGAAAATCACAGCAATCACCACTGGTCTTCCAGGTAATTGAGGAAAACATCTAGAAGGAAACATTTTTGTTGTTTGTTTTATTTTGCTGGGTGACAAAACAGAGCTTGAAGGGTTGGGAAGGGGATGATTCTAGGTCTTCCAGACTTTTGTGCCTATAATTGGGAGGGAAGCATAATCGTGAGAATGCCATTGCTCTTGACTTCTAAAGGGTGTAAACTATTTCCTAAAGGCTCATTGAATTGAAGTGTCATGGACATTCTGCTTAACTATAGTAGTTATTGCTGCATAAAAAATAATCCTCAGTGGCTTAAAACAATCACCATTTATCCTCTCACACAGTTACTATAGGTCAGAAATTCTGGGATAGCTTTGCTGAGTGTTTCTGGCTTGTAGTCTCTCATGAACTCAAATGTCAGTTGGGATTACAGTTACCTGAAGGCTTGACTGGGGCTGGAGGATCTGCCTTCAAGATGGCACATGCTTATAACTAGAGAGCCAGAGACAGCTATTGGTGAGGCACCTCAGTTCTTCAGGACTTTAGCTGTTCCCAGGACATGGCAGCTAGCTTTCCCTAGAATCAATGGTCCAAGAGAAATCAAGGCAGAGCTACAATGTTTTTTATGACCTAACCTCAGAAGTCATACTCCATCATTTTTGCAAAATCTTCTTGACTACACAGGTGTAGTCAAGTGTGAATATCAAGAATTTGAGAATCTCTAGGGCTCATCTTGGAGGTATTCAGGTATTAATTTATGTGAATCTTCACCCTATCTTCTACCCACTGTATCAGTATTTTTCCAATAGTGTTCTGTGGTTTTCCTCAAGATGGTTACTAGGGATTTGGAAAAAAATCATTACCTACCCCAGCTTCATTCCCCACCACACATATACTAGTATACAACCACCATTACCAATAACAACCTTCCACAGTGAAAACAGACATGTCAAGCTACTTTTAAAGATCCATAATTCAGTTGGCATCATAAAAGCTCTAAAGAGCATTCTAATAAGGAGAGTGTTCCACGTTGACCCAACATTTCTTAGACTCACAAGAATGGTGCAGCCTGAGTGGTGGCTTGCAGAGTTAGAAGAAATGACCCAGATGTGACAGTCTGCAGCCTCACATTACAGTTAAAGGAACTGAGAACTGGAGAGGGTAAGCATGCTGCCGAGATTCCATGGGTTTTCAGACCTGAAACCAGGCTCCTGGTGTTGGCCTTGGGCTGGTTTCCCATATGTGAATTTTAGTAATCTATTAAGACAAAATTGATGCGACTGCACTACATTTTCAGATCCATATTTTAATAAATATCATGGGCCAACTATGTCATAATAATGGGTTATTAGGTCAGATATCTACAGAGGATGGGGTTAGAATCTCAAAGTTGCCAAAATATGAGGGAAAACTGGTTCTATGTATTGTTATTGTGACATTTATTTTTTTCCTTAAATCAACCATATGGAGGTATAATGCAGATACAATAAAATACAGATTTTAATTAGATAAATTGATGAGTATAGAACATGTACATCCAGGTAACCACCACCTCAGTCAATAATTGGAACATTTCCATCACCCCAGAAAGTTGCCTTGTGTGTCTTTGCAGTCAGTAACCACCCTATACCCCCATTCCAGCAAACAGGCATTTGGTTTGACATTAAGGCTTAAGTTAGCTGGCACTTGGATAATTCTGACTCGCTGGTCCTGGGCCCTGGGGGAAAGATAGAAAGTGGGGCCTCTTAATGTCTGCTCAGGAGACAGACCTGGAAGACAGTTGAGTTGCAGTGGCCCCTCATATGTCAATTAGGTCTGAATGTCAACATTCAGGTGATTTTATAAGTCTGGAGATGACTATTGCCAATATGGTCTGGAGGCTTGTGGGTCTGAGGAGAGTGTGTGGAAGATGGCAGGAGAGGGGAGGAAGACAGCAGCCTAGCAGGTGACAGGGTGGCAGGGGGCTGACTCTGGTGTCCGAAGCCCTTTCATGGACAAGGAGGGAATGCAGGATTTCTGCTGAGCAGCTGTGGAAGACCAGTCTGGCATAGCAGGATCAGGCTGTTTCCATAATTATTGCACAATAGAGCATATGTTGCATTAACATACATTATTTACTAAATAAATGCAGGTTTTAAAAAAATGTCGGACTGTGATCCTGCTGCCCCTTTGCTTTTGAAAATGGCCTTGGTGCCTCTCAGCCCTTGGCCAGCTCTCTTGGGCTTTGGGGAGCCCGGAGTGTGAGCGTTTGCCAAGCCTCTAATGACAGGGGCCCATTAGAGCGCATGGCTGCATTCCTGGAACCACCAGTGAGATTAAGAAATGGAGCTGGAGAATTAGCTTGATGCACATGCTGCCAATGAGGGATTCAGGTCCCCAACGGCGATGGCTCTCTGGGGGCCAAAGCAGATGGGGAGGATGTGCCTGGGTCATTACGACAGTGCTGCCATCAGGAGCAGTCTCTGAGCACTCCTCCACAGTTCAGAAATCCCTGTTGCTATCAGGTATGTGGTCAGAGCAAGGGCATTACAAAATAAAGACAAGGAGGAGTGAATACAGGCACATGAGTCAGGGTCAAAACCGAGTGTCTACTGATGGCAGGCAGTGGAACTAGAGGAGAGAATCGGACCCTGTCCTTGCCCTTGGTGAGGGGAAGAAAAGGGGTGGGCCAGCTAATACCTTATAAAAGGTGTGAAGTGATAAGGCCCAGCAGGTCCTATGTTGAAGACCTAACCCCCTGAACCTCAATTGGACTTAATTTAGAGAGAGTCTTCACATAAGTAGTCAAGTTCAATTAAGTTCCTTAGGGCAGGTGTGAATGCAATAGGACTGTGTCCTTATAAGGGGAAATTTGGACACACAGACACAGAGGGAAGACAATGTGAAGACATAGGGAAGAGACAGCCATCTACAGGGCCTTTAGAAGGACTAGACCCTGCCAAGCCCTAGATTTCAGACTTTTGGCCTCCAGAATTGTGAGGCAATAAATTTCTATTGTTAAAGCCACCCAGCCACACAGCCCTAGGAAATTTAATGGAAGATTCCTTTGAGCAGAATGAGGGGCCAAAGAAAGTCCCTGCACCAAGGAAGGGCTAGGCGGAGACCTAAATGACAGAGAGGAGCCATCCAGTGGGAAGGAGAGGGATGTGAGGAGAGAGGATGGAACCCTGGGCAAAGACATCATGTCAGTGGGCAGCCAGAGGGAGCCTCTGGGAATTGTAAGTCTTTGGGACTGGGTGCCCTGAGGGGGGTGTTGAGAAAGAACCAAAGAAGACATTAAATGCTGAGCTAAGGAAGCACGTGTGAGGGAGAAAATGGCCAAAGGAAGACAGATCAATCCCATTGGTCTCTGGAAATTATATTCTCTGAAACGTCTCTGATTCTACTGGCAACTCCCTCCTGACATTCACACCTCAGCTGCAAGGTTGTAAACCCAGGTCACTGGCCTTGTCTATACAGTTACCACTGTAGAACTGGAACTTTTTACCCCTGGCTGTAGTGATTGATTTATGTGGGTTTCTTATATCAGGTTAATTGTCAATAATGTGAGCTTCCACCTCAAGACCCGGCATGGAGTTATCAGCGTGTTGTGTCACCCACAGTTCTCTGGACCAATAGCTGCGGATGATGCAATCCTGTGTGGACTTGTGTCTGGCCCTGGGCTCATCTGCCCACAGACAAGGTGTGATGACTGATTGCTTGTCATCAGTAATCAGCTTGACATGGAGCCAGCAAATTTCCAAAGTCAGGTTAGGGGGTGAAGAAATGGGCTGCAGACTTTGGATTTTAGTTCATTAATGCCCAAACAACAGAGAGGCTCTCTGAATGGAAATAAGCCAAAACATTTGGCCTTGAAACTCCTTTCCGGGAGCATATTAGCATGGGGGTCCATTGGGGGCATTGATTGGTTAAACAAGGCGAGCATCTTGGATGCTGGAAGGACGATACTTGCTTTGCAAGTAGATAGAAGAGGACTGAAAAACCAAGAGTTTGGCCTGCAGTTTTGTTTCTTAGGAAGGTCTCACGAGGATGAGCAATGAACTTTCTCAGGGCCATTTCCTGCACGGTGGACCCTGTTTTATCATCCAGAGAGAGGCAAAGTCCATTCTCCAACATTTTGTAGGCTGTCGAGAGGGGGGATAAATCTGAGACTGCCTTTAAATACTGGGTTTCAATTGCTTTCTTTCTTCCCTGGACAGATATAAGGGCTTGTGGTATGATTTAGTGCCCAAGCCCAAGGGACTAGTATGCTTCTGTAGGATGGAGAAAGGGCTTTCCAATTATTCTTGTGTTTTCTGCTGAGGACAAGGCCCAGTTCCCAGGAGAGGGACATTCAGGGCTGATGATCCTTCTTGGGAGGGAAAGCAAAAGACCAGGGCTACCGCTGCCCAAGCTCTCTTACTGCTCCTAGGTTTGGGGAGAGGGCTGGTGTAATATTAATGGTAACAATGACAATAATATAGTAATATTAATAATAAGAAGAATTGCTATTGTGAGGGGGGTCTGCTAATCATTTATACTTCCTCTTGGTTATAACTAATTATGGATATAATTGGGATCAAAGAGTTAGTGATACCACCAGAAGCATCGGGCTCCTGAGAAAGCAGGCTCTTCCACTTGGCTCTCAGTCTGAACTTCCACACACAGCCACAGGCCCCCTGAAAAGGGGCAGATTTCCCTTGAGTAGGGTGGTGAGCAGGGGAGGAGGACAGCAAGCTCCAGGTGAAGCCAGGCAGGTCTAAGGGAGAACTAGTAAGACACGGCCATGTTCCACTCGGAGACCTGGCTCCTGGCAGATATGGCCCAGTTGGTTGGATCTCACTTTTTCTAGCTGGAGCAGCACATGGCAAGATCAGGAAAGGGACTCAAAATGTTTGCTTCAATATTTCTCTTTTCTGGGCCTGGGGTGAGAGGTAGAAATATAAAGAGTAGGATCATAAGCATGTCCCTTTAATATATATTACAATTGAGAGCTCCTCCTAGGTGGCAGGTGTTTGATCAGGATGTTATCTGTCTGATTTAAGATGGTTTTGCTTTCTGACAAGAAGCCATGGGCTGGGTAGTTTTTCTAAACAGTCGCCAAGCTTCAGGCTAGTACAATGCTGTCATACTGGAACAGGACTGGACACAGGCTGTGTCTGCTCTGGGTATTAGGGAGCTTGGGAAGAAAAGGAATTCCCTAGAGCAGTGATTGGCAAACTCATTAGTCAACAGAGCCAAATATCAACAGTACAACAAATGAAATTTCTTTTGAGAGCCAAATTTTTTAAACTTAAAGTTCTTCTAACGCTACTTCTTCAAAATAGACACACAGGCCATGGTATTTTGTGGAAAAGCCACACTCAAGAGGTCAAAGAGTCACATGTGGCCTGCGAGCTGCAGTTTGCCGACCACTGCCCTAGAGTTTCATGTTCCAAGGCCCCAAACAATAGGGTTGGTTCAAGAATGGAGAATGACTCATATTAGACCAGAAGACAGAATCCTGGGACTAGAGCTGGACCTTTACTTTCTCAGAAGCAGCTGGTCCTTGGTCAGAGGAAACTGCTCACTATATGAGTGGTCTAAGCCTGGGGGTGGGGCCCTTGTGGAGAGATCCAGATTGGAAGACAATCAGTCCAGAGACCAAGTCCTGCTAACTTTGTTCAAGCACATGGCTGCCTTACTAGAGCCTGAGCTCAATATACTCCTGGCTCCCTGGTCAAGAGAGGCTGTATATCTACATACTTTAATATATATATATTATTGATTTCAGAGAGAAAGGGAGAAGGAGAGAGAAATAGAAACAAAGGAGAGTATCATTGATCAGCTGCTTCCAGCACACCCACACTGGGAATCAAGCCCACAGCCCAGGCATGTGCCCTGACGGGGAATTGAATCATGACCTTCTGGGTCACAGGTCAGTGTTAAACCACTGATCAACACCAGCTGGGCTGTCTACATCCTTTTTAGAGCCAGAGTCCCTGAGCTGCCATGTATTTACTCTTTTGAATTTACAGTTAAATGCCCTGGTTAACTACAGGAGTGTTATCTGAAGCAAACAGCAATGGGTGGGCCCTGAGAGTTAATCAGTCCGACTTTGTTGGTGGTGGGAGGATGGGGCTCTGAAAGGAGATGCTGAAGGCATTTGGTTATATGGGGGCTAGCAAAAGGGTAGGTTCTATGGCTGGGGGACTGGGGAGAGTACTAGGACTGGGCAGAAGGGACACTGAAGATGTAGGAAGAGCCGAAAGTGGAAAATAGCAAAGGCTTTGTCTGTGGAGATGTCACAGGAAGTAGTGTGAAGACAGAAGACTTTGCATTGGGATGCCCTGGCCCGTAGGCATATTGGACTAGGTGCCATGGAATACCTCAGGAAAATCAATGTTGATAAAGAGCACGGGCGTAATCTGTGATTACGGGTGAGGGTAGAGGGGTGGATAGGAGATGAACGTGGTCAGTGAAGGGCAGTCCTGTGTGATTGTAGGTGTCAGTGGGTACACCTGGGGAAATGGGTGCAGTCTGAGATAAGCCTTGTGTGTTCGCCTGTGCATGTGTGTGTATAACAGTGTGTGTGTGTGTGTGTAGTGTGTGTGTAGGTTAGAATCAGGAGGGGGCTTGGCTTGGCCGACAGGCAGCTGTCAGCCAAGGGGCACTTCCAGTTGTAATTGAGAAATGGCAGTGCGCTATCTCTCCCGGAGTGGGATGATGGTAATTAATTGTTCATTGATCCCCGCAGGTCAGCTAGAGGTCAGAGAAGTTACTCCAGTGGCC